>JAGPXF010000005.1:0-1201209 GCA_020744515.1 Fusarium tricinctum
ATCAGGGTGCAAAGACATGTGTGCGGGAACTGACAGTGTCTCTTTGACAACTCGGAGCCATCAGGTGGGCCAGTGACAACGAGGGAAAAATATTCGCTCTTTCTAGATCAATAGGGACAAGAGGCTGAGACACAATCTGATTCCCGTCCCTCGTCCAAGGATTTCTTATCCTGAATAGTAGAAGTATATCCTAGGTGACTTTACGTTGCCTTAGGTACGGGACGGAGAAGGCTGACTACCGCTGAGGCTGGTAAAAATATCAAGGAGCTTGTGAGGCGGCTGATAGAGAGCATGTTGGGGTTGAAGAGGGGGGACTGACGCAGTCGAGGCACCATACTTCGAAGAAACAGAGTGAGACTAGGCCGACGTGGCTCGGAGACGGCACACTGGAGACATAAGGGGGGAGCAAGTTCATGTAGTCGAGGTTCAGTGTCAACAGACTGATAAGGCTGAGGCACAATAGGCTGCGAATGCCAAGAGAGGTTTAGAGGACGAGGCTAACAGTGAAAACTATAAAACCAACAGTTTCCTATTCTTGAAATTCAGTAGGGGGAGGAAGAACAGTTGCAGGAGGCTGAGTAGCAAGAGCTTGATGGATAGCCTGCTAGAGAGATTAGGTGGCTTGGCGATGTCGAGGTGTTGGGAGGTTGAAAGATTGAAGAGGTTGAGACACAACAGGCTGAGGGAGTTGAACTTGCGGAGAACTGGACTAAGCTGGTTGGGAGACAGCAGGCCGAAGGGGCTGAGAGAGAGGAGATTGTGGCCAATTAACAACAGTTTGATCAGGCTAAGGAACATCAGACTCAAGGGGTGGAGCTTGGGAAAGTTTGGTTCGAGTGACAACAGTCTGAAGAGGCCAAGGGGGAAGACCCTGAATAATTTCGACAGGTTGAGAAGAAATGTCTGATAAGCAACATCAGGAAGAGGTTGAGGGTGGTCAATCTGAGAGACACCATGCGGAGATGGTTAACGAGCAACTGGCTCGAAGTATTGAGTAGCAGCAATCTGGGTAGGTTGAGTAGTGGCTGGCTGAGTTAGGGCGATCACTGGGGGGGGGAAGTGTAGATATCCTCTTGGCAGTCTTGCATGTCGACTTTAGAGTTGAAGGGAGGTGGAGGTTGTTCGCAGAGTGGCGGTGGTTGAGATTGTGGCTGAGGAGTAGGGAAGACTTGCTGGGGCTGAGATTGATTGAAGTCTTGTTGCTGTTGAGGCTGCGATTGAGGAGGCAACACTGGGTAAGTCTTACTCTGAGTCAGAGGAAGGTTGGGCTAGTGATTATCACCCGTAAGATCAACGATAACATCCCCGAATACACCTTATCCAAAAATCTTCTCAAATCACCCGCCTTCCGGACCAATCGAATATCCTTGGTCTGTGTAACAGAAACTCTCCGTAATCCCCCAATCATTCTCTAACTTCTCAATCCGATACTGTAGCGCACTGCGAATCTTCTTTTGTAATGTCTCCTAATGTGGTCGGGCAGGCGGTGTTCGTCCAGATCAACGGACAATAAAAGTGGCTTAACTCTCGGCTCAGGATGTTTATATTGACGGTCCACTAATAGAGTGTCGGTCGACGGTGTGGGAGGTGTGAAGTGTCGAGGATTTCAATGGTCGATTCGGACGGCAATTTATCGCTGTATCAAGTCGTGGAATAACAACTGATGGGCGGAAGGAATCAATAAGACGTCGAAAGAAAGATACGAAGGAAGAAGGAAAGTCAAGGTGAGAGGAAGGACCTAAAATATAGACATCAGTGGTAGGCATAATATATTTGCGGAGAGAAATTTGTAGACCTCCAGATACAAATTAAGGTACGACCAGAAGGTATGGATGTCCAAGCTCAAAGCTGGATATAGGCCGGCAAAGAGTGTACATAATGCGAGTGGAGAATCGAAACAAATGCATAACACAAATAGAAGCAGATAAAGGAGGGAAATACTCTGTCATCTTCCAAAAGAGAAATACAGGATTGAAAATCAAGAAAAAGGACAGCTGTTTGATTGAGGGGTGCAAGTACGGCTTTTTGTTTAAATTAATACTGCGACAAATGGTGTCATCCTGGAAGTCACAAAACAGACACTCTTAATCCACCGCCATTGGCGTCTTCTAGATACCCTTGATCTTTCTCTCTCATCAATTCCACTGCCAAAATGTCCTCACCATGGCATTAAGCCTAGTCCTCCCTCACTAAAGTCGAAGGCGACCGCTACGACTAGGGCAAGAGCATAACCGACTTCGAAGAAACACAAAGATAATATTCTACAGCGTTTATCAACTTCTACGCCACATAAAAAAGTATTTAGCTTTCCATAAGGATATGCAAAGTCGGGCGAGTTCTTATATCAATTAAGATAGCACCCCGGATGAAGGCTGTGACTACTTCTGTCCAACGAAACTACCAAACCGACCGTTCTCGATTGAATCCTCTGGTAGAACAGATTACGCCTCCTCAAGCGTACCAGTCCTAATCTCAAACAGTTTCCTTTCCACCGCCGTTCATTCAACGATCTCCGATCACAGTACCACCTTTGTGAACCGCTATCGATGAACGAACCAATCTTCCCGCCAGAGTCCACACCCTCAGCGCCGAGAGTGAAGAATTATCGCATCAAATGGCAAGAACCAGCAATGAGCTGAGGTTTCATCTGGACAAGAGTAGCGACCTGAACATTCACCAGAACCTAAGACCAGTATTCAGGAATGTCAACCAGAGGACGTTCTATGTTCCAATATTCAAGAGGCCACATCCGCACTCTCCAAGACCAACCTTATCAACACCTTAACCTTAAAATCCTACTGCCCTCTCATCCGACCAGAGAACCGGAATCCTCTGGCGGTATTAATTCCCCCACCACATACCTCAACTGGATGTCACTTGCGAAATGGAGATTCGCATACCGCGCTCGACACTCTGGACGACGACGGCAGGAATGTCAGGCCAAGGAGCGTGGTATGAACGTTTTCTATGATATCAAGTATACGAAATTTGAAAAACCAGTTTTGATTGGACGTTGAATAGTTCATGTTATTTGCAGGGAGTATTGGCTAGCCACCGACGCTTTCCCTATTTATCTTCCGGGTGGAAGCCGCCGTGACACGGTAAGAGCTAGGTGCTGAAACGGGGAATTTACAGCATCTAGCTACCTCTCTGTTGCGGTTGGCCGCTGCGCCAGGCCCGTAATCTGAAGGAGAACAATTCTGGCAGAAGGGGTATCTAGTGTTGGAAACTCATCGAGAGAATAGTTGCGGGGACGGAGTGGCAGTGTCAAGTGTACAGGATTAGAGCAAAATGTAGAAGATGTCATCAAGCCCGACATAACATGATTGCTTGAGTCCAAGCGTCTGCTCAATCAAAGTCATATCCGGACAGGGCAACCTTGACCTGGAATGGAACAGCGCCAGAGCCAGAGGTTTGCTGGTGGGTTCTTTGCTCTTCGCCTGGCTGGTAGATGGACTGGATCTCGCACAATTGGGTGAAGCGACAGCCTTTCTATGCATATGATAGTGGGCAGATCGACTGACTTATGATCGGTAGGAAAGCACAACGACAGTAGCTGACGTTTGAACAGAATGGCACCGTGGTGGAACGAGGCCAGCAGCAAAATCCACAATAAATTCAGCTTCTCGTCGGACACAACAACAAAGACAAAGCCGAATCTTGTCGTCCAACAAGGACATCCTCACAGATCCATGCAATCAAGATTGACTGTTGAGAGCCTTGGTAGCTTTGGACGCGGCCTTTGCATCAAAGAAGTGGCAGCCCTGTAGTTTGTTGAGGCGGCTGTGCATTCGATTGTGGTAGGTTCCGACACAAATAGCACAACACTTGGCAGGCTGCTCTCGAAGCTCGGCTCTCAATCAGGTGTCGGCCTAACAAATCTTGACAGCGGTTGTAACGAACGCGTTGGACAATAGGGACAACGCAGGATGGAAAGAGAGCGGGATAAGAGGTTCGTTTGAGTTGAGCTTGGAAGGTTCCGCGTAACTTGTCAAGGTCTGCTTGTTCAGCTGTGAGTGATGAGCGAGTCAAGAAGATAGTCAAGAAAGGCGTGATACATAGAAAAGTGACGAAATCCGAGATGGCTAGAAGACGGGATGAAAGCGTCACTTTTGATGGGTTTTCAAGAGAGGCCAGGCGGTGGATACAATCCCATGATGGTATCACGTGTCTTTGTTGTATGTTGAGAGACAGGCATTGCCTCAAGCGACGCCTTTGGAAAAAAGAAGAGTGTCGGCATTGGCTTCAGGCAATGCCAGTCAAGGTGACGTCTTATGATCAAACCTTGCCCTCACAAGCTGGGGCTGTCATCACAATGAAAACTAACAATTAATGTCACTTTTGGAAGAGCAACACGAACAAAAGAACAACACTGCGTTGTGGTGTCATGGGCACGAGACTGAAAGATCACCCTTGGCACGAGAACCATTCGAAAAGTCGACACAATACTGTCCAATATAGATCCTGACTGACTCTACGAAGAGCCAACGTACGGGTGGGTTATCGCTCGTCACGCCCTCGAAGCTCATCCTTTGCATAAGCTTACCTCAAACAGGTACTTCGAGTGGAGGAACCGAACGACTACCTAACGTATTTCACCGCCACTCCGTACACCCCGTGACCCCGCACACCTTTCCCACCAAATAGCTAGATTTTTAAAATAAGATATAAAATATTATAAAAATAGCTATAAACCTACTTTTTTTATATTATGTTATTTAAAGTCTACGGTTCTATTATATATATATATATTATATTAAGTAGTAAGAAAAAAGTAAGAAAACCTTATTTATAACTAGATAATAATAAAGCTTATTTATATTTTAAAATAAAATATTAATAAATATATATATAGTAATATAATTATATATACTAAGAGGTACTTTCTATAGAAATGTTATATAGTAATATTAAAGTTAAAGATTATATATAAATAATTAGAAAATTATTTTAATATACTTTTTTATATAATTAAGAAATAATATATAATGAATATTTATAAAAATATATATATAATAAACTTATTGTTATTAAATAGATATAACTATATATAGTATTTATATAATAACTTTTTTAAGATAATTATAAAGTAAAAAGTAAAAGATTAACATGTTTGATAAGCGAGTGTTATAGATAAGCAAGTATTATAAAAATCCCTCACTTTATATCTTTACTATCTAATTAGTTATTTCTTAATAACATAATATATTACAGTCTTTAAATAAAGCTAGAATCCTTCTTGCCCTTCTTGCCCTTTAGAATAACCCCAATCTAAAGACTTAACATGCCGTAATAATCTATAGGGTAAACTATTATACCTTATATTGCCATTAAGATGGCATTTAATTATAATATGATTCTATCCCTAATTCTTAAAAACTATTTAATCTAGAAGAATAGATAATAATTTAATTTATCCTTAACCTAGACTTATAAGGATTTCCCTTATAACTGCATTTTATAGAAGAAATAGCTAATTCTTTACTTACTAACCATGATATATTACCTATTGGTAAGCGCTAGGCTTATAACTTCATTAAGTAATAACCAGAGCTAAAGATGTATATCTTTCGGAGATATAACTATTAGAGAGCTAAATATAAAGATCTAGATATTATTTATAGCTGGTTTCGGCTTGTAGAGAATATAATCGCGAAATACGGTATTTAATTAGATAATATCTAGAACTTTGATGAGATTGGCTTTATAATAGGCCTTATATAGTCTGGGATGGTTATTATAGGCTTAGAAAGGTAAGGAAGACTGAAATTAGTCTAGCCTGGAAACTGTAAATAGATTACTATAATTCCAGTAATAAATGCTAAAGGTTAATTAATCCTGCCATTTATTATTAATTTAGGCCAGTATTATTTTATAAATTAATACCGAGAAAGTAATCTCCCCGGCGATTAGGTTATTATAATAAGCCAAAATAGCTAAATAAATAATGACCTAGGTTTTAAATAGCTAAAATACTTTAATTAATTAATAGCTAAGTAATTAGTTAGTCTTTATTATCTCTTAATCCTTAATAGTTATAAAAGTCATCACTCTACTGACTTTAAGAGATACTATTAGGATTATAATATTATTATACTTTATATACCTCTTTATATATCCTACTTACTCTAGCCTCTTAATATTAGGTGTTTTTTAGTGCTAAAGAATGCTTATGGTTAAGAAATAGAGTATCTAATTAAATATTCTATAACTTATATTTCGAAGACTGAGTTCTTTCTAGCCTTTTATACCGCTTTTTAAACTACCTTTATAGAAAGTAATATCTAGGGGGCTTTTAAAGGAGCTAGACTTTATCCTATTAATCTAGAAACTGTTATTTTAAAGCTTAATATATAGCTATGAACCCTAACGCCTCCTAGGGAGGCAAGCTAATTATTAAGTCTATAGGACCTAAAGACCCTAAAGACAGTAAAAGAGGCCTAATCTTACTCTAAATACCTTACTAAATAAATTACTAGGTATAAAAGTAGCTCCCTAGAGTTAATAATTAAGGCTATTAAGTTAAATATAAAAGTAATAATTATAGTTATATATAAGGTAGTCTTATTAAGAGATTAGGTCTGAAATCTTAAAGAGGTAAATAGTATATTAAGCCGTTACCGGAGGGTAAAAAGGATAAGACTATAGAAAGGAAGGCTAATAACTATATAGAATATATTATAAGTAATTAATTAGATAGATATTAATATGTAAGTAGTTGCGGAATTGTTAAGAAGTAATAGTTAAGGAAGGTCGGTCGGACTAGGTATTCGGCGATATGGTATATATAGCGAGACTGGGTATAATATAAGGACCTATCAGGTAGTTCTAGAGGCATTTAGAGAAAAGTATAGTAAGTAATTTTAATTAATTAGATAGGTTATAGTGGTTTTATTCTAAAGATAATAAAGAGTAGTAAGATTTTATGACACTTACTTATCTATAATACTTGCTTATTAAACACATTAGCTTTATATAAATATTAAATTAAATAGTAATACCTAATATTAAAGTTATATTCTCTATATAGAATTTATAATTAAATCTTTTATTTAAACTAATTAGATTTTAATATAATTAATCTTAGTCAGATTATAACTAAGGGTAGCCTAATATACCTATTATATAACTTTATGGATTACTTTTTTTAAATTTATAGGCTAGACCTATTTATATTTAATTTATATAACAAGTTAAAATAATATTAAGTAAAAGCTAATTAAATTATTTATATTTAAATTAAAAGTTAATCTATATTTTTAGGAAAGTTAGTATGTATGTAGCTAGGAAGTAAAAAAAAGGTTAATAAGTATATATAGGTATATAATTAAATAGTCAGATATAAAGATAAAGCTATGTTATATATATAAAACTAAGAATTAAGTTTTCTATTTACATTTCCTATAACTTAAAGAAAAAACTTATTTAGATTATTATATATAATATATTTTAGAATATAAAAAATATTAAGGTATATATAAACACGGCCTGATATATCTTAAAATATAAAAAACATTAAGGTATATATAAATCTAGTATATAGTAACTTTAATATAATTATAAACGATTTAAAATACCTAATTAGTTATTATTATTATTACTTTAAGGATTGCTCCCTTAGAGCTATTATATTTATAGGCTAGGCCTGGCTATAAATTTAGGACTCAATTTAATTTCCCGTAGCTTACTACTATAGTAAGGTAGGGTAGTAAAGTATAATAGATTTCCCTAGCTTATTACTATAATAAAATCGGATAGGATAATATAATAGTATAGTTAGTTTATAATACTATAAAGTTAAAGCTAGAAAAGGTATAAAAATAGAGATAAATTTACATAATTATATTGTATAGTAATACTAGCTGGCTATTTATTACAACCCTAATACCTATTATATAATACCCTATTTTTATTTAACCAATTTAATTTAGGGTAATTAGGACTGATAATTTATATTATTAATCCTATCCTGTAAGTACTATCGGTCCTAGGACTGACCGTCTTAATATAACAGTCTAAGCCTATAGAACCATCGGTCCTTAGAATTACCTAAGTATATATATATTTACTTGGTATTAAATAGAACTTAGCTTACTAGCTATTAATATAACTTCTTTACCTTAATAAGCCTTACCTATATTATTAACTATTAAGAGACGTAATACTTTACTACCGCTTAGATCGTATCCCGCAATTATTACTAATATAAACCTAGAACGGTTTAGTTTATCCCTTAGGAAACCTAACCGTTATAAAAAGAAGGAAGAGTTAGTAGGTAGGGGAAGGTAAGCTAACCTCTAAGATCTGGTGTAAACCGTTTGGAGGGATAAAAGAAGAGAGTGAAAGGAATAAGGTAAGGGAAGTAACCGCTAACCTCTGGCATAAGTTAGGTTATACGTAGTAGGGTGGGGGTTAGAAAAGTAGATAAGAGCGGCTAACCTAGTAGCTAATGACTTTAAGAACTCTAGTAGAGTTCTTTTAAAAACCCCACTTTACAAGGGGTAGAGTTCCTTTAATCGACAGGGGTAGAGTTCTTTTCCTAACAACCAATCATAACCTCATATATATATTATGTAAGAAGCGCGTCGACGTGGGCGACTAATAGGTGAGCGCCTGGACGCCTATTTATCCTTGGGCGCCTGGGCGCGTTTCCTGACTAAGCCTAGTGACGGTATAAATATTATAATAATTACTATATAGGAGGTCTTTATGGCTATTATAAATTAGACTGATAGACTTAATCTAAAAAATAAGAGGGAAAAAGACAAGTTATAGCCTATATTAATTAGCAAAGGGATTAAATAATCCTAAATTCCTTAAGGTATAGTATTTTTCTTATTTCTGCTATGGTAATGAATTTCTTTAGCCTCCCTTAAGAAGCTTAAGATTAGCATAAATATATAATAATTCCTTACTGAAAACCTTTATATAGCCTAACTGAAAATAACTATAATTATTTTCTAATAATAAATATTTAATTAGAATAGTAAGCTTTATTATATAGTAATAATGTTATATTACTGTAAAAGTTTTATAACTATTAGTGGCATTATACTAATTCTAAAAGCCTTTTTGGTTAAAGATATGGAGATTATTTATTATCACGCATAATATATTAAGCTAATTATATTACGCCTTTAGGGGAGGCGCCCAAGGATTAATGGGTATCTAGGCGCCTACCTATCAGTCGCCAACGCGATAACCACGTATAGCACCTAGAGTTGCAACTTCCGCTTTTATTTTAATAAGTTACCATTAAATTATTCTTACTTATTATAACGGAACTAAGCCCTACTCTTCTATCCCAAATTGTTGTGTACCCCTAATTGACGCGTACCCCTGTTTTTTACTTACGTGCTAGTCTATCTCCGGCCTATTTCTATAAAGACCATGCTATGAGAACTTATGTTTTCTTATTTCGATTGATAGTCTACGGCCTCATTACTTACGTGTGTGAATACATGTTTTAGCTTTCTTATGTTACCTACCTTCTTTGCTATAATCTTTAATCTAAGATGTCTTTCTAATGATCTTTATAAGCTTGTGTTATTGAATGACCAGTAGAGTATAGCTGTCTTTTACTATGGAAATTAAACATCTTTTTTATTATGACCCTTCTTGGCCCATTCTTGTTTATAAATAGTGTGGTGTTGTGCTGTAAACCACTATTGCCTAGTATGTCTGATAGTACTATAATACTATATGCCTTTAAGGTCGCTGCTATTAAGCTATTTAAGTGAAGTTTGATTATTTATCTCTCATGTGCGACGCTAATAATATACTTAGGAGTGTATAACCGTTACTAATCTTTAAACCGATTTAGTTCCTTTATATTTTTCACGATAGAATTTACTATTTATTTTATTAAGATAATTAAGAATAGTATGTCTGCCAAGGTTGTATAGTAATTAAAGATTATCTTAAGATGGTTTATAAGTAACTGTTATACTAATCGGGGCGTTAATGAGGGGGAGAGGTTAGAGGAATTAAGGGTTTAGCCTAGGCCGGTCTGGTCTGAACTCTAGTCTTTTATTAAACTTTTTTTTATGGCTTAAAATGTAGGTACTTTATTATTAAGGCCTGTAAAGCTTACCTGGAAATAGAGGCAAGCCTATCCAGACCTAATATAGATAGTAATATAACTAATATTAACGCTATATCTGCTTAAACTAGACTTAAGGATATTATTAATTTTTAGCATACTTAGTAAGAAAATAAAAAGTTACTAAAATTAAATTAGACTAGTTTTAATATAAATCTTTTATTTCTTAACTCTTAATATTAATCTTAGTGGCTTTAAGTTATAGAATGGCCCTGTTTCTTAAAGCCCTGTAAATAAGAACTGGCTTAAGTTGCCACTTTAATTTTACTTCTGAACCTAATTATGTTGAATAAGCTAGGCTCCCTAGGCAGTTCTAATACTTTACTGTCAACTCTTCTTAACTTCGTGTTATGTGTGATCACCCGATCGCGGATCTCGCTTTAGAATGGAGGGATAATCAAGCTTTGGATCTAGATGCCCCAGTTCCAGTCGCGTCCAATCGCTATGCATAACTACCTGTAACTCTTCCTCTGCTCTCCTTATCTCTGGTTCCCGTGATCGTTTTGCTTTTTCTGCTCTTTCTCTCTGCTTGCCTGGATCTGACCGTAGTTAGTGAAGACATCTGGTACAAGAGGTAATCTCACTTACTTTTCCAGATATCTACGATATTTAGAAGAATCTGGACCAAAAGGACTAACAGCAACACTTGTCCAAATCCAATCTTCGTCTCGTCTTCCACCAAGGGCTGGTTCATTACTTTGAGCATGATGATATCCCACGTATTCCAGATGACGAACACATAGTAGACAATGAAAAATCCTCGCACGTCACTGTCACCATATGACCAGACCGAAATGAGCACGCGAACCATGCAAACAAACCGAAACATTATCCAAAAGAAGAAGCTCGCGAAGCGCCCGTAAAGCAGCCGCAGAAACTGGGCAAGACTGGATCTGCAAGAAATCTTGACATTCTTCTTGGAACAACCATTTTTCCGGTCTTTGAAGAAATCTTCTAAGCCCTTACCCTTTTCTTTCCATATGCCCGGAAACGTGCCTTTTCGGTCCACAAAACTCCATATGAGAGCGGCTTGGTAGATGCCCAAGCCCGCAATCCATATCCAAGGCATAACCACGCTCTTGTACGTAATATCATTGAAGTGGTAACACTTTTGCGGATCGTTCTCGTTCCAGTTGTCTGCCTCTAGTTTATTGGATAAAGAAGCCCAGGAAATGCCCAAGAAAACACTTACTATAATAAGCAGTCTTCTTGTATACGCCCGCCATTTTGTCCGGGAGGTACTACTCAAAGCCGTGTTCAACTCTTCGACAGCTTCGTACATATAAGCTGGTCGAGCCATCCAGAAGGAGTTCGAAGTCAGCCACCAATATGATAACACCAGTTCCCGATGATAAAATGTGATTGTGTTCCATTGAGAGAACCCAGCAATGACGATTGCGGTACCGGTGATTGCTTGAAGGTCGCAAAGAGGGCCTAGGAGGTCTTCGGCGCCAAGAGCTAATCGATAACCGATTCCTTCCCAGTTACGTAAGGATGCAATGGTTGCAGCACCGGCTGTAACCCATGCGGGCAAGATAAAAGCGATGATAACCTAAAAATATATTAGTCTCTCTGCCTGGTCCTAATATCGAGGGCCATAAGCCTTACTCCAAGCCCGGCGATATCCGAATCACCCGGTATCTTCTTCTCGTTCTTGGGAAGAGTTGTAAAGTTGCAGTCTGCATACTGCCACATGTTAAAAGGCCAACTGAACACTTAGGTGACGGTTGAGGCCTCGAACAATAGAATTGAGTGCTGAACTATGGGACTGAGTATGAGCGATACAGGCAGAAGTAACTGATATCAAAGGAGGAACTGCAGCTCCAGCTCCAATGGAACGAAGAAATCTTGCTCCTGCTGACTTAGCAGGCTATATTTTAACAGACGCATAACTGAGCGTAGAAGGCTATGTTCGACCTGTGCCACCATCTGCGTAATATACTTTGTGCCTTTAGGGGGGTTATACACTTACGGAGCTTGTCTTTTCAGTGCGAGGGAAGAGTTCGAGATTGTAGTGTGCATCTGAAGCAGCCGCTTCCTAACCCACCTCCAGTCGAGCTTTTCCCCCAGTCGTGGGAAATGGGCTGACTATTGCATGTTGACAGCTTACCTCCGCAGATTGACGGAAGTAGGGCTAACAGAGTTAAATGCTATTTGCCTAGCAATTCTGATAGGGCGCAGTTACCAGATCTGCCGCATGTGATCATGAGGGGCACTACGCTTAGTCCAGTACATCCTAGAGTTCCACAGGTTGTTGTGCAGTAGGGGCAGAGGCAGTGAGGCATTTAAACCCCAACTAACGTACATATGTAAAAAGGATGGAATTTCATGAAGATGATCGAGACAGGGGGTTAATGCATAGACGAAAATTGTGTAATGTAGTTAATTACACGTAGTCCTTGGTACAGTAGTAGGAAGTCGGTTCCTTAATATTGTACTGGGTTAGCCGCACTAATGAGGTTTATAAACTTTGTGGCGCATGTCTGATCACCGTGTCATCGCCTATGATCCTCCCATGCTCAATTTGGTGGCGTCGAATAGCGGACGCAGCTGGAAGTTCGCTTGATAGCCACAATGCCCAAGTTCACGTCAGGCTGCTATGACTGAAATTTGCCTTGCTTTTTTCACGGGGTCCAAAATCAGGCTGGCAGCAACAGGTGTGATGTAAATGATCAGGGAGGGCAATGTATCTGGATCCTCTTGTAAGAAGGCCCCGTGCCTTGAAATCTAGAACCTCGGTCACTATTTTTAGACTTTTCAATATCGAGTCACATCGATGCTACAGCCCTCTCAAGTATTGAAAAGGTGTGCTACTAAGCCACCGGGCTGTCAACAGCAGGGTCGAGCCACAGAAGGGTTGAGCGTCAACAGACTAGTCCCGGAAGAGCCTGGCCCTGGTTGAAATATGTCTCGTCTATCATACTAGCGCAGACATAGTTTAGACATAGGCTAGTTAGTAGACCAAGCCATTCCTTTGTAAGAAACGCAGTCCCGAGTGGTTCTAGAATCCTTGTCCTCGTAGAGAGCTTCCGTTTGTTTAAGGAACGAGGCGTTCCCTAAGACGCCCGGAGGTGCGCTAGTAATATGGTTTCACTTATAACAATAGAAGAGTGACAGTAAAGCACAGACTAGGAGTTCTTGACCATGAAGCCACTGACCTGGTTGAACCACTGTTCTGGTTGAAATTACATAAAGCTTTTCAAAGTCGTTGAGGCGTCCAGCGAAGCACTCCTGTGGAGACAATAACGCCTCAGCCTGGTCTCATGTGGGAGCCTGATCCAAGCATATGGGGCCTGAAGAGGAGAATCAAACATGCCACTTCAAGACATTTGCATTCTCTGCCCTCCCAGACTTTTCAAGACAAAACTTCGCAATGGAAGACCTGTTGGGCGTTGCTGCCCGCTCCCTCGTCCGTCACGCCGTCGTCGGCGTCGGCGTCCTGACCGGCGGAATCGGGAATATTGTCATGGTTGCCGGCGACATCATGGACCTCGGTGACACTATAGACGCGATAGACGCTGTGAGCTCAGTGGACACAAGTAGTACCTCTGGCTCTGGCGAGGTTCTCTTTGGAGGTATGATGGTTACGTTGACCGTGCTGATGATATTGATGTTAACTCTCGTACATAGCAAACGGGAATGACGGACGTTATGGTCCATATTTCGACGAACACGGCAATGCGGTTGCCATAAGTAGTCAAGGGCCTGCCTATAGCATCGACGACCCTTCCAAAACATACAGTCCCAACGAGATCAAACCAGCGCCTGAAACTACCACGTCAAGCCCCCCAGAACCAACTAGTGACAGCAAAGCATAAGACACGGCTGGAGTGGATTAAACTGGTAGAATAAATAAATATGTTATCTAAGGACTGGGATTTGGAATTTTATTCCATTTAAACTTATTGGTAGCTCTAGCTATAACAACAGCAAAGCTAATTTTTACATCGATTACGTTTTATCTTTTCATATCCTTTCAAATTGTAATGACATTATTACGCCAAGTGAAGGATTTGCGGATTGGGTTATGCTGCTAAACTTTACCCTCTTTTGGTGTCGTGATGAACGAGCGTCGTTGATCTTAGTATATGTCGCAGGGTAGACATGATCTTCACGGCCTCATGAAACAACTGCATTAGTAACCTAGCTGTAACGTACATAATAAGCGAAATGGTCACTTTTCTCAACCTCTAAACTAGAAATCGGTATAAAAACACAGTAAATTAATTAATCAATTAAAATTACTTACTATACTCTTCCCTAGATATCTTAATTATTACCTAGTAGGTTTTTATATTATGACTAGGCTTATTATATATACTATAATGCCAAATCCCTGGTCGCGCTAACCTTTCTTAACTACCACCTCGGGATAATTTAGCTACTCTCTGCGTATTAACATCTATCTAATTAATTACTTGCCTTTATTCCTTTACTCTTATTACCCCTCTTTTTTATAATTAGGTTTTTCTTACCCTTTAGTGCCGGCTTAATACCTTATTTGCCTATTAAAGGTCTTAGACCTAACCCTATAATAAGGTAACCTTATATATAACTGCCTTTATTCCTATAAAAAGAGAGTTTAGAGTACCTAGAATAGACTTTAGGGAGCTATTTTAATACCTTTTAATTTATCTTTTAATATATTTAGACTGAGACCTAGCCTTAAGTATAGTCTTTAGGGTCTTTAAGACTTAAGGTATTAATAGGTTAGTCACCTCCTTAACTGGCGTTAGAGTATATTATTATATATTAAGCTTTAAAACTATATTTTCTATATTAAGAGGAATAAACCTAGCTCCTCTAAAGGCCGACTTAATATTTCTTTCTATTATAGTGGCTTAAAATATAATATAAAAGGCCAGAAAGAACTTAGTCTTTGAAATATAGGTTATAAAGTATCTAATTAAATGCTCTATTTCTTGACTATAAGTATTCTTAAGTATGCTAAAGTACCTGACGTTAAGGGGCTGAAGTAGATGAGATGAATAAGGCGGTATATAAAGCCTAATAATCTTATTTTCCTTGTAATATCTTTTGAAGTTAATTAAGTGGTGGCTTTTATACCTATTAAGGATTAAGAGATGATAGGAACTAATTAATTAATTGGTTATATACCAGTTAAAGTGCTTTAGCTACTCTAAACTAATCTTATCATCGGTCTAGCTATTTTAGGCTATTATAATAGCCTAATTGCCCGGGAGGTTGCTTTCTCGGTACTCGTTAGTGAGGTGATATTAGCCCGCACCGATAACAGGGTGTTCAACAATTCAATTCCATCAATCTGGCATCCAATGAGTTGAGTGGACAGCTTACTCATCGTTTAGTCCATGGAGTTGAACCACCACGCCTCGGATTTGGATTGATGGCGTTGAATTGAAACGGTTGAGCTCAATTATACAAATCGAGCCCCACCCTCTGGACCCCCCAACCCCCCGGTACGTATTAATCATCCTTCTCTGCTTGCCATATAATGCTATTTGCAGTTTCTTCAGACACATCTATCAGTGCGTCTCCGGCCTAAATTAGCCCACTTCTCACCCACGATCTTAATGTTTGCGTAATCCCTATCGTACTGGCTTCCAGCCGAGTCCGAAGTGGTGACACCATTTGCCCAGCAACGCTAAATAGTTGCTCGCACTCTGCAGACATAGGTGGAATCGAGAGCACATCGAGAGTCATTCGTGACAGTCGTGGATAGTCTTTCCGTTTCTCCCACCAATACCGCAGTGGATCTGTCACCAGTGGATCGTGCTTCGCATCGGGATTCCGTAGCCAATAATCATACTCATCATAGTCCCCATCCCACGAACCTTTCAAGCAAGCAGTTTCGTCTGGCAGCGACGACGTTCTACAAGCCCGATGCCTCTCAAGCGCACTCATTACCTTCAAACGCTTCAGTGGGGGCTCTCCATTGGGCGTTGACAGTGTCGGCGATGATTTGTACTTTTCCTCCCACAATTTCTTCACCATATCTTTTGCCTCTTCAAGCCATACCAGCTGTGTCTCATCAGTCCATGTGTTCTCGAAATATGCCCAGCGTGAAACAGGATTTAGAATCGCTGAGGCATAGTATGCTGGCGTCTCATCAAGCTTCGTGTAATAGTCATTCAGCTTGCACCATCCTAAATTAATGTTAACCCTGGAGTGTTCGGAATCCGGGTAGTTTCCCGCAACTGCTTTCCACTCCTCAAGCCTTTCCATCAGAAATTCATAGGTTGAGGCGACGTCCCACATATTGCCGTATGCCTCGACACGTCCTCCTTTGCGTGGTCGTCTTCGGGCATCGCTCTCAAGCATCCGGAGTGCCTCCTCAAAGTCAACAAGCACCTCTTCCATTAACTCAACAACCTTCCAGTCATTCTCGCTGAGCAGGCTCTCCTCACAAAGGCACAGAGGCATTTCCTCTTTCCTTCTCACACCATTCCGGCGTTCTCTATTGAACTCTATCGTGACCTTCTCAATGAGGTCCTCGAGAAAGGGTCGTAGCTTCAGGCCCCGCCTCATCATATAGAGAGTCGACAACCAGCGGGTCTGATTATCACGTACGACGTCTAAAGGTTTCCTCGCTTGAATGACTGGGATGTCAGAGTTTTGAAAGAACTCTTCCTGAAGAGCACGGAGTTTATATGTCAGCTTTTCAGACCGGTGGATCCAGTGCACCAGGTTGTGGAGCTTGCTAATAGGGCCTTTTTGCCGCCAGATTTTATGCTAAGTAACATTAAAACCAGGTTCCCTATTGACCTCGGTTTTGAAAGCCTTAGGGTTTGGCCTAAATAATAGGGCTTTAACAACAAGATTAAGCACGTAGCCGAACCATCATATTCTCCGTTACTTCGAATCGACACCTAGCACCCTTACAAGCTCCTCCGTAGCAGTGTCTATGTTGCCAGCGTTATCCAACGTTATGTATCTCACCTTGTCAAGAATCTTATAACTCTCCAGTATCTCTAGGATCTGCGCTGTAATATTCTTACCAGTATATGAAATCCTTAGTTCTGGTAGGCCAAGGACCAGTTTTGATAGTGCTCCATTATTGTCAATAAAAGAACACACTATCCCATAGAGTGCATGCCGGTTCCTAGAGCGCCAGCCATCGAAAGCGATATAAATCTGGCCCGGGGTGCTCCTTAGATAGTCGATTACACACGTCTTGTGTCGGATATGGAGGTCAACAAGTCGCTTTCGCACCGTGTTGTACGAAATATGGGCATTTGTCGCCGCGACTGATGGATTCAAATACTCGAATATGCGCCGAAGCCGACAGTGCTCGGGCTAACAAAAGGAAATATTGGCATCGATCACCCACTCGAGAAACAGTCACTGGAAATGGTCCTTGTCGAAGCGTTGGATCAGAGCGTTTACGATGGCTTGCTCCTTGGCGTCAGACATATCGAGCTATAGCATCTCCACAATGTTTCTTGAGGGAGTCTTCTCCTTGAACCCTGCCTTGACTGCAGGGAGCCGCTTCCCGGATTAGTCGACCAGCTTGTGCTCCCTGAACAAATGCTTCTCGATATTCTAGGTTCCAACAGAGGAGAAGTCTGATATTTTAGGCTTAGGTTTCTGAAGGCAAGACCTGCAGACCCATTTCCTCCTCGTCGGAGAATCTTGATCTTAGATGTCATAGCCATGTAGCCAAACCCAAGAGGTCTGTCTACCAGCACGTTCGGACATCGTAAAGCCTGGAAATTTATTCCATGGGAAGATTCTCCAGTCGTCTGGCAGAGTATCCAAGTCAGTTAGTGTCGCACTGGCCGTGTCACAATCCGAAGTCTGCTGATGCTTAGCAGATAAATTAGCGTCCATCTAGAAGGGGATGCCTACAATGTTTTTTTGCTGGTCTTGCCCAGAGAAGCGCGGCGAAAGGCGATTATTGCTTGGACCTGGCCCGTGCACAAGAATTGACGGGTAAAATAACAACTTACTATTAATTAGATAACTAGGGCTACTATAGAGACCGATAGACTTATCCAAACAACCAGAATCGAGCAAGGGCAATGAAAACCCCAACATATGTCCAAATTCAAGCCCACTCCACCAGCAACCCCTAGCCATTCGTCGTTGTCTGAAACCAAACGATCCGAATTTGCAATACTCCTTATTCCAAAAGACGAACCAGCTTCTCCCGTTCACCAGGACTCATGAAACACTGTTCGCTGCCATCTAAAATCGGCCTACCATTAGCTTTATCCCCTGCCTTAGCCAGTGCCTTTGCATTTACCACTCTCCAGTGCGGCCTCAACACCCCATATCCAATGGCGGTCTCTATGGCTGCAATTCCAGAGCTAAGATGAGTGCCTCCGAGCGCCAGAACCAAATGAGTATCAGGCGTGGTGAGCACTTTATGGGCGGCCTTAGCATGAGCAGCAGTGTTTGCTCCAGTAATGAACACCGTCGTGCTCCCGTGCACAACTGCCTCGGGCAATGGGCCAGCCTCACCATTGGAAGGTAAAGCCCAGCGCAGAGTCACTGAAATTTCAAAAACACCAGAGCTCGGAAACAAAGGTCCATCACCACCACGCAACAGGGTCAAAAATTTGGTGACAGACCTCCCGGGTTCCTATCCTATTATAGCAATAAGCTAGGGAAGTCTAATACGCTTAGCTACCCTACCTTACTATAGCAATAAGCCAGGGAAAATTAAAATTAAATAAGGTCCCTAAATTTATAGCCAGGCCTAGCCTATAAATATAATAACTTTAAGGGTTAATATTTTTCCCCTTTCTTCTTTAAGTAAAAAGGAAAGATTTAATTATAAATTTTATAAATAGGATATAGCCTTAGCTTTATTGATTAGTATTTAATTTTATATTTATATAATATTACCTATTACCTTTTTTTACCTTACTAATTAATAGAATATTAACTTCTTAAAAAGAAAAATATAGGCTAGTAATTAATTTAAATATAGGTAGCTTAACTAGTTATTAGTATTATACTAGTTTTTTATATAAATTAAATATAGATAGGTCTAGGTTATAAATATAAAGAAAATAATCCTTAAAGTAACAATAGTAATAACTAATTAGATATTATAGACAGTCTATAACTACCTTAAAGCTATTATATACTAGACTTATATATACCTTAATATTTTTTATATTCTAAAATATATTAAGCTATATTTATATATACCTTAATGTTTTTTATATTTGTAATATATTAGGCTATATTAAAACTACTATGTACTAGATTTATATATACCTTAATATTTTTTATATTCTAAGATATATTATATAAAATAATCTAGATAAGTTTTTTCTTTAAGTTATAATAAGTATAAATAGAAGATTTAATTCTTAATTCTATATATATAATATAGCTATATCTTTATATCTAACTATTTAATCCTATATCTATATATAATTACTAACCTTATCTTTATTTTCCGGCTAGGTAAATACTAACTTCCCTAAAAATATAGATAACCTAGCTAGCTTTTATTTAATACTATTTTAACCTATTATATAAATTAAATATAGATAGGTCTAGCCTATAAATATAAAGGGAGCGATTCTTAAAGCTATATAATAGACATGCTAGGCTATTCTTAGCTATAATCTAACTAAGGTTAATTATATTAAAATCTAACTAATTTAAATAAAGAATTTAATTATAAATTCTATATATAGAATATAGCTTTTACATTAGATATTACTATCTAATCTAATATTGATATAAAATTACTTAATATTTCTTTACTTTCTAATCAGTAAAATACTAATACCTTAAAAACGTAGGCTAGCGGTTATTTTAAATGTAGGCAGCTTGGCTAGCTATTAGCGTCATGCTAGTCTCCTATATAAATTAAACATAGGTAGGTCCAGCCCACGAATACAATAACTCTAAGGGCTTAAGCCCCAGTATGCTGGCACTTCAGCATCTCTGAGCTTCTTGGCTGGAATTGGAGGGTTGCCGCTGTAGCGTCCACATGTTCCTGGCTTCGAGGGCGGCTGAGTCCTGCAGTCCTTATTCGGCTCCGATAAACAGACCAGGCCAGGGCTGCAGTCTGAGTCTTGTGCACAAGCCACGAAATCCCCTCCCGACACGCAGATTCGCTGCCCATTCAGACGTTCAACGCAAATGAGTCCGTTTGAGCAATAGTTGAAAGGGCCGGCACAGCTCGTCGAAGGCGTGCTGCACTGATTTTGGGCGCACGTCCCCTTGATACAAAGGCTGTCTGGTGCACAAGCAATACCGCCTATTCGCACCGTCGCATTAGCGGAATGGTTCGCCATTTATTAGTGTTAAAGCCAGTCCCTCTGTCTATTGACTTCAACATAACGCGAAACAGGCGACTCGAGGGTCAGTTCACTTACAAGCGCCACAATTCTGGAGATCAGTCTGCGTATTCACGCATTTCTGCGCACACAGAGCCATGCCGTCCGTCGGGTTAGATCTGAGTGGACCGCATTGGTAACAAGGGCCACGTCCTTTGGCAGCCAGCGATGTGCAATCAGCTCCAGAGTTGGTAAACCCGGCAGCGCACCATTTGGCACAGGCTGAGTTTCCCTGAGCTGCCGCTGCAATAATGTGCAGGGAGAAGACGACTGTTATAGCTGTTCACCAACAAGTAAGCACATCTATATCACCGACGGATACCGCAAAGGTGTGTGTGGCAGAAGAGACATTTCTGCCTGGGGTTAGGGGGAATAAAATAAATCTTCTCAGCCACTATGATAGTCACGTACCAGAGGTGATGTGAATCATCTTGTCCCTTAATGTATCACTTGACGGATTTGGCAGATGTAATAGTTAATTCTGATCATACTAAATATTCCTTTCTTAAAGGATCCGGTGAAGCTTTAAATACCCAGGAAAGTTACGGTATTAAATCGACGGGCTTTACCGCGCCACCATAGGACACAAAGCATGACCTGACCAAGTGGCGTTTAGGTTAGCATCAGCCAAAAAATATAATTACCATTCGCATTCGACCAGCACTCCTACCTTGCCCCATTAACTAGCTCTTACCCACGAAAAGGCTGGGTATAAAAGAGTGCCATCCCTCATAATAGCACACAAACTCAATAGATAAGCTACCATAACATAGCTCATTGCCACAAATAGCATAGCTTAATACCAAAAGACTGGTCGCATCCAATAATAGCTAGTGCTGACCACTTTCTGCCTATATAAAACATCCGTGCATAATTGATTGGTATAGAGGCTGCGGTATTATCTAGGGGTGACAATTATATGACGTTGAGTTGGCCTCGTGCCGCCATAATACTCAGCACTGTCCAGCGCTGACTGGCCACTAATGGCTAGAACTAAATTTATGCCTTATAGTGCATTACAGACCAGCTCACTCCTTGTCGTACCACCACTGTAATATACATGTCATGCTACAACCAAGTAAAGTCCTTAGTACTCATAGCCTATAGAAAGGCTAAGGAGACCGAAGCGTAACTTACAAGTACAAGTTGGCTGTCACGAAGCTCGCGCAAGCATATGCAATGCTATTCAACTCGCTAGACGTATCAGCCACATATTTGGAAAAGCGCCCTGCGCTATGACGGCCAATTCTCTGGTGGCTAATTAATCTTCTGTATATGTATTGCTCTTCGGTATATTGCTCCTCCACTGTAGTGTAGTAAAATATAAGTATGGCAGCTACGAGCCAGAGCGCCGTGATCAGTGCTAGAACCTAATGCTCGGGGGCGGTCTAATGGCCGCTCCCTAGACGAAAGGCAGTGAAGAGCGATAATATGGCCTTGAACAATTAGAGCAGTATAAAATCTTCCTTATTCGTGGGTGAGACTTAAGTGACTAAGTCATAGATCGCTGCATGTCTAAGCTTTCCGTGCTCGGTCTTTGCGACAAGAGCTGCAGCGAGCCCTAAAACAACGAGAGAGCAGACAAACTTCCAACCCTTAGCATCTGCGTTCCTATCTTCCGGGCTCTTATGCTGGGTTGTAGGTTGCGTAGTTATAGTTAGAATAGAGATGAATTGTGAATGCGGCAAGTAAGAGAGTGTGATGTGTCTCGAAGACCTTTCCCAGTGGGTTATCGCCTGGCTACTTATACTGGTAGCTGAAAGAGGGGACTACTGTCCTTTCTGGCGCTATAATACTTAACTCGCGCCATATGGGATAACCTCATAGAGATTTTACATTCAGCTCCTTAGTGACATATACATAACGGCATACTAAATAAATTACAAATAGAAACTCAGTTAATTTAGTAAATAGTAATATTATAGGATTTTTAATTTTAATATAATATGAATAAATAGTTATTTTATTTATTATTTATAATTTTACTTATACCCTTACTAAACTTACTTCTATTATTACTATAATATAAAACCTTAAAGTCATACCTAACTCTCTACCCTAAGTTTAACTTACTAAACCCCTTAACTTCTTATAATAATTAATATAACTTATTTAACTCTAGTCTTTTATAACTTTAATTAATAAATTAAATTAAACTTTAAACTGGCTATAACGCCACAGGTCTAATTTTATAGGTTAATAATATTAATGATAAGTTACCTTAATATAATAAATTAATATATCTACTTTAAAATATTTAACAGAGTATATACCTTTAAAAAGGTAATAATTAGGTTACCCTATAGATAATACAGTGAATTTTAATATATTGAGAGGTATTATATATAATGCTATATAATATAATAACCAATCTATTAAAGCTTATAATAATATCATTTAAATAGCTAATTACCTGATTAATAGTAGCTACTATCCTTAACAAACCTTATTTAAGATGAATAGCTAGCTTTAATCGATAATATGTAAATTTATAGTTTCTCTCCACTCTAGGTAAACTAAATTCTTTATATACCATTAAATGTTTAAGTTAACCATAACTATATTTTTGATTAATCACTACGAAAATATATTACTATACAATCTAAGTCATTAATCACTTCCGAATTGAAATTATTGGTAAGTATATAATCTAGTATTTAATTACTAATACCTTCTTAGATTCACTTAGCGATTAGGATATTAAGACACTAAACCAGAGATTCCTTAAGAAAACATTACTTTTTAAGATATATAGCATTTAGCTTTCACTAATTAACAAGCTATAGTCACTACAGTAAATATATCTTGCCATCTTCGGCTATCTTCTATTAAAGCTATTAATCCTTAGTAACTAATTTCAAGAGGTATTATATAATAAATACTAAAAGCATATATTAAAAAGCCTATTAGGCCGGCTCTATAGAGAAGAGTTATTAATATAGTAATAACATGTGACGGTTGGATTTCCTAAGGGATAAACTAGTCCGTACTAGGTTTATGTTGGCAGATACTGTAGGGGGTTACACTGAGCGGTTGCGAAGTGTTACATCTCTTAATAGTGAATAAAGCGGGTTAGGCGTATTTAGGTAAAGAAGTTGTATTGATAGCTGGTGAGCTAAGTTCTAGGAAAGTGCTAATGAATGTGTTCTATATACTAAAGTGTGATTGTTGGACCGAAGTGAATGTGAGGTCGGTCCTGAAGGGACCGGGCGATATTGGTAGTCGGTCCTGGTTAGTGTCTTATGGACCGAGATGTTTGTGAAGTCGGTCTATGGTGCGATTCGGTGATTGGTGGAAATTGTGGGGTGTACGTGACGGGTCTGACCAGGGTCGTAACATTAAGTCCTAAAACCTTAAGTATTATACCTAGCCTAGCCTCTTAACCTATAGCAAGTTATAGTTAATCTCTTTCTTTAAGTTACCCTCTTATAGTTATATAGTATCTTCCTCTTTTAATTAAGCCTAACTTATAATAATAAGCTTATTTATAACACTCTAACTAGTAATATTAACTATTTTAACTATATTAAACAGCCTATTACTATTATTATTATCTTAAATAATCTAGTATTATATATATCTTTCTTTTATTTATATTTATAGCTATACCTTAATTTACAATTTCTTTATTATATTATACCCTATTTCTTATTAATAATAAATAATATTATTATATATAATAGTAAGATATTAATATATATAAAAGCTATATCTACCTAAAATAGTAAGCTCTTTAACTACTAGGCTATTATCTTCTAGCACTATAATATACTTCAGGTTAGCTAGCTCTAATATACCATAGTAATTTATAATATCCTTAAATACTTAGCCCTTAAGCTAATATTACTATTAAAAATAAGACTTAATACTACTACTAAGTTAAATAGCTAACTAACATAGCTAATAAATTAATATCTAATAGTCCTAATTAAGCTATATAATATTCTCTATTACTACTTAATATTACCTTCTTTATGTTAGTAATAAAAAGTAAAAAGTAAAATAATCTTATTATTTTCCTCTATTAATTAAAGTCCCCTTTTCTCTACTTTATACTAACCCTAAGCTAACACTAGCTAACCCTAAGCTAATACTAGCTAACCTTAAGTATAAGGTTAAGGTTAATTTTAGCTAATTAATAGCCAGGCCTTAGTCTACTTAATTTAAGTCTAAATTTTAAACGAAATTATCCATTTTAGTAGCTAATTACTATTTAATCATATCTTAATAATTCCTAGGTTATATAATCTCAGTTAATTAATTATAGTAACTTCTTCTTTTATAACTAAAGTGGCTTTATTTATCCTTCTAGGACTTTTTAATCTTTAGTATAAAACTCTATCTTATATATATAAATTTTCCTCCTATATCTCTTTACAGTCTACCTTCAGAGGTTATTATAGATTAACCTAACCTAGCTAATTAGCTATATAATCTATATTTTATAGCTTATTTTTATAGTATTAAGGAAGTTTTTCTCTGTGCCTTTAAGGCCTCTATCTTTTTATAGCTCTTTAAGTAGGTATATTTCCTTATTAAGCTAGTAATACTAGCTATAATAAAGACCTAGACTCTTTAGGACCTTATAGCTAAAGATAATAAGCATTAGTAACTCTTAGTTAGTCTTAATATCTTATTTAATTACTAATAACTTACTAGCCTCTTTTTATAATTCCTTAATGCCCTTGGAGGTAAAATACTTAATTAATATATTAAGTATAGCTATATTACTAGGCTATAGCTTATTATAGGTATTTAGCCCTGTCTATAGGCTGTAGTAGGTAAATATATTAATTATAATTAATATCTTAATTATAATTAAGGTTAGCTTTATTAATCTACTTATAAGAGAAGCTAGTAGGTTTACTTCTAGGTTACTTAATAATAACGATCTTCTTATCTTAGTTAGGTTAATTAAAGTAGAGTATAGAGAGGGAAAAATAGCCCTAGTAGTTCTTATAGGGGTTTTCATACTATTAAGAAATAGAGTTATAGCTAATATAGTAGGTAACCTTATTAAATTTAAGATATTATTACTTTTTGGTTTATATAGAGACCTTTATTATTAATATTTCTATAGATTTAATTAGGATAGCTAGATGTCTTTTTCAAAAGTACTACTAGACTTAATATAGATAAACTTATAGTATTAAAGGGTTTCTAAGCGAAAGTATTTCTAAATTAGAAATTAATTAGTTTAAACTATATAGAAGCAGTAATAGCGGCCAGTATAGAAATAGTAATACCGTCCTAACTATTAGGAATATATACTAAAATACTAATTATTAACTACTACTAATAAACTTAAATATTATAAGGTTCCTACCGCTCAATTCAGTATATAGTAATATCGCTACCTTAGGTTAGGAATAGTTAGTTTGAGTCTTCCTAAAGAGGAGAGTCTAATAATAATGTCTTAGCTAATAACTAATAGTTTTATCTAAATAACTCAGAGAATATAAAGTAATAAACCGATAAGTTAAACCAGTATAAGCTTAATGTAGTATTAATTACCGGCAGAATAAAGGGCTATATTTTTTACTTACTAAATAGGAATTAGTTTTTTAGTAGCTATAAAGTATTAACCTAATTTTATTAAACTTAATAAAATCTATAATATATAGTTATAGGTAGTATTATATTTATTTTACAGGAAAGATAGTCTAACCTTAGCCACGCTAGAGGATTAAATATTTTGTAAGGAGAGAGTTTATTCCCTCTTAAACCTTGGCTTTTTTTCTCTTTATTAAGTATGTTAACTATATCTATCCTTTTTATATTTTTCTATAAGCTATTATTAACCATAAATCTTTACTTATCTATTCTTTAGTAAACTATTAAATTTAAGATACATTATATTAAGATCCTTACTATTACTATAATTAATATAGCCACTACTTAGCTTAATATTACTTACCTCGCTAATATTATAGTCTTTATAACTAAGATTAGTACTCTTACTATTAGCACTGAAATACCTAATACTACTAGAGATATTAACACCCCTAATAGCTTTAACTTCCTTAGCTACTTTTCCTCTAGGAATGGCTTCCCTAGCTTTACTTAGGTAGACTCCTTAAAGGATAATAATACTGACTTATATGCCAAGACTTATTTAGATACTAAATTCTTCAGGCTTTATAATAATAAATACTACTGCGGTTACGAGCTTTAACCTACCACTTCTCTATCTATTAATGCTAATTAGTATAATATTATCTACCCTGGTAATGCTAATATAAGTCACGGTAGTCTTACTACTAGCTCTTAGGTTATATAATAACAGGTAGAATATAGCATTTTCCTATCTATCTATATCGCTATCGATGTAAACCCTAACAAGATTAATACCGCCGTTAATACTAACTTTTTTACTAAGATTTAAGCCCCTATTAATACCACTACTATTATAATATTTACTAGAAGCAGCAGTACAGTTACTTAGACTAACACCATTAGTCTCCTTACTCTCCTTACTAGTCTTATTATTATCTATAATAGTAACTACTATACGCCTTCGACTTACTACTCTACCTGTACTTTATAACATACCGTCGGAGAGGATGGTATCTATACTCCTTTTTAGTGCCATAATAATACGTGGAATAAACTTTAGACATAAAACCGCGGAAAGTATTACTTCACTGACTACCAAGGCGAGTATTGTAACCAGTATATCGCCTGCTATAACACTGAAAGACAGCGTGATTACTAATACTTTGTTGCCTACGTTGGTAAGTTTGTCTGCAATATCGATGAGGACTGCTACTACTTCAGTGACTGTCAAGATAACTGTTACGCCTATGAGAATTGCGCGCTAGCGGTCAATGCGAGCCTGTCTACCCTACCAAGCCTATTCCCCCCCAGCAAGTCTGTGGTTATTGTTTTTGTACCTGAGCCCAGGCTCGAGCGTCACGATATTTAGCTTATTTTGGTAATGTATTTAAGTAAAATAAAGACTCTGTATCATGTTAAATGATTTCTGCCCATCAAGAGAACCGAAACACGAACAAATCTAATTTATTAAAGTCCGGCATCCCACGCCAGACTGTATAAAGAACGATAGGTCTAAGGATGACTAAAATACTAAAAGTTACACAAGCGTTTAAAAACCGACAGAGCCAGACTCAAACACCATATGGTTTTATATTATTCCATGTGATATTATGTCCTATTAGCTCCAGTTAAATTGATACTGTTATGGACTGCTAGGATTGACTGCGTTGGCAGGGACGAAGAGTAGACAATGCGGCGGGATTTCGTTCAACCTTTGTACGGTAGTAGGCAGCAGTTTCGGTTCTAATTGTTTTTGGAAGTTTTCTAAGTAGCGGTATTCTCATATAAGCACTTTTCCTCCAGCACACACTCCATTCAGTAATTCACCTCATAACAATTTATTTGCGCTAAAATTCATGTTGTATTCTCTCTTACCTAGACTATGATCTTGGGTTGTCGTGGTCTTGAGTCTTCCATTGCTGTTCTAGCCAATGGCCAGGCGTCTTATTTTGTCAGAATGTAAAGGTCTTTTGCTTAATGCGACTCCCTTCTACTCGCAATGTTTATACACACTACAGGAATTAATTGAGCTGTAATCAGTCGCAAGCTGCCAAAGTCAATCCACATAAGCCCTGGAGCTGACAACGTCAATATAGTAGCATTGAACTGAAAGAATTTCTCGTTGATCCGGCCATCCCCATTATGTATATCTGCGCGATATCACCACAGCTGAATCACTCATGAAAATTGCGTAGCAATGCCGTTATAAACTGTCCGGGCTGTTTGCTATCTTATGCTTGTTTTCAGTTGCAAGACTACGATACTGGGACTGGGGCCGTAGAATACGACAGCAGAGTTTGCAAAGTTTCCTCCCACAGTATGCACGGGCCAGATTTATTGTACTTGATCGAATTACCACCACGACTGCGCATAGGAGGGTTCACTTATTTTGCGTTATCGCGCTTCTTACTTAATATATTTATAAAGCTTGTGATTGGTTCGAATAAAAAAGAATTCTACCCCAGTCGGTTAAAGGAACTCTACCCCCTGAAAGGTGGGGCGTTTAAATGAACTCTACTAGAGTTCCTATTGTTATTGACTACTAGGTTTCTAATTACGGGAACCCTATTTTCTTTAAAAAGGTAAATATATAGGTAAGCTAATAATACCGCGCTAAAGTGCTATATAAATAAAAGGTAAATAGGTCTATTCACTATTATAATAAGTAATAAGGTCTCCCTTTCTTCCTTAAACTTTTCGCAAAGCCAAGGTTGCAGATTTGGCCCAGTGATCCTACTATCTTAAATATGTCTCAGTTCGGACACTATAGTGGCGATTGAATGTCAAAAGCACCTGCTTCGAAGCGGCATGCTAGCATAGATCTACGACAGAGGCCCGTAGAGGAACGGTAAATAGTCGAGTAACGTCAACCGACCAAGCAAAGCAAGCCACTCTTACCGAGTAAACCAAGTCAAATAGAGAGTCCAAATTTTGCTTTACTTAGTTAATAGACGCACTGGGGTCTACTAACCTACTTAATGCTCGTCCTCAACGACAGCTGAACTGTATGCATCTCTCTAAAGCAAAATTACAACTTTCACATGCTTTCCCCTCATTTACGTGCAATACTTTCACAAAATTTCCTCTCACAAACTTTACCTACTTTCTGAGGGAGTGGATTAGTACTATCAGCCACAAGGAATGTGACAGTAAAAGTCATTTTTATTGAAAGAGAGCAGTGGTGCATAGGGGGATTGTGCACCAGCGCTATCCAGCTTAAAATGAGGCGCTTCTAGCTAATCTAAAACCTGCAAATGTCCCAATATGAGGGAGGCGTTTACCCAGCGGTGAGCCTACATGCCTATGATGTGTTACTATTGAAAATGCAATTTTGGCCAACGCGACTACCAATAGACTTATGTGAGGAATGTGACTCCAGCCACCGACATTAGAATGTCGTCCGAGTGGCAAGCCCTGCTAACCATTAACTATAATAATTGATGGGACTATGACGAAACGGGCGGGGCGGGGGGGAGTGGGCGGTCTAATGGCGAATTACGATAGTACGCCCATCACTAGGTATAGAATACGTGACTGTTTCGCTTTTAAAGATTTGGACTTTAACAAATACGGGAGATTATAGAATACGGTTGTCCCTTTCTAATATGACGTCTGGAAAACTCACGCGTCGAGATGAGCAGGAAAGGTTCGCGCACGGGCCGTTAGCCTACCACCTTTAGTTGTTCACCGAATACCTGTAAATTCAAATACAACAGGTCGCCCATACGCCAAGCAAGGCCTCTCGGGGAATGTGATGCGGGACGGTAGAGGTCGACTCGATTCGATGCCAGGTTCTGAGCTTGGCAAGCCAGTTACTTGTCCAGACTGTTGGATTTGACGTAGATATGGTTTCACAAGACCTGCTATTCTTCACATAACCTTTCCACACATTTATACATTCACTCCTCTACCGTAACGTCATACGGCGGCCTGCACTTTCCCCATCATGCACTGCTGTCAATGGCTTACTCTGGCATATATAATCGAAAGATATTTCCATGTGATTGCCAAAAACCAACCAAAATATTCAACTTTACCCAAACTAACCGAAACATACAAGAGCTAACCCAACTTAGTAATCCTTCTCAAACGTGTTTCTACGTTTTCAATATATTGAACACTATCCAACCAGATACGTTGTGGAAAAGATCAAATCTAATGTCTGCAGCAGAAGAGATCTTCGTCGCGCTTACTATCATTACAGTTGCCGCAGAGACAGTAACCAAAGTCGTCGATGCCCTTCAAACGGGTAAAAATTTCATTGACAGTTTCCGTGACAGGAAGGACTATAGTGTTGAATTGGCAATCTATATCAATCAGGCCAAGGAAAGCATTAAAGCCGAAATACAAGCCAGCGAACTGCAGGGATACATGAATATAATAAATGGCGCTGCTTTGTGGTATTATAAATGCCAGAAGACTATCCAAGATTGTGAGTTATTTGTGCTTTTTATCTGCTGAAAACCGGCAGCACTGAACTTTCATTGGAATAGCTGGAATTAGCAATCATACCGTCACAGATCCTGATGGTGAATTACACCTCTTTAGCCTGGGCATCCTGAGCATCATCACGTCTCTGGACACTATGAAATTGTGGATCGAGAGCGATACTCGTCCAAGACCAACCACCCCGAAGATGCTTGGTGTTTACTTGACCTACTATGCCATACGGCATTCACTGATCGTCACATACGAGGCTTTCGAATTCGCCAGAACCGGCCACCATTCCTCCACGATCGTTGATCTTGTGCAAAATCTCAAGGACGCACAAGATGTCCTTAACAAAAGATTCACGGCATATCAACACGTGCGTGCAAGTCAGTTGGTATTGGTCAGGAGGAATATCCCAGGAGACCCTCCAGGGACTGGGGACCTTCGCGTGGTGGCGGATAATGGAGGTGATACCTTGATCCCCAAATTTCCGGTGGGGACTAACTACGACTTCAACAATAATGCATTCACAATCATTCTCCAAGCATGGAGGTCCACTGAATTCGGAAAGACAACCATTCCCGGTCTTTTCAAGATCTATGACGGTGCGTATATGGCTGGATTATTACTACTTAAACCTCGTCAGCTCGAGAAAATTGAGGTATTCGATCACTTTATTATCGCGGGACAAATCTGAAGGCGATGGACGGTTTGGTGGTCTAAGGAAAGTTATACGACGAGAATGTGAAACAATCATATAGAAAAGCGGGAGCAGACTATTACGCAGAGAATAGGATGTATCTTCTCCTCTATTTTAGAGTCTGTATTTAAATAAAGGCCTTCCTTTATTAATTCCACGATTCGTAGTTATTATAAAAAGATCCCCTTGACGTAACAATGTAAAAGATACACTATTATAATTAGTATAATATAGCATATAAGTTCGAATAAGCTTGTATAATAAGTTTTTCAGACTTTAAGATTAAAGGCACGCTAAAATATAATAAACTACTAAATTAATCAAAAAAGCTAAGAATTGGGGATCTCATTAACTTCCCTCATTACCTCTTAGGTAATTGCAGCAACCAGCAATGCCCGTCCCAGCTGAACATTTCTAGCGCCTATTAGTGGACCAGGGGTTAAGCAGCTTCAGCCAGCCAGCCAGCCACAGCAATTTATATAACGTTATGTCTCAGTTGAGTTAGTGGATGTCACAGCTTCTCTTTGAAAACTGCAAATAATTCAACCCGGTACACTATTGCTCTGCTAACAAATAGTAGATCTACCCCAGTTGGACAGTATCACACAGGCAGTTTATACAGCTCAAAACGCTACTGAAGCTAGACAAGTAACCTATAATAATACTGTCGCCAAGAACGAGAGGTTTACTACTTCCATGCTTGCCATTCAATGGAACCTCAGCGGATTCTAACGTCGACGAAAGACGCTCAAAGAGATCAACCCAGTTCTGCATAACTACATCAGTGTTCTGTCAAACTTTGTGGCTCAGATCAGCAAGCATGGAACTTTCCAGGTTTCTCACTTTGCGGCTGAACGCGGGCACTAATAAAAACTCTTAAGCAGGTCTCTCAATGTGGCTTGAAAGCAGGTATCTATAATTCTAAACACAAGACGCGATATTAATGGCTGCAAACCTTATGAGAACTACGTGTGGCCTACAGGTACTTACGTAATGGCTGGGTTAGTTAAGACACCCTGAGATGCGCCACTGATTTAGACAGCTCATGGTTTAGCCTCCGGTTAGTTACGGAGTAGACAGTGGTGACTTCGGCGCTATAAAGCTAGACTGCCCTAGGTGCCCGTTTCCGACTCTCTTTTCCTCAAGCAGTCCTTAGGTGTTGTCTTTTCCAATTTCGAGGGGCGACTATCTATATGTAATATATACCCAATGGCACCTCGGATAGTTGTCCTCTGCGATGGCACTTGGTGTGGTCGCGAGACTAACACCAGAACCAACATCTATCGCCTGGCCCAGCTTTTTCAAGTCCCCATCGACAACCCCAATTCCACGGATACTTATTTTCGGCAAGTCAATCCGGCTGATCCGCCTGACCGTCAGATCGTCGCACGGTATCGTCATGGCGTCGGCCTCGGCGCTGGTTTCCTGGACTACCTGTTTAACGGTGCGACGGCTTCTGACCTCAAAGAAGAAGTCATCTCAGCGTACCAATTCATCGTCGATCACTATACTCCAAACCATGAGACCTGGATGTTCGGTCTAAGTCGCGGTGCATATACCGTTCGCTCGGTTGCCGGGCTAATCAACAACTACGGCATTATAGATCGCCAGAGGTTGGGTTTGGACGACGCCGAGACATATGAAATCTGTAATGAAGCGTACGTCCTGTACAAGACTCGGGGTCCAAACAACGAGCCGCACGGGCCTGATTCCTTCAATTTTCGGCAGAGGAACTCCTGGCCATTGGTTGGTGACCCTGTTCCCAATGGAGCGGTGACCCTACAACCACCGGTGAGGTTCATGGGCCTGTTTGATACCGTTGGATCGCTGGGGATTCCAACATTTACGGGTGGTCTGGGACTGAATTACCCCCAATTCTACGACGATGTGGTATCTTCCGTGGTAAACATTGTCTGTCATTTAGTCTCGGTCCACGACCGCCTTTGGGCCTTTCAACCATGTCTGGCGAGGAGGACAGATGGTGGCGCAGTAGGCATCCATGAGGAGTGGCTTCCTGGCTGTCATTACGATCTGGGCCGGCAGAAATTCCAGTTCTGGAGAAGCGGGGGAGGTGTGTTTGAGAAATTAGTGAGTATTGCCAGCTATATCCCCTTTTTTGGACAAGGGAGGACGGTCTATCCAAACCTGGTTCTGTCGGATTTTGCTCTGATGAAGATGCTCGAGCAAGTTTGGAATAACGACACGGACCACTTACTACTCCAGCAACAGCCTCCGATTGTGTTGGCTAATCTTAATTCCCCCATCAGGCCAGTCGCGCCAGGACAAGTGATTCCCCGCATTCTGAGCTCCGACTTGGGCGATGGCGATGTGTATGAAAACATCCTGAACTACGGCCCGTTCGGCAGTCCGCTTGGGAGCCTGGTGACTCGAATTCTTGGGGAGCTGGCCATATGGAAAGTGCTTTTTGAGTTGCGCCAGAGAGTAATTCCCACAGCCAACGCCACTGTGTATCGCTATGGCCAGGATGACATTAGCCTGCCAGGTGGGCAGGATTTAGATGAACTCGGTAACATTACCAGAGATGGGGGCAGAAGATATCCATCCAGGACGGCGGAATCTTGGGCACGGCGGAGCGGCAGGCCATGGCCTTGAAATTCGCAGTCTTACAGTCCGCGAAGGGGAGGGTGGGCAAGTGGGTTTGTTTCTCACTCTAAACTGGTGTCGGACTGGATGTGCTTAAAATGGATTGAAGGTCGGGGTCATTCATAATGAGCAGCAGTAGTGACTTGATTGGTTCTATTATCTGTGTGGGGTATTCTATCCTATAGGTTTTACTTTAAATTACCCAGCTTGATTACGAAGGGTTGTTGTTCCTGAGGTTCGTTAAGACCATGCCCGGCCTGCCACATATCGTTTTGCATTTTGTTTCCATATTCTGGCGCGATCAGATTGATCTTTCAGAGGTCGATTCCTGTCTTTCCCAACCAAATACATTGGCTTCTGTTTCTCTTGAGTCTTAAAGACTTAGTGTGTGTATTATACCGTTTTACTGAACTTTCGGTATTGATGGTCATGCATCCAGACAAAATATTCGCCGTGCTTATCGGCATCGATGATTACCTCGGCGAGGCATCCAATCTCTACGGATGCGTTAACGACGTGGGAATAATGCAAAAGTCCCTTGAGTCGATCGGCGTCCAGCCAGGCAATATTTCTGTTCTCACTTCGCCTCCAAATGTGCTGAATAGTACGGAAGTGCCTACGAAAGACAACGTCCTGCGTCTGATTCGGGAAGTGGCTAGCAAAGCCGCCAAGAACACCCCAGAGAGCCTCCTTGTCCTTCACTATTCTGGCCATGGAGCCCAAGTACCCACTAAGCACCCCAAAGTCAAGAAGGGTACGGATCTAGACGAGGTGCTGTGCACACTGAACGAGGATATTTCTGATGTTGAGATGGTGGATCTGCTCAAAGAACTAGTTGAAGACAAATGCCTGACGGTTCTGGTTGTGCTGGACTGCTGTCATTCTGGTGGCGCAGATCGCGCTGGAGCTACGATCCGTTGTAGATCTCCATCAACCTTAGCGGATACCGAGTCTGCTGCCCGAGGTGTACGAAACGCAACTATCCGCGACAGCTGGTTTTATCACGACAGGGACCACACACTGATCGCGGCTTGTCAGCCACACGAATTGGCAACCGAGTATTGCGCGAGCGATGGTAAGACATATGGAGCTATGACATACCACCTGGTCATGGCCATCAAATACCTCCAGAGCTCGAAAGACCCGGTAACCTATGAGCAGTTGCAGAGCCTCTTGGACTCTTACTGTCGGGCCAAGGTCCGTCAGCAGCCCCTGCTTCTGGGAGACCGGGCCAGGATTATGTTCGGAAAGGATAACTTGGCGAGTACTGTTCGTAGCCTTCAGGGTAGCATCGTGCGCGTTGTAAATCATAGCCTTATTCTGAATAAAGGCATGGCCCATGGTGTTAGTCTTAATGACCGGTTCTGGATTTATCCTCCGACTGAAAGATTGTTTGGTCTCCTCACTTCAGCTGCCAATCCTGTGGCAGAAGCATGCGTCCAGCAAGTCAGGGAAACCCAGGCCCGAGCAGTTATCGTTGATGATCCAACGGTCCCGGAAGCAACGCCAACCTCAAGGCCGGTCGGAGTTGGTTGGTGTGCACAACTGAAAAGAAGCGGCAACATTCCGATAGTCAACCTTATCTTATCAAATACCCATAACGAAGGCTCTCAGCACGCCAGGAGTTACATTCAGAATGAGTGGAAGAAGGTGACGGACTCAGCTGGTCCCCCTGTTGACTTGAGGTTCTCGTCCACGGCAACCGAACCAAGTCTACTATGGATAGAGATCCATAAGGATTTCACTATGTCATTCCAGGACAGAAAGAGAACGCCCCCCCCAAATATCCCTACACTTAAAACCACCGATGGACGCATTGCGCAGAAGCTTGTTTCTTTGCTCCCGCATCTCTGTGCCTACCAACGCTTAGTTGAGCTGACCCCGAAATTGATGTCCTGGACCCCATCATATGAGTTCACCATTACTGAATACGACAACAAAGACGACGACTGGAATAAGGAAAATGAGAACAGCAATAGCAAGTCCTTAGCCGTGTGGGAAATACGCTTTAAGAACACCGGCACTGTCCCCATCTACCTGACCATTCTCAACCTCAGTCCGGTATACGGAATCAGCCAGATGTTCCCGGGACAAAACGCAAGCAGCTGCGCCGTCGGCGTGAACAAGGAAATTGAGCCTGCAATCATCGACATTGAAGTCCCGAACCTGCTTCGAGATGCAGCGAAGGAGCCAGGGTTCAAGATGCGTGACCTTATCAAGGCGATGATCACTACTGAGCAGACAAATTTCAGTCATTATTTACAGGCGGATCTGGAGAGCTGGAAGGATCTAGAAGGGCCTCTAGGGCTAGGCCCTTCTGAGACAGTCGGTCGGGGTGGTAGGCTGAGAGTGTCTAAAGTGGAAAAGCTACTGGTTGATACTAAGGAGATTATTACACTTATTTAATTAAAGTTTTGAGAGTTATCCTTTTATTTAGTTCTTATATACTTAATTCTCTAGTTAAGAAGTATTTATCAAGTCGTATTTAGTTTAATATATAAGTTACCCTATCTTAATATTTTAGTATGCAATTTGCAGTACTACTTATCTTCATCCCGAATAAGTGAGCACTAAGAAACTCCCTAACTACAAAGATGTATTTTTGGCAAGCACATTGCTAATTGGCGGAAGAAACGTTATATACGCAGGAGCATTAAGGGATCTTCAATGACCAATTAGCTCTAAAAGATATTCAGCTATCTGCAGGCCAAGAAAACTGGGTATTAATATTTCAAGCCTGGCTATACTCGCTCCAATCGGGTGCTTGTATTAGTCCCCCATAGGCTATTACAATTCTGTTTGCTCAGTTTGCGTATGAAGATTGACTTTTGCCGCTGTGCCGATTGAGTAATGGTACGTCTAGATTGCAACCTCGCCCTTTTGCATTCGTGAACAAACGAGACAAATAACTAACTTCCAGGCTATTTCAATATTATTTAACTTGAGGTCGACATACCATATAAAGTATCTAAGCTTCTAAGTATTCCTAAGAATATAGTACCTAGTGAATAACCTGTTGGGCTTTTTCGTGCCTCTTTCATTTTAATAAAAACAGCGTATTAACGCTAATCTCTTACTACCTGAATGAGCAGTCATATTCCAAGACATGCAAGAGCGCCCCAACCTTCCCAGAAATAGCAGCGTACCGCATAGACAACTCAGCACCCAGCTCGGCTCTGCTATAAGCCGAAAATAATGAGGTCGTGTGGCCAATATTTGACGCTAGATTGCGGAGAATATGTAACACAAGATAGAAAGTCAGTATCTGGTTTAGCAACACTTGCATGAGGCGTGATCAATCACTGTTACTCAAACCAATGAATTGATACTTTCGAACACAAGTACTAAAAGCGCAGTTTTTAGCGTTGGCCTACAATCTCTGAGGACGTATTAAACTTTTCAAGGCGGGACAATACAACTGTTGCGAAACAGTTAAAACAGGCCGACTCCATTTTCCCTTTCCCTTTCTCCGCACAAAATCGTATGGTATTCTTCTCTCACTTCACAATTGAATTTTAAACCCAACCTTGATTTGTCTCATACAAAGACTCTAAACAATGGAACATCCGTCAGGATTGGCAAGTTTGACTAAAACCGAAGAAGAACTCGTATTAACAATATGAGGTCTACAGATCAAAACCCCTAACCTATGGGAGAAGGCTTTCAATCAACTGTCAGATGATGACAGGGCATTGCTCAAGCTAGACAAGAACCAGAAACACCTCGAACCCTCCCAGGTCGTTGATATGGTGGAGGAAAAGAAGAAAGAATGCGACAAAAGCCAGTGGGTAATTTGCACTAACGACAAAGGCGAAAAAGTGAAGGTCCGAGACAAACTTACTCAAGTCTCTGAGTGGATTGAACAATTCATACAGGTGGGAGATGTGGCAGTCCAGTTTGATCCTGGCCACGCTGCGTTACCTTGGGCAGGCGTCAAGGCCCTTCTTCAGTTAAGTTGATGCATGATTCAGTGGTTTATATCTAATATGCTGCAGATGAGTGTCAATGAGGTTCAAACATTTGGCTCTATGATTGAGAGTGTTGAAGTCGTCTCAAGTATTATCACTCGTTACAAAGAAGCCGAGGACAGGGTCTTCGTCAGAACCTCAGTTTTGACTGAGCAGCTTTACACTGCAATAGTCAAACTGTACAGGTCTGCATTGGCATTCCTCGCACGTGCCAATAAATACTACAGTCAAAATACCATTAGTATGTCCTTATATCGCCGTCATTTTCTAGCGCAGGATCACTCCTAACCTTCTTATTAGAGAGGTTGGCGAGAGGCGTCATCCACTCGTCTAAGTCGGTTGTCGAGACACCCATGCTTTCCATAGAAAAGCAGGAAGAAGACGTCATGAAGCTTGTGACTCTCGTTCAACATGAGGTCCAAGGAATCAAGCTTGATGACATCATAGATCGTCTCAAAAAGAGCGTGGAAGACTCTCGGACTTCCAAGCAGGAGCAACGCCAGCGACTGGAGGCTTGGATTAACGGAGTTACTACAGAAAACGCCTATGAGACCTCTATTCACAACCGCCACGCCGAGACCTGTGAGTGGGCTGTAAAGCTCTCACAATTTCAGTCATGGGCTTTTGACAATCCTCCACAAGCACGTTTACTATGGGTGCATGGGCCCGCTGGGTTTGGGAAAACTGTGATGTCATCTTGGATGGTCCGACACCTTAAGCAGAGGAATATCGCCCCCCTGTCATACTTTTTCTGCCGGGCTGATGACGAGTTCACTCGCGACCCTTATTCAACTTTGCGCTCCTGGCTGGCACAGTTATTGGGACAAGATGACGGTGTTCTGCAAGCCATGAGTGAAATGCGGAAAACACGGAAAACACGGAAAACGGAACAGACGTTGACTCACCGCGGATGTGGGAGTTATTTGTTGCCGCCGGGAAAGCTCTGCCGGGATGTACATTCGTTATTGACGGGTTCGACGAATGCACTACCATAGATGCTGGTGTTCGATATCATCATAACGATGATAGAAGCGATTTTCTGAAAGAGATGCTGGACAATCTGCAATACACCAACTCCAGAGTTATGGTTGTTAGCCGCGATGTAGCGGACATCAGACAATGGCTGGGACAAGAACATGGAAGCTATGGCATCATGAAATCAGAGTATTCCATCACGGCCAATGATACTAATGATGATGTCTTGTCGTTTTCGAAATTCGTGGTAGACAAGAGGGTCTCCAAGAAGAAAGGAGAAACAGTCAGGGACTCGCTTGCCAGCCAAGCCGCAATGAGGAGTGAAGGAATGTTTCTGTGGATCCAGCTATTGGAGAAAGAAATGCAGCCATCCAAATCACTCAAAGAGCTGAAGAAAATAGTACGCGATATGCCCCAAGACATAAGCGGCGCATACACCAAAGAGCTTCAGAGAATAGTTGGTCTGTCTCCTTCGGAGAAAGATCGAGCAGTCATGATTTTGCGATGGATGTTGTTCGCAACCCGACCTCTACGGGTCAAACAACTGGCCGGGGCGTTGATTGTGTCAGGGGATGAAGATTTGGATGAGTACCCGGAGGACGATTTGCCGGATGATTGGTTCGATGGGTTCGTTGATGAAGATTACGTGCGCGACAGGATCTTGGCACCGTGCGGATCCCTTCTGAAGGTCCGGAGTAGCTCTTCGGAAACACCACTGGCGGACCGGACTGTCCAATTTGTCCATTTCTCAGTCAAGGAATATTTGCTCGAGTTGACGACTACTGAGCCTAAGAACGAGTGGGCTACGAGACTCGGTCTATCAGACGCAGCGGTGGAGCATAGGAATCTTTCGAATATTTGCCTACGTTATCTCACTCTCAACATCTTCAGGGATATGCCTCAAGACACTGAGATCTACCCATGCTTGTCCTATGCAGCTTGGGCTTGGTATTTCCATGGCTTCCATGGAAAACCAGCTCCACCCAAGGACTTTCTAGAGCAGACACAGAGAGTGTTCAACCCTGCTGACTCTTGTTGGAAGGTTTGGAGTCCACATATGGAGGCCAAATTGAAAGAGTCAGAGATGGTGGAACCGAGTCGCAACATTCCAGGTGAAATGTTTCTTAACTGGGGAGAGGAAGCCGAGATTCTCAGTGGCTATGCCTCTGGAGAAGTGCAGACCCCTATGTACTATGCTTCTCTCCTTGGTCTCATTGATGTTGTCAAGTGGCTTGAGGATCAGGGACTCGATTTCGGCGTCATTGGCGGCCGCTTTGGTTTTCCCCTCCAAGCAGCCGTGGTGCGGAATCATGAGGAGCTGGTTAAATACCTTTTGAATCGGCGTGTTGAAGTGTCCCAGAAAGGTGGGCAATTTGGATCGTCTATAATTGCAGCGGCGGCTATGGCGACGCCAGGAATTGTTGAGATTCTCTTGGCTGCCGGAGCTGACGTGGAGGCTGTCGACGAGGCAGTGTGGACTGCACTACACCATGCTGCCAAACGCGGAAGTGATGAGATTGTTCGGCTTCTCCTCAATAAGGGAGCAGATGCCAACGCCACTACAACCGACCGTTGGACAGCAGTGGGACTTTGTTGCCAGTTTGGGCATAAGAATGCCTTGTCAATCTTAATTGAGAGTCGAGCGGATCTGGATCCCAAGGGCGAAGGTGTTATGCACCCTTTAGAAGCTGCAATCAATGGAGATAATGCCGAGATTGTAGAAATACTTCTCAGTAAAAACGTCTCTGCAGATTTGATCATGGGCGATGGAATGTCAGCGATCAATCACGCCATATGGTCACCTGATTTGGTCCAGCGTCTCCTCGACCAGGGAGCCAATCCCAACAAACCAGACAATAAGGGCTGGATGCCCTTAGAATATGCCGCGTCAGAAGAAGCGGTGGGAAGCATGGAGATCCTTATCGCCCATCATACTCAGGTGATCAATGATCATGATCTGGACTTTGAGATGGATTCTCCACTCGATGCTGCTATTGTTAACGGCCAACTTGCTGCTGATGTGCTTCTCAAGCACAACGTTGACTTGGATCGGAAGGGAAGAGCCGGTGTAACTGCTCTTCTACTTGCAGTAGAAACAGAGCAGCTCGACGCAGTTGAGTGGCTTTTGGATGCGGGAGCATCGATGCAGTGCATTTTTGAATCAAACCAAGCCTCGACTTTCGACAGGGCTCTGGAATGCCAAGACCATGCCATTGCCAGACTCTTAGTCCAGCGAGGGTTCTTTCAAATTCAAAATCACAAAGACGATAACCCTCTGAAAGCAAATGGGCTTCGTGATAATGATGGCCTGGTCATGCGGACGTACGGAAATGACTTGGAGGGAGTAAAACAAATTTTGGCGGGAAATGGTGGTTCCCGTGATAGTGCTATTATCAACGAAGCTCTCCTTGTTGCTTCGGCCAAAGGGTTCTTGTCCATTGCCCAAACCTTATTAGAAAGAGGTGCAAGATTGGGCTTGAAAGATATTAATGGGCGAATAGCGCTGCATCATGCTGCAATAAACCTCAAACTTGATGTTGCAGATCTACTACTGGGCAGAGGTGCGAGTGTATTGGTTGAGGATCTAGCCGGGTCAACACCGATCGATCTGGCTGTTACACATGGAGAGAAAGCATTCGAATTCATTCAGAATCATATGGATGATTTGGCTCTCACCATCAACAGGAGGCCATCTTTGTTATCGGCAAGTTCGAACCAGCCCGGTCGTCTCAGCGCCACAGAAATCAGGAAGTTTCTGTCTGGATCGTGGTCTGGCCAATACGAGAGTATCTCATTTAATAAGGGACGAAAAGATGACTTTTCTATGGCTGTTTCTGAGCATTCTGTTGAAGGACTGCATGGAAACACATTCTCGAATTCTGGATGTGATGTAGCTGGACATTTCCAGTTTCATGGGTTTGTGGATCCAATCGGTACGGTTTGGTTTGTGAAGCTCTATGCAAGACATGGCTGGTTATATCGTGGATCCATTATTGCTGAGAAGGGATGCTTTACCGGGACTTGGGGTAGCAACAGAAAGCTATGGCATGGGACGTTCAAGGTTTTCAAGGAGAATTTTTAGGTTCGTTCTGAGGGCCTTACCACGAATAATCCGGTCTCCTACTAGATACTATCGTCAAAGCAAAGGAACAATAACGAACCAAGTATCGTTGAAGTTCTTTAAGGAAGCCTAACCTCTATAGGAAGGTTTTGCGCAGGGCTTTCGTAGTATCAAAGAATACGGTTGAAGCCCAACCTCATTTCTTGCAGCTCCAAGTGAAGTGATGGGGCTCGAAGATCCTGTAAATTCTTTCCTATCATAGGACGGTCACGTCAACCAAGTAAACGATGACAACTAAACGGTAATAATTGACAGTCGGTATCTGGGCAGAGAATAGGGTACAAGTGCCAGCTATGCTAGATAACAAATAGCACATAAAGCCCCCCTATAACCTGCTTCGACTACAGATTCTGCTAAGCTGCTATCTTTAGTTATAGGTCTATCTACGATCAATGCGTGAAGCTATCCGCATCCACAAATGCGCCCTCGAGACACTGGCCAACAAAGCGAAGAACGTCCAGGCTTCGCTCAAGGCCTTCTACGAAGCGACTGTCTACCTCCAATCCATCGAGCGACAAGCCAGACTGGCGGTTCAAAGCTTCACGAGTAACCAACTCGAGCTCGTACGAAAATCCCTTCTCGATCTCAATATGTACTATAACTGCTAGATGCCTAGCGAAATAGAAAGTTCGCTTTCCTGTTTGGCGCGAATGACTCCTGGTTTGCGCTTATTTAGAGAGCTAGTCGGCCCCAGCTAGGTCACACCGTCACTCCTTGCTCTTGAGAGCTGAAAGTGAAGGCTGATATGGAGGTGGAGGCGGAGGTGGAGGTGGAGGTGGCGGTGGAGTAAGCGCAGGTGGAGGCGATAATTATTATCTAGTAAGTTCCGAGGTAAGGTTATATAAATTACCGTACCTTAATATTCGGCACTGTAATACAGTGGAGAGGCAGTCCTAACTAATATATAGCTATTATTACTTATTGGTTTGGTAAGAGAATTAGTCCCTGGTATATTCTATTAAATGTCTTTAAAGAAGCTCTATAACCATACTTACTTAGGATATGGGGGAAAATACTGCCTTTTATAGGTTTAAGGCTTAATAATTTTTAATATAAAGTTGTTAATATTCCTTCTTTTACCCCTTAAATTATATTATTAATTATAATTTAACTAAACCGAAATAAAACCAAATCTAATACTAATAATCTTACTATAATATATAATAGGATTCCTTAATACCTCTCTTAATAGCTACTAAGCCTAGTCTATATATTAAATCCTAAAGAAGCCTAATTAAGTTAGTAAAAAACTTTATATTATTTATTTAGGTAGTGGCGCTAGTGTATTAAATCTTATATATAAAATTGACATTAGTGCCTTAGATCTTAAGTTAGTTTGTTATAAGAAGAACCCTTTAATTAGGGGTACCTGGTATAAGAACCGATATCCTAGTTACGGTTATAATATCCTATCTATTAACTACTAGTTCTTATAGGCCCCATTACCTAATTAGATATCTTTATAAGTAATATAAAAAAAAATACTAGTAGTAAATAGCTAATTATATAATGTCAAGTTATTTAAATATTCCTAAGATTTTATAATATTTTAAGGATATTACCGAAAAGTATAACCTTAATAAATATATCTACCTTAACTATAGAGTTATAAAAGCCTTCTAGGATAAAAATACCTAGAAGTAATATATAAGAATTTAATAAGATAATAATCCTTAAGATATATTTAAAGATAAGGTATATATCTTTATTAATACTAGTAATATCTTAAAGTATATCTTAATTCTAATACCCTATTTAGCTTATTTAATATACTGGCTAGTAAGTGGAAATAGCCTAATATCCTAGGTTACAAGAGCTTTAAGGGTCTAATACTTTATAGTGCCAATTAGGATAATAGTGTATCCCTTGAGGAAAAGCATATTAATATTATTAATAGTGGCTTATTAGCTATATAAATTATACTAAATATCTAGCCAGGTCAGTCCTTTAATAACTCTATAGTAAGTAGAAATACAATTTACTATTAATAAAAGGTTTTACTAATTCTATTATAATAGTAATTAGATATATAACTTACTTTCTCTATAATACCGCCTAGGTTACTAGAGGTTTTAATTAGCGCTTTACTAAAAAGAATAACGTGCATGATAAGCAAGTGTCACAGACAAGCGAGTGTCACAGCATACTGTGCACCTAAAAGTAGCCTAACCTATAGTATTCTAGAGCTTAAATAAAATAGTTAAAAATCTAAGAAAAAAGGTTATAAGCTTAGTATAGTTAATTATACTAGAGGATATTTTTCAAAGACTTTTATCAATTTTATTTTCTATAGAAAACCTTAAAACACAGTGCATTTTACAGTGTAAATAGACTTTTTAATATAACTCTATTAAGAAAATAGCCGTAGTTTTTATAAAAATAATACTTAAAGATATAATAGTTAAATATCTTATATTATACTTTTAGCTATTTTTAAGCTAGGTTGACTTTTTAAGAATACTTTAAAAAACTCCTTTTAAAGTGAAAAGTGGCTTGTGACACTCGCTTGTCTGTGACACTCGCTTATCATGCACGTTAGCTTTAACTATAAATATAAATAAAGGTAAAAGCACTGGTTACTAATATACTCTAATAAGCTTTAAATAAATATTAAGAAATAATATAAGATTTTTTAAAATAATCCTAAAAAGTACCTTATATATAGGAAAAAGATTAAATCTAAGCTTATTTCTTACTTTCACTTTATCCTTAATAGATTTAAGGAATAGTAAAATACTTAAGATATTAGTCTTTATATTTAATTAATATTTAAAAAGAAAGACTTTACTTATATATTCTTCTAGTTTATAGAATAAGATATATAAGTAAAGCTTACTAAGAAACCTAAGATCGCTAATATTATTATTCCTAAGAACTTTACTATTAAATACTATTACCCTATACCTAGTAATGGCTATCTAGAGGCGCTATATAAAAATAATATTATAGTTATATTAAAAGGCATTACTAAGATTATACCTAAGGGTATAAAGATAGCTAATAGTATAGAATATAAATTTAATATTATTATTTATATAACTAGCTTTAATATTAACTAGAGGCCTTATTATCCTACTATTAGTTATAATAGTATTAGCTTAAGTAAGTACTAGTAGGATATATTAAATACTTATTTATTACTAGGTATAGTAAATATACTAAACTACTTTAGTAAGTCCTTAAGATATAAACTAGGATTTTAAAATCTAACTTAGTTATAGTTTTTAACGGTCTATTTAGTCCCTATAGCCATAGAAGCTTCCTCCTTATTATAGAGATAGTATTATATTACATAATATAAGTCTTAAAGAAAATATTAGAGGAGGAAATCTCTTCTTTTATATTAAAGGAAGAGGCAGTAGCTAACTTTATAGAATATTATTGAAAGTTCTTACTAAGGACTGCCTAGACTTCTCCTTACCGCTCCTGGTTTAAGCAGGGAACTATTAACAGTAAGCTAATAATATAACCTGGCTTAAGAATTTAGTTCTTTTAGACCATTAAAACTCTATAATAGGAAGACTTTAATATTAAGTATATAATATCTAATAGATTTACTTACTTTAGTAATGGATTTACTATATATAAAAGTAATAATAGTAATTTAACTTAATATCTTAAATAACTTAATAGAAATAATAGGCAACCTAATCTTCTAGATAAGGACTTTATAGATTTTATAATGGTATAGATATACTAAAGTTAGTAGTAGCCAAGAGATATTTAGAGTTAGGAATAAAACATAACTTCTTAAATCTAATAATAAATACAATACCTTATAGATATAGAATTTTATCTTATCTTAATTTCAACTATTATTATAAAAATGGCTCATTATAAATTATCCCCTAATAAAGAAAAGGCAGTAAGATTACTAGAATATCTAGCCAGTTATATCTTATAGGGTATAGAGGCCTTTACTAGTGCCGCCCTTTTAAAGAGAAATAGGCCATATCTTCTTTCAAATCTAAAATAAACCGGCTTAAATAGGCCTAAATAATTATATTAGGAATATTAAATATAACCCTTACCTTAATGTAATAATTTTAAGATAGAAATACTTAAACTTAAATTAATAAGTATAATGGACTAAGTAATATTAAAAAGAATAAACTATGGAATAAGAAATAATAACCTATCTAACTACTACTACTAGGTGTCTAGTCTTAGCTATCTTTAAGTCCTTATTACTTATGTCTCTATTTTATAGGATATATTGGAATGTTAGCTATTTAAAATCGGTAAGGTCTAAGAATTTAGTACTACTATTCTCTACCTATTAAGGTTATTTAAGAGCCTTCTTATTATAATGCCTATTCTCTATTACATTTATAAAATAAAGAGCTAATAAGGTTACCGCCGTATAACCATATATAATAGTAATTATTATTTTCCTATAGAAGTATTATAGTATCTTATTAAAGTAGAAGGTTTATAGCCTAATCTAGTTTCCAATAGTATAGGCTAGAATCTATAAGCTATTAATAATTACTTTCTGTAGCGGCTTTCTCTTTTCAAGATATTCTGTTCGCCTATTTTCCAATACCACTTTGGCTTGCTCCACGTCTTGATACGCATTTTTACAAGATGCTTCTGCTTCGGCCATCGTGGTACAGGGCATATAGGCTTCATGGGTTTTGGCTAGCTCTTGGAGCCTGTCGAGCACCACTGTGAATTTGTCGGCTTTAGAGAGGGCTTCGGCATGCTGTGATGTCGCCTTGGCTAGTGCCTCGTTGGCTTCTTGGTCGAGCTTATCGATTTCCAGGCCTGTTATGTCGAGCTCGTCCTCATATTTGCTGAGCCGGGCGCGACTGGCGTCGATACGGGCCTGAATAAGCTCTCTGGATGGCTTGAAGACATTAGGTATACTCGTTTCAAGATCAAGTGTGAATACTCAACTCACCACTTCTTGCTCTGGTTCGAAATCGGTACGCTGCTCACTCAAAGCTCGCTGATGGATAGTATGCAAAGTTGCGTCGTCTAATCGTCGTCGTTTTCTCAGAGACGAAATACCGGCATCGCTTTCATGAGAGGGCTGAAGTATAACATTGCTGGTCGTCTGCGGAACTATCGAGGTTGATAGAACCTGTTGGTTGGTTGTCTCTTGGCTAGCAATCCATGCCTTTGTGTCCTCACAGATTTCATTTGTAATAATTCCTTTGGAACTGGCACTCGCCCTTCTGATGAGTTCGGCGGTTAGGTCTTGCATAGAAAAAGGGCATGATGGCTTGTGGACAGCATCAACGCAGCACGCGAGTAGCTCGGTGGTTGTATTGGCTGAAATAATTCGCTTAAGGTCACCCGCATTGTTAACTAAGGGAAGGCTGATAAGCATGTCGCTTAGCCGGCCGATTGCGTTACTCTTGCATGCCGTTTCGGAGGATACTCGATATATGTGATATTGCTTTGCCAATGCGCGATGCGTCACCAAAGAGACAAGTAGGCGACCGAGGCTGTGAGTAGGTTTGGAGCTTGGACGACCGAGGATCGAAATGTGACAAATCGAGATGAGGCAGGCAGGCAGAAGTCGGCAGCGAACGGGGATCAGCAATGGTTCGAACGATCGTGCAAAAGCGACGAGGTACGGAGGAATACAACGGAGGGGGGCCGAAGAGCTTCTGAGACTGGTTAGACAAGGGAGAATTTGCAGCCTACCGCATGTGGTGAGCAAGAAACTCACTAGATCACCTAAACGCAACTGTACTGGATGCACTCTGGAGGAGGACTGAAGCGAGAGAAGAGGGCGGGCGCGCTGCCTGCTGGTCAAGGTGATTGTCATAAGCCAGAGTGCCAGGGCCAGAGTATCAAAGCGCTCAGCACAAGCTTACTTTGTTGTTGATTGCGTGTTGAGCCTCATGTTGAGCTTGGGATTGACATTGCACACGCAATGTTAGTCTTGCCACCGTTTGACTGAGGGGAGAGCTTGTGCTTGTAAGTTAGTATAGGGCTCACAAGTCTTGGCTTCAACGTACGGACCAGCACAACAATGCGTCATTCAACACCTCAATCAGCAAGCGAGTCAATAGAGAACATCAGCTCACCCTCACAATCTGCCACAATCTCGGCAAAGTTGCCGTCGTTTCCGTAAGACATAGGGGTATGTACAGTTCCTTTCATACTCGAATGCAAGAGATGCTAGATTGCATTCTAGATTGCCAAGTCAGACAAGATATAGCCCCTCGATTGCATCCTCGAAGCGAGCAATACAGGCGCGGCCGTTATCGGTTGACACTGACGCCCAGGCCGAAGAAAGGTATAGGTGGAGCAACACTCATGGTCCAGATAACAATATAGCGTGTTAACTCATAATAATTCCGCAGTGTATCCCGAACACCGCTTCACAAGCTACGATATGAAACAGCAGAGAGCTGTAAGGATAACAAGGCACGAACCTACATCAACCACTAATCGGCGTCCCTGAAACACAAAGCGGTGCACGGCGGCAGCCTCAACAAACCTTGATTTAATAACTGGGACAAGTTTAAAGGGTGCATCAAGCAAAACATAAGACGCGAGCTTGGCCCGGACAAGGCGAATGGCTGCGTTTCTGTCCGTGGCCAGCCGCAGAGGAGAGCCTTCGTCTTCAAAGAGGCTAGTAGGCAGTAAATGCTGCTGGCTTGGCTACGGGATTTTTCTTTGAAGCGACAGTGAATAGGATAACGGGCAGAACGATAGAGCCTCACCGAGCGGATGTACAATTCATGCCGGTGCCCCAGCCATCCAACGCTGCTCTCGGACGGCTGCTTCTCAGCCAGTTGAGCGAGCGTAAGCAAGGCAGCAACCTCGTTACTGATGCCGCCACCGATGGGTGCCCTGAAAAATGGGAGTAGTGCCGAGGACACGGAGATGTTGGACTCTGCAACATGAGAGAGTGACAAAACAGCGTGTACTTCTGCGTATTTGTTTTATGGCGCCTACTGAACCTTTCGGTTTCTGTTCTGCCGGGACCAACCTAATCGATTCGACGACCTTGTTGAAGCCCTTATGCGTTCAGAGAGTTGGCGTTGGGCCGCTTTGCTTGATTTGCTATTGTGAAAGGTCGGCTTTGGGGAAGGTGTTTTGATAATGTATTGCAGCCGTAGCTGAGAAAGACTTCTTCTCGCCGTACATGACTTTGCAAATTGTCAAGCCCGTCCGGAAGATGGTCGAGCGCTTTACCCAAAGGCCTTGAGATTACCTGCGTTGGCCAGCTATATGGCCCACTCTTTGTCTTCTAGTGATTGGCGAGTTCTACGTAACGACGGAAGCTCTTCTTCATGAATATCAGTTTGGCACTTCATTAGCAGATGCTGAAGCCTGAGTATCAGTCTTTTACCTTCACCGGCTGGTTCTGTAAGGGTGTAGCAGTTTAATGATATATTCCTGTGTCGGGGTCGGCGGGTCTGTCGTCGGACTCATAACCGGTATCGAGTCCATGTATATTTCTGTGTCGTGGACGTTTGTCTTGATGTCCTTGTACCATTCCAGTCGGTGCCCTTTAATTGCTTTTCGGGTTTATCTAAGCGTCTTGGCAACTCGTTGTCGAAGAATGCGATGCCCTCAGTGTCGTTAATGACCGTAAGCCACCGTCTCATATGATTCGAGTTTCTAAATGACGAAGTCGCATTAATCGTTATCTTTATGTCTTTAGAGATCGTTAGTCCTTTGCATTTAGCTCTCACGTCGTCCACGTTGTTCACGTCGGATTCTCGCTCCTTGCATCTAGTGTCCCCATGCCTGTTGTCGCCTGAGCCGAAAGGTTCTTTCTGTAAGTCTCTTATCGCCGTATGGCCGTCGTTAGGTGCCGTCTAAGTTATAACAGGTTGTAGTTTAGGGTCATGTCCCGATCGCGGTGAAACGGTCATGATTGTTGATGGTTTCGCGGCCGATGCGCTCTAGGATGTGATATGTGAAGGTGGAAGTAGGCCAGGTGTGTATGAGAAAGACTTTTATTTGCTGACGTTAGAGGGGTATAGTCCTTGAAGGGACTGCGAAAGTGTGAGTTTGTACTGTATTGTGGAGAAGTTTGATCTCGTTTATGTAAATGATCTCTAAATTTAATCTCGTGAGTGGCTTCTCTATATTTGGCCATGTCATCCTTTGCGATCCTTGGACCAGTTCAAAACGAGCGTTGCAGCGTCGTCTCACGATTTCAAAATCGGCAGCCAATGGTCAAGTTCTAGGCCAAGTCCATGGTACCAAACTAAGTAATGGGCTTCCACCTGGTTACCCCTGTTGTGTTGACGTTACCGTAGATTCTGAAGACATTGCTTGTCAGTTACTGCCTTCCCTGGAGGTGCGCTTGGCCCGGTTCTTTGAAATGATGCGGTTGGCCTTCTAGGCAGAGGGTCTCTTGAAATTGCCCTCTTCCCAGGTCGGCTTTAGTAGGTATTGATGGGTTGGCGGTTCCTGGGCGAGGCAGGCCGGGCACTGGGGAGGGAGGAGGCACTCCGCTGTGTGCTGAGGGTTACCGTAGAAAGAAAAAAGAAAAAACAAATAGGTTTGCATATCTGGCATGTCTTCTGATAATCTCCGAGTTTCATCTATCCCCGATTTATACAGTAATGGGTAATCAACGTCAAGAGTTTGTTATATCCGAGTTAATTTCGATCGCGGTGAGTTGAGTACATCTCGTTGTAGCATGATGTTGAGGTGCACAGCCTCCCAGGTGCGTCGTTCAACTTCTTCCAAGAGAGGCCGTCGCGTAGAACAAACCTGCCTGGTCGTCTGGAGGTAGTTCGTCGTTTGCCGCCAACACGTCAAGAGTTTTCTTCCACGCTATGTTGTCTCTATACCCCTGTTGTACCTTTTCTCTGAGCCTAAGTGGCATAGCTGCCCGGTCGCGAATGGGCACGGGTCCATGACGGACGGTGCGATCTACGAGCTGACCGTGAAGAAGTCCATCGACCCGCACATCATCGAGATGTCAAACCCGACCATGAGGTTGATCAAGAAGAGGCCCAACAACACGGACATCGTCAGGAGGGCTTTCACCAGCGTCATCACGGACTCGAGCGTGAGCACGATATTGCACGACGTCACGATGATGTCCTTCAAGATGGGGAAGAGGGCGTATGAGATGGCGCAAATGAACGCGTCCATGGGCAGGTACGTGATCATGTCCTTCGGGGCGGGCAGGTTCCAGGAGATCAACGAGATGATGTTGGATAAGTTCTCCTATATCGCGATCGACCCCAACATCGACATCAACCGGATCAAGAGGAACAGGAACGTGAAGAGGATCATACCCTACGACGCGAACAGGAGCTTGTCCAAGCAGATCATCGCGATCACGAAGTAGCCAGGGTGTGTGCTCTACTTCGAGGGGAGATCCGAGCAGTTCTTGATGCAGGCGGACGTGATCACGGCTATGAGCACGCACAGGATCCCGGCCGTGTTTTCGTTCAGCATCTCGTACCACAGACCGAGCACTTGGTGAAGTTGGACGACTCGCTGCTCTGGATAGCGTCAGACGCGTTCCTGTGTAGGTTCTGCATCATCATCGAGAGCAACTCCGTCTCCGACAACCTGGGCGTGCCCGACCTGTACCTCCCCCTCGGGACCTCCAACGACGTGACGGGCTCGCTCGGGTAGTGCTGCTTGAGCACGGGCATGTGCCTGACCTGCATGATCCTCGAGATGCCCGTAGTTGCACTTGACCACACGCGTGTTCCTGTCCTCGTCCACAAACTCGATCCTCTTCCCGTTCATGGTGACGTACCCCTCCGGGAGCTCCGCCTTGGTCGTGCGCTCCTCCGTGACATTGATCGGGTTGGTGTTCGTCGCCTGCTTCATGGACCTGAACTCGGACACGCTATTGTACGCGCTGGTATACAGGTTTATCTCTCTGATCCAACCGCCGGGCCCGCGCACCAGCGTCTTCGTCGAAGCGATATCAAGGTGTTGTCCTCGATGATCCCTGCCCATGTGTAGTGGCACGAGATCAGGTCCGTGGGTGGGTACAGGCTCCTCCAGAAGTCGCTCGACGAGCTGTGGTTCATGGCCTCGATCACGGACGCGTTCGTGTACACGCAAAGGGGTCCATTCCATGATCTCGATACACCTCCGACGACCTACCCATGTAGACATTAGGTGCCGTGGTCGGCTGTATGTCCCTGCCGGAGTACATGTTGATCCACTTGAGCGCGTCCTTGTACACAGTCACGATCCCGTTCATCATCACATTCGCGTTCGCGTGGGCGTACACGGGCTCGCACACCATCATGATCCCGTCATTCCCCTCGTCCGGCTTCACCAACGTGCCATGACCCACGATCGGGGCCGAGACTGTCATCGCGTATATCTGCCTATTCGAGTTCTCGTTCGTGTCTGTCTCGGGCGACTCGGTCGACACAGGAACCACACCCCCATCCTTGCGGTAGTGCCTGAAGCTCATCCTCAGCGGGACCAGGAACTCGCACTCAACCGGGAACTTCCTCTCCATCGTGGGTATGTCCGGGACCGGGCGTCCGTTCAGTGTCGTCATCTTGTTCTTGTTCTTGTTCGTGTTCCGTTCGAGACCTAGTAAGCGCTCTTGTTGCCGTTGTAGCACCGCTTCGAGGTCGGGGTCGGGTTTTCGATCAGGATGATGCTCGCCATCATGTCTGTGTAGCCGCTCTTCTGCATGGTCTGCACGTGTAATGAATTTCCTCCTCCTCCATCAGCAGGGCCAGGTCGATCTCCCTCTTCGTGTCCACGATGTTGGTCGTCACTCTCAACAGGGGCGAGGAGTTGTTCGTGGTGGGCTTCAGGTGGATGATCCCGTTGTTACCCGACTCGCACAACCTCACCCTTCACGGCTTCGTATGCCCGCACGTGGTGCATATCTTATACTGGTACACGCATATGATATTGTTGCTGTTGTTGTACTGGACTACGTTCCAGACCAGGCTCCCGTTCCTCCCACTTGATCAAAAGCTCCAACGTGAATTGGTAGTCGCTGGTGTCGTACGGACGCTCAAGATCGACCACACGCCAGGGCCACCACCCTCTTCGAGTGCGCGACATCTACCTGACCCCGATGAGGAACCTCCTCAGATTGGAGACCGTGTTCGATTCGAATGGCTCTTCCTCTTCGTGTTGCGGCATAGCTGCCCGGTGTGACTACAGTATAGGCTGACATTCCAGTTGTCCGCCGTGATAAGTTCGGCAGGCAGTGGTTATTTATCGTCCTATGCTAGAAGGATTGCGGCCCCCTACTCATTTGACGTAAGCCCAATAGACTGTTTTGGTGTGGGAACCCACAGCTCCAGTTAGTCATCCGGCATGCAACGCGCATGTTGCCAAACCATACACCAGCTTTGGTTCAAGTGTGAAGCCTTGATATTCTGGAGCTTCGTGTTTGACGGTGATGAGCTTTTGCGATGGCGGTGGCAAGAAGCCAGGGTAAGCGTTGACAACTGGTCGTTAGGTGTGTTTCCTCCTTCACCATTCAGTACAAATGTTGTCTGTGGTTTCATTTTTGTCTAAGTCCAAGTAGATCTAGCCTTGAAAACGCGTCCATACTTGACACCGAAGCCCGTGCTGCTGTCGTTGGCGTATTTAACATTAGAATGACACAGCCTAAGCTGTGGTTATTACCTAACATTGAGGGGGAGGTCGTGTATATCTGGGTGCTGCTTGCTCTAAGGTATAGAAGTTTTTTGTATAACACTCTTGATTGTATCGTGGCTGTTGTCTGAACTTTGGTCCGGGGCCGTTGCGAGGAATCTGAGTAGTAGAACCTTGGCATTTTGGTGTCTAAGGTCGTTGAGGGTTTGTCCTGTATGTACCTGAATGAAGCTCCCTTGCTAATGTATTTATGGTTGACTCTCGAGCGGATGGCGTCGACGTACGCGCCGACTGTCATGCCGTTATCTAGTTTCTTGAGCAAGCCCTTAATGGAGCCATTGAAGGCTGGTATATAGCTTCTAGCTGACCTTTCGTGTCGAAACTAACGGCCTTGCCGTCTCTGATGAAAGCGCCCTGGAAGTGCGGAGGTATACACTGTGACGGTCCTCTCACGGTTTGATCAAACCACCCTCTGGGTTTCGGGGGTGAGTCTAATAGAGTTGGACCAAGTTGAAGTGTTCAGGCAGGAGCGGGTGCTTTCATGTTGTAGGAGAAGAACTAGGCAGTGCTCTTGGGAAGGAGAAGCTTTCGAGGCAAGTCATGCCAATACAAACGTGAGGCCTCCCTTGGGCTGTCCAACAGAAGGTGGTGACGGGTGGGTTGAGGTAGGGGCAGCATTGATAGGAACCGTGATCGAAAGTCGTCTTGCGGTAGGTGCTGAGCTGGGCTGAGATCTTCGTTGCTCCATCTAACGCTTCGGCACTGCTGGTATGGTTTTGCCGTTTTGAGTTCAGCCGACGGGCTATTCAGCTTATGACTTGGTGTCGTAGAGTGTCGTAGATTGCTACCAGAATGGGGGCGAGCTCGAGGTCATTGTCTGTGATAGGCTTGACGTATGAAAGAGCGGGATGCTGTAGGCGTGCTCTGATGTCTAATCTATTGTAAAATAGAAGAGGACCTTTCTGAAGAGCTTTATGGTAAAACCAAGTAGTGTGACCTTTCCTGGGAGCTTTGTCGTCTTGAATTATTGTTATAATATTCGTTCTTCCTGTCTTCTAGTTTTCAGTGTAGAATACAATCGAAATAGTCGGTTTAATGTGATCAGTCTGATTGGCGGAATCTTTATTGTACTTTTCCCTAGGAAGTTGGAAGCAGAAGGCGTCGGGGTTGGGGCTGGTGGATTTATTCTGTACTGAAACCTCGTTGCTGTTGATGATCTGGACCGATTAGCAGCGATTTTGGTACTGTCTTTTCTGCATTACTTACCCCCCTTACTTTTTCAATATCTTCGATCCAAAGCATGACACCACGATAAAAGAATTCTGGCTTTATCCATCCCCAACTTCAGCCTCCTCCTTGCCTTCCATTTTCGCTTGCAATGTCGTGAGATCGCTTGTCATATCGTTCTTGCGGAAACAGGGAGACCCAGTGAATCTTGGCGCTACAGCCACGAGATGAGTTGGCCGTGATAAATAATTCGTAGGACACTTCTTTTCTATACTCGCTCAAGTCTCTTTAGATGCCCTCCCCGTCGTTCTATCTTCAAGTATGGTGGAGCGATTCGCAATTCGAGTGATGGTTTTTGTGTGTTCGGTTCAAAATTCACCAGCGATTGCACAGGCCTACATCCCTGTGTGTGACTACGCGTATACTGTAGCTTTTGCTTCCGCGGTGAATTCTCCATGCTCCAGACGGTCAGAAGAAATGACCTTTTCCAGGGTACGGTGCTCAGAAATGGTCTCAATGTTTTGTTGAGGAAATATCAGGAAGGTCACGCCGGAGATGATGTGTCAAGGCGCGTCCATGTGGTTGGCTGGGCTTGGCCGATTATGTCATTAACGAGGTCACCGCTCACTAATCGGTGCACTCAGACAAGGCTCTTACAACCTCTTGGAATGCTCGATTCGGTGAACGTAGCTGCTAATCACATCATGGTTTTCTGGGAATAGGAATGAAACGAATCAGACAGCCGAGTTGACCGAGGTCGCTGAACGAAGATAAAGCTGCTACCAATTGTTGGGGTTGTGCGGATTGGGTTGTATTTAGTTTGTCAGGATGACGATGCCTCGTGGTAACTGATAGGGCCGGAGTATTTCAGTCATCTTCATTTCTTCTACCGACTTGCGATCAACTCCTTTCTTCCACTCGAAGCGTTGATGATCCTTTGTAGTATGAAGCGCTCGTTATAAATTTGACCCGCTAAACTACACGCGAAAAACGGCATACCTTTCCCTTCATCCAGCTGAAGAGGCCATGGATGAACAAACGGTCGTGGAGGTAAGAGCATACCATGAATTCCCCCCTTACGTCAAGACCAGGTCATCTAAGTGCAAGGCAGCCCGACCTTCGAGCCTTTACGCTCAAGCCCTATCAGACGGGAGCTCACCTGCCGGCTTCGGTGGACTGGCTATATACCGATCCGAACTTTGCTAGACCAGAGCGTGCCCCGCATATTTATTTCGATGATGTCCTATCTGATATACCAAATTATATCAGGTTGGATACGACGGCCGACGACCCCTTTGTCGTCATTGCCTCTAAGCGCTTAAGACCAAACGAAATACCTAGGTTCGTCCGAATAAGAGCACTCAAACCGAAATTCCAAGAGTCTTTTACTTAGACCGTATTTACCAATAAGTCAAAGACTTCGTCGCTGAGACCAAGCGTCGCCGAAGCTTAGGAGGCCTTCGAGACCGTCACTCAAGAACCTACCAACAGCTAGGGGGCTCATTCATCTGCATTCAGCGGTGGTGCACAGTTATCTCTATGCAACCCTACCCTTCAGCACCCTGGCTTGGCGCTGGAACAGTCTGCCAGGGACAATGTAGCTCCGTTCAAAAAGCTGTACCATCACGTAGTCAACAAAGGTGGTATTACAGCGTTTCACCATAAGGATATGTCTCCGATCTTTTAACCTATGTCACGTTGGGTGGAAGGCCTGGGTAGTTATCTCTGCTCAGCATTGTAAGCGATTAGAGGAATATTTGCTGCAATTAAAAGGCCACCCAGTCTCGAAGAAGGACGAATTCCCGAGTTTGTATTGATTGTGGGCACAATGCTATGCATCAGGGCCCGCAGAACGAGATGCGAAAGGTTGATACCCCGCTCAAAATTCTTTCACGTCGCAATGGCGACAAAGGAGGAGACAAGCATGGGCTTACAACAACCGCGAATACAGCAAAGCGAAGGAAGGTCATCGAAAACGTCGCGGAAGACAGCCTGCGGCGGTCACAGCGCACCCAGAACAAGCCTTCCGCTGGCAACCATACTCAGTCAATTCGAGGAGATGGTCTTTCACTAGTCATGGGGGCTGCAGTGCCAGATAAGGTGCCAGCAAGTCGACTAAACAAGATAGCGAAGGCGTCTATCTCTAATAATACCATGGAGCAGGAAGCGTCTGACCCATCTACATCATTGTCTCCGCCCTCGCCTCCAATCCCGTCTCCATCCCCGTTTCCGTCGCTACCGTCGTCGTCTCCGTCCTGTCAGCCGCCAACTCCTAGCCAGGATAAAGATGGGAGTGCATCCCGACTCAAGCCCCCGGCCAGTGAAGGCAACCAACAGGCGCCGCAGCCAGATGCAGGTCCCGGCCCATCAAGCTAGGTTATACCATTTCCGCAGTCAGTTCGAATACTGTACAGAAACCATTCTTCACTTATATTGCGCAGAAGTGCTGAGTGAGAATATATTTTATTGAACTTAATTGTTTATTATTGAGATGAGAGTTCTTCCCGGGTTTATATCTCTAGATGATTTCATTCAGGATTTTGAACTCTAAATCTAGGACTTTCAGATTAATAGTCTGAATCGTGAAGGGAAGGGGATCCCCGGATTTTTCAACACGGAGTGGCGGTGGATTCCATTATATCATACAGAACTTTATTGACATTCTATCCACTAACATTTATACCGGAGTTGAGGGACTTAAGACTTGTCCTCGAACTACGAAACTATAAAGAAAAATGGAGAAAACAATATATAACAACAGCTCATCTAGAGCCTCAAGAATATAAACTTCGTGGTCCTCTCTACCCGGTGATCTTAGAATCCCCAGGCTTAACACCCCAGTCGGTCTTATGTAAGTTGGCCAGCCAAATTAACAATCCAATGAGATAAAAGGAAGTCGGGCGGTTTGCGGGCTATTCAGATAGGAGTAACGTCAACCCAGAAGCGAGTATCATCAATCTTATATTGAGGGTCAGAGTCAATCTGGCTCTTAATCCACTCAACAGACTCGCGGTAGAATCCGATATCTTCAGTGTTAGGATCATTTAAACCGCTAGCACCGTTGCGGTGGCCAGCAAACCACTTCTCGTAGCCATAATGCTCCTGACAGTCCTGTCGGGAGGCGACATCGGTATAGATATCAGAGCTGCGAGGTGTTAGATAGTCGATCTCAGGCGCTGGCTAGCTGACTGCCACTTACTTGAGCTTAGCACCGTTGTTCCACTGGTCTTCGCTCTGACCCACGAACCCAACGCGAGAGGCACAGACACGGAGCATACCCCAGTTAACCTTAAACACACCAAAGTTAGCAGCATCGCCAGTCTTGGCGTCTCCTAGGGATAGTATTAGTAAAGCGCGGATTACGACAAGTGGTTGTAGTATGGAGCAGATGAGCCTTGTATTGTGATAATACAAGTAACAGACTTTGGGAGCGGGGGTTCGTTTCGGTGCAGGGAAGGGAGGAAGGCGAAAGTCATAATTGAATCGAGCTACTGAAGGAGACCTGGAACAGGGGATACAGGCGGGACTTGTCCCACCACTTGGGAATCCTAGTGGGACCACTCATGCTAGGCTCTCGGTGTCTATATGGCTTCACTTACCGTAGGTGTAGTCAGTCTGCATATGCTCATCCTCAAGCATGGCAATAGCGAGGTCTAGAGTGTTTCCACCAGCGTTTAAAATGGCTTGCTTGCGGGTGCCCAGGCCAGAAACGGTGTAATGGCCACGATCTCCGGGAGCTGCAATAGCCCCAGCGGCGAGGGAGAGGGCGGTGAGAACACTGGCGAAATGCATGGCGAATTGGTAATTGAAGCAAATGGTGAGAAACAAATGAATGTGAATATTGTGTAGAGGTGGTAGACGCTTTGTATCGATACCTGTGATGGTTGACAGTGAGAGAAAATGTGATGACGGCAAATGGTACCTTATATAGCAAGTCGGCACATTTCTTGATGACTACAAGACAGGAGAGGTTACAAGGATATCTGTATGGTCTCTGTGCATCACTTGCGACGGGAAGAAATCCTCCGGACTCAATTTAGGCATACTCCGTTTGTAATCCCTTAACCTAGTTAAGAGCGAATACGACTAAGAAAGGATAAGTATGAGAATAGTCCTCCGGAGGATCTAATAGCCCACCTCATCTCCCTCAGATTAACCTTTGTCAGGGATATCAATGGAGCGAGAACGCTGGAGCCGGGCATGTGGTAACGGAAGCCAGTTGCGATAAAATGGATCTCTGACCCACTTACTCGGAACTGGGTCATGACACGATCGGGGATAACATCCCTACACCGGGGTGATGCTGGCTAATGGTTGATGGAAAACCCGGGTCATGGTCACAGGTGCATCCAATGCTCCCTCTCCTGGATTATTTGGGTTTATGATGGCCTCTCCCTCTAGGCGATGAGTTGAAAAAGGAAAGGTGTAAAGTATCCCGTTTTCCGCCCGTGCTTCCCGCGAAATGTGCACTTATGCAAAGGCAAAACGGGGCCTAGCAACACTAATCTTGTAGAGTTGCAAGGCCCTGCAACGGAATAGCCTTTACCTCCGACTTTACTAGCTTTGGCTCGATCTAATGACCTGAAACGGCATTTTATTCCAAACTCGCCACTGTGTAACGAATGAAACTCAAACACATTCTCGGTCCGGATGAACCTGAGATAAGTGTCGAGCTGTTACTTGAGGATGATAGCCTGGTCGGCTCTACCTTGAGCGAAGAAGGCCTTATAAGCTTTCTGTACCCGTACGTGAGGTCAAGCGGGGCAAATGATTTCCATAAGGGCTATGCCTACTATAGGGGTAATAGAAATCAGCTCTTATTCCTCCCACTAGCTGCGCACCTTGCACTTGCTAGAGCTTTATTGCAGACTGCCTATCGCATACAGTAATGACTCTTAAATTATTAATTTAGTAGACGCCCCCAAACGCACACTCACAAGCTGCCTTGGCTCTAGAGGGATCTACAATAAATCACAGCATCCTACAAGGCAATAGATCATACTTAACCAGCTAGGCCTTACTTATAATCAAGAGCCTTCAGTTGCGGGACGTAGATATTGTCTCGACTAGAAATGAATAGGAGGTGCATGATCTAAGAAGTAGGTTAGGCTAAGGAAGTAATAATTAAATAATGTTTAGACCGAGACGTAAAAGGGTCAGGGTAGAAGCAGATTAGACATGCCCACATTAATACTTCAAATATATAGCAAAAGTGCACTTAAACGGTAGTACCACAACAACAAAAGATCATTATACATCAGACTCCATCCTTTCTATAAAAACACCAAGAGACGGGACTAATTCATGGCCCGTCGTATAACCCTCCACTAACTCAATCCTCATGCAGTATTATACAGGTTTAATAGCGCTTCTATTCTATTTGCGTTTTCTGTAAACAGGTTATCTTTGACAGGCCGCACGTTTAGGGTACAAAGGCGGAATACGTTTGGTTAAGCCAGATCTGCATGCTGGGCCGTTACTAGTCTACATATCACTTGTCAAACCACCCCTGCTATTAGCGCTCTTTCCCTGGAAGTTGTCGGACTTAAGTGATCGTGGTCACTAAACCTGTACGGCACTATACACTTCCGCGCTTTCGGCATACAAATTCAAAAGGTTTTCCTGACTAGGTGCATTCTGAGGAGATCGCGCATTATAGCCAATGACCGACCTAGCCTTGAGATATAAGCTTGTGCTTATGGACTGCTTTTTATTGGAGATAAGCCACTTGACGCCCTCGGTGTAGGACGGCGTTGTCAGCGAGCCAGGATAGCTAAGAATCAGTGTGTCCAACAACCAAGTTACTTGACTTGGTTGTTGGACACACTGCTAAGAATAACATGTCAGTAAATAAGCTACACATCTTGCTGAGTCCCAGATGATAGACTTACGATTGAAAAGAGCTCGAGGAAACTTGCAATCGTTACCGCATTGAAGCAGGCATATAACACCATGACCTAACGTCGTGGATCCCCCAGGGGCTATGTGAAAGGGGACTTACATGGGACTGCAGCGCATACATTACAAGACACTGCGGTAGGCTTGCAACCCACCAGCGGACTACCGTAGTAGAATCTCTGTGGCTAGTAAAGCTACGTACTAGTGGCGGGGTGAGCCATAGCGTCGAGTTAGCTGCATAGACTAATGCAACCTGCTGATGGTGGATATGGCCAGGAGCCACTTTGAGGAGCAGGCTTCCATAAACAATTGGCGGAAAAAAAGCCCACATCTAACCAAGATTAGTGGCGATGTTCAGCTGACTGTGGACAATGGCATTATGTTAACGTCAAAGAGGCTTCATGACAACTCGGCCCGACAGACCAGACAGTGCAGTTAGGTTCTATACCTAAAACAAACAAGACGTCCGCGAGTATGTTTTACTGGCACGACGCGGATTAGCCGACAGTCAGCATTATGGGATGAGCGGGATTAGGTGTTACCTGGAGTGCCACGCAGCCCACGCAGTCGGGGCGCAGGAGCCGTCGGCTGATGGCGAGACTGCCAAGAAGCCGAATGCCAGTCAGTCAGTGGTTTTTCTGCTAAGACAAGCCTAAACAAACCACCCACCAAGCGCGGATCTAGCAGGCGGTGCAACATAGCTTCGCAAGCCGATTTGTTAGCTCTTGGACAAGGGAGAGGGTGTGGGTATTCCGGGCTAGAGCCACTTCAATTTTCTTATCCCGAAGTACCACGTATTATCCCGTTGTTCTGCTTTTAGCATTGCTAAAAACTGGAAACCCTTTGGGCACAACAGCTTACTCCAGCTCAGAGGTCATTTGGTTCTTAATCAAGAGCAGGAACGAGCCAAGATGTCCGCAACCAACAGCTCCGCCGGAGACCTTCAACTGACGATCGAGTCATCTGTATTTACCGCTTCGGTCTTCGACAACCCCACCGCATCCGCCTTTCGCTCTCTCCTCCCCCTGAACCTGCGAATGTCCGACCTCAACGGCAATGAAAAACATGCCGACTTACCTACAGCGCTTCCAACCGCATCAACCGACCCCGGCTCCATCAGGGCTGGCGATCTAATGCTTTATGGATCACGCACTCTCGTGCTGTGGTACGAGGATTACTCGACCAATTACACGTACACAAGAATAGGGGCTATTGAGGACTTTGACGGGCTAGTTGCGGCTGTTGGAGAAGGTCAGATTGATGTTGAGTTTGCGACAGAAGACAGCAGTGCGAGCAACCCGACACCTTCAAGTAACCGAGCCAGCAGCAGCATCAATATGAGCAGCTACGGCTGGCCTCCTTTGGTCTTTTTATTCCTGATATACGTGCTGAGGTACTAAGGCCACAAGAGTTGTAAGCACAGGGTTCGATACCTGGGGTACTGAAAATGGGCGGACCGGGAAAGGGATGCGACTTTACAGGAATGCAATCCGGGGATAAAGTTGTCGGCTACGATGGACCATACGTTAGCTTACAGTGTTCAACTAGAATCTCCAGATTGGTAACTTCCACCACTTTATATTCAATGGGGAGCCTCCCGTCGACCTATCACATTGCTTCACTAGGGATGTAGAGGATAGCCTACGACCAACAGCGGCTGGTACCAATCTTCCCTTTTTCTCTTAGCTAACTACTCTGTATTCCGGGGTCAAATGTTATTACGGGTGATCCCTCTACTGTTCTAACATTTCAAGTTTACCATTCTTTAATAGCCGCGAATCGCTTCTCTTAGGCCTAGCGCACTCACTATGTAACGATCAGGTTTCTAACCGCGTAAACCTGGCCGTAGGATTTATGCTGTCAGTGTGTAAGCGGCACCTGGTCTGTGAGATTATCGGTGTGACGTTGGATGATAATAAGTAGCGCATATTCGGAACATTGTGATAGTCTGGTTCTGATTAAAAGCTGAGAGGCTATCAGTAGCTAGACCAAGTGAATGTGGGTTTCATGTACTTGATATCCTCCTGAAGACCCAGTGACAGGTTAGTTAGACCAGGTTCGGCTGGGCTCTATGATTATTATTATCGTTTTTTATACATTGTCGCTTTTTGGAGAAGGTTATGCTATAATAATGCTGGACATGTAACAATTAGTACCCGTAACAGAAACTTAAAAGGCAGCTGTTGCATCTGATTGATCGCTACGATGGACGTCAATGCCCAATCTTCTGCCTTATAGCGTAACGGAACAGGTGTCCGTTACATCCGGTCGGTTTGGCTTTGGGATATTTATTAAGATATCACCATTCAGTTACTTCATGACAGCGCATTTAGATGTTTCTTGTTAAATCGCCTTAGTGGACATTTCTTAGCCATATAGCTCCCGCCATGATATAGCTGTACGAGTATAATATTGGAATTTATATCTAAGACGGGGGGGGGGGGGGGTATTTTATCGAAGATGGCATGATATACTTTCACTACCCTTAAAGACAACCGTCAGTAATACCTTTCCGGGCTGATCCTTTTACCTCGACCGCTTAAAAGCCGAGAAGGAGACATCTCAAATCTTAAGGATAACTATTTTATAAGACTTGGAGAAGGCCATGGAAAACACACCATTCTCTGCTTTCGGCAATATCGTCGTAATTGACCTAGTTTCCCCTCCGCCACTAGAAAAGTTGTTGACGCTGGAGGAGCTAGGCGCAGGCAGTACAGTGAGGGTAGCTATAGTTGCTTTGGAATCCTTAACCGTTACCTTAACAGCTTTGTCAGAGCCACTTTCGGAGTTATAGTTAACTAATTTGAGAAAACTTTCACATGTAGTCTTGGTCGCAGACCAGTAAACAGGACCAACATCTCCACCAGTAGCACTGATGGGCGCTGTTTTTGAACCCAAGTTTTGATCGAAAAGCTTGCGGACATAGAAGCTGTTTGTCTTCGGTATCTCATTCATAGTGTGCTTCAGGACTGCGATGGTGCACGGCTCTTCGTCACAATCTTCGTACGAGACCCCAAATCCTTCTTGTGAATTGGATGGATCTCTAAGGACACGATGAATCGGTGGCGTCAATACATCACGATTCAAGCCATCGACTCCGTCGTAGGACTGGTAAACGAATTTACTATCATACTCGTAGTCGATGTTAAAGTTGGCCATCGGAAAGTCATTATCTATGATAACATAGCCATGTCTCTGACATACGTCGTCAGCACCATCTTGATGGCCCGGTTTCCAGCATCCGCAAGTACATGATCCATACCGGAAACCCCCACCTTACAAATCGAACCGGCTGTCTTGAGCCAGATGACAGCTCCGCAACTGCCTGCGACCTGCTAACACCGTGTTATAGGTGGGGCTCATGACGTCGGCGTCGGAACGCCAGTGTCTCCCTTCGGTCAGCTTGACCGAAGCATAGGCGTCTTTTCAAGGGAGAGCATCGATTCTCCTGACAATGTGTTCTGACCGAATCTCGATTACAGGACTAAGCATAAACATTTATGTCCACTTCCGATGCTCAGACAGCTGCAGGTCATTTAAAGGTGCATTATCGGATACCGTAACAGGGCGCAGTATCATGCGCGGATAGATCCGTCTCTGTGTCTCCCACGGCACCACCATCGCCAATATCAGGGTATCTACCAAAGGTGCGATTGATCAATGGTCAACTACACCAATACACTTCAAGTACCACAACCTCCTGTTGTAAGGCTGCGTTAATGCAACCAATGCAGAGCAGAGCATGCCATCCACGCTTGGCTCTCAAGCTCGCTTAAAATACCCGTGTTTCTTCCTTCTACTTGTGCTTGACGGTATCCAGCCCCTGCCGGGATAGACAAGAGAACTTGAGGCTCACGTATTCTGGTGGTTATTTGGTTATCCCTTTGAGGGTTAATGCGGATGTCCTACTGATGGGGTTGGGCCAAGTCAAAGTAAGCATAATATTCCTCAAAATTTACATATGCTTTGGATCCTATTACATCTATACCAACTTGGATAGTCTCAATATCTGCAGAATCGCTACAAACATATCGAGTCACAGAAGGATGCCTGCTTCTTAAAACGTAGAAATAGCTTATATATATAACAAGCCTAATAAAAGTATCCCTAAGGTAGTAACAGTAGAATCAGATACGTATACAAGGTTTTATACTATTGAAACGGGCGCACCTGGAAGCCATAAGGCTATCGATGATTAGATAAGCCTCTATGGGCCAAGCCTACCTCATAAGGTCATTATAACGGTTGGGTTTCTAAAGGGATACACTAAGCCGTGCTAGGTGTATATTTATAGAATTATAAAATACAGTTTAAGTATAATGAAGATATTATATCTCTTAATAGTTAATAAAGCAGGTTAGGTGTATTAAGGTAAGATCTATGTTGCAAGGCATTGCTTGTCCCTCTTTTCTGCGTTGCTGCACGTTGGTAGATGTCATTGAAACAAAGTTAAGGCTCTTTGGCAGGAGCGGGGATGAATTCAACGGCTCGGAGCGTGTCATATTAGACCAGATCCCGGCTTGGTTTCAGCAATATTCCAAGCCGGGGAGCGGCTAAAAATGGCTTTTTTTTTACCGGGGAAGGAAGGTCAAAAACTAGCTTTTAAATATAACACTATATTTACATAAGGTATATATCACCAACCCCCTACCATTTTTATCCTCACACTCTAAATTCCAGTACTCATCCACTAAACACAAAACTGCAGCCATCTATTTCAGCCATCAGAGAAATCCACTTCCTATAGTTAACTCTACTATCCGACATCCTTCCCTATTAACCACACTACACTACATAACCCTCCAGCACGAGGTCTACCAATATACAAGCTTATATAGGACGTTTAAGCTTTAGCATTTCAGCAGGTAAGTACTAAATCCTTACTTCTTCCCGGAGAATACCAGAAAATTGAATAACTAGTGCTATTTATTTATATTAAGTTTAGTAGCACCTTTAAACAAAAGAGCTAGCTATCCTAATTAAACCTATAGAAATATTAATAATAGAGGTCTTTATACAGACCGAAAAGCAATAGTATCTCAAATCTAAAAAGGTTACCTACTATATTAGCTATAACTCTATTTCTTAATAGTATAAAAACCCCTATAAGAACTACTAGGGCTATTTTTCCCTCTCTATACTCCACTTTAACTAACCTACCTAAGATAAGAAGAAGATTATAATTACTAAGTAACCTGCTAAGCTATAAGTTAACTTAATAGCTTTATAATTAGATTAATAAAGCTAAGCTTAATTATAGCTAACATATTAATTAACGCTCCTACCTTTACACCTTCCTTTAATAAGGACCTTTAGCTAGCTAATAAGAGTAATGTAGTTAATTTATATTTATATAGGTTAAATTATTACATAGTTTATGTCTAAATATTTAAATACCTTATTAACTATATAGTTAAACTTATATACCTTATATATAATAAACAGTAAGTTTTATATAAATAAATAATTCTATTATAATAGTATTATTATAGTATTATATTATAAATTAAGTTTATTAAAATAATAATTACTTACTTTAATTATTTAGGGTTTATTTTATAATAAACTATTACTATATATAGCCCCTCCCTTAAGTTATAATTCCTTTTTCTATAAGCCTTTATTCTTATTTTATTTTATATTGATTAAACCCTTATTATATTAACTTTATAAAAGTAAGTAAATAATATAATTTATTTCTATATCGTCATACTCAATTATTATTCTTTAAAACCTAAGTAAAATTAAACATAAATATTTATATATTATTTTAATACTAATTATCTTTTCTTTAAGTAAAAAAAAGCTTAATAGACTCTAGTAGTAAAATTATAGTAGTCTTTTATCTCTATCTTTATTAATATATTTTCGGTTTTTATAAAAATAGTTAGTAAACACTACTAGAGACCATTACTAAATTATTTTAAAAATAGTAAATAGACATTACTAGAGACCGTCGCCAGATTGTTAGGAGAATTATCTATAAATAATTCTTAGGGGTCTGCTTATTATACTTTCCTAACCAGGCCTAGCCTCTCTGACATATGCCCCTTGTGGCTACCATGCTGTTTAACAGATCCACTCACTTATCATGCACGTTAATTAAGAGACCTTAAGTTCATCGACGCGTTCACTCTTCATGCAAGTCGACAAGCTACCAGCTTCCAATCGACCCTCAAACCACCTATTAGCCACTCTCAATCGAAACAACAGTCGGTATATAATTCCTTATCCATAGCTACCACAGATACGGCTTAGCATCATTCCATCTCCTCTCCTTAGCATTACTTTAATATTAACCTACACTACGCCTTTCCGTTAATAAGCTATAATATAAATACCCTGGCGTATTCTCAGCAACCTTAGACATAACTTACCGATAATAGTAAATACCTTAACTACATAATATCTCTATCCCGCAAGAGGCTAAGTATTTTTAAGTCCTATTCTAACTAAGGCTTTAAGGCATATAGCGTCATTCTTAAGGTATAGCTAGCTTTATTTCTAGCCTTAGGTCTTCTTAACTTAACTAGTATTTTTTAAGTATAGCTTCTTATTAATTAGCTTAATAATTACTTAGAGACTTGAATTGCATAGATATTTAGTGTTTTTACTTTCCTCTTTTTCTTTAAAGGCATTTAGGCCGGTAGGTTATTTATATCTAGCATTCAAATTATATAAAAAGAATTCTTACATTACCATAGGTCCACTTTTTAATAGATATAGGCTTAAATACCTATTACTAACTAGGGGTAAAAACTACCTAGAAGATAAGAATATATAAAAACCAGTTAAATACCTTACTAATACTTAATAACTCCTAAAGAATTTCTAAAAATAAGAATATTAATATAAATAGAATTTTAATTAATAGTATTAAAATAACGTATTTGATAAGCGAGTGTCCCAGACAAGTGAGTGTCCCAGTCTTATTTCCACTTTAAATCCGATTTTTAAGAACCCCTTTAAAAATTCAAGCCAAGCTTAAAATAGCTATAATTTTAATAGCTTATATATAAGTCTTGAAATTTACTATACCTTATTTCCCTAAATTAGTAAAAATTTCTTAAATAGCTATAAACTTTAAAGTACATTTACACTGTGAAATACACTGTATTTTTAGAGTTTCTATATAAAATAAAATAGCTATAAGTCTTTAAAAATTATAACTATATAATACTAGCTATATTATTATAGGAAGTATTTATTATGAAATTGTAGCTATTTTATTTAAGCTTTAAACTACTATAGGGTAGGCTATTTCTAGGTGCACAGTATATTGAGACACCCGCTTGTCTGGGACACTCGCTTATCAAACACGTTAACCTAAAGACTATAAATTAATAACTATAAAAGACTTCTTAACAATAAGCTTACTAAACTCTTCTTAAGATTATATACCATTAATAAATAAGTTATTCTCTTTCCTCTTTAAAGGCTATTTCTATTTTTAACCCCAAGTAAGATATACTATAATAATTTCAAGAGTAGTCTTTACCTTTTCCTTTACTTTATTAATTTTACATATACCTTTATAATTTAAAACACTATGATAAGAAATTAGGAAGAATTATATAAAACTAAAGAAGAAATACTTATAATAGGATATAATATTAATACTATTATAAATTACTTTAGCTTTAATATAATTCTAATAATAACAAAATTAATTACCCTTAACTTAATAAGTTAAGCTATTTTTGAAGTAGTAAGAATATAGTGTTATTTTATTACTTTACTTAATATTATACTTAGATAATTTATAAGCTTTAATTATTTTTAAATATAATTTCTATTTGGAAATACAGTTAGACATTATATAACATATCGCTAATAGGTCCTAGAAGACCCTGCATTTTCAGCCTTTGCATTCTGAGACCTTGCTTTTTATTATAGGTAATATCAGGCTTGCCACCCAGACTAACTATTATAGCAATAATATCGTTATGTATGTTATTAACCTTGTTGTTAGTTTTATTAGTAAGAGACTTAGGATCTTTAATCTATTTATTTATGATAGGGATTAAAGCGGCTACCTAAGAAGAAATAGAGGAAATGCTAGCTTTAGTAGCCGCCCTGTGGCTATGGTTGGGGGCTGTGTGGTGGCAGGTTCGTTGTCCTTGGTGCTGGGCTTGGAATCCTCGGTAGTCTTAACAGGTTATCTAGTGAATATTATAGTGTCTTGAATAGATGTCTGCTTAGTAATAGTCTTAATAGATTGAATGCCAGTAATAGTGCTATTAATGGGTGGCTATAGCTTACTGATTGTGTTATGGTTAACAGGCTTTGTTAAGGAAATCTGAGAACCAGGGGTCTGGTTAATGGGTTGGTTATTGGCATTCCCTATAGGAAGACATCTAGTGGTATTAATGTCTGGAGGCCGGGTAGTGTTAATAATAGGAGCTAAGTCAGTACTAATGCCAATAATAGAAACAGGACTAGTAGTAATATTAACGCCAGGCGCAGGATTAGTGCTAGTGTCTATAACAATTGGAATTCCTATTATAGTGTCTTAAATAGGGGGTACTTAAATAGTGATATGCTGGTTAATAGCTTGTTAAGTGGTTGATTCCTAGACTATATTAGGAAGCTAAGTGGTTATCTTAGGGTTTATATAAACCCTTTCTGTGGTTAACTTAGGAATAATAATAGTATTACTACTGGTAGGTTATAACTTAATAGGTATCTCTTTAGATATATTAATAACTGGTAGAATAAAAGCCTGAGTGGTAGAAGTAAACTTAGAGGTAGTAGGCATGGCATTAGTAATAGGATGTTAAGTAGATATATAGAATGGTAGCGTTAATAGGGTAAAGAAAATGGCATGTATTATAGTGTGTAAATGAGTGACTGGTAATGAATGAAAGGTATAATAATCTTCCGGAAGGAAAAGGCTATATTAAGTAAAGTATAAAGGGTTTAGGGATAATAAAAGCTAAATAAAGCAATTAGCACTATAATATTATCTACTTTATAACTTTATCTAGGTAAAATATATTATTTAGAATATAGCTAGGCATTAGGATAATAGTCTAATCCTTTTATTGCCTGTAAGTTAACGGCGTAGGGATAATAGGTTAAGACATATATTACCCTAGTTAGTAAGAACTATATAAATTATATCTAAATTTAGGAAGATCTTTAGGTATTTCTTAGCTAATGCTAGCTTCGGTATGGTTATAATTTTGTAAATAGATAGATCCTAAATGTCACTATATATTAGTAATAATATCTACTTTATTAAAATTATGCAGTCTAAGGCAGACAAGATGGGTTGGCTGCTATCTGTGCTAAGTATTTATATTTTATAATTCTTAACTTTTATTGGTTATACCTTATAATCCTTTACTATTAATATTACTGTAGTTACTAACTGTAATTAAGCCTGACCTTCCTGTGTTTTAGAGTAAGGTTCTATATAGCCTTAAACTGGGGCCGCTAAGTAAAAATAATTGAAGAAAGTTAATTATTTCGCCTACTATTAAGATTATGGCAATTGTCTTCTACTTAAATAAGGTTAAGTATAGCTTTAAATGTTAAAGTTAAGCTTCTGGCTTGATAATAGTATAACAGCCATTTATTATATCTTAAATTATATTTAGTTAGGTATATACCTGCATTTACCTGTCTTAATTAGCTAAAAACTGCTGATATAACTAGGGCCTCTTTTTTGATGGATTAATAGGTAATTTTAGTCTTTAGCCCCTAATATCTTAAGCCCTGAATATAATTAGCGGGGTATTACCGGGCGGTTATGCCAGCTTACCATTCATCCCGTAAATCACTATACTCTCCTAGTAGGCTGGCTTAGCTAGCTTGGCTAGCTAATTTCTTTAATAGATTATAGCTAAATATAGGGGCTATGTAATATTATAAGATTGTAATTAGTAAGTTCTATATATCCCGTTAGTGAATTTATATATATATAAGTAATTCTTATTATAAATTGTCTTATAATAGGTTTACTTTATAATTTTAATGGTTTATCTATGTAATACTGTATTACCGCTTAACTCCTAATACCTATTTTATTTTATTACTTAAATTATGCTTGGTATAGTCCCTAGCATTACCCCGTAACCCCTTTAGGTCAGGATTTACCCCCTTATTTAGTAGCTACTTAACTCTCTTAATAGTACCTGCCTTAACCGTATTTATAATTAGGTATAGCTCCTTAATATGGCGTATTTCCAGTCTGTAGTTAATATTACCCCTATTCTCTAGTAATAGCTTTATAATAGGTATTCTTAACTTATTAAAGTTTACGCTTGGCTTAATATATTTAATGCTAGGAATTAAACCTTTAGGACAGGCGCCTATAGCCTAATATAGCCCTAAACTGGCTATCTTAGCTCTAGTATTTAGAAGCTTCTATATTACTTAGATAGTGCCCTGAATGGCTGCCAGCCTGATAGTTTATTCTTGATTATTTTAAGGCCTAGTAATATTAGGATTGGCGTCTTATTCCAGAAATCAATTAAATAGTAACTTATTATTACTCTAAATAATTTCTAGGAGGAGGCTTTCTAGAGTATTAACTGTCTAGCTATACTTTATAAGAACCTAGAATAAGGTAACCTGCTTGTTTATTGGGGCTTTAAGGATAGCTACTAGTATTATTTATATTATTATTGCTTTAGACTGTAAAAGAAAATGTAAAATATTATCTTTGCCGTTTTTAAGGGTGTTGTCTAACCCTTTATAAAGAAAGAGTAGTAAGTAAGATTAAGAGGAAACTATTAACTTGACAGTAGATAAGTTACCCTCTCGGCAGGTAGACTGAAAGTTAATAAAATCTAGTTTATTAACCTCTAGTCCTAAGTGAAGCTCTATATTGCTAGGATATTTATTAGGAATCCCATTACCTATCTATTGGTATTTTATTCTTACTATTTGCTGTTTATATTATGTTGCTAGTTATTGCCTCTTGGCTTCTTTTACTTACTCTGGTGATATTAACTTGGGTTGTATTATATATACTAGTAGCCTTCTTTTTTATTATTCTTTCGGCGAAAGCTTATTACTTTTATTCCCTTATAGTAATATCTCTCCTTATTACTGGGGATTTACCTGGTTAGGAAGATTAGGGTAAGCTAATAAGCCGGTAGTACTAGGAATGCTATAATTACGCTGTATGGCCTGTTTGGCTTGTTGTCGTAACTAGGCTAGTTGTATGTCCCGGACGGCTACCTACTTAGTATAATACTCTGCCTGTAATTACCTTTGTCGTTCTTTCGGCGAAATCTATTCCTCCTGTAATAATATTTTTCTTTGTTGGTTGGTATTTGGTTTGGAAGAAGATAAGCTTAGGATTACAGCCTATGAATGGAGGTGCTGCCTGTGCTGACGTAACAATTGTGGGGTAGCTAACAGTCATGCATGGCCTGACTGTGAGGACAGTCTCGGAGTCCGTGTTAACAGGTTCCAACCACTGAGCCCCTGGCAAGACAATTTCAGTGCTCCATGTCTTTTTGTCATACATCTAGGTCTTTACAAAGAAATAATAGCATAGCTTACAGTGGGTGGACCGTTAATTCTTTGTGTCGGCTCAGTGTCCCCAGATGGAGAGGGATAAGGGGAGCCACAAGGACACTACACTCACATTAGTACGCTGGGATGACTTCCAGTGAAGAGATTTATGTGTAAATGTTAGGTGATCGTGCGGCAACCGTCTGGAACGTTTGTGATTTCCTTCAACTGTTTGTGGGAACGTCAATTCAATTGACGGTACAGACGTGATCCATGATCGCTAAGCATTAACCGATCAAGTGTGACGTATGTGGAGTCGCATATTTGCTGTTCAGGCTTCGACTTTCATGATTGCGACAAATAGTGTTCCTTGCTGGGCGATTCGTTGGTTAAGCAAGGTTTGTCATTAGAAAGATGCAATGGCTTAGATACCTCATGAACAGTATTAGTTGCGATGTGCCGGGGCTATTACCAGGCCCACGATCGGTACGGACTACCAAGAGTCGGAGTCATAACGTTTCAGGGCGTTTCTGGCAGATAAGGGCAATTGGGGCTTTGGAAATGGTGTAATGTTATGCATTCGTGCTATAAGACGTTTGTATGTGACCATAGTGGTCTGGGCCATTAATTGAAGTTGAATTGTGAAGTTGTTTTCTCGTGATGGCATACGGGCTTGAGACATGTAATTTGTCGGTTACAACTCGGGCTTGAGAACTATGACTGGCGACACTGATGGTAATGACGCGGATAATGATGGCCTCTTTGAAACAGTAACGCCTTCATCAGGTTAGCTTTGGATATGAAGGCTGATGTCTGTTTACCAGAGGTCCTGTAGGACAAGACTGTTAATCGCATAGAGAGGTAACGCACTTTTGAAAGTGGTATGAACGATCTGCGCTGCCGGGCGAAGTCATTGATGGAAAATGGAAAATGAAGGAAGAAGAGCCTTGCGTGAGGACGGCGTCGACAAGGCCTTTTCTCGATCGTCTATCGAGTCACTTATCTCTAGTAAAAGTACGATTGCGTCACTTTCGTTTAACGCGGGAGTGTATGTTTCTTATGAACTCATCACGTTCGAAGACAGTGGACGGCGTGGATGTTTGTAACTAAATGACGAAATATATCGCTAAGGAGAGGATGTAAAAACTTTATTGACATGATGTCTGGTGCCCTTATCGATTGTGTACTGAACCTCATCCCTTCATGTCGCGCTGCGGCGGGCCTAACTTGTTCCGACTCTTTAACAGGCCATCAGTACTGCGGCATCTTTTAGCTAACAATTTATACCTATGGAGACTATAGTCAAGGTCGAACCTGCAAATGCCAATCCAAAGCTTTGATCCTTTTTTCGATGAGTCTGCCCATCAGTCTTGACACTGCCAACAAACCTTCAGCGACTGGCGTTTCAGTGAAAGTCGGTGATCTCTTTGTCTCTGGTGAGCTTCCCAAGCTTAATTTGAATGCATGAACAAATGCTTTTTCCGACGGGGATGTGACCTTGTTCCGTATTCTTTCTATGCCCTTCAATAACGTTCGTGCTGTTATCACCTGGGGCTCGAGTGTGTCGTGACACGGAGATATCTGCATTATGGTTCTTGTCCCACTTCCAAGCTTGGATAACACGAAATGGATCACTATAACAGCTTACCAACGGGGTTATAAGGGTTTCTTAAATATCCTGGTCGATCCCGAGCCGGAGGCTATGTGCGAGAGGGAAGTCGGTCAGAGCTTGGGACGTTACAACCAGTGACCTATGAGTCGAGGTGCTTGTCTGAGAGCCCAGTTGGTGTTAACAGTTTCGGGAGATGTGGTGCCATCCTGGGCCGTGTTGAACGGGGTCGGTATGGGTTGGTATTGACATCGACAGCGTTGTCGGGGTTGTGGTATGTGTGGTAATTGAGATTGGCATTGATCGAATCGATCGGAGCTGCCTACCCTCCTATTGACGGACTGAGCTATGAACTAGCTGGGACTCGTGGACCAATAGCCGATGTACGAACACGTCCAGTATGTGGTTCGACTTAACAAGGAGCCTTGCGTGTCTGCCAGTCCAGCTTGATATCGCGCAACATACAAACTGCAGAGGTCTTGGGGCAATTTCTGCAAGCATACAATTCTCAGGCATCAGGATAGCAATAGATCAGACCACTCCTGTTGAGATTCGGCCTCTAGCGCCACATGCAGGGGCGATTGATGGCAGTACCAATCCCTCACGACAGCAGGGCTTCGGGGCCGTTTGTCTCGGCCATTAGTTGTATTCCATCAACGCGTATGGTATCATGTGCGGTCGAATTGAACACCTTGCAAAGACACCAGAGCGCTCAGGTCAAGGGCTTGAGAAGGCCTTCCGGAGCAAGGCGCGTCTCGTCTCTTTGTACTCATGGCCAAGAGGTATCTCGAGCACGGCCAAGCCAATAGTTGATTGAGATTGTCCTTGCCATCTCAGGAACATCTCTGGCCGATGGCCTCAGTAGCATCTCATAGAAGAACGCAGGGACCGACGTGGTACTGGAACGCTTCCATGCAAATAATGAAATGGTGGCGTCTCTTTGGGATTCGTGAAATAAAAGGTGCGCTCTCGTGATCAAGGGTCTGTCGGGTTTCTCGGGTTTGCGTAAACTTTGACTGGACGCACGATCAGAACAGGCGTTTGAGTTTCGGGTGCATCACTTGGCCTGTCAGGGAAGTCGATCTCGGCTGCGGATGGCTTTGTCCCATTTAGAGAAGGGCACCGTTGGATAGCGAGTTCCGGAGATGGAGAAGATGCTTGCGTTTCAACGCCGAAAAAAGTGCTGAGGATCCTTATCCTTGTGATGATCGAGGAGGAAACTAGAAATACGAAGGAAATCCGTCCAACGAAAATCATTACAGCACTCCTTGCCTGCGATCACCAACGTCAAGTCCGCCAGGCGACCGATTCAGCTCGACATGTATCATGCACCTTACATACGTTCCGTTCTTTACAAGATGCCCCCAACCATCGACACATAAAGGCAGGACTCACCACTTATCGCGATCGCCCTCTGCGTTACCAATGGTGAGATAATCCCACTTCGTCGCGCTGCACCCCGTTCTCACCACGACAGCCCACCAACAAATCATTTAGTGTGGCTCTATCTTGGTTTCCTCTTTCACTATACTCACCGCAGGCGGACTGCTAAAGCTGAGTCTCACGAAGTTATTTGCTTTCTTATTAATTTCTAGCCTGAAGCGTAATTGACCTCCATATGCTATTTGATTTACTAGGTGGAACTGTCCCCACCCTGACACGCTACACTCGAAGTCAGAGCTAGTTCGCTCCAATCTCAAGCCTGTCCCAAAGTTCAGCCACTTCGCGACCTCAAACGACACCGCCAGAACATCAAACAATCGAGAAGTCACTGCAGATAATGAGGAAACTGGACTAGTGCCCGTATAGAGCATGGAAAGTACCGAAGTCTGAACTGCAGCCCGTCTTTTGCTGTATCGATGCCTTCAGGATCGAAAATTATGTACCATCTTGACGGAGGTTTGTTTTCGCTCAAAGCCAAGAGATCATGTTATATGAGCAGACCACCTCTTCAGCTAATAAACCAGCTTCCACTCCGGGAACCCGTGACGTCTATGGACAGAATCGTCTTCCCTTGATGCTTTGCCGCTCATGGATATTTTCTACCGTGCAGGGCACTTGGGCGATCGCAGGCGATGGGGGTCAAAGATTCTAATAACGCCGGCACCAGTGCGAGTCAAGCCATCCAAGACGTTATCTAAAGAAGTCGAGGTTGAAATCCGAGTTGCGTATATGTTCGGGCGTACTACAGAAGGCGCAGCGACTTGTCTGTGTCCTTGTCCCATATCCCCCTGCCAAGCTTCGAATCCGAACCTGAAATAGACTGCACTCTTGTTTGGGCATGCTAGCTGCTGTCCTGCTCTACGGAAGTAACATGGGTCTGACCAAGCTCAAGCCGTCCAGAGACTATTAGTAGTCTATTAATAACACTCCCTGAACAAGCTTTGTCCAGCGACACCCATCACCTCCAATATCCACGGTATCGGCCTGGGTGAAACCAACCTTGACGGTGGCTTTCCAAAAAGTCCAGCTCCAACCTATTAAGCTACAAGAAGAACCCAACTTCGGTCCACTAATCATTGTCATTGGTATGTCACCGCCAAGACAGACTGGGCTTGAGAGGCTTAACATACAGGGGCGTAATAATAAAGGTAGTGAGAATGGTGATAAGAGTGCCAGTGACATGGAGCTTGGTGTTGTTACCAGGGTCTATCATAGCGTCGTTCATTGGCTGGTTCCCTCTGAGCTGCCCTACATATAATAAATATAAGCGCCGGCTCTTAAATCGTCACATCCACGCGTCACGGAAAACAAAATAAAAGGAATACCCCTTATAGCGTAATAGCCATAATATATATAATGATTTTAAAATTAATTCATATTCTAGCTAGAGTCTACTTATTTCCTTCTTATTGCTTTCATTATCTTTACCTAACTTATTATTATTATACTGAAATGGAAGGTTTGGCATATTATTATAATATTAATGCTAAACCTCTGTATTAATATAAACCAGGTAAATACCATCCTCTTATATTAGGCAAGATTCTTAATAATAGGCAATACAAAATCATCTATAAGCTGGGATAGGGAGGCTACTTTACCTCATAGGCGGCAAAAGACTAACAGTAATGCTTATTTCTATTACCTTTTTCTAATTCCTAACTATTTTAAGACCGGCCATTATATTGCGGTAAAGATACCTATTTTAGAGGCTGAAAGAACTAATCAATACAAGGTCTTACAAGTAATATCTACTCTACCTATACACTACCCTGGTTTCTCTTATATAAACTAGTTACTAGATAGTTTTACTTTTATTAGCCTTAATAGCTTATATAATTACCTAGTCTTTAAAATCATAGGACTTAACGTTATAGATATTATTAATGGATACTATAAAGATAATAGGCTTTCTTTTAAACTTATAAAAGTGTTCTCTAAGTAAGTCTTATAAGGCCTAGACTTTCTTATCCAGAATAATATTAGATATAGAGGTAAAATATACGCACTTAGACGTCTCTTTGCTAGGCTAACTTAAGTTCTAGATCTATATACCTGTAACCTCGCTCTTTAAGTATCTAGCCTGAAGTCTTTAGTAGAAAAAGACCTTTTAGTTAAGCTATAGGAGCCTGAAATGGGATTAATAATAAGAGTAAATAATAAATCAGTGAAATATAACTTACTAACTTATCTTATTTGACTTGTATTATTTTAAATTAAAAAGCTTCTATCTTCTCTAGTAGTTAAAATTATTAACTTTAGAGAGGCATTCTTTAATAGTAATGCGCTGAGTATACTTTATACGCCCTTATCTATGCGAGCATTAGAGGTTATGTTTAAAGACCTACTAGATTATTAAGTAGATCTCTAAAGTGCCGGCTACCTAGTAAGAAAAACTATATATAAATTTTTTTAAGTTTCTATCCTAATAGCTATAGATCTTTAAACTTATAACCGGGTAACCTCTATTTAATTCTATAATAATAACTTCCCTAAATCTTATCTTATAAATAATAGGTATTATTAATAATAAACTCCTATTAAGGTAGTAGGCTAAATAAAAAGAAATAAATAATTATAAAATTACTTAACTAGAGGTATACTTCATACTTAAAGAATAAATATAGAAGGTTTACTTTAATGATAACCGAGAGGTAGAGTTTACTAAAGAAGATATTTTATAGGCCGCTGAGTTAATTAATTATATATTAAAAATAGAGCCTTCCCTTTAAGCTATACTAGTTAAAATCCTTTCTAATACTTAGTTTAACTAAGGGAGTCTATAGATAATATCAGCTTATATAAAATGGGAGTTATAACTTAATGTCTTATATAAAAACTGTGTTCCAGGTTAAAACGGCCTATATAAGACCACTGTTTATGATATGAATACCGATTCTGCAAGATACTGTACTGCAATAGAGTGAAGAGTCCTCTGACGAAATGTGTCACGCTCCTTGATCACTTTGCCATGTCTTTACTAACCTGCGGACCATGACCACGCTACCGTTACACAATTTGAAGATTGTTAAGTATGTGTTATCCATTTGTGGAGTTTAACGACCGCTTAGAACCATGGCGTCGAGGTCGAGGAAGGAAGGCTGAGATTTTATGATAAGGGACATACACTAGGATTCTACACATCATGTACTCCTCCGTTCGCTCAGTCCAACGCCCTTCATCTTACCAGGTTTGGTCCTCCTGGCCCGACCGATAAGCATAACCCTTTGTATTATCTCTATATATAAAGTCGTGCGTTGAAATACCGAGATGTGTAATACTCCGAACTTGATAATGCGATGCAGGGTCAGCATAACCCCACTTCGTGCTAGTGGGAGCGTGCCGCTCTGTGTCATCACCGCAACAACATTCGGCCTCACCTATCTTTCATGTTACCGATCTGCACACAACATCATCGCGATTTATCGGATCGCTTAGCAATCCTCTTTAGTCATCGACCACTGCTTTTCTACTTCCTTTCATCTACGCAACAATACCACTATCGCCTGTGTTGTAGCCGTTGTTATCTCTGATCGTTGTCCCAACATTTACTGTCTTGGAGGTTGTCCCATTCTTTTTGCCTCTCAACACCCTCTCTGTTCCCGTTCTGAGGCTTGTCTCTTGCGTGTGATCTGTTCCTTCTCGATGTTTTCAACACTTACCAGAGTCCCTTTAACAGTCTCATCTTTTCAGAGACCGACAGCCACTACCATTCCCAAGCTTACCGACTGCCTGCCACCCACATACGTTTTCGCCGCTCAGATTGGCTCTTTCCGTCTCTTGCTTGTGAACACGATCCTACGCAAAAGCTGGAAAAGCTTTCTTACAGGGCGACAAAGACTCACAAAACTGGCAATGCCTAGCCGAACGAGACATTGCAAAGGCTTTTTTCAAGTGGAATAAACCGGCCTTGCTAGGTATTAGAGCTTTTGGTCCTTTTCAATCTTCTATGTGTTGTATTGTCTAGTTATGGAAATCTTTGAATCAGAAGTCAGCTGCAACTGCCCGTAACTCGCGCGAGAGTTTAAACGTTTTCGGAGTTCATGCATTAAGGCACAAATGAAGGCATTACCATCTATTAGGGTCGAACAATTAGCCATGAATGGTTCCGCATGTTCCTTCAATAGGACACTATCCTTGTCTCGTGCTGTTGTGATCGTTACCTCAATACTGGTTGGAGTACGAGAGGCCGAAAAGGACGGCTCCAACAACTTCAACTTTGCTATCAACATCACCCCTAGTAGCCTTTATCGTTGAATCAACCCAGATAAGATCAGTCAGATCATCCTGGCAGCAGCGGATCTTTTCTCAATACCCCCGGTGGCAAGACACAGCAGTCCACGCTGGACAAGCAGCCCTACATACCTCTCAATCGACGCTCTGGATCTAGATTTTACAGCTCGTGTGCTCTAGAGTAAGTCACAAACATATTATTAGAGTTCTCGCTTACGATTCGCGATTTTCTTGTAAAAAATGAATAGCCACCACACCACCGTGGCTACAAAACACTAACATAACAACAACGAAACATGAATCTTCGCGATGCCTAATTCTTTACGAAACATTAACATCAATAATCACCTCTATGACTTATCAAAGTGTCCTCTCAGGTGATTTAATAAGCTTCTCTTTCTTTGCAGGCGATGATATTGAGGGTGTTCGATAACTACCTCCTTCCCACTGCTGAAAGTTACCGCATTTTTTATTGTCATATAGCTGGATTCGAGACAGAGCATCGTTCTTAAGGATAGTCAGCGTCGGGCATTTATCTTTTTCAAAAAGGTCAAGGTAACAATTATGATCACTTCGACAATGATGGTCGGTGCAGGGTACTCCGTATGATTTGATGAGTTTGCAGTCTCACGGCCCAAGCAACATGTCTCACCTGAGTAAGCAGGGGAGATGTGCCACTTAGTAACAGCTGGCCACTTAAGTTGCCATTTGACACATCAGAGGTTCAAAGATTCAATCAAACTACAATCTGTCAGTCCTCAATCCATACGCCATACAAGAATTTGCTCCCAAGCAAAGTGACAAGCTGTCCGATGTCGCATCCAGAGCATCCAGAGCACCCTAGACCCTACCACGGGGACCCGCGCGTTCCACAGGCCGCTGGTCATGGCGAGAGTTACCCCGCGGGATCGTACGAGCTGTATCCGTACATACGTCGCGAAGCGGAAAGGGCTAGAGAAGTCACCGAGGGAAAACCATGGAGTAAGTAATACAGTGGCATAAGCGGCCGTGTCTGACCAAGAGAACAGTGAAGTGTTTTGAGGGTTTTCTTACCCTTGAGACAGCTTACAAGGCTGGTGAGGGTGTGTTGGCGCACTCACCGTATGGCGAGAAGTCTGCGCAAGACCAAGCTAAATACATCGCTCTGGCAATGCGCACCACAGATACTGGCTGTACCGATAATGTTTCTGGTTTTTTCAAAAAGCTCTTAAGTGGCCCGTACAAGGCTCAACGCCAAGACGCATTGCGCGGGGGTTTGTATCTAGCCGTCGAGCTTTTGACAATGACCCGTCCCAGCACCACTCAACCTATCATCACGAACCAGTTACTCGGTCACATAGTCGATACTACCCGGAGTGTCAGCTCCCAAGGCTCTGGAGACACCTGCCGGCTACCTTTTGACAAAATGACCCAAGACCACAAGATAGTGGCAGAGCTTCAGAAGGTCCGCGATGTAGTTGATCCCATCCTTGAGTCTTTGGAAATGTCGGCGGAAGATGCCGCGCTGTATCGAGAGTGGGTTTCGTACCCCGATGCAGCGCTATGGAAGGCCGTCGGTGAGAGTATCCGCTCTCTTGAGCCCAGTGTCTTTCATGTCGAGTCTCTAGTCTTGCTCAATGCACTGGGGGCTTGCTCGTCTACCGAGATACTCTTCAGCCCAGAGAAGCATATGAACGCCGCTTCCGATACATTGCTCGAGGCCTCTACTAAGCGCTTCAACTCGACACTATCCAAGGCCACACAGACACACACGCCACGAGACGTCTACAATATAGCCATGCAGGATGCGTATTACGAGATCCTACTTAGGCTGTCATATGGTACCGAGGGATTCAGCAAACATCGCCAGCTCTTGTCACGCCAGATTTCCACTGCGATCGTTATACAGACGTATGCCCACTTGCGAGAAGGCCATCCGCCTCCATCTTAACCTTGACGCTACTTGACATCTATCGACACCATATGTATTGAAGTTTTTTGAGAAGAACATTTAGAATACAATACTACACTTCCGCCGTTAGGGTTGGATCTTTGTGCCTAACCTAACATCATTAAAATCGTCAGTTGCATTCTTATTTAAAAGCTGTCTAATCTGCTCTTCGTCCGCCACTGCGTCAAGCGTGTCTCTTTATTTTTATCTACTTTCCACTTACCTCTTACAGGCTCTACCGTCGGCAACAAGCTACCCAGCCACGAATCTCTCGTCAAGTCCTTTACTCTACTGAAGTTTCGCTCGTCCAACAAACTCTCGACGGCCAACTAGATCGGGCATAGCACCAGTGATGCTACGGCGAGCACCGTCACCACGAGAAGAGGGTCCCTAGAGAAGCCAAGACACAAGCTCGTCGACAACGAGATAACGACTTCAGGCAGTGTACCGCACCTCCGACCAACCCAGTGAACATTTCAGCAGTACTACTTGCCTGTCGAACCGCCGGCAGCCTCTCATAAAAGCTCGGCTCAGCTTCAATCTCCAGCTCGGACCCTGACACCCTAACGACTACTGTTCAGCGATTCACAAGCCTGGCATAATATTTAATCAAAATCCCGTAGTCTACCTTACCTCACCCGGCCAATACACGCCAAGTTTACATTCATAACAAGCATTAATCGCTACAGTTATCCGATCAGGAATGCTGGCCTCGTTGGTCGATGCGATGTTGGTTTGCGTCCCGGGGCTTGATGGAAGTGATGGAGGCACAGTGCATGCGCCTTGAAAGTCCAATTTTGGCGTTCTTCCTACACAGCACTTGTGTTGCCTAGTATCTCAACGAAGGACCTCGCGAGTTAACCTTGAGGGATACCAACAACCTCAGTCGTCCAAGGAATTTATCTCACCTTCAATTTCTGCCTGTGGTATACCTCCAGTCTGCAGTTACTAACAATCATCACGAAGCGCGCCAAAAATTCAGAGCAAGTAACCAAGTCCACCAAATCACCACAAATATCGCAGTCCTACCGTTAGCCGGTTAACCCTATGGTTTCTCTAATCTCATACAGACAAGGACATCTATTCAGCTGACTTTAAAAACGTACCTTATTCTTTCATCTCAGATACATAGGGGTTTATAGTATTCAAAAGCAAAATTTTCTTAATTCCATGTCACCACTGTCATACCAACGCTGAGGCAGAAGGTGCCCATTACAACATTAATCTCGGCACTACATATCCAGTTTTTCTGTGAATTAAGGAGTATACCCAAACCTAGGTTTTCAATGAAAATATTATTCTCGTCTTAATATATCATAAGAAGTCAGCGATTGATGGTTGTAGTTTGCGGTGCAGATTTATCGACTTCTGGTTGCGTCACGGGAACACGCGAGACTTCCCTCGCAATTCCGTATTTCCCAACTTTCCCTTTCCCCTCCAAGACATCAAAAATCTTTGTTCCATCTCGCACTCTGTTGCTTTTGGCGGACTCTTCCACGAAAACTTACGTTCGAATACTATTTTTTTGTCCAGAAGCTTTACAAGACCAAGATCCCGAATTTAGCCCAAAGTTAGCCGCCCGGCTTCTATGATTCCACCAAGGCCCATTATCGCGATTGAGACTAGGTTAAGAACCAATACACGCCAGCAAGGAATTGCAGGAAGTAAATTCATGTATTGGTCCTGAAATGGTAAGTATGTGGCCTTTCGTGTGGGCAACCCAGCTAATGAAGAGCAGTAGCTGACGGTTCTGTCCCCTCATTTTCGATCCGACGGTCCAACGATTCCGCCAATCACGCCAGGTTGAGCAAGTATTCACTATACTCAGCCATTTGTCAAGGTCAGACCAAGGCGGTCCCTTCACGACCAAAGACCTAACACCACGAGCTTACAGCCGACAAACATTCCCCGAATTTTGATTAGGAGCGGATCGCTAAACCATTAGAAAAGCTTGAAAAGGATCAACTATACAGTCAGTTACGTCTCTAGGATATGTCTTGGAGACCGCCTGCTGTCTGTCGTCCTGACCGGACACTGGCCTCTCTCGTGACTACTGCTGCTACTAAGAGGTAGGACCCCGAGATCATTGCCGGATCTCGAGCGACTCTCGCTCTACGTCAACAACAACAGACAAGGCGAATCAAGACGTGAGGGTTACGCTGGGGGTTCTTATCGTCGTTGAAGACGTGATGAAAAGGGGTCAACCTGGATACCCACATCGTGACGACAAACCGAGAAACAAGCGTCGTCGTGTCTGTACTAATCCACGTCAGAGCGAGGGTGGAAGAGAACAACAAGATTTGAGTGACACTTGAAGGGAGGTATGCAAAGATGGAGAGGAATGACCAAGGGATACGATAGCTCCTCCACCAAACATTGTGCAGTGAGAATTGCAAGGATGATAGGAATCGCAAGAAGCTTCCACACCGGGTTCCACCGTCGTGGCAGTTCATTCTCGCTGCCACACGGACTTTCAGAAGCATCCTCGGGAATACTTTCGCTGTCGCTGTCAAATACCTGCGAACTCATCAAATTCACAGGCTGGCGAATAATAACATGCGGCGAAGCATCAATAGCAACATCGTTAGAAACGTGCTCTATGGCCCCATCATCCTGGAAGAGTATCGCGACGGGCTCTGGGGCAGCGGGTCAATTGCGGTGGAAGTAGAGCTTGACTGCTCGTAGAGAATCATTCTCTAACTGCGCGACCAGATCGAGAAGCGCGTACTTGAAGTCGGGTGTGTCAGATCGCGGCCGTGGAGACGGTGCTTCTGGCGCGGAAGATGATCTTGGCACTGAGGATGATTGCGGGGATGAAGGAAGCGAAGCTGGACTTGGCGATCTTGGGGGCGAAGAGCCAGGTAAATCATCCCTACACCAATCCCGCGGTGGCGCAAAAGAAGGCGCAGATCCCGTTCCCGAGTATATGCAATGATCGAAACCTCTTCACAAAATATTTAAAGATGGACAGGACTTGGCTTGGTGGTAATGTAAGTAGGTCAGCTTTTTTGCTGAAGTTTATTAACTGCTTTCAACTGCTTGCCCTTCCTTGGCCTGCCACTTGTCTACAAGACGGAAGGTTTTTTTTTTATTCTATCAGGTGATGCAGTCCTGCAGGATATCATTGGCCCTTGGTTGATTACGTGACTTAAAAAGCCGCAAAGCTGAGCTCAGCATAAGCCCAGCACGACAATGAAATTGAGATAACTTCTCAACCGCAGCTAGCCCCATTCTCTCGTCACTTCAATACTAACAGTTTTTATGTGAAGCTTACCGCCATCCTTCATCGTGTTATCATCTTTTTCATACTCCCTCGGCAACGTAGATCTATCGCGGGACCACATATGTACCTTCGCTTACTGTTGCCCCGCCCGAACTGCGTATTTGTATATGCACCGTGTCAAGCCGTACTTACGGACTCAACCGACAAAGCAAACAGTCTCAAAATCTACTTTACATACCCTAGGAGAAAATTCATTACTCAAGTACCCTATAACAGAGAGCATAGTGGGCCATATCTACGATGCGCCTCATCAACGCTAACAACCTGAAATTGGAGACGTTTCTCACTGATGAGATCCCGCCATATGCAATTTTATCACACAGATGGGGGAGTGACAATGAAGAAGTATCTTTTGAAGATATGAAAGTGGGGAATACCCAAAAGATCGGGATGCAAAAAGTGATCGGTTGCTGTCAACAAGCCAAGGCAGACGATATCAAATACGTCTGGATCGACACTTGTTGCATCAACAAGGACAGTTCCAAAGAGCTAGATGAGGCTATAAATTCCATGTTTCAGTGGTACCGACGAGCTTCAGTTTGCTATACGTACCTCACTGATGTTACCCACGACGCCGATACATGGGATCCAACATCAAAGTTTTACTCTAGCTCTTGGTTCCGTCGAGGATGGACCTTGCAGGAACTCCTAGCGCCTGGAGTACTACGCTTTTACAGCCAGAACTGGGACCTGTTAGGTACTAAGGCGGATCTTTCAGGCGAGATAGAAAAGATCACAGGCATTCCGCGTAAGTTTCTACTCGGCTGGGTGGATTTTCACCAAGCGAGTGTGGCACAGCGGATGTCGTGGGCATCAAAGAGAGAAACAAAGAGAGAAGAGGACATGGCGTATTGTCTCTTGGGGATTTTCAACGTCACTATGCCTATGATCTACGGGGAAGGTCGCAGAGCCTTTGAAAGATTACAACTCAGGATTATGGAACAGACCACCGACGAGTCAATTTTGGCGTGGGGAATGCCAAGTCCAGGATCGGAATGTCTGACTAAAAGTTGGGAGGACAATCTATCTTCTGGAGCTTTTGGATCCTCGCCTGCGGACTTTGTCAACTGCGGTGATATAGTGCCACGAGCACAAGACTTGATTCCTGCCAATACTTTTCTTATTTCAGGTGGATATGTTCGAACCACTCTGAAACTGAAATCTTCTGATGAGCTAGGGACATATGCGCTACTCAACTGTGGTCCTGAACATTCGAAGGGGGAAGTTATCGCGATCCCACTAGTCCCTACATCTGCTGTCATTTCCGCCAATGAGTACATAAGGCCACAGGAGCACCATCCCATTAGGGTCAAGAAGTCGCAAACCAAAGCATCCAGCCAAGAGATTCGCATTCGAGTGGAACCCCAAGTTCGACTTCCCCAGGTGGTAGGCAGGCGTTTCTGGCTTCATATAGACGGCCACCAGAAGCTTAAACTCAGCCTGCTGCAGACATGGCCTCCACTTGAGTGGGAAAAAGGGCGAGCCTTAATCGCCAACTTTGATACGAACCAGTGTTCAAAGCAAAGATATCTGGTCCAGTTTTCGACTAATAGGCTTATCTACGACGTCATAGTCGTCTTAGATTTTGACATAAACGGGCGACAATCATCTGTGGACTGTTACACAATCACAGCGCCTGCCGCCACCTTTTACTTGGAGGAGATTGAGAAGAGTCTAGATTTCATACGAAAAGAGGATCTGGAGACGAAGATAGCAGGTGATGAGAAGTTCGCTTTTAAATTCGCCGTAGTTAAAGACGAATTCGCACAGGAGACAATTTTCTATCTCATCCTGACAGAAACAACCGAAGGGGCAACTATCAACGCAAATGTACATCATCCGATCTTAACAGCGAAGACTAAAGGCGAGTTTTTGAGGTTAATACGGGAAGAGGAGTGGACACGTTCGTGTGCAGAAAGGACTCTTAAAGACCTTACCGCCGCAAAAAAAGATCTCGAGTCGTTTGGTAAAGTATTGAGCGAGTTGGAGGAGAAGGAAAGAAGACTAGCTGAAGAGAAAGAATCGGTCAGAACGCATATGAGACAAGTGACGGATAATACTCGTCACTTAGACGAGTTGTTTACACTGTTCACAGCAGAGCAGCAGCAGCATAAGGTCCAGAGGAAAACATTGGAGGCGACTTTGGACGATACGGAAATAGTTCAAGGCCCAGGTAACTGGTTTGAAGGGTTCATTCAGAAACAGCTGAACAAGGCAAGGGAAGTCCAGGAGAAGTCAGATCATTCTGGGACGGGCTTTCAGCAGCCAAAATATCCAGTGGACAACCAGCAGAATATGGGTAGTTTCGTGCCCCTTCTTTGTGCCGCTGCGAACGGACAAGATATTATTACCGGTATCCTGCTGGAGAAAGGTTCGAGTGTCGACATCAAAGATAACGACGATAACACGCCTCTTTTGTTGTCCGCATCCTGCGGTCACACAGACACGGCTTCTGTATTACTGGCATATGGAGCATCGCTGGAGGCAAAGAATAAGGATGGTGACACTCCGCTTGCGAGGACAGCTTACAAGGGGCACGTGTCAACAGCAGCTTTGCTCATTGAGAAAGGAGCCGACATCGAAGCTTTGAATAAGGTTCAGAGTACGCCACTTGCTATAGCAGCGCGGCAAGGCCATGTAGACGTGGTGACACTTCTACTCCAAAACGGCGCCAACAACGAAGCAGTCAACCATTATGGCGACACTCCGTTGTCACGCGCTGCTACGCATGGCCACCAAGATGTTGTGAGAGCTTTACTTGAAAAGGGCGCGAAGGTTGAGGTCAGAAACAAGAAAGGCTTCACGCCACTCCAACTTGCGAAAAAGAATGGACATGAAGCAGTGGTCAAGTTGCTGCAATTTGGCGATGCAGTTGATGATGAGGAGCACTAAGCAGATGCATTTAGTTATGACAGACTAGTAAAAGAGGTAGACTAGATTCTACATTACCTAAAGGGGCGCTATTTACTGTTTCCAAGAGTATGTCGAACATTGCAACGGGTCATAATAGGTGGTAAATTATGGAGATTTCTAGATTTATTTACGAGCTGCGGCATTGTGAACTCGCGTATTGAGAAGGAGAATCAGGACCTTTTTCAATTTCTTATACCTAAATCAACTATCTTCAAAAAGTCAATGATAAATAATGCATAAGTCACAAAGCATAAACAACATGCTTCCATAGTTTTAAAGGGTGATGGGAATTTAATGAACGCTCTGACTGACCGGGGCTCAAAGTCCATTGAAATTAATTGTTGTTCGATCCAACAGCTTGTGCCGCGCAATGGAGCATGGTAGTGGCTTGAAGGATCCTTGTGCAGAGGTCTCGGACAAATTTGTCTCAACAGCCTCAGCGAAGTCCTCTCATTTGTATCTCCACGAAGACATGTCATTATCTCAACAGTTTCAAGATCACTTAATAAATTCTCGGTCTAATTAGTTAACCATCGGTAGCTTCCTTATTTGTTTCTCCTGTAACTAAAGCTACTTAGAACCCAGCAGTAAAATGAATAGTCCTTCTGTTATTCTCTGACTTTAACCCTAAGAACTGGCGAATAGTGGTCGAAACCGCAAGATTCAGAAGTAGGGTTCGCATCAAATAGAGCATATTCAGCTGCCTAGCTCCAGGACCTTGTCTTCACCGCGCGCGCCAAGGACAGAACAAGCGCACTTACAACTATCAACCCAGTCGTTCATACCGTTGGAGAGCGACGACAGTAATGTGTACAGTGCTAGAGATGTGGTGTTAAGAAGTGCACGAAGAGGCGAAGGAGTACGAAGCGCCATGTTGAATGAAGTTAAACTTAAAGCTGAAGCGCGGTACGTGATGATGTCTGAGAGCGGTGGGGAGTGGTAGAGGCAGGCGGTGGTTCACTGAAGTAAAAGCTTCTTATCTAGACCTTCAATTCTCACTATGCATTAGAATTGGTTTAGGGGTTAGAGGTGACGAGGCTCGCGAAAAGAAGTCGACTTCTCCACCATATTAGGCTAAAAGGAGTGGCCAAAGGGAGTCTGTGTGTCGTAGACGTTTGGTAGCAGATGTACTGTAGCTATTGTGTATCCTTAGTAATAGCGATGGCGGTTGAGATATGGAGAGAACTTGGTTTAGTAGCTAGATTGCGGCTGCGAGGGTTTGCAATGGGAGTAGAATTAGACCTGCGATAAAAAAAGTGCTTATGTATATCTTGAAAGTGCTGGGAGGTAGTACTATGAGGAAGGATATCACGAGCCAAGGCAAAGTCGTCATTACAAGGGCTAGGAGTCATATCGTTCACAGCTAAGCGGGCATTCACTACTAAACCCATGACTCCTTTGGGAACCTTTCCCTGCCGTCAAACTAAGCTTATTACTGATTCCTCTTAGATGGCAGCAAATAAGTCGCCGGACCTCGGACGTGTATGCATTGAGGGACTCCCTTGCTTCGGCAATATTGACATTCCTATTATTGTTTTTGGCTGTGATATCTAGTCCGGTTTTCTATGGAAGGTTTGGTCAATCAATCGTGTAGCTGATAGATGGCTTCTAATAGTGCTGATATATCCTTCTCGGCACCTTTCTCACTACATGCGTCTTGGTGAAAGTATGAAAGTATGTGGTGCACTAGCGACCGATTGTAAGTTAAGAGGCTCTCATGCATACTACATATGATCACAGACCATTGTATACCTGATCGCTATCTAATAAGAAGTAACAATTTAGATGGAGTCACGGCAGCTGGATGGACCTTTTGGTCATTGGAGGGGGTATGTGCCTGGTGCGAAGTTTGGTGATATTGTAGGCCGTGGCTGGTCTTCACATGAATAATGTAGTGACGGATTGAGACGGCCAATCGTGTAGGTCAATTATTAAAAAACTCGTCAGGTAATACTATTGACCCATATCCAAAGCTTGGCTCTCTTTGGGCGTGGGGATCTGCTCGTACTCAGCGTCGCTCTCTTCTTCAGGAACGGCGCGTTCTGTGCTATCGACATTGCTGTGGGCGGATGCCGTGTAAGACTATGGGTCTGATCGGCCGGTACTCGTCAAGGAGGGTCGGGATCACGGGGAGTGTAAGGAGCGCGAGACTTCTTGGCAACTCCAGTGGCAGTGACAGCAGTAGCAGGCTTGTGAGTGCCCATTCCAGCATCTACGGCGTAATTCTCTAGAGGCATGACATAGCATGACCCAATATTCCATTAAAACAGGGGGTTATCGACCTTCGACTTCCTTAGGAGGAGTTCTTTTTGATGTCAGGGTGTCGTCTTGTTGGGAGGGACTCGACTGGCAAGAGCCGCCAATTCCGCGAATGCGAGATAGGGGGGCGTGCATTGTTTCGACCAAGCGATTGAGGACAAGATCTACAACCCTACGGTCGGTTCCGGTGGCAGAACCACGTTAGTGCGCAAAACTGAGCAACATATCAGTGAAACATGGCCTGGTTTTCACATCCGCAAACTCGCTTACTAGAATATACTCATCTTCATCGATCTCCTCGTAATCTGCAGGGCGCGGCCAGAGCCAATTGTAGAAGGCAGCTTAAAGTGCCTAAAAGTTGCCAACCATTTCCCATCTCAGCAGCAGCGCTGAAGTCGGCCGAGAGAGCCAGCAAAGGCATCTGGTAATTGGCGGTTAATATTCGACTGGTTCTCGCTGTCTAGTGAACTTGATACTGTGTTACCCTTGAAGGGTCAATGATGTGTTGACTGTTTTAGGGCCTGTCCTGAATATACGGCTGCGGCAACTGGTTTTATAGATAAATCGTACGATGGCACGACATGCTGATCGAATGAGGAGCCAACTGCCGAGTTTTTGGCTTTTTGTTACCGAGAGCGCCGCTATATTGCCTATTAGCTTTAACCTACCTGTGCCATTACTACAGAACGTGTTGATGGAAGCCAACACTTTCAATGTCATCTGGGTCAATCTCGGCTGCACCAAGGTGTCTTGGGCACTAGATTTCAAGCAGGTTGTCGGCTAAAGGAAAGATGGGAGAACTTCTCAACTGCACCTTGGCAGTGATTGAGGGGCCGCGGACCTTGGTGCCATATGAGCCATGTTATTAATGCCACAAGTTGCACTTAGAATATATCCTCCTCGTCTCATTAACAACTTGACTTTCCTCGCCCATCGCAATACTATAGTTAGTGGTGTAGAATATAATATTGAGTTTTAAGTATAGAAGCAGCGTCGTAATTTCTATGCTGCGTTGGTTGAGAGGGCGAAGGGGTTAAAGAAAGATGCTGAGGGAGGAGAAGGAGAAGGAGAAGGAGAAGGAGAAGGAGAAGGAGAAGGAGAAGGAGAAGGAGAAGGAGAAGGAGAAGGAGAAGGAGAAGGAGAAGGAGAAGGAGAAGGAGAAGGAGAAGGAGAAGGAGAAGGAGAAGGAGAAGGAGAAGGAGAAGGAGAAGGAGAAGGAAAAGGGTGTTGAAGAGACGATAGGGAAGCTGAGTCTTTCTATTCCTGGACACAACAGGATACAGACCAGGCTTCCACCGTCGAACCCCTTGCTGCTCCTCAGAAGCCTCCATCATCGCCTGTGCCAGACTACGACCAACACAACAGCCCCGCAAGCGAAGTCGGCCCAGCTTCACCACCGAATCCTACACATGGACCCGTACCCTCGCCCATGTCCACGTACACGTCCACGTCCAAGCCAGCTTCTTCCAACACAGACGAGTCTTGACCTGCCATTACAGAAGCCATCTTAACGGCTCACAGTGGATCTGGATCGACTGGAAGGTACAAGACCTATAGAGAGGGGTTGCCGCCGATAGAGTGGTGGGAATGGTACTGGAAGATACATGCCGAGAGAAAGGCGAGTCAAGCCTGAGGGGTTTATAAGAGATGGGTTAAGAGGGTTGTTAATAGTACACATATACATACACGTTCACCCCTATGCATCTTACAGTCTGAAAGTCCTACAGAATAGTTAGACATATATACAGTATTATTAACATAGATATAGTAACTTAATTTCCTTTCCTAATAGCTTTCCTAATAGCTACTTACCCTCACTCTTATTCCTAAGATCCTCTATTACCTTCTATATATAATACCATATCCTTAACTAACCAAACCTAGTCTTAATCTTATCTACTAGCGCCCTTATTATAGCCTATATTTCTCTAACCTCCCTATCTTTATCATATCTAAGGTTTATTAAATAATATTATAACTAATTTTCTATAATACAAAAGGTTATATGTAAGGCTTATAAGTATTATAATTAAATTATAAAAGCTACTTTCCTAAAGTATATTTATTATTTACAAGAATATAATATAGTAAGCTTAATGTGGTTAATAAGTAAGTGCAATAGATAAGCAAGTATAACACTTTTCAACATACACTTTATTATCTACATAATAAAATTACTATAATATATCTAATTAATTAAAACTACTTACTATACTTATTGCCAGAGGCTAGAATATCTACCTTATAGGTCCTTGCATTATGCCTGGTCTCGCCGCATATACCATAACGCCAAACACCCGGTCTAACCGACCTCCTTCGCCTACTACGCCTTAATGATTCGGCCACTACCTACGTATTAATATCCATCTGATTAATTACTTATAATGCCTTCTCTACGGTTATAGTCCCTCCTTTCTATAGTCTAGTCCTTTTTACCCTTCGGCGCCGGCTTAGTATCTTATTTATATCCTAAAGGTTTTAGACCTAAGTCCTTAATAAAGTATTTTTATATATTATTGCAGTTATTCCTTTAATAAGAGATATTAAAGCTTTAAGAATTGACTCTAGGGAGCTACTATAATGGCGTCTAATTCGCCTATTAAGGTATTAAGACTGTAATTAGGTCTTAAGAATTGTCTTTAGGGTCTTTAAAGTCTAAGGGGTTAATAGTTTAGTAGCCTCCCCGGGAAGTGTTAGAGTCCATAGCTATATATTAAGCTTTAAGATTATATTTTCCGGGTTAAAAGGAATAAGCCTAATGCCTTTAAAACCTCCCTGGATATTACTTTTAGTAAAAATAGCTTTAAAAGCGGCATAAAATATATTAAAGAACTTAGTCTTTAAGATATATATTATAGAGTATCTAATTAGATACTCTATTTGTCGACTATAAGCTTATTTTAATATAGTAAAGTACTTAATATTAAGAGGCTGAAGTAAATAAGATATATAAGCCGGCATATAGAGCGTAATAATCTTATTCTCCTTATAATATCTCTTAAAATCGGCTAAGTGGTGGCTTTTATAACCATTAAGGATTAAGAGGTAATAGTAACTATTTATTCACTTAGCTATAGATCGATTAAAGTATTTTAGCCACTTAAGACCTAGCTTATTATTTATTTATCTATTTTAGCTTATTATAATAACCTAATTACCGGGAAGATTATATTTTCAGTACTAATTGGCAAGGTAATATTGGCCGGTATTAATAAGAAATAGCAGGATTAATTAACTTTCTATATTAATTACTTAGATTATAGTAATCTATTTACGGTTTCTAGGCTATATTAATTTTAGCCTCCCTTCCCTTTTAGAGCCTATAATGACTATTCCGGACTGTATAATGCCTATTATAAAGCCGGTCTTATTAAAATTCTATATATTATCTAATTGGATACTGTATTTTGTAACTGTATTTGCCATAAGCCTAAACTAATTATAAATAATTATAGGATCTTTATATTTAGCTCTTTAATAGTTATATTTATAAAATAAATATATCTTTAGTTCTAGTTATTACTTAATGAAGTTATAAGCCTAGTGCTTGCCGATAGGTAATGCATTGCAATTAGCCAGTAGAGAATTAGCTATTTCTTCTATAAAATGTAATTGCGATAGAAATCCTCGCGAATCCAGGTTAAGAATAAATTAGACTATTATCTACTCCTCTAGATCGGTTAGTTTTTGTAACTTTTAAATAGTATTGCGTTATAATTAAATGCCAGCTTGGCGGCGGCGTAGCTTCTAAAGGTTAACCTTATATATATTTATAGCGCGTTAAAGGTTTAATTTTTGGTCATTCTAAAGGGCTTAAAGGGCAAGAAGGATTCTTACTTCATTTAATAATTAAGATATTTTTAGTGGTTAAGAAATATCTAATTAAATAGAAATGTTATAAGGTAAGGGATTTTTATTACACTTGCTTATCTATTGTACTTGCTTATTAACCACGTTATAGTTAATTAGAGAATAAGTTTATTAAATATATTACTATTAATAAATTACTATTAAGTAATTACTATTAAAGAATTACTATTAAAATAGTTATTATAAAGTCTATTATATATAAAAGTCTAATATAGTAAGCTTATAGTTAATTAGAGAATTTATTTATAAATACTTAAGGTAGTTTTAAGCCCTATTTCTTATTATAGAAATAAAATAATTTACTAGCTAGTTATTATCCTTATATCTAGGCCTGCTTTTACTTTTACTAAGTTAATATTCTTATTAAACAATACAGGCTAGTACTGTTTATTTAGACTTAAGAGTAAATTAAAATTAGTACTAGCCTAGAAATTACTATAGTTTAAAAACAGTATTCTTTTATATAAGTAATAGGGATGTAGAACCTTTTTCATCTCTTACTTGAGCTTTTATATTATACTATTATATAGTTAATAGCCTGTCTGTAATAAATACCTGTGGTGGAAAAAGTAAATTAATTAATAATCTTAACTTAGGCATGTCTATGTATTTCGCACTAATGTTAGACTTCAATTACCGTAGTTACACTCCTTCCCCTCTACATACTACAGTCTTTATCTAGTACACTCTGGCAATGCTAAAAAGAAAGAGAGCTTCTAACATTCAAGGTATAAACCTACTCCTTCAACTGGTAACAGATTACACTAATAGAGTACTGAGCTAGTAACCCTGCGTTCGTTAGCAAGAGGCGTCAATATCGCCCAGGTACCGTCGCTCTTCGTGAGATACGTTGTACTCCTTTGAAAGCTCCCATTCACGTAACCGGTCTGTTCTCTAGGTGTTACCGCTTGATTTATATACTTACCTTTCGCTAGATTCGAGAAATTGCTCTACCAATGGGGCTGCAAGGTACCACACTGCGATGGTAAATTCTAGCTATCATGGCACTTCAAGAAGATACCGAAACGTTTTATAATTCATCTATTCAAGGACACCAATTTATGCGCGATCCATGCGGGTCGTGTGACGATTATGCCGAAGGATATGCAGCTTGCAAGACGGATCCACGGTCTATGGGGCGGCCTTAGATGAGACGGTAATCTTAGCTTTCTACTTACGACATCTAGTTTTGCAGAAAGTCTTCCTGCGCCAGGTAGCTTCTGTTGTTTATCTTGGATTGGCTTTTCTTGTCAAGGTGTCTGTGACGGCTGGGAGGGTGTGTTTGGTGTTATGCGAGCGCGCAGTGACATTAAGAGGAATGAAGTTCTGTCGCTTGGGATTGAAGACAAAGTATTATGATACCTCAAACATAACATGCAAGCTGGCTAGCTAAAAGCCAGCTTATTAGACTTCGCTTTGCAACAGTCCGTAGTCAGCATGTAAATATCCTCCAAACAGAAAACAAGTCCAATATGCCTTTACTCCCCATCCTTAAATCCGCGACCAGATCTCCGCCTGCTTCTTGTTAAAGGCCAGCATGTCCTCCATGCGGTCCTGGTACTCCAGCGCCATGCTCTCCAGCTTCTGCACGTTGTCATCTTGGGGTAACATTCTGACCCAGCCGTGCACCCGCTCATTTTGCTGTCCTGGACTTGGATTTTCCTGGACTGGCGTAGGCCTACGTTCTGTTGCATCGCTTCTGGGGACACCGCCTATTATAAAACGGGGAGGTGTTTTGTTCGCCAGAGAGGACCTGCATTATTGTTAGCTTCTGGATACTAATTCGTCTGGGGTGAGGGGCTCGGACCTGGCCCATCGTGAGTCTTGGAGGCCCTGCGTCAAAATCAAGGACGCCTACCTTTCCTTCTGCTTTTGTCTGTGCGCCAACCATCGGCCAACATGCTCATCACTATCGAAATGCAGCATCTTGTTCTCAGTCCATTTACCACTGCCTTCATCCCAAATCAGCAGCCCGTGGTCCCCCGCCAGTCCACACTGGTATTTGACCAACTTCTTGAAGGTAGTAGCCACGATATCCATGTAGTCCTTGCCAGCGCCTGCGTGCTTGAGGATGCAGTCTTGTGCCAGGCCCCAGAACTCTTGCTGGCTACCAGTGATGGCTTTTGCCAGGCTTGCAATGTCTGGGCTGTGTGTGCTGGCGCTGGAAAGAGAGTCCTGGCGAAGTAGGGCATTGATGACTTTGCCGAGGATGGTGTCGCAAAAAACAACCTGTGGATAGCGGCCCTGTTTGAGAAGAGACTTTTTGGCGACATAGTCTGCTAGAGGGACATTGCAAATCCTGTTCAGAGTATTATTGACACACATATTAACGTAGTTAGAAAGCATACCAAGGCTCGGGTTGCTGGACCAAACTGTAAAGAAGAAGGAAGAGGGGTCATACTTATTCTAATCGTGGGTCTTGTCATCAGCCCAAACCCACCTGCATCTTGATCAGGAGTCTATGTGAATTGTTACGCTAGGCTCCTTGCCCATTTCTGGATCTGCAGTTAATACGCAACCTTTGGGTTGGTGATAACAAAGGTTTTCACAAATGAACCACAACAAACTGAAAGAAATAAACCCACGGACCCATCTTATCATGCGAGCTATGACAGAGGGCCCTTTGTAAGTAAAGAAAATGAGACGAACGCTCAACAAGACAAGGAGTAGCTTTGTGTTACATACTGGACCTTTTCTGCGCTATGGTTCGTGGGACAAAGGGTACGTCATAGGCTGGAAGCGTGCAGCTCGTTCGCGTTTTTGACATGAAAGACCCCATGCGATATGTGACAAGGTGCACAGAGGGGCAACCAAAGGAGACAAGAGAAATGATGTGAACGACAATCTGCAATGACGCGTATTAAGCAAAACCTTTCATGGGATTGAAGAAACCAGCAGGGTGCCACTTAACAGGACCAGGGCGACAATGGAGTCTTTAAGCTTTGACATAGCACACTGAACTTGGACACTGTGAATAGAGGCAATGGAGATCAGGTCGTGTCCATGTTCTGGAGGGCTTCCCACTTCCAGTCCAAACTTGCATCCTTCAACAACTCGTCGCAACTCCTCATCCCACGATTGCTTCAGGTGTTAGTGCGAAATCTTCAGCTGTGAAGCTCTTTCCGCGGATGCTCTGCAAGACAGATCTTAGGGGTATCCTCAGCTTTGGGGTTCTCACGTTGTGCTGTATCTGGTAGTCGGCTATTGGTGTGGGCTGGCGTTGGTGTTGCTGGTTGTCTTATTGATCGAGCTTTGCATTCCCGCATCTCCGTTGAGTGAACAGTTGTCTTGACTGTTGCAACATCGTGAGTTTCTGGGATATTGTGATGATGAAGCAGATGGGAGTCGATGCGAAAGCCCAGTTGAGCTGTGGAAGACCCTACGCCGAAAGCAACACTCGATTACTGCTAGGCTTTATGCTGTTGTTGAATCGCAACTGTAGTCCCTTCCTCGGTCTCGACGGTAGATCCTATGCGTGGTTAAAGATTGAAAAGGAGGTTTCGATGTGAACATGGCATGCCCGATAGTGTTGGTCGCTTAACTTGGTGACCACTGGTAACTTGCTGCGGCCATGATGCGCCAAATACTAACGTATTTCACCGTCACTCCGTACACCCCGTGACCCCGCACACTTTTCCCACCAAAATCGCTAATTTTTAAAGCTATATATAAAATATTAAAAAAATCTAATTTAATTAGAAAGACCTTATATAGTATATATTAAGGTCTAAATAAAAATATAGATTTTACTATATAATTTTTTATAATTTATAGCCTATATTATATAAGCTTAAAAACTATAGGTAAAATAAAATAATATAAAGAGAATTTTGATAATAATTTTAAAACAGTTATAAAATAATATAATATATAAGATAATCTTTATAATATATTATATATAATATAGTTTAATATTAAGAATAGTAGAAATCTATATATTAATTAATTAAAAAGATAGATTTATTTATAATTAAAACCCTTACCTTTAAGAAATTTAAATTTATATATTAAGTATTAAAATATTTAAAAATTATATTAATAGTATATTATAGATTATAAGGCTTTCTAGCTTATAAAGCTTAAATTAAAAGCTTAATAATAATCTATATTCTTATACTTAATATAAAATTTTAATTTAAATTTATAAAGTAATAGAAGAATTGAAAAATTTATATTTATTATATTTTGAATTTTATATATTTTATATAATTAAAAAATAAAACATATTATATGTTTATCTATACCTAAAGATTATATATAAAATACTTTAAAATTAATATTCCCTTTAATAAGCTTAAAATTTATAATATTTATAAAATTTTACTTAATTTTTAAATATATATAAAGATTAAAAATATTTATTTTATTATTTAAATACTATAGAAATCCAATTTATATTAAACTATAAATCTATTCTTAATAATTATAATTATTAAGATTTATTATATATATTTTAAAATATAATTTAAAATAAATTTATAAAATATTTATTATTTAATGTATTTAATAAGCGAGTGTTATAGATAAGCAAGTGTTATAAAATCTTATTACTCTTTATTATCTTTAGAATAAAACCACCATAACCTATCTGATTAATTAAAATTACTTACTATACTTTTCTCTAGATACCTTTAGAACTACCTAATAGGTCCTTATATTATACCCAGTCTCGCTATATATACTATATCGCCGAACGCCCAGTCTAACCGACCTTCCTTAACTACCACTTCTTAATGATTCCGTAACTATTTATATATTAATATCCATTTAATTAATTACTTACGATATATCCTATATAGTTATTAGCCTTCCTTTTTATAGTCTTATCCTTTTTACCCTCCGGCGATGGCTTAATATACTATTTACCTCTTTAAGATTTTAGACCTAATCTCTTAATAAAACTACCTTATATATAACTATAATTATTACCTTTATATTTAACTTAATAGCCTTAATTATTAACTCTAGGGAGCTATTTTTATACCTAGTAATTCATTTAGTAAGGTATTTAGAGTGAGATTAGGCCTCTTTTACTGTCTTTAGGGTCTTTAGGTCCTATAGACTTAATAGTTAGCTTGCCTCCCCGGGAGGTATTAGGGTTTATAGCTATATATTAAGCTTTAAAATGATAGTTTCTAGATTAATAGGATAAAGTCTAGCTCCTTTAAAAGCCCCTTGGATATTACTTTCTATAAAGGTAGCTTAAAAAGTAATATAAAAGGCTAGGAAGAACTCAGTCTTTAAAATATAAGTTATAAAGTATCTAATTAAATACTCTATTTCTTAACTATAAGTATTCTTTAGTATTGAAAAATACTTAATATTAAGAGGCTAGAGTAAGTAGGATATATAAGGAGGTATATAAAGTGTAATAATATTATAATCCTAATAGTATTTCTTAAAGTCGGTAGAGTAATAACTTTTATAACTATTAAGGATTAAGAGATAATAGAGATTAATAAATTGCTTAGCTATTAATTAATTAAAGTATTTTAGCCACTTAAGACCTAGGTTATTATTTATCTAGCCATTTTAGCTTATTATAATAACCTAATTGCCAGGGAGATTACTTTCTTAGTATTAATTTATAAGATAATACTGGCCTGAATTAATAATAAATGGCGGGATTGATTAACCTTTAGTATTTATTATTAGAATTATAGTAATCTATTTATAGTTTCTAGGCTAGACTAATTTCGGTCTTTCTTGCCTTTTTAAGCCTATAATGACTATCCTGGACTGTATAAGGCCTATTATAAAGCCGGTCTTATTAAAGTTCTAGATATTATTTAATTAGATACTGTATTTTATAATTATATTCTCTATAAGCTGAAACTAGCTATAAATAATATTTAAATCTTTATATTTAGCTTTCTAATAGTTATATCTCTGAAAGATATATATCTTTAGCTCTGGTTATTACTTAATAAAGTTATAAGCCTAGTGCTTACTAATAGGTAATATATCGCGATCGGTAAGTAGAGAATTGGCTATTTCTTTTATAAAATGTAGTTATAAGGGAAATCCTTATAAGTCTAGGTTAAGGATAAATTAAACTATTATCTGTTTTTCTAGATTAGATAGTTTTTAAGAATTAGGGATAGAATTGCATTGCAATTGAATGCTATCTTAACGGCGATATAAGGTATAATAGTTTACCCTATAGATCGTTACGGCATCTTAAGTCTTTAGATTGGGGTTATTCTAAAGGGTAAGAAGGGCAAGAAGGATTCTAGCTTCATTTAAAGACTGTAACATGTTGTGTTGTTGAGAAATAACTAATCAGATAGTGAAGATATAAAGTGAGGGATTTTTGTGACACTTGCTTGTCTGTAACACTCGCTTATTAAACACGTTACTTAATATTTCTTTACTCTTTAATTAGTGGAATATAAATATCTTAAAAATGTAAGCTAGCTATTATTTTAAATATAGGCAGCTTAGCTAGCTATTAATGTTATGCTAGTCTTCTATATAAATTAAATGTGGGTAGGTCTATCCTATAAATATAATAACTCTAAGAGTTAACCTTAGGCAGTCCGAAATAAGCACTCTGCTTTACCAAACTAGACAAACCTTCAACCACTCCACATATCACGGATATCATGCAGCTTACCTTTATACTCTTTATCCTCGTCTCCGCAGGGGCGGTCACGGCAACGCCTAATAAACACTGCTATGGGCCTGGCGGCAGTGCCGGTGCGTCTTAATATCCCCGCTACTACACCAGGCACTTGGAATCACATCCAGCTAACACGCAGGCTAGGCGTTTGCGTTACAACAGCTCATTGTACCTCGACCGGGGGCACTTTTATCAACGGTGCCTGCCTTGGGATACAGCCAACGTGAAGTGCTGCAGCAAGCCCAGATGCAGAAACGGCCCTTCGGGCAACTGCCGCTGGACCAGCGACTGCGCCGGCTCCAGCAGCCCCTCCAACTTGTGCCCTGGCCCTGCTGCCTTCAAGTGCTGCAACAAATCGGCTCCAGGCTTCGGTGGGTACCCGGCCCCGAGACTCCCCACTGTCGGCGCCTGCAAGAAGGTAGCCGTGGATGGGGCAAAGGAGATTGTAGCGAAGTTCCCGGTCGCGCGAGGGAGATTGGCTGCAAGCGGGACTGCCCTTGCACTCCTGATAATGACCACTGCTGCAGAAAGGCGACGGACATGATGTGCTCTGATTCTGGTGGTGTAAGTTCAGTACTTTTTAAAGAAAAAGTCCCAACCCATGGCCACCCAAGGTCGTTATGTAACTAACGGGCTCCTATAGGCGGCGACCATGTCTGGCCGAGAAATTGCTGAGTGTGTTATGAACAACCGCGCGACGCTGAAACTCAAGTACGTCATTTGTGGACAGAAGATCTGGGATGCTAGGTCGGATACGGTCAAGCCGGGGAACTCTTGGAAGCCTATGAAAGACCGTCACAGCATTACGCAGAACCACTGGTGAGTCTTAGCAAGCAAAGGACGTGCTAAATGAACTGAACTAACTTTCTGCAGGGATCACGTCCATGCGAGCTACAGATAATTTGGCACCGAGGGTTTGTAAGCGTAGGTTATTAAATTCGGTCCGGTTAGCAGAGTGCTCTGCTGTGAGTGAATCGCCCGACTAATGGATGAGTTGGAAGCAGGGAAGATTGGGATGGCATCGTCCTAGTACACGAAGGAGGGTGTTCTTTCTTCACATTTTTTATTATTACATCGTCTATTTGGTAGCAAATGCATTCACACACGTACGAGTCTAAACACGCTTCATCTTTCTAGCGTGAACTAAAGCTTGTACAACTTGCTCCGCAGTAGCGAATAGCCTACCCCGATAGTTTTGAATGAGTGTACCGCAGCCCAGGTAATCAGGCGTCGGAAAGTTAAAGTTTTCGAAACGGCGCTTCACCTCATCTTTATCAAGCTTTCTGTAGGGCTCTTCGCCACACATAACAAAGTATAACACAGAAACAAGGCTAAAAATATCATCAGCTTGAGTGGAATCATACTCTTTATCCTATGCGCGTGATTGGTATCTTGATCCCAGGGCACCAGTTAAATTCTATAGCTTATACTTCTTCCTTAGTCTTAGAATATATTGCCAGGCTATAAGCCCTATTATATATAGAAATTATTAATTATCCTATTAAGCTTTAATTTTAGTGATAGGCTTAGTTTACGCTAGTAAATTATAAGTTAGCTCATGTTTTTTTCCCTTATTTAATTAATAATGTTTTAAAAATAGGGTTATGAAGGTTTAGCAAGTGCTGAGCACTGCGCTATGTCTCCTAGGAGTTAGACTCCTGGTTTACCACGTCTGAGTTGTTGCGTCAGACTGGCATCACTGGCTTACTCTAAAAAACAACCCTGGGTAAGAGAATAAAGAGGATGGTGAGAAGGATAAGCAGGACTACAAGAATTACACCATGCGGTGAATCGGTATCCAATCCGGTAGCCGCAAAGACAGCTAGTTCTTCAGCCTTCTGAGAGCTTCTTTGCTGATGCATCATACGATGAGATGGACGCACTTCTCAGCCGGCAGTCGTATAGTTTATATGATAGACGCCATCAAATCATCTTTTGCTTCTAATAGCGTTGCTCGCTGTCAATTTCGTAATTCCATTGTGCATAAGGGCATACTGAAAGGGTACCATAATGCGAGAGATGCATCAGTTTATGGTTTGCTGTTGCTGTAGCACCTGATCCATTCACGCTGCAAGAGCTCCGACTGTCGACGGATAGACACAATGGCTTGTTAAACAATCAGCAATGATTCCTGTCATGCATGCAGGAAGCCAAACATGCTAAAACCGTTTAGTTATTTTCGGATAACTTTGCTAATTATGGAAACATAAGCGGCTTCATTGCACAGCCACCCCAATTGCACTTAGCCTTTACTCAGGTCACCCAATCATTATCCGCTGTGACTGATCTATCAGTCCCCCAAGGCGTCTGGCTTAAGCCAGAATGATGGAAAAATGTATCTATTAACACAACCCAAAACCAATCATTATTACAGCCCTTGCTAGTAGCAGCGCTTGTGTTTCAGCTGAACTAGAGCTAGGCGCTCCTTGGTTATGGTAGATGTGGCATTTCGTATTGCAGTTGAATTATATTTGTCTGTGGCAGTCGTCAGATGTCACTCTAGTATTTCAGAATGTCATCTGGTATCTTAAATATCTCATTGGATACCAAGTACCCATGATATAAACTCAAAAGACAGCGCTTTGTGAACTGCTGAACAACCAAGATAAATATATTCTAGTTCCGTCTGCCCTGTTCTGTCTGCATCCGCTCGATTTGGATTCAACATATTTGTTCGAGAAGATGAAGCTGCAAACATTCGTCCTTTCTCTCACCGCGGCTAGACTTTCCGCAGCCTTTTTCCCCTCTCCCGCCTTCAAACGGAATGGAGACACTTGTAAACTATCGGTGGCATCCAGCTCTGGTGGCCGCAAGGTTGCCCTTGTCATTGACGCGTCCGGCTCCATGATGACAAACGATCCGCAAGAGCTCAGAATCAAGGCTGGAAGGGCTCTCAACAGGCAGCTGGTATCGTCTGTAGAAGCTTCTGGTGACAAAAGTGCCGACCAAGTCGCGGTCGTGGAGTAAGGCTACCACGCTGTTGCATACATATGAGATTTGTTCACTGATTCAGTCCAGGTTTAACACTCAGTCGACCCTGCTCTATCCGCTCGGGGACCCTGGTAAAGCCGATAGCTCTTTCGGTAAGATCGGTAGTGAAGGAGGAACCTCAATCGCCAGGTAAGTGTTGCACTTCCCACCTAAACAAGGTGATGTTATTAGCTGATTGGGTTTCAGCGGCGTTGAGAAGGGCATTGAAGAGCTCACCAAGTCTGGGCATGGTACGACAAAAGATCGGTCCGGTATCATTATCCTAACCGACGGCGAAGACGCCGATGTCGCCGCGCTCATCAAACAAATTAAAAAGGCAGATTCCCTCGGCATCCGCGTAAGCTTCGGCTTCCTTGCTCCACCGGAAACCCCGCCCAAGCCAGATCTGCTGCGGGCCATTCTCCAGACAGGCGGCACGTACAACTCCTTCAATCAGCCTGAGAATATTCAACCCTGGCTCTACCTGCTCTTGGGCAATGGTATTACTGCCCTGGAAAATAAGTCCTCCAGCACAGCGCAGCCGCTTCTGAGCGGCATCACGACTGCCAAACTGTCGGGCTCTAGGGATGTTGCCTTCTCGTACCTCGCGAGCGATGGGGAGAAGCTTGTCTTCACGGTGACTTCGATCTCCGCACAGGACCTTGACGTGAAATTAAGTCATGAAAACGGAAATTCAATCGGCAAAAAGTCCACGACGAGTGGGAACCAGCCAGCTGAGCTGTCGGTCAAGACTACGAAGGCTGAGACGCTCAAGGTCGTCGTCTCATCTGCTACGTCCAAGGAAGGCATCTTCCAGATATCGGTCAACTCCTCTTTGGGCATCTCCGCTTGTAGCCTCGGCAATGGAAAGCCAGGCAAGAACGAGAGCATTCCTACCCCGACCCCAACCCCGACCTCAATTATCGCACCTCCAATCACTGGTGGGGCCTCTAAAATACTCGGGCATGTTTTGCCAATTATCATGGTTGCGTTATCCTTGGTGCTACTATAGATAGATCCGTTCTCAGATAAAGTTTTTTAACCTTCGCTTACCGTTAAATTGTCACCAAAATGGGGTTACAGGGTTAACATGTTTAGCTTTTACTGCTTTTAGCTCATTGAAATAAACGCGAACAGAAGGACGTCTGTTACTTCATTGCATCTAATGACAGAAAGCAACTAAATAAAACATAAAATAATTAAGGGCACTATCTACTGAAATGAGCAACATTAAATGCTACTTTGTCGGGTTTATAAAGCCGTTAATCTACATGGCGACATTTAGTCTAACTTTAAATAGAAGTATTAGCTTAAAAGTAAAGTAATAAAAGATATATTATATAATGTATGCTTAAAGAGTTAATAAATATATTAATTAATTCTTTATATTTTCTTTTATATTAAGTATTATGATAAATTTAATAAGTATAACATATATAATAAGGAAGTAGACTAGATAAGTAAGTGGACTAAAAATCTAAACTGCGGCGGTTAGATTTCCTAAGGGATAAACTAGTCTAAACTAGGTTTATATTAATAAATATTATAGGGTATTATATTAAGTAATTATAAAGTATTATATTTTTTAATATTTAATAATATAGATAAGATTTATTAAGGTAAAGAAATTATATTAATAGCTAGTAACTTAAATTTTATAAAAGTATTAATAAATATATTTTATATATTAAAATGTAATTATTAAAGTAAAATAAATATAAGGTTAATTCTAGATAGATTAGATTATATTAAGTATTAGTTTTATTAATATTTTATAGATTAAGCTATTTATAAAGTTAGTTTATAATATATTTAATAATTAGTAAAAGTTATAAGGTATATATAATATATATAACTAGGGTTATAATAGTAATTCTAATAGTAATAAGATTAATTGCCCTTAATTTAATAAGTTAAGCTATTTTAGAAATAATAAAAATATAGTATTATTTTATTACTATATTTAATAATATACTTAAATAATTTAAAAGGATTTAATTATTCTTAAATATATTTTCTATTTAAAAATATAGTTAGATACTATATAGTATAAATATAATAAGTCTTTTATAAATTTAAGTTAAAACCTTACTTAATAAATAAATAAAAAATAAGTTATATAGGTCTTAATGATAAGACTATTAGGAGGGAAAAGATTTTATTATAACCCTAGTTATATATATTATATATACCCTATAGTTTTTATTAATGAGTAATTATATTATAAACTAACCTTTTAAATAATTTAGTCTGTAAAATACTAAATAGGATTAATAATTAATATTACCTAATTTATCTGAAACTAGCTATATATTTACTTTAATTTAATAATTATATTATAGTCTATAAAATATATTTATTAATATTTACATAAAACTTAGCTTACTAACTATTAATATAACTTTTTTACCTTAATAAGCCTTATCTATACTATTATCTATTAAGAGATATAACACTTTATAACCGCTTAGTATAATACCTTATAGTATTTATTAATATAAACCTAGTATAGATTAGTTTATTCCTTAGGAAATCTAAGTATTATGTTATATAATTAGCTTATTATTTTATTAATTTAACCCTAGGTTTCTTTTTATTTATTAATAACTTTACCCAGTAAATATACTAAATTTATTTAGACTATATTATTATATATTAGGCCTATATATTTTCCTGAATATAATTATTAAATAGCTATTATGGCTTTTTATTAACCTTCTTTTCTTATACCTTAAATAATACCTAGGTACTAATAATATTAAGTATGGCTATAATCTATATCTATAATATAACCTATATAATATTATTATAACTTAATTATAAAATATACTTTTTCTTATTAACTAGTTTTATTAACTACCTTATGGTTTCTAGATTAAAACCCTATAAATAGTTAGCCTAATTAATATACTCTAACTATATATTAATATTTATTCTTATATTAGCTACCTTAATATACTTTTTATTTCTTTATTTAAATTATTACTATTTCTACTTTATAGTATATATTACCTACTCTATTTTAGCAGTCTTATTAGCTATTTAGGCCAATAATACCTTAAAACTAACCTAAAACTAACTACTAGCTAGCTTATTATAAAATAACTATTAGCTTTAAATACCTATATAGTATAGTGCCTTACTTAGGTCTATAGGCCGGTATATTATTTTTCTTTATCTTCCTTATAGATTACTTTATTTATATGTATTTTAGTAATATCCCTATATTCTATAAATAAACCCTATTATATATAAATACCTTTTTTTACTATAACTAAACTTATTAGCTATAAGTAAATAAATATATAAAATTAGGTCAATTATTAATAATAACCTTTACTATATTAATAAATCTCTTTAGTTCTTAATTAAGCTAGGTAAATTATTAACTTTGTAGGTAATCTCTTTTTAAGTAGCTACCTAAATGCCTTTATAATACTTTTTTAAATATAGCTTAATCTCTTTAGTAATATATATATATAATAATATACTATATAAATTATAAATAAAAACTTAATTAAATTTAATAAATAGTAATATTATAAGACTTTTAATTTTTATATAATCAAGATAAGTAATTATTTTATTTATTATTTACTATTTTATTTATATCTTTATTAAACTTACTTTTATTATTACTATAATATAAAACCTTAAATCTTACCTAGCTTTTTACCTTAAGTTTAACTTACTAAACCTTTAACTTAATTTAATAATTAATATAACCTACTTAACCCTTATTTTTTATAACTTTAATTAATTAATTAATTAAATATTTAAATAGGCATTAATACTGTAATTTTACTTTTTATAGGTTAATAATATAAATATTAAGTTACCTTGCTATAATAAATTAATATATTTAATTTAACTAAAATTTATTAATAATAAGTTAGGGATATAATAATTCTATTTAGGTTAAATAGAAATACCATACCTATTTATTAGCTCCATTTTCTTAACTATAGGGGGTTAAATAGAATCGATAACGATTCTGCCGCGCAGCTAGGATAGGGGGCAGGGAGAAGAGAGAAAAAGAAGAAGGAGTATAAAAAGAAAGGAAAAAACAAGAGAATTATAGAACGAACGAACTATAAATAAATAAGAACCATAATTTAATCCCTCTTCTATTTCCTCTAAATGCACGACGACCAATATCATCATCATCATCATGGGGATCGATACACTATTCCATCATGACCTAGACCACCGGGTCATTGTCTGCCTACGATGTAAGACCTGCCTAGTCCCGAGTAAGAGGGCCTAGGAGAGGCACCTACGAGCCGAGCCGTATCGGCTAGCCGGGGAAGCGCTGCAGTCGGACCTCTGGGCCGGCTCTGGATTCGCAGTCGGTTGTAGACATCACGCGCTCGACAGAGGACGCAAAGTCTAAACCGCCACTGGTTTTCCATCTCTGAAGCTCCTTCATTCGAGATGATCCAAGACACTGTGCGCGTTATATAATCCCTTCCACTTGTCGTTCTTGCAGACCAAAGATCCGGTCTGGTCTGCGTTCGGGAAAGAGACACGACAAGAATGTAACGGCTTCTGGGCCTCGCCGTGGAATGATTGCATTGTGTTTGTTGAACCAGACAAGAATGGTGTCACGTTCCTGGATCTTGCCGATGCTCGATGACCTCCGGGCGTTTCTCTCGAGTCTCTCGAGGAGATCGCAAAGCAATCTGAAGGGAAATGGCATGTGGAAAACGGATGGTGATGAGAAGGGTGAAGGTGAAGAGGTAGGCACCCAATTCTCACAGCGTGCACCAATGTGGAGGGTAGTAGTGAGCTTTGCTGGTATTATGGAACAAAACTCAAGCAATACGTCATTCACCACAGCTCGCAGCTTTGTTTGCTCGCATGCTCAACGTCGGTTCAGCTCCCCATCAGTCCCTCATCGTCCCTCTAGGGTAGCACCAACCCAACGGCCATTTCTGGGTCTTCAACTTCTATGTCCCATCGTATCTCTTCTGGAACCTTATAAGAAGTAGCGGCGATGTAGTATTTGCAATCGGCTATGCCCAGAAGATCTGCGACTAGTGTTCCTCGCGAATCGCAACCCTTCAGCGACCTAAAATGGACGAGTTCGGCCTCACTCAAAGACAAATCAAAAACTTTTTTTTGAATACCTTTCCACCTATGGAAACTCCCATCACATAAAGTTTGTCAATATTATCGACGAAGCTCAAAGATGCTCAGCGACATATGAGCCGCTCTCCTTTTGTTTATAAACTCATACTGGGGCCTGAATCTCTCCTCGTAGCCGAAGGCGCTCCCGAATTGCAAAATTCCATTCCCTCACCACCTTTATTATCAAAACGAGACCGAAAGTCATCATAATGCCGGCGGACATGAGGATGGCTGTGACGCCAACTCCGGTGACGGCGGATACCCAACCTCGATGCTCGCCCTCTTGAACCGACGCAACGACCTGCAGACCGCTCAAAATCACTGACACAAATGCGATGACAAATAGAAGCGGCCCGTAGAACCGCGCAAAGTATGTGCCGTACTGGTATTCGACCCTTTGGAAGGACGATCTGCCGAGAAGGAGCGGCGCGTAGAAGTTAAGCTGCGTGAGCCGGATCTCGCCGTAGGCGTAACGGTGCGATACCTGGCGGTTCGGGATACCGGCTAGGTTTGACATGAAGTTGCAGAACTGTTCCCAGGTAGCACCAGGTGGTATGAGGCATAAGTTAGGATCCTGGGCGATACGGAAGTCGGATTCGTGCTGGACGAGGTAATAGTAGGCCCGCAGATATCCAAGTGCAGCTCGGCGAATGCGGTTTGCACGAGCTCCACTGTCTTCGCTGCCAAAGATGTAATCCTTCCAGAATACGTACGATGTCATGTATTTAGGCAGCGGCTTGATAAAAATGCGATCGTAGATCCAGACCAAGTGTAGTTTGGGGTCTTCGGTCACAACGATGGAGCGTCGTTTTACTAGCTGACGGTGGAGGGGCGAGACATTGGCGGGATTCTGCGTTGACATCCACCATAACTTATCAGCAACTCGATCCATGTCGTCGGAGCAGAGGTCGCTGGCGAGCAAGTCTTGGACGGCCTCAAACCGGACTGGCACTTGAGGATGCCCAGGCACGTAGCGAGCTGGTCGGTCCAGCTCCCGCGTTAGCTGGTCCTCCAAGGCGAAGGGTGGTGGACAAGGTCCTGGACCCATCATGATGATAGCAAAAGCAAGACAAATGAGTTCATGTCGTTCAAGCCAAGGGCTGAGTACGGTGGCCCATTGTTGGTGAGCAGGAGAGAATGGGGTTGAAAGGAAGCGAGGCATCATCTGACCTCTTTTTGGGGCGTGGCGGGAGGCCTCGGTTAGCCTGCAGGTTACTGCACTGTCATAGGTATCCGCCACTATGATTCGACAAAACCTCCTAGCCTTCCAGCGATGAAAGAGTGAGGGGGCTTGGGTTGTCTGAGCCACGGTAGGCCATGGCCTGCTTCACCAATCAAAAGTTGATGATCAAGTAATGTGACCGCTCATGAGCCTCTCCACGTGAAATACCCATTCCCAAGTACCTAAGACTAGTGCTATGTGACTATTGCCGACGTCCAAATTGTTTGGCAAGAATGTCTACGATGCAATTGCGTATTGTCTCATAATCCGGGCTGTACTTGTTGAACTTGACCAAGTCAGCGTGCGAACGCTGAATGGGAATGATGAAGTGTTTGTTCATTTCCCACGGGCGACTGTGCGTGGCAGATTCCTTATCGACAAGCACGACGCGGTCGCCTGTCAAGCTCAGTTTCCCATTGACCTGCTCGACGCTATGTGTTAATGCGCAGCCATATCTCGACAGGTTGACTCATATTGGGGGCGGGGAGCAACATACTCTCTCTGCCGTGTTGGAAAGGCACGTTTCAAAGAACGAGTAAATGATAGCCTGGTCAGAGCGAAAGCTCCTGGGGAACAACTCGGCTTGCTTGGCTAGGACAGGAGAGCCGACACCCAATGAAGTGAGGAACTCCGAGTTTGGCTGGCTTCCAATGATGGAAAGGAGGGCGGTGACGTCCATCCCCTTGTTAGGAACGCCGAAGAACAATGCTCCTATTGTCGCTTCGAGGATGGCTGATTCCGTGGCATTGGCTTCTGGTTCGGCACACTGGATGAGAAGCTCCTTGATCAATAAACCGCCCAGGCTATGGCCGATGAAGATGAGAGGTCTAGTTGGATGCCTTTGCCGTATCCCTCGAAGCTGCATTCTGAGTTCAATTGCCAGGTCTTCCATGCTCTGGAAGGTCTGGCTCTTATCAACACGAGCATCGTAGCCGTAAATAAGGATCCTTGGTCGGATGTGCTGTCCAAACTCTCGAATTTTGACAAGATCAGACTCGAGAGTCTCTTGAAGCCACATGTAGTGGCCACCTCGTTGTTTGAAGGACCCAAAAGCATGTCCACCCAGTCCATGAATGGCGATGATGCTATGCCATGTCCCGCAAGTCAGCAAATTTACGCTGCAACGGGGTGATGTATGACTTACTCGACGTTGGCGCTCAAATGAGCATCGAGATTCATTCCAATTTGTGTGAAGCCGTGGAAGTCGGTGTCAAAGTGCAAGTCGACGTCTTTCTCCTTCACCGGGTCGTTATCAGCAGCGCCCTTTGATGCTGAGGAACCTTGTGCTGGTAGCCAGAGCTGGGATGGGAGAGTGAAGTGCCAGCGCCCATTTGGCGATGAGAGTTTTAACTCGGCTGGTTCAGAGTCAAACGATACGACTGCCACATTCTCTTCCAGATGGTGATGCGTCGAAAAGTCTTTGATGTGGATAGCGACATCCGGTACGGATAAGGCGAGCGACAGCAACCGAACAAAGGTGTCACTGGAGCATGAGGAAGGAATGCCGTGAACTCGGTATACTTGGCGTGATGGCTTCGACGCAAGTGGCTTGTTGATTCTTCCTTCGGTAGAAGTATAGGATCCAGCTGTCGAGGAGATTGGGACGCGGTCTCGGGTCGATAAAGGGCCCAGACAGTCCATCATAAACTCTTCCAGACCAGAGTCTCCCAGCCTCGAAAAATCGGTGCTGGCAACTCCCCTGCCCTTGGGAGTAATGCCATCGAACAGCACAGGGTCATCCTTGGACCAAGGGAAGGCACTGAGCTTGCGGATTGGAGCAGGAAGATCAGCTTCGGCTTTGACAAATGCCACGAACGGGCTGGAGAATGTCAGGACGGTTGCCACAGGGATCGACTCGCAGATGTTCGGCGGGGATCCACGTGGCAATGCGAGCTCCATCAAGACCTGGTGCAGCTCCGACTGCGACTTCTCAGACCAGGGAGAAGCTTTAACAGCAAAAGGGCCCTGGGTCCACGGGGCAAATGGGCTCGAAGCCCTGACATCGGGAGCCCCATTAGGGGTTCCAGCTGCCCCCGAGTCAGGCACGCGCTTGCTACTGGGTTGGATTAATCGGACGACGGGATAACTGTCGCCGGGTGTTCGGGATCTGAACGTGATGGAGATTTGAGCTCTTCTCACGCGCAAATAGCCATTCTCACGTCCACGCAGGCTGAAAAGAAGCACCAAGAGCGCTGCAGGCTGTCCTTGCCAAGTTCCGTACGCCAGAGACACGACGGTACCGATGATGCCGTTGCCGAAGAGCTCGATGTGCGTGATTTTAGTCCTAGTATCCGTGTCATTCTGGTTGCGCTGACCCAAGTTGCCGGAGCCGCCGTCGAATTCGAACTGACAATATCGGCTCTCCAATGCCGCCGACTCGGTCGATTCCATACTGAGTACACCACAGGATGCTCCAGACGGGAGATATCAAGGTGGTTGTGTTCTTACCCCGCGCTCTCCGGTACAGCCGGGATTGGCCATTCGGTGTTGGCTCACGTGGAATCGGGCTGCATTGCACATTCACAGTCAGGCTGAGGAGGCCGCCTCGCTATTGGTTCTTTTGATGAACCTACAAGGGGCAACCTTCATGATGAACACGTGTCGCCGAGCAAATGCCCATCAACTCCTCCTCGGTATCACCCTCGTCAAAACTCAACCACTGGACCCAAGCGATGGCGACTTGGCCGGATGCCCTCGCACGAAGCAGCTTTCACGCCGACAGAGCCGAGTACAAAGAGGCCGCGGCACTGTTGCGCGATTTTCTCAAGACGGCATCTGATCGCCTTGAACCCGTGCTGGAACTCTCAAGAGTCATCAAAACTCAGGGCTATTGGCGAGATGCCCTGACCGTCCTCCTCGACGAGTTGGACAACCTCCCCGGCCCTGTTGGTACAGCAACAACCAGAGAAGAGCGATTGGGCATCCAAATGAGGATAGAAGTCTGCAGGCTCAAGCTATTCGTCACTGCTTCCTTTGATGCACCCCTCCAGGAAGCAGAAGAGCTGCGTCTCCAGACTTCAGACTTTGCGGCTCTCGAAGAGCTCGAGCCGACAACCGTGAGTCCTGTCCCATCAGTCTACCCTATTGATTTGGAAGAATACTGACTGCTTCTCCAACAACAGATTGAGATTGCTCTGTGCTATTCCAGCATGCGTGTCTTATCATGCCTTCACCATCAACCTATTGCCCCTGCCGAGCTCGAAGCTCTAATCTCCTGGTTGCGGCCCACCTACGACAGGCTGGTCGCTGCGAGCCGCCACCGGGAATCCTTTGAGATTTTGCAGGCTTATAGCGCATTCTTGGAATCCGCTACGAGAGTGGGCATCACGACCTTGGACTTTGAAACCTGGTCCGGGATGATGCAACGCTTCCTCAGTTCACCGGATCTTCCCCCACTCTTCAAGGCAAACGCAATGGTTCTTCTTGCAGACAAGGCCAGCGAGAGGCTTGACGAAGCTTACCTTGCCGAAATAGAAACGTCGGCAAAAACTATTTACATTGATCAAGGCCACGCCGTGGGGGTGATGGATCTTAGGTTCCAGCAAGTCAGCCGAGCCCTCAAGAAGGGTCATCAATATCTGACGGACGAGCTGCTCGACGAGTTGAAGGGCTACTTTGCCAAGTACCAGACCAGTGATTCCATGGCGTCATATCAGACAGCCATCCACGCGTTCCTTGCCCATATCCCACAATGGCTTGCCTTCGAGCTACAGATGTCGCTGTCCCACATCAAAGATGAGTTAGCACATCAAGCAGGAGCAGTGTTTCTGACCCATATTGGCCGCGTGGGTCTGATAAGTATGTGGCTCGCCCACTCCGGCAAGGCCGCCAGTGCCGTTGAGGCAGCTGAGGCTCTCGACACCACGCTTAGAGAGGGAGATTGCAGGTGGCTGAGGGGCATCGCGCCGTACCTTGCATCCCAAGCATACTCTCAGCTGCATGATTATCGCAAGGCGCACGATCGGGCAGCCAGGGCAGTCGAGATCTTTCAAGAGACGTTTCCCAGCGACGCAGCTACAGCCCGCAACGCTCTCCTACAGGCAAAGCTCGAACTGTACCAGCAAAACAACTCGGACCCAAAAGACTTGGAAGAAATCCTTTCCTTTGCCGATACCGAGACGACGCGAGACAGAGCCGCTGGGTTGACTCTCCAGGCGGCACAGAAAACGGAGATGATCGTTGTTCAGATAAGGACTCTCCAAACCGAGCAAAGACGGTACTGGATGGAGAGAATGTTGACTTGTGTCAATGAGTTGGAATCCGACTCAGAAGATGGAGACATTCGCATGGCCGGCCTATTCCAAGTGCAAGGGATGGAGCTTACGCTGCCCATGAAAGAGACTGACCCCAAGGCGTGGGAGCCGTGTCTAGCTTGCTTTGACAAATCAGTGGCTCTGTATATGAAGCACTTACGGTTTGTAGAGGCTGCCAATACGCGCCAGATGCAAAGCTGTGCGATTTACCGCTGGTTTGAGCTTTCGCCCTCTGCTCATCTCCTGCAGCGCTGCCTCGACCTCATCGACATATCCCTTGATCTGTTCAGGGAGGCAGACAACGTCACCTTCATCGCCACGGCAAGTCGCTGGCGGTCGATCGTCGTATACACCGGTTGGGAACGCGGATGGATGGTAGGGGACAAGACCCTCACGGCGCTTCAAGATGCCGAGAATGCGTGGGCGGTTGAAAGGGCTGACATGACAGCCTTGGCCAGCTTTGAGGCTGTGTCTCGCCGACAACAGTTCACCTCCCTCAAGGGCTTGAGGGAGACGTACCGACGCGCGTTCCGGGTTTGCCAAATAGAGGGTCGCGTGACTGAACTGTGGGAATGGACCCAGAAAGCCAAAGCGCGCAGCTTGTCAGATCAGCTAGGCGTTGACAGCCTCGTCCCTGCGGAGCTTCGCGAACAGGTCATCCAAGATCCAACCAGGAGGGAGCTGATGGAGGAGGCGGATGCGCTCTCGCCCCGGATTGCCGGGAGCCCCCCCGAGGTTCGTCTTAGGCTTCGCGGCGAGCTTGAGGCTATTCATAAGCGGATGGCTCAAGACACTCTGCTCAAGGCTATGATGGATATCAAGAATGGGACACCAGTCGGAATCGACCAGATCCAGCAGCTGGGAAGCCAGATGAAGAAGTGTTCTCCTGGTAGAGACGTGAAATTCATCGACTGGCTCGAGCACTCCAACAAGCTCTGGGTATTGGTTCTGGGAGGCGAGGAAAAGACGCCTACCGTCATGCAATGTCCAGTCTCGCCTGACGAGGTGGCAGCTTGGAAGCAAGAGTGGCTCGATGCGCAGCCTGGAGAAGTGTCCGCCTTCCAAGAGGACGACTTCTACTCTGAATACGAGCCCGAGTTCAGTTTACGTGCTCTCGACGGCCTGGTCGCACCTCTCGACCAGTTGACCAAGCCCGGGGATCTCGTCGTTCTCTGCCCGACTGGTGTGCTTCACTCGATACCCCTACATGCCTTGTACATCTCGGACAACGTCCCCGTTATCGAGCGGAACCCAGTCATCTACAGTGCGAGTCTGACCACCTTTTCGCAATGCTGCCGGCGGGGTGGTTGGTCGGAGGTTGATTCAGGACAGAGGCCAGCAGCATCAGTCGCTACGCAATGGACCCTCACGAGTGTGCTCCAAGAGTCTGATGACAGATGGTTCGACCCTGAGGAACAAGAGGACGTATACTCTCTCATTTCAAACACAGCTGCAACGTCCGATGCCAAGGCGGTGACGGGGACCGACGTCACGAGGCAGTTCTTCGTCGAAGCGATGCAACAGTCAGCTCTGTTCCACTTTCACGGCCACGGTATCTTTGACCGCAGCATCCTGGCCGACCAAAGCCTGGAGCTTGCCGACGGCAACATTGCAGTGCGAGACATCTTTGACCTGAAGCTCAAGGCGCCTCACATAACCCTGGTAGCCTGCGACTCGGCGTCGCAGGGCATTGCGGCTGGTGATGAGCCCCTGGGTATAGTCACGGCGTTGTTGTGTGCGGGAGCCGGCTCTGTTCTGGGAACAATCTGGCCGACGGCCTCTCGCACTGGTCGTTGCTTTACGGATGAGTTCTACACCAATATCTTGGAACAACAGAAACGCAGCATCGATGTTTCTACTGACGTGGGAGGTCATGCTGCTATCATTGATTTGGCCGAGGTGTCCCAGAGGGCGGTACTCGCGCTGCGTCGCAACATTGACACAAGGCACCCATATCACTGGGGAGCTTTTGTTCTTCATGGATGTTGGTTTATGAGTCAGAGAGGGCAACATCCAGCTGATTAATGCGTAAGAGGCTATCCCCCAGAACTAGGGAGGTTCCTGAGGCACGCCGTCATCTCTCAAATTCACTGTTGTTATTTACCTTCACCACGGGGGTACCACAAGCTCTTAAGCCAAAGTCACCTTGATCCACTCAGTTTTAGCTCTAACCCAAGCAGCTTCGTCTATAGTCCCCGTTCCAATACGGTGCGCAACCCGCTGTTCCACATCATCCCACTCGATGACAAGGACATGCAATTCCGGGAGCACCTTTTCCACTCGAATTTCGTCATGGACGCGAGAGACAACGATCATACAATGGTTCCCCTCGCCGGTGCTGCTTGGGAGTGTATACTCCGATATGCCTCCTACCTTTCTTCCCTGTTGATCAGTGATCTCCCACTCCCAACCGAGGTCGCGTGGTTGTGACACTTTCTGCAGTCAAAGGGTTACTGCACTTATCTAGAAGAGTAACCGCCTAGAATTATAAAAGTCAATCCCACTAAAATCATCTTCATCAATTAAGGTAAAGTATTTCTAGACTTTAACTATTCCCTGTGGATGTCCATGGCGTGAAGACCGAGACGAAGATGCGGAGCGGTTAACTTGTGGGGCGGCTTATACTTGGAAACGTAAACCATAGTGCGCCGGGAAGACAGGGTGTTGTCGGATTGATAGACGTAAATTTTAATCCGGCCGTAACTGATTGAGATCTCTTCGGTGGTCTGGTATCTATGGTGGTGTCGATGGGGTCTCCCTGTCTATAACTTCCTCGGCGATATCGCTGAGGGCATGGGGATGGTTCTTAAAGACGATGTTATCTCTGATCTGAAAAGCCTTGCTGACCTTTTTTACCTGTTTGAGCTGTTATATAATAGCTTTAACTGGATCCTTTATGCTATTATGTAGGAAATGTTTAAGTGTTTTCTTGTCTGCTATTGGTTATTAAGAGATCCTATTTTCTAAGCCAGCTAAGAAGTTTTGGTTTTTAAAAATATGGCTTTTGGTAGGAAATGAATTATAGAGTGTACTAAAGGTGAGCTTCTATTGATTAAGGAAGTCGGGCTATAGCCTTAGATTTTTGGGATACTACTTGTTACGTGGGTTAGTGATGGAGCCCCTTGAAGTCAGTTTTGGATCGATTTCGATGGCGAAGCGAGAGAAAATGGAAGCATGGCAAGCTGTAATGTATTCGTTAAGTGTTGTAAGTCGTGTTTGTTCCTCTGACGCTTCGGCGCGTTACTGTTCCCTCTCGGCGCGCTGCTTAGCTTCTCGTAGGAGTCTTATCAATTCTTCTATACTTAATAATCTATTTATAATATGTGGGGTTGATATCGTGGTAAGGATTAATTTCGAAGGGTGGATATTTATATTGTAAATGTTTATTTTATATTTTGAAGCTTGGCCTAATTAATGTGGAGCCCTATTACGCTACGAAGGGTTACCTGCCAGAAATTATTTCGAGGTAAGTTCTTTATCAGCCTGCGGGGCCCCATGTCGATAGATCTCGGCCGTGCCCGGCATAATAATTAGGATCCCGCAAAGCCACTAATCAGTGAAATTAACAGTTTAACTCCTATCGATATAAGTTTACGGTTGGCTTTCTGGCTTGATAACACTTTTGTTAACCTTAAATCTTTTTTATCTATTTTTTCATTTCTTTTTTTTCATTAAGACTTGAGTCCTGACGTGACGGATGAAACTTCCTGGCGGACTACCATTAGTTATAATAATTGCGTTGCCTTCGTGGCCTCACTTCCGGCATAGGAGGGACTAGGGATGGGGTCTATATTACTTCCTAAGGAGGTATTGCCGTCCTAAATATTATACTTTACCTCTGTATATGACTAACATGCTATATACTTCGTGGTTTCTTAAAATTTAATTCTACCCCCGGTTAAAAATTATGTCTACCCCTATAAAGCAGGAGGGTAATAATAATTGATTTTGGACTGTAGGACTAGGCGCACAGGCTATAAAAACTGGTAATGGATGTTAATACTATTGGTAATTGGTATAGTGGTATAAGGCAATGCTCTAACCTAAGATACATGCTGCCTCTTTAATAGCGGTGTCTACCATAATATAATATTGGAATTTAATGCTGGTGATTTCGCGCTCCGGTAACAATTACAGCAATGCCACGCTTAGTATATAAGATCTAAGATACAGGTAACTTAATAACTACTATTAAATATAGCCTTATCCTTTATCTAATCGGAAACCCTATTTACAGGAGCTAAATGTGAGTCTTAAATATCTCTTATTGCCACGTTACTGCCTAAATATAATATATAAAAAATTAGCTAACCTATAGTCTACTAGTATTAAATAACCCTCCTATATAAATTAAATAACATATATAATAAGCGTGCGCAATAAAAATCCCTCACCTTATATCAATACTATCCGATTAATTAATTCTTTATTAAATAATATATGTAGGTAACTACCTAGTGCTCGAGCCTGCAGGTCGACACTGAAATATCTTGAAGTATTTACAAGAAGTAGATCTTATAAGGTGGCATGTTATGTGGGAGTAGACTGGTTGTCGAAATGTCTCGGAAAGTGCTTTCCCAAAGGATCGTTGGTAGATACACCTTGATCGCCACAGGCGAGTTTGTACATGATTTCAATCCACCCTAGGATGTGCGAACGGGTATCTTGTGGACCCTCGCCGTTAAAGCTGCCCATTACATGAAGAAATTGTAGATCTCCGCGATGAGTTCGCACAGTCATGCTACAGCCATCACCGAATCCAAGACAGGCTTGTCCCCACTCAATCCCCGCCCCAAAATGGCGATTATCCTCAAAGTCATCGATAAACAACAGACAAGAAGGATCGTCATTCTCGATAATCCCTCGGAAGTACTCCCACTGTTTGTCGTTGATATTGTTATAGAAGGTCCCCTTGGGAAAGAGTATCTTCGACCTAATAAAAGCAGCAATTACTATGCTTTCATGGATAGGGCGCCAATCGTATTTCTCCGTAGGAAGTAGTACTTTAACACCGAAATCATAGTCAACTCTAACGAAGCTTTCACGAGAGCTTATTTCTTTACTGTTTAAAACAACATCTACAACATTTCCCTAAGTAATAAATACTTATCAGCTACCGATCTTTCTGTAAAACCCGAAGCAGACATAAGTTAGACGTCAACCCCTCTTATGTATATTAGCTAGCGGACAGTATAAGAACAGAGGTATACATTCTTTCAAGCAGACTACCATTCTTATTAAAGTACCCCGCATTTACTAAGATGCCACTAGAACAGGACGCCACATGCAGGGAATTACTTCTAACCAAAGCAGGACACTGGAATTCAAGGATAAAGAATTCTAACCTTTCATCAAGTTAGATCTCACATCTTATCCAAGCCTAGGATCCTTAGTAAACTAGAGTTTGTAATGTAAGAACAGACGTATAGATATAGCGGACTAACTTACGGAGGCTTCCAAGATGAACAACTTCAGTTTTCCCCGCCTCAATAACATTTGTGGGCTGACGTAGGGGCCATTTGACACCATCAAGGTGAGAACCCTACAGCATCAGTGGTTAATTCGACAGATTTCGAATCCATATCCGACATAAATTGTCGAGACCTTCTTCGTGCCAGTCTGCACCGGTGGCACAATTCATGATGGAGGATAGGGAACACAGAAGAAGCTCACTCAAGGTGACTAGGCGGACCGGATTTTGAAAAAGACTGAACGGGCATGGTATATTTCTAGCAGGGTGGATCGGCTGGGGGTTAACCCCAGCCCCTACGACCACGCATTCTAGCTAGCTATATATCCATGTAAAGCCAACAAATTTATTCTAGGATATATTCTGACCCAAAAGACTAAAGACGGATTAGATCGTTATTATAGCTGTGTTAAACTGTGCGATGGAATGTAATTCCTATACATAGCGCGGGGTTACACGTTAATAGTTCGAGTGGATATTAAACGTCAATATGCCACACTTGGTAAGTGAATGTCAGCCAGCCTTGATAAACACTGAGGAGACCTAAAACACCAATGCCATATAGTCCTCTGCCTCCATGATGAGCAGATGCCCGGTTAGTAGTTTAGAAGAAACTTTAAGAGGTAAGATTTTGCTGATGAATCTTGGCAGGTATGATAATCGACCAGTTCAGGATCGGAGGATCGTCTAGTATCCGCCAGTTCGCCACATCATACGATATCTGAGATACAAGAAGGGAATGCGGAAAGTAGGGAGTTTGACCCGACGCTCGACAACTTTCAGTTTTCGGTCAACCACAAAGCGAAGGGAAAGATCAGTTCAAATGGAGATGTAGTAGGATGATACCGAAGACTTTACGCAGCACCATTCGGAAGTATCATACTCTGATATAGGTCCTGGACTGTAGTTTTGTTCAGTACTACCCGCGACAAAGGATATTTTCCATTTTTACTGGCCGTTGATTCAGTTAAGGACGAACATGAGCGGTTTTGTGGTGAAACATCTTGGTATGCTAAACGACAGAGAGAACCAATCTAGCCAAATCTGGAAGGGATACAACACGGTTTCGATTAACAGTCTACAGGGCATATTTTTTACTTGACCAAGATCAATGTCAAGGAGCCCGACAGCCAGCCAGACACAAGCACTGACATTGGCGACTAGATATACTAGGTTGGTAACTGATAATACTACATTAAAGAGTAAATTGAAAAGACAGTTATCACCTCCTTTGTCACAATATGCAACTCTAACACAGGTAACGCCCAGAACCAGGAGTGAATGTAAAGTATGTTGAAATATATTAGTTGAATTGATTGAAGAGGAGAAAAGAGATACATAGATACATAACTATATATGTGATAATCCTGACCATTATTGGATCGGACTAATGATATTCCTGACTTCTAACAGAGTGGAATACATGTCGGTCCAGGACAGTTAACTATTGAAAGGAAGTTGTGGGAAATTTAGCCTGAGACTCAGTGTGCTTCACAACAAGTATAAAAAAGAATATATTGTGTTCCGAGTTGAAGAACAAGCACCTTTTATCACGATTTCAAGTATCAGGGCCCTATAAAGATAATAACGAGTTAAGACTCGGACAGTTTAGGAACTGGTGATATGTCACATATATTTTACCTGCGCAACTTCTTAGATACAAGCCCAATATCCATTCACATCTCTCGGAACTGCCCTTAGCATCACCATTCGAAGCCAGGACATTAAGCTTGTCTTTAACCCTCCTCTTTGTACTTTTTTTTAATTTTTCCTTTGAGTAACATTAAGCTAACATGCCTCACCATAGACAATTCCAGGGCTCCCATGCGTTCACCCGTATTTTGGCAGAGACGGAATCTATTAACCCTAACACTGGCTCTTTAAATGCCATTCCATCTCTTATAAAAATGCATGGCATAAGATCAAGCGTTAACTTAAACCTAAACCTATTCTACAGTACTGGCTTTCATGGAACATTTAGACTGCCTAAGAACTAGGGCTTTAATTTACCTTACGTCTTAGATAGGAAAAGTGTTAGTTTTGATAGGCGCCCTATATTCATATATTGTAAACCTGACCTATGACCCTTACTGTCAACCTAGTCTAGGTCGATTGCAATCAAGGCATAAAATTCTAACGAGTCATTCCTGTAAAGTACCTACCTTCTGGCCGGCAAGGATACTATAGTTATGCACTATCTACCCCAAATAGATTATCTATCTATTTCGACGTAACTGGTAAGTCTATCGAGAGAGATGATCTTTACGGCAACTTTATCTCTTATAGGTACGTGGCAGCTGAAGAAGAAGGTCCTGGCTTACGGGATCTTTGCTTGCGCTATATTTAAGATTCTTGGGACCAGCAAATCAGGTTTAAATACATACCTGGTTCCCAGATTGTGATAATGCTGCCCGACAAGAGCCAGATCTCTATCACCATTGATCCGATCCAGGTCCACGCGATTGTTAATGCAAATGGTCAGAAGACTAGATTTGGCTACTATCCTTCCAATGAGCGTAATCAATTGCTGGCCATCATTAACTATCCATCGGGTCTTGTGTCTAGATATAGATATACTGGCATTGAATTCCTGACACTAGAGGGATCCGTGAATGTCGTTCCTGCTGTCAGACGCCATTATCATTTGGGGCCAGAGAATTAGATTTTCAGCGACACCAAGTACCGATACGGTCCGTTATCCGCTTAAACATACACTGGAGCTGCCATCCAGGTCCGAATGGGTGGGTCTGTAGATAGGTTGATGGACCAAACGGGGGCTGTATCTACATACAGGTGAGTTATATATGTGCTCGATGAAAACGTCTCTGACTGGTATCCAGGTACGATGTCATGAAGAGAGCTTTAGACGAGTATGGAGTAGAAATGTTAAGAACTTATACCTGCTATAATGACTTCTACATACCGATTGAGGAGACTCGCTTTATCATGGTCGATGGCTATTTTGTCGAACAGTACCTTACTAAACTTGAATACGAAATCGACTTTAACTTTCACGTACGCACTATCGCTTATGATTTGCCAACATCAACTACAGTTTCTCGCAACATATGCCTTGGCAAAGGACCGGTCTATGAGCCAATTTCTCGAACTACTGCAAATCATAACGGTCATGGAAATCCTTTGTAGATATCCAAATACTCTTTCGTGTTCGGAAGCGGCTTTATAAAATAGCTTACTACAAAAAATAAATACTTCGCAGGCTTGGAGATATAGCTAATAATAAAGATTACCTGCATTAACGAGGTCGTGGAATCTGTGTAAGAGACCGAAAATGTGCTGACGTCAGATGGAAGAAACATTTCTTCCTTAACAGTCTCATTCCAGGTTAACGGAAATGAAACAGCGCCTAACGGGCTCTGGAAGTCTAATAACTTCCTATACGATAAGAATAGAAGGCTTGTCAGTTACGGACTTGTTTGGGGCTCAGCTAAAATACAATCCGAAAGAAGCATAGGAGCAGTTATAAGCACTTCATCCTACCAGTATAACAACGGGCTATTGACGTAGATTAACACCGACGAGAAAGGATTTTCTATAGCATTACAATACGACACTTGAAAGAGTTGGGATCCTCTCGTAGACTAAACATTTTCACTCGGTTAATGTGAAACGTACAAGCATGATGCAATGGGCAGGATTGTCACTCACATCAACGCCATGGGCCTTTCAACCAAAACCTGTTATGGATTTGGACCAGCAAGAAGCTCGATTGAGGAATCGCGAGCTTTAGGTTATTTGCAACTCACTATACTAGATGTCATGGGCCATGAGATCAAAGTCGTAGATAACGAGGATCCAACTCAGCCACTCTCTGCGGAAGCAAATCGTGTACTCGAAACTAAAGAGTACGACTGTCTATCACGTATGGTGCAATCAACTGACATCCTTATGTTGACAACCAACTATACATATGATGCACTCAGCCGACTCATCAACGTGATTGACCCCAAGGGCAACATTACAAGCTATCAATCAATCCGAGGATGGTGAAAGAAAAATCCGGCAAACCTTAAATGGAGACTTACGTACCATTACCTTACTCAACAGCCGCTCTCAGCCAGCTTCTGTCGCCAAATATCCTGACTCAGACGACTCTTTTATCGACTACATCATGCTGGAAGAGTACACCTACAATCACGTCAAGCTCCTCTGCCAGACATCCTCTTACCAGAGGACTCAGTGTCGTCGGAGATGATACATCTGTAATCCAACAACTTCGCTGCGCAGACGAGGCATAGCTATGGAGGATGCAAGCAGTCCTGGCAGAGTACCTGATCGACAACCGTCTAACTAGGATGAGGAGTGAAGACGCGCATGAGTTATAGGAGCTTACGGCCACAAGATAGTCTTTTCTACACGTTAGAGACTTTACAGAGGGGGCAGGAGGGGAGACTGGGGTTGCACGGTGTTGTAAGGGGGTTAGGAGGGTGTTAGTGGTCGAAGGATTAATTGGCCATAGATCAAAGGAGCTTCCAAAGGTGGATTCTACTATATTCGAAGCGAATCTTCTGACCCCAAGAATCTTAAATGTAGTCAAGAAGAAATTTTCCAGGACCACTGCCACCAGAGGCCACTATTACTTATCTAAATACACAGCTTTCAATATAAATCTTAATTAATTACCCTATTCTACTGGCCTTTCTTAGACTAATAGCCTTCTTAAATTAACTACTTTACTCCACTAATTCGTCTAAGCAGACTCCTTCCTCGTAAATCCTGCTTGCTTAATCTCTAAGTTCTTGGCATCTTGAGCAGCAATAATATCCTCTCCAGTTACAGCAAACTCCACCATACTTTCAGTGGCCGGGAAAAAGTAGTTAAGGAGATAGTAAAGGACGCCACCGGATAAGAAAGAGTAGACGTAACCAATATAAAATCTATAGCCAGGTTTTGGTCAGTACGCATTGTCATGATAGAGAAGAGTAGGATGGAAAGGAGGACTTACAGATGTTGACCTCCTAGCGAAACACCGGTATGGCTACCGCCTGCTTGCACAATATTATCAATGAAGCCAGGAAGAGGAGGGGTGCAGCCAATGAAAAACGCAACCACAGCACGCCAATTGGTTCCCCATTTCTGCGAGTAGCGGTAGATGCCATGGAAGTCGTACATGTCCGGGACCGAGACTTTACCTCGGCGGAGAATGTAGTAGCTACGAAAGGATTAGGGTCAAGTGCTTAAACAGCATTATAATACGAAAACGTTAGGCTAGACATACTCTGTCATGAGGATAGAGGTCATAGGACCGAGGAAGATAGTATAGCCGTTAAGGAAGGCGATGAACTTTTGAGCCGATGCTAATATTTTCCACTATATCACAAGGTCAGTTATTAGTTAACCAGAAGCTGTTATTTTGGAGGACGAGACGTTATAACAACAGTAACACAAGGGTAGTTACTTACCGGAACAAAGGCCCAACTGCCAATTATAGCAGCGAGAATCTGGCCACGTCGGATGTTAATATATCGGGGAGCAAAAGCCATTAAATCGTTGGCGGCACTGATTGAGTTGGCAGAAATGTTAATACCCAGTGTCACGATTATCAGGCCAATGGCACCAAAGGCAGCTGCGGCACGGCCACCGGACGAACCGGATTCCATCCACAAACCGATGATATCAATGGGATTCCAGAGAACCTCGCCGTACGCTGTTTGAGAAGCAGCTGCAGTGAAAATGCCAAGGAGACCGACAATGGCTGATAACGTCAATTAGTAATTTGAACCGGGTGCATCAGAAGGAGAATCGTACTGAAGATAAAGGGGATAACAATGGCTTGCACGTTCTGAGCGCTGGGCTTGTTGGCGTATCTCGAAAAGTCGGCGATGTTGAGACCGAGCGTGGAGTAGTTGCCCAAGACTCCGTTAAGATCTGAAGTATTTAGTCATTAATGGATGCAAGATAACGTCGGGATTGTCTAGCTCACTGTTAAAGAAGGCCCATGCCAATGTGGCACCGTGAATAGTAGTTCCCTTGGTAATCACAGTGCTGTGGCTGATCGTTCCACCAGCCTTATGCAATGTGTCGCCAAAGACGGCCAGGAAGATAATCGGGGCGATAACACTCTTGAAGGCGAAGAAGTATTGAATCTGCAATTGTCAGTATACTGTCTAGCCCACGAAGGATATATAGGATAGTACCTTAGTGTATGGGATACACAAGAAAGGAAGCTGAAGGAGGAAGTAGAGGACAAATCCACACATCCCTGCTGTGGTGATGCCCTCAGATTCTGGAATGTGATTCGGGATGTTGGCAAAGCTCGGCCAGATGGCGGTCAGCAGGACGGTCATGCATTGACCTCCAGTCGTAGTTTGAACTCTTTAGACATCTTTCAGTCACAAACATTACAGCACCAAGAGGACAAGATGCACTTACCCGAGCCAGACAATGGCAAGGACGCAGCGGGACAGCACCACAAAGTAGCTGAAGTAGTAGCCAAAGGGCATGCGGGCAAGAACCGGGAAGGGAGTGTGCAGCTTTGTACAAGTCAGTCGATGAGCAGCCAAATCACGAAGTGAGAAACTTACAATGGCTCCAATTCGTCCATTGGCGGTAATAACAAGACCCATGAGAAAATTACCAAGAACGCATGCTCCAATTGCCATTCGCCAACTGAGTCCGACAGCAATCATCGATGAAGCTACGCCACAGAACGTTAGCAATTCGCGTCCTTCTGGTAATTATGTAATGTAGCAAGCTTACCAACTTCCCAGTTCGACACAGCCCACGCATCTGCCATCCAATACGCCACATAGGCGCCCCAATTCCAGGTTCGCTTCGAAGGTGGGATCGGGTCGAAATCCGCGTTGGAAAAATTCTTCGACTTTGCAAAAGAGCTCTCTTCCTGGTGAACTTCGAGGCTGAAGTTGAATCCGAATCGTCGCCTCACCGGGCCGACTTGCCCCGGTTCCGAGTCGGAAGTGACCCCGAAGCCATTCTTAGTGTCAGAGCCGTCTGAATGCATCTTGGAGTTGAGACGGACAAAGTGCAGAACCAGATTAATTGATCAAATAGATACACACTAAAACTCGAGCTGTTCGAAACAAATGCCAAGCGTGCTAACGGGGAGTAAGAAGGGGAAGTCTAGGGGTTGATATCTGACAAAAACCACTGTAAAGCTTATCTCCCCAAGTTTTCCCAATCGATAAATCATAAGACCTATTGATAAGCCAGAAAGGATCCAGCTTAGCTTTATCGCCACCTAACTTTAATCCGTGGCACCCGTCATACCCTAGCCAGTGAGATCTATGAACGTTATCATCTGTAACACACTGAAGTGCGACTAAAGTCGAATGTCTTGTTTGTTCTTATCTTGCTAGAAAACGTCGACCTCAGCTGAAGCAGATTGCCGCCAGCCCGGCTAATTTATTCCGCGTGCCTGCCAACCCAATTTAATCGCATTGTCCACAGACGACACAATATTCAAGATCTTCAACCTATTAACCCCGTGGATACCGCTAAGGATTTCATACTAGTAAACTGCAGGTCTTGGTGGCCAACGCTCTTAATAACTCAATTAAAGCTAACTTTTTAACTGGTTTGGCTTATAGGGGAGTGGATTTGAATTGGATTGAATCTAGCCAATTAGGATTGAATTGAATTGAAGGACTTGACTGAGATGGGTCTTATCCTAATAAGGTTAGTAATACGCCTGTGGGGACGATTTTATAGATAAAGCTAAGATAAGATAAGAAAACTTACCCTAGGTCTTGAGAAATTCCTTAGAGAAAAAGGTAAAAGATATGTACATATTTTTATTATTACTACTAACTTAAATAACTTGCATGTCAAGGGGTCGGACTTAAATCGACTTAAACAACATGAAGTATAAGGAGCGTCATTAGTGGCTGGGAGGGTAAAAAGATAGCTCAGGCCAGTGAAGCAATGCTCTTCTAGCCTTTTTCTATCCAAGCGAACTATTAAGAGTTTTAGTTTGCTAGCCTGGGATATCTATAGATAGTCACAGATCGTGGTAATATGATTAGCTCGCTTACTTAACAGCCCGCCATATTCCCTTTGAGGCGATTTACTTTCAAATTAATGCATTTTGAAAGCTTTTAACAATTATTTGTCCACCGAGTTTACCAGTCGCAAAGTTGAAACTTGCGTAATGGAACCGCGTGAGCCACTGCCGCCTGTTGTAGAGTACAAACGTGCCGAGTTTCTCCCAGTTCTCTCCGTGAAGGCTATAGTAGAAATGAGCAACCCCCATAGGAGACAGACCGAAAGCTGGGGTCACATCAGCATCAACACGAAGCCAGATGTCGTGCGCGTCTATAAGCGGTCCTGTTACTGCGACTGCGCCTCTGCTGACAGTCTGCCACTGCTGTTTCATATTGATCTCGTTCATAAAGACAGGCTTGAAATGGGTTGCAGATCGCCTTTGTACTTGAATACTAAGAGTCACTTCAATTGGCGTTACGTAAAGCTGGCTGCGGACTTTAACGCATGATCAGTATCCTGATTGGCGAATCACGATATCAAACTGGTAGGAAGCCTCTTTGCAACGTTGACTTCTCTGTATTCTGTCTTTTGGAAATCTGGGGCCGATTCCCAAATTCTGGGCTAACGGTAACCGACTTGGCACTCTTATTTTTCCGTTTCTGGGCAGGAGCTCAGCGGCTAAGCGAGAGTCGATAGAGTAGGATCTACGGTGGAATTGAGGAGAACTGGAGAGCTGGGTTACAGTTCTGTCGATTTGGGATACTGGAGCGATTCCTGAAGGGGAAATTTAAGCGCTGGGTGCAATCTTTGGTCGTACTCGTACTGTATTTCCACATGCCCGACCTCCAGGCCCAGTCCTCGAACTAATGAATCCTAGATATGTATGACACGTGACAACTCAGCGGGTTTAGTGCCGTGGGGGAGTATACTTCAGAGTCCGAGTCATAACATGAGTTGCCTACATGCTTTGTATGGAGTGAAGACCAGAAGTCAGACATTTGTTTAAGATCGCTTGAAGGCAAGCACTCACTTTATATGCATTCAGTCCACTTGACGACATAGTCGAACCGGCTTGTGTATCAGCTACCATCGAGTTTCCTTCACTTAGAACGAGAAGCGTGTATACCTCGAAAGGACAATGTCATTCACAGTCAAGGGCAGAACTGTTGTTATCACGGGAGCAGGCTCGGGAATATGCTATCATTTCACCAAGGTCCTCCTGGAGCGGGGATGCAACGTTGTCATGGCGGACCTTGCTCCACGGCCTGAGGCGAACGAGTTGCTGAAAGGCTTCCCGTCTTAGGCCTTATTCCGGGAGACCGATATCATGAAATGGGATCAACTCGATCACGCATTTGAGGTTGTTTAGAAGGAGTTTGGAGGGTTTGATTTGTCTGCCCTGGTGCTGGAGTGTACGACCCGGTAATTATTCCTCAAGTCCATGATACTACGCCTGGGTGCATGCTATTCTAACCCGTAGCGTTTTCCAGCCCTGCTCTAACTTCTGGCACCCGGCCGGTACAGTGCTGTCAAAAGACGTGCACAGCGCAAGTCGTTTCAAAAGCACTGACATCAATTTGACACACCCAATCTACGCAACCCAACAAGTCATTACGCATTTCACACAGAACAAGAAACCGGGATCCATGGTGCACATCTCATCTATCGCAGCACAAACCCCAGTCTTGTCGGTGCCCATGTACTTTGCAGCCAAAGCCGGGATATCCCATTTCGCCTGGACGCTTACAGGTCCCGAGACTCCTCCCACGAGTGCCGACTTGGCTAGCATCCGCGTGACCGCAGTTAAACTAGGAGTCATCAAGACGCCCCTGTGGACAGAACATCCAGAGAAGCTGGCGTGGATTGACGGCTCAAAAGACAAGTGGGTAGAGCCTGAGGATGCTGCGATGGTAATGTTCAGTCTGATTGAAAACGATGAATACGTTGAGGAACGGCTATAGAAGTTAGCAAAGGCCAAATAAGAGAGGTCCATTCTATTAATGATGTTGGGCCGTCTGGCTCGGGATATACTGTTAGCGACTTGGAGAAGGGGGTATATGAGATTTGGGAGATTTTTTCCATAAATGAAGTGGCAGTCCAAGTCCAGCACCTGGCTCATCACGATCCTCAACCACCGCACCAACAACGCTACCCAGCGACGAGCCAACATCCTCATCTCAGCGGCCGGGGCCATGATGTTACTCCGCGCCGTTATCTACGCTTAACTTGAGGCCGAGTGGCTTACGTTCAACACTGCAACGGGCAAAAGTTCGCGTCAGAAGTTGACTGATGCATCTAGAAGGTACATTACAGAGAATGCACCGGCCGAATATGTCGATGCGCTAGTTCCCAAGTTTGAAGTTAGCTGCAAGCGCCGCGTGTTTGGCACGGGATATCTCGAGACGCTGCATAAGCCTAACCTTCATCTCATCTCAGAGGATCTTGTCGAGCGTATCGGCCAACGTAGCGTGTTTCTCCGTTTAGGTAAGGAACTCCCAGCTGACGCCATTATGCTGGCTACTGGCTTTGAGACAAATTGAAGACCATGTAAGCACCCATGTTTCGCGTCTGTATAAAATGGCATCCGATCGGTGGGGTCAACCTGACCATCGACACATCGTCGCCTGTTCTGTCGTCGATCCTCCCATTTCGAAAGAGAATGGATGTCCCCCTAGTACTATCGACACTGTTGGACTTCATAATGACGGCTTTTGAAGATTTAATGTCGACGCGACCAAACGATACATTACGAGCTTCTACATGAGAGGAAACTACTCGGGCTCTGTCGAATGTTACTTTCAGAGCAAAACCTCTGGGAAAAAGCTGGCAGACACTTCATTTACAGTGAACCAGATCGCGTCACAGGGCTGGAGGCAAACTTACTCGCCAACATTCATGCCCCCAGTTTCTGCAGCCAGTCCCAATAATACGTTCTATTTTACTTTTGACGGAACGCAGCTCGCAGGTAAAAGCCTCTACTTCAATCTATTTAGCGTCTTCAAACAGACTTACCATGACCGCAATAACGGAGTGCGTGAAGATCTGGCGGAGGCACTCATAACCTTGGTGTTAAGTAGATTCGCGTGCCTGGAGGCAATAATATGGAGGGCCTCTCTTCTCCTTACTACGGGCAGTGGAACCAGACTATCGGAGACCATTGACCCGACGGTTGGGATTGAAGGATGCTGAAATGTTCTTCGCTAAGGGCTCTACGTCGAGTACTTATGGTGCCAAGCGTGCTGCTCTTGGTTATACCTCTCCTTTCGTTGTCGAGTCGACTATGTCGAGGTTGGCAATGAGGACTACCTTAACGGTGGAACAAACTTATACTATTCGTATCGCTTTATGGCGTTTTATAACACAATCCGGAACAAGTACCCCAACATGAACATAGTATCTACGATCAATCTGAATCCATCGGGTGCTTCTGGGAGCGGAGGTGTGATTGACTTGCACATCTATGAGAACGAAGCCCATTCCGTCTCGTTATTAAACACATTTGACCAGGCCAGTCGAAAGTACACAGTTTTTGTTGGCGAATATGCGAGCATCAGGACAGGAAGCAACACAAACGGGCAAGTCGGCGCCCAATCCTTTGGCATGGCATGCGCAGAAGCTGTCTTCCTCCTCTGCTGCGAGCGCAACTTGGATGTTATTCTTAGATCTTCCTACGGTGCCCTCCTCAAGTAGTACGACGAGGAGCCTGGAATTGTAGCTCTTATCAAGCACACTGCCAACGAAATTCTGTATTCGATGAGTTATCACGTATAGAAGCTGTTTGTAGCCAACCTAGGGACAGCCACATTGCCCGTCACTGCTACTCGTGGAACCTTTGGCCCGGTGTATTGGTCCGCCACCTCGAATGGGGCCGAAAGGATCCTGAAGCTGGTGAACTATAACGGGCTTACGGGCTTGACAAACGCCGTCGAGATTAATATGCAAGGTTCGATAAAGACGACAGCCCAGTTAAGCATGTTGACAGCATCAAACAGTACGAGCGTCAACAACCACTATTACTATAGATATAGTAGAGTAGTTGCATAAAGTCATTATATATATGTGGTAGTTTCGATTGATGTCAAGCTGATGATCTAAATTTACATTAAAAAACCTAGATGACATAAGAGACTAGGTTTGAGTGACTTCTCTTGATGGAGACGCGGCCTATAGCGGGTAGACTCCAGCCAGAGGTGTCCTTTCCGGTAAATCTAGAAAAAAAGGTGGCATTAAAGCACGAGCCCGGAGAACGATGAATAGCATAATTATCTAGGCGACTGTTGTGAAGCTTTACAAGAGCCACTGCTGAGGTATGAGCCTGCTGTATGTCCCTTAAGGGCCAAAAGTTGCCCGTATCCACCTTTTTACATCGTGCCGCTGTACTTGCGTATCGTTGTGGCTGGGAACTCAATTCCATCGCTGTATCGGTAATAGCAGTGGCTTTTTTAGTTACATAGTTTACTGCTAGTTCGACTGTTGAATCTAATAAGGTTTGATATATCTCATCATCTTCGACCAAGGTTCTATTTTGACTGGCTTGTTACTGCTCAATGACGGGCTCTTAGTGCTCGTGCTGCTCAGTTCCTTGATGATAGACCGTCTTCTATGCTTGGAGACCTCATTTAAGCCCAGCTTAAAAATGTAGTGGCCTGTTTTTTCAGTTGTAAGAACTTTTAAAAACGTGTTATGAATTGAGTTTGCCAACATTCCAGGCGAGGCGATGGTTCATACGCCACTTGCTCATCTCAGGCCTGTCAACGCGGGGCTGGCACAACAACCCTCAATGAGGAGTGGCACTAAATACAACTAGAAAATGCCTCAAGGTTATTCTATAACGCCCTCTTTGGAAAGATCATAACAAAGGATGTATACTAAGACCCTATGGCTACTGATGAACCCTTCACGTGGTGGATACAGGAATGCTCTGGCTTACGGGTTAATTAAACACTAATATCACCACTTACTTAGCTCATTCTAAAGCCTTTCATACAACACTGAGGTACATTTCTGGCGCTCACAGCATTCATAAATTCGGCACCTCCCTCCAGTAATCATATTCAGGTCTTCCATTGATCATCATCTAATATTCCTCAGCACTATGTTATCCAAGCTCCTTCCCATCATATTCATCGCAAGCGGTCTCGCAGCGTCTCAGAACTCTCTCTCCTATGCTGATGAGCCAAATCATTGCGATGTTGCTTGTCAAATTGCCTACCGACAAGTGCTCACTATGGAAATGGACCGTTGGGTCAACCAAAATATCACCACCGATTCCTTCTACTCAAGCCCCGCAAATGTATCAAAATATTCAACTGGAGACATATTAAAATGGGAAAAGGTTCCTTCTGACCAGGCGTATCGGCGATGGACTGTCCCTGCTGGCATATCGTTGATCCGTTTCTTTTACATGTCGGAGGATATTAAAGGGAAGCCCCTTCCAGCTACAGGTATTGTGCTTATTCCATACTCTAATCCTTTGGGGAATAAGCCATTCCGTACTGTTGTTTGGACACACGGGACAGCTGGCGGAACCCGACAGTGTTCACCATCGAACCATCGCACTATACTATATGGGTGGTCAGCTCCGTTTGCTCTAGCCCTTGCAGGTTACGTCGTTATTGCCCCTGACTATGCAGGTCAAGGAAGCGAGGCTCAAGGCTTCATGTATGAGGCTGGTATTCTCCATGCAGCAGATGCCAGCCTGAGCGTTAAGGCTGTACGCAAGGCTCTGGGCAGCAAAATCACAAAGGAGTGGGTTGTTATAGGCCACAGCGAAGGTGGAATGTCTTCTTGGCGCACCAATGAGCGAGAGGCAAAGCCTGAGGCTACAGGAAACCTCATCGGTGCTGTTTCCCTTTCTCCTGGCCTTGTCCCAAGCAAGATTATCAAAGAAACGATCCGCCGTGCCGAGGATGGACCTGCTGGGGACTTTCTCTCTTCCCTTCTTCTACAAACAGTTTCAAGGATCTATCCCTCTATTAAAGTTGAAGACTATGTTTCTGATATCGTTCTCGCTCGGATGCCACTTGCCGACCAAGGATGTTTCTTTACCTCAGCTTCCCTTTACAGCAACCTTACTATCAGCCAACTTTACAAGAACACCAGCTGGATTCAACACCCCGATTTCATCAAATGGGAGTCACTTTATAATGGTGCCGGACCTCATGAATTAGGAGCTCCCTTACTTGTGATCCAGGGCAAAGAAGATCCAATAGTATACCCCGACACGTCTGAGGAGGCTTTTGATGATACATGCAAAACATATGCTAAATCGACGACTGCTGAGTACAGGCTGTATCCTGGCCTTGGTCACGGTGCTGTTCTTCCTGCTTCACAGCAATATTTCCTTTCGTGGATCGAGGATCGCTTCAACAAGGTCTCACTCAAAAAAGGCTGCAAGAAGCTGACTCTGACACCTGAAACGGACAACTTCGCCCCAGTTAACGATGAATGGGTTGCTATAATTAGTTAGGGGACTTTGCATAGATTATTGTCTGAGAATGGATCAGTGAAGAACGGCCATATGCAAAGACATCAATTAACCACTGTTATTATCTTCATAATTACAATGGATATTGTTTGGTGACAGCAAAGTTAGTCATTAAAAGATTGATCAGGGAGTCTGTCCAGCGTAAGCATAATTTTCAGCCGAGATGGTAAATATTGACTTGCTAATGATCATTAGATACTCGATGCCACGGCTTTGTTACCCCTCGTGCCTTTTGTGTGGCTTGAGACCCATGACCATTTTAAAAACCACCACACGGATTCAACATAGTGAAGCACCTAGTATATACAGTAAGCAGGTACTGCATCCAAGAACTTTATTTCGACGTTTATGTGCTATGGAAAAGATATGGTATCAATTGAAAGGTAACGAAGATAAATGGACACTTTCACACATAGGAGGGGAGTTCATTTGAACTAAAGCCTTCGCACCGGTGATGTCTACCTCACGACTACCACATTCTCTCCCAGGTTCGCCTGACCCAGTTCATCTCAGCAAGTCTAGCCTTCTCAACCTCCTGAAGACCTCCTTACTTCCATTGCCTACATTCCTCACCAATCTCGGCCTTACCAGTGATCAAGTCCTCTGGATCGACTATGCCCTTACCCTCCCCAAGTACTTAATTTTGCCAATTAGATACATGACTGACGTGAAAGCAACAGCAAAATAAAAGGTAACGGAACCTCGCACACTGAATGGACTGAATACATCAAAGCCCACAAACAAGATCGTAATACATCCTGTAGTAAACGCCATGATGGGGGGGTATGGTGTAAGAGGGGCAACATAGGATAGTGATCCGTCAGTGAGACCCTGTGCCTTACTAGCGCAGTAGAATCCAATGTATGCAAGTAGCATGAAGCAGTATGAGGCGATGAAAGCGGTGGTGGTCAGGTCAACGAACCAGAAGAAGACTTCTTTAGCAGAGTTGGAAGCAACAAGGAAGGTAACGCAAGAGATCATGGAGACGATCGCCGTAGAGTAGATTGGGACTCCAGTCTTTGTGCATTTCATCAACATCTTGGGGGCTTAATGATCTAAAAGCTTTATCAGTGGTCTGGTAAGTTTCGATAAGGAGTGTATTAGGCTTACCTCTGGCAAGGCCATATAACGTTCCACTAGCGGCAAAAAGATAAGCATTACCACAAGAAAGCCCAAACACGAGGATAAGAGCATTAATAAAATGAGGCAAAACCCCGATTCTAAGATTATAGATGCCAATCACTTAGGGACTAGCGGCAGCGCAAGAAGAGCTATCAGCAATAGCGCTCATGAGCCTCGGATCCCCTAAAGAGCAGATAATACCAACAGCAAGGGCTCCTACCATATAGAAGCCGACAAGACGGCAGAATATCATTCGTGCTACCCGGGGAATAGTCTGACGAGGGTTCTGGATCTCACCGACTGCAAGGGCGATCATGTCAGGTCCAGCAATAGTACATGCCACATAGATAGCGACAGACCACCATACGAGAAACTTCCCAGTGGGACCTTTTGCGTAATACTCATGAATGGCTCCGTCTTTCCAATTGCGAAAGCCATAGGCATCGCCTTTGGGGCTTCCGCCTGCCATCGTTGTGACAGTGATAAGGACAAGGAGAATAAGCAGAAACACCTTAGTTATGGCGAGAACAAACTCGGCTTTACATACCATCTATTGAAAGGTTATCCTCTGCTACGACATCACGCACTGGGAGACTTACTTGATGGCAACGACATTCAGAAAAATATAGATAACCATTGAGAGGGCTATCCATACAGCAGTATTCGTCGTACTATCCCAGTACTCGGCCACAGCGGCAACTGCACTATACTTAACACACACAAGATGCTCGTGCCAAAGAAATAGGTCCAGCCCATGCTAAAGCCAACGGCTGGATCCACGAAGCGAGAGGCAAGTTCAAAGATCGAGCCGCGAACGGGAAGATACGCCATCATTTCCGCAACGCCCAGGACGTGTATCCCAGAAGAAGAGAGAGCGGTCCAGCTTGACTTAGATACCCTCCGATACCGACCTGGTTCTCATGTCCATGCCTGGAATTAGTGTACTGGCATACCCATGATGGCGCGTCGTAGGTCTCGAACAACGTCGGTGATTCGAGGCCGGGACGTGGTCTCCGTGGGTAATGACGATTTGCTCAATGCCTGCCATGGCAGCTTTCTTCTCGGCACACGTCTGTATGGCTGAGGTGACGGTGTCGCTGGCTTCGATGAGGTCGGAGGTGAGAGCGTCGAGATCGATGGCTGCGATTGCCTGCTCGTTCGAGTGCAGTTGGTCGGAGAGCTGCTGCAGACTTGCACGATTGTTGTTAAGTTGCTCGAGGCAGAGTGCCATTACCTGTGGTGTGTCTGTGAGCGCATGTCACAAAGATATCACATGGGTACTCACGTCGACTTGGGGAGTATCGTTGACTTCCACAGGGGCATCATCACCACCGCCGCCTTGAGCTTGTGCAAGGTCTGTGTTCTCCTCAGTTGCGTCGTTGCCAGCTTCATCTTGGCCAAAACCGAAGCCGCCCATGTCGATGTCGATGTCGTTGCCGCTGTCGATGTCGATGTCGTTGCCGCTGTCGCTGTCGCTTTCGATATGGAGCAGTAGCAGGAGCAGGGGCAGATGGGAGACGCCTTCGGGCACGCTCTGTTCGAGGAGACATGGGAACGTGGTTGTTGACTTTCTGTACAGCCCAGCCAGGTGTGTCTTCACAGATCCAATGCGTGATCAATCCTTCCTTTGTAGCTTGGGCTCTGTCGCGCAGGAATTGCTAAAGGGCAGCGCTGGTGTGACCGGAGCCGGGCTTGCAGACCGTCTCTACAGCCAAGGGCTAGCTTCTCGGTTGCGCTTTGGGCCCATCTCGGCGGGTTGCACTCGGGCACAAGATCCCAAGGCCAGATGTCGGAGGCGGCAAAGATGCGCTCAAAGGCGGCTCGTACTCGTTCGCTTGCGGTATCGTAGGGGGCAGGGATAGGTGGGAGGTTTGTGGAGGAGGACATGGTGGAGGGAGGCTTGTCGGGTAGTGGTTGGTTGAAGGGAGTAGATGTCGTTTCGCAGGGGATTTGTGTAAAGGTGAAGGTGAAGATGAAGGTGAGGCTGAGGCTGAGACTGAGGCTGTTGTTGTGAGCGCGTTAACAGCGCGAAACGCATCGCACGCGTTGCTAACGTGACGGCAATTACGTCAGTGAGGTCTTGCGCTCTGGCTTGACCGTGGCAGGCTGTCTGGCAGCGCAAGGCTTGTCGCATCATAACTCATGCCCCAAGTCGTGATGCAACATCTGGTTCTCACAACAAGACTGCAAGGACACATCGGCTACTGCTTATCGAAAAAGAACTGTACCACTCGACAGCTACTCTTTCACTATTTCCTCTAAAGGACTACATTCTTCTAGAAGAAAGAGAACAAGTCTGAAAGTTGATAAAGACGCACAAACACCTTACGGAAATATCTCATAATCTTATCTCAAGCCGGATACAACGTGCATACATACACTCTGAAGTCAACTGATCTGCCTTGTTTGGTTATAATAGGAGAGGAGAATCATGCATCTATGTCGGGCAGCTGGACCAGGTATCCTGATGGCCTATACAATGGGCTTTTTTTATATTGCTATTGGCAAGGAAACACCTGTCTTTATGTCTTAAGGAATCTAAAACTAGCCAAGCTGGAAAAGTGCATGGTGGGATGCAACGGCTTCGGTCTGTCCTGTATTTCCTTACGAGCTCAATCCTGGGAATTGCGGCAGTTCTCATACTCAGACTGGAGCTTATGTAAGGTTTCATCCAGAAACTAGTCTTCTCACTCCCCTCAATACTGGCCAGAGGTCATCTCTCACTACCGGCAGTAGAGTACCACATAGAGTCAGTACTGAATGAAGCCCATATTTATATGGACGCACTATAGTTCCCTGGTCTGTCCCTTACCTTCCTTCGTGTCCATGCAAATATATGCGTTTGTACACTCCGCCTCCCCCAGACATCAGGTAACCTTATGCGTAGTGGGACGCCCTTACGGCGCTCGAGTTCAGTCTCAGAGTTCTCATGGAATTACGCAATTCGGTCGATTTAATTACTGGCCGCATACCAAACATTCTTCGTCTTTTCTCATCTCATTCGCTTGAAAGCTCACATCACGCCGTGTTTGGCCTCCAAGCCCACAAACGACAATGAGTTTCCCTAACGTGTAACTTCTAACATGTAATTATCCAACTCAGGATGGATCTCTCTGCCCTCGAAGCCAAGAGTGATGGGCTTATGGCTCTCGCTGGCTGGAGAAACTCCAAAACAGCAGGTCCCTGTATATCCCAGGCTAGTTGGAAGGCAACTACTTGGTTGCAGCGATTAGCCTGCTGCTCAAATTCAGTCCAGAAGCCAGAACCAGATAGCTTTAACGCCATTTCTTCTTACAGAGCTCGACCTCTTTGACATGGGTCGGTTGCTAGCAATCCCTGGAACGGCCACTCAGCAATTTGTGTGCGACATCGCGCTGGCATGAGATATCTCCTCCCATTTGTGGGTCTCAATTATTCAGTCTGTTTGACTCCAGTGTTGGAAAGCAGAAAAGGATGTAGCTGGATGTACGACCTTGAGAGAGCACTGCACTAGGCATGACAAGAACTGCCTTCCCATGCTTTGGTGTTGTGTTGAGGTTGGCAATACTAGCCGGTGATTCGACTCAAAAGAACCCTACTGAGAGAAGCACTAAGGTCGCTCCTAGTACTCCGCGTCTTGTATGTCGTGTTGGTTCGCCATAGCTAGGTGGCTCAGACCAAAACCACAATTTGTTCTCACTTAAAACACAACAGATCTGAGCTGACACACAAAACCACCAAGTCTACATATCTTCGCAGGCACTGTTGAGACGTTTTCTTCTCTAATTCGAATGTCGTCATATCTTTTTGTGTCATGTGGTTATCATCTGGTTCGATGGACTCTCATGTGATAGTATTAACCTCCGCTTAACCTCAACCAAATACCCAGTACAGCGCAAAAGAAACAATACCAAACGGCTTGGATTACAGTGTTTTTAATGAATCTACCATACACCATGGATCTCGCAAGGTACAGATTGTAAATGCCTTCACTAAGATATATTTGATCTTCTTTGTTAGCTACGCTCTCATACGTAGGGAGATAATGAGCCAAGAAGTAAAGATGGGCGTCTAATTGAGCTGTCTTGGTAATTGAGCTGTCTGAGTGCCAAAATGAAAATCTCTAACATGGAAAAGTCTCCTTTGACTCTTGTTTCTGTCTGATCTGCTCTGAACTTACGCCACTTTGGTATTGGCTACTATTTATCAACTCATCTTGTTACCCATTACGTCGACCTTACTTGCCGAGCAGGAATTTCGTAAAATATGGAATAAATATTAGGGTTGAAATATGTAATGCGCGCTATCATCTAGATTTCTTATTTCTCGACGATTGCTCAGGGACTGTCGCTCACATCAACATGATTGGAATTAATGGCTACATATGTTCACACGTCATGAGTAAGCACAAAGTGTGGTTCCAGATTGCAATAGACTCTCTCGGTCTTATTGCTATAATGGATGCTTAAAATACTAGACTATCAGGACGTCAAGGTATCATGTATGTATGTGGGGACTTCAAGCAACCTTTGAATCAGTCTGTAAGAACCTGACTGCAGCCAGCCACTTCTAAACCAACACGGCATAAAGTCGCATCCCCATCCTTCAAGGAATCCATCAAAGCCATGTTCCGTCTTATTCGAGCTGTTACATTCGTGGACAAAAGGCAGCTTGGCACAAACGATACGCTACCATCCTCCCTGTTGTCAATTGCACTTAATACGTTGTGGTTCTGATGGTAAACCCACAACATACTCGGCACAGGTCTGGCGCAAGAGAAATTACCAATTGTCAGAGCACGTCCAGCATCCATCACCAGATGCATAAGTTACAGTCTCAGACGACCACCAGCCTTAGAGACTGTCGCACCATCACTTCTGGTTCAGGTGTCCGCTGTGTATCAAAATAGACCCAATAAGACACTCAATTTAATATAGTTATCGTGAGAATATCTGCTTCTCGAGTAAGATACTCAAGTGGTGATGATGGACTTGATCATTGTAAGTCATCGAGGTCTCAAAATTACGTCTGGGAATCGAGGAACTCGTACAGAGATCTAGAAAGGTCCACTCAAGTGACTTATCACTAAGGTTAAAGGTTACAGATGACAACAGTTGAGTCAGAGGAAGGATGGGAGTTGGTGCCTTAAGAGAGCATGAAGAGGACGCTGGAGACGGCAAAGGCTCTACCGTTCCCGGGCGGCCAGTTACCGTTCTAGTCTCAGACGAACTGGCGGATCCTCATTTTGTCGGCCCAGAGTACGTCTCTAGATCGTGAAATAAAACGCAGAGCTGTTTATTGCTCTTGGGGGTGTAACCAGTAGTGCACTTTGGGGTTGGTTGCTGCTTAAGGCTTAGTTCAAGTGTACCGGGAATGAAACAGGAACATGGTGAGAAGAAGTCGGTTCATCAGGTAAGCAAGATCATACAGCCAGGATGTAGATGGCTAACAGTAGAGGGGTCAGCAGCGCAGACGGTTTGTTGGTGTGGATCTTCTCTCGAGCCACAGAGCGGAAGCAGTGAGATGCGTCAACATAGACAGCCCAGATATGCGACTGTCCTCACTTGGTTGGCTTTGGCTTGCAGCCCAGGTGTTACGTAGAGGTCTGGAAGCGCGTATATGCGAGACTTGTTTCTCGGCTCCAGTTTGTTGTTGTCTCACTATGTGCCGGATGATTCCTTTACCTGGAGAAATTTCAGCGTATTAGCACTTGCTAAGACACCAATGGTCTATAAAAGAACTTTATTGGGGTGCTCTTGGATCGTTTTGGTTGAGCTCCTCCCTTACTTTCTTTAACAGTGTTTCTCGTCAAAGAGGCTAAGCGGAATTGATACTGGATCTGTCCTTGTGACATTCTTAATCTAAGTCAGATAGTTAATTTCGTGACCTGTGTTACAGGTCATCAAGTTGCTAGGTGTCCTCAAGCGGAGGTGAGTGTGGGAATACCGTCTTTTGAAAGGTTATAGTACATGAATTGTGCTAGCTTTAGATACGGCGTAAGCAAAGCAGTCTATTACAGATTCCTTCCACCATGAACTTTTGCCGCGACCGGCCGAGGGCATATAATTATGACAGAAAGAATAGACTGATTATCCCACCTTGATGTCGAAGAAGTGCAACAGTGCCAGCCTTGAGAAGAAGCCTGATGGTGAATCCCTTCAAGACATGCCGCCAGCGCGGTGTGAATAGAGGCTGACGAGTGTAGTGGTCGGGCCGCCGCGATGTGTGTGTCGTGAGGAGAAATGTGTCTCCAATCGACCTCAAGTGGCTTTGGCGGAGATGAGACAGAGGCACAGAGGAATGACTTGCTCTACCCCTGAGCAACGACATAGGGCCTGATCTTGAGCCTCCGCGATGTCATGAAGGGTGGTAGCTGGCTTGTCGAGTGCATGTGAACTCTCGATTGTTGGTGCTGTAATGGCAGCTCATGGTGGGGATCGAAGGCGATGGCTAGAATGGATGGTGGGTGGTTGGTGGTCGAGTACATGCAACGCTAATCACACGTGTCGCATTATCACCTGGCCATGCTGTGCGCAAATGTCCGCGAAGAGGACTACCAGAGGTTAGTAAGTACCCGGTAGGTCCATGTTAATAACATACTTTAATGTGAGCCTAGCCCTGTGATAACCTTAAGATTAACTCCCCAATCACCTCCTCCTTCAACCTTTCCTTGAACTCCTCATCGTCCTTCCCACGCGCAACGAAGTCAATCCTTTCATCCAACGTCTGGACATCATCCCGTATCTCGATCAGTTCCAGAGACTCTGCGTCGTGGGCATCATCATGTGCCTGCCGTAGACCTGCGACCTCGGCCTCTAGATCTACAAATCGCTTCTCGTAGCGCGCAAGCTTCTCTTGTAGCTCGCTGATCTGGGCGTTTTGCTCTTGAATAAGCGTATCTTGCTGTGCGCGATGATGGATTGTTTTCTCGAGTTCCAGCAGTCTGGCCAAGATTGGATCACCTTTCTCGGATGCGTCGAGGCTTCGTTTTCGTTTGTGGGTGGGTGGGTCGAAGGTAGTGGATTCGTTGTATAAAGGTACGTTCGTTTCGGCTGCCGCTTTGTTGTATGATGGTGGAGGAGGTCTGGGGAGAGTTGTGGCCTTGGCGCCGACGCCGGTGAATAATCGTGAGATATCGAAATCTGGGCCAGAGAAGGGCTGCAGCTGCTGCTTTGAGACTGTTGAGGAAATAGAGTCTAGTTGTTCAGAAGACAGAGTGTTGTCCGGGATGTAGATTCGTAAGGATGTTTTGTGTAGTAGCTCATGAAGGGAATCGAGTATCTTCCCTGATCGCGGTCGGGCGGCGACGACTGGCTCGTTGACGAAGGTTGGGATGAGGATGGAGACTGGGTTGTTTAGTTTGAAGTCAAGACATGTTGCGGATGGAAAGACTCGGTCGCTGGAATCGGGAGCATTTTCTTTGATGGAATGGCTGAGGCTGGTAATGGATTTGGGGTTGATATGGACATAAACGGCAGAAGCAGAAGCAGTCGGATGGTCTTTGTATTTAATCGGAATCATAATCTCGAATAACGCGTGAGGTGCATCCAGCCGTAATGTGAATCGGATCAAAGAAGGGGCTGGATCAGCCTTTGCCAGCCACCGTGTTGTGTCATGATGGTGCCACTCGACCACAGCCTTGACCTCGTCGAAATGAAGGGAATGCGGCATAATGATGAAAAGAATACGCTACCGATTAAATTAGTATACGGAGATGCGAAGTACAGACTTGCCTTGACAGCGACAGCGACAGCGACAGCGACAGCATCATAAAGCCTCTACACCGCAAGATAAACCAGTTTCGACGACAGGCGACTTGTGAGCTCCAGATGAAACTGCTAGCTCGCCCCAGGAACCAGATGAACTGCGAACCCGAGCAGGTCCCTTCTACACCCCGGTTATTCCACGAAAGGAGATGGTCTCGTTCGCGTGGGTATAAGCCGGAATTTTATAACGGTGCAGCGTCGATGTACGGGTCGTCTCTTTTGGAGTAGGAGGGCATTTGTGGTGTTTTACGCTGGTGATGTTGTGTTGTGTTGTGTTGTGTTGTGAGGAGGAGGAAAAGAGAAGATGCGAAGGCGAGAGATTAGGCGGATACGTGAAAGCGGAGTTGAGTGAGTGAGCAAAGGTGGAGCTACTATGTATGTGAATGGTCAGAAGCGGAGTTGCCTGAATGATGGAGAGTGGGGCTGTGTGAATGGTGAATGGGCGAAAGAGAGATTAGGTCATTAAGTGCAGTGCAATTAAAATGCACGTGATTTCGCGTCACACACGCGTGTGAACGCGCACGCGCACTTTCCCTTCACATCTTTTCGAGTTTATAGTTTATATTACTTGAGCAAGACAAGGAGATTCCTCCTTTCATCTCTTTGCTCGTGACTGTGTCGGAATAGCTTCACAAATGTCAAATGTCTCGGCCCCTCATTATGTCTGGTGGTTGAGAAATGGGTGGTTGGAATTTTCAGACGGCTGTGTCTGAAGTCTGAAGCCATCACGACATTTCTTATTTCTTGGAGCGGTGGCGGTGGCGGTGGTGTGGCTGGGACTGGACTGGTGCTCTGATTTCATTCGTCAATGCGAGGGAACGCCGGATAATCTTCATCAGAGAACCTAGCTGCCAACGGGAATATCACCACCATCACAGCGTGTATCGATACGAAAAGAAGTGCGTCTGATAGCCCTGTAAGTTATCTATCCAGTGATACTAGTCTTGCCAATTTTAAACGTGGAATATCAGTTTTGCAGCTGTTGGAAAACACAGTCTTTATTGGGCCACGCAGTCCTGCAGAGTTGCACCAGACAAGAAAGGTTGTGCTGTACAGCTCAATTTCGCAACTGTGCAGACCTTCCATTTTTACCAGAGTCAGCACAGCACGCCAGGGGACGTCACTACCATGATCTCTTCCAGACTTGGCATCTCGTGAAGCCATCGCGATTCCTGCTATACAGCCTTTCAATTTCATTTCGACCTTGGTGTTTCAGTGGCTTGGAAGGAATAAATTCTTACGACTGTCCAAGAATCGATTTGAGATGAGGCGATCATTTTGATACTTGCTGTGTATTTTTAGAAAGCCTGGTGGTGGCGTAATCCGTGCATAAATCTTTTTGTCGGCTGTGGATGTGAAGTCATCGCTAACCCCACTTGAACTGTTACTAACCAGAGATATGATTTTGCACCGGGATAATCTTGAGCCAGCTAAGAATGAAGAGACGATCATGTGTTCCAATGCGATGCCTGGCTTCTATTCTTTCGACTGCTAGAGAAGCCGTAATCCCTACTTGAGACTCTCTGACAGATGTTGATGTGAGGCTATCACCAGACTCCAGACATGGTGAGGCAAATACCAAATTTAGTGGTAAGTGTTGAGGCACTATTAATGGCTCTAATGGGTGGAAGAGAATATAAGATGTCTTCTAGTGATTGTCTGTTACTTTTTAATGATTGGTGAGGCCACAATCGCCATTTCCAGTATTTAGACGGATATGAGGGCATCGCCAACTCCTCCACCAACCATTGCACATATAACATTTGGTACAGCACTATGTAGTCTCTGGATATTTGTATAACTATGGTTATTATTCCTGTATCGTTCTTACAATTCTCCACAATCTGTTAGCTCGACAGCGTCGCCATAGCCTCTGCAAAGGACGAAGCTGTCTGTACAGGGTATTGGGTATTTTGAAGACATCTATTCGGCTAATTCAACATTTCTAGGCAGCGTTATCGATTCACTCGAGGGTTCGTAAATTTGGTCAATAATGCATTCTCGTCATTCCTTTCCATTCCATCTCTTCTTTTTCCTTTCGCGCGTCGTTAAAGTGGCGCAGGTCTCCGAAGCCCTCCATCATAGCATGTTCTACCGAGCGGTCGCTCCCCTCATAGCCAAGCTTTGTCCAGGTCTCCCAGTTCCAGATATCCTTTGACTCTACGCAGTCTTATGCAAGGACAACAGAGTTAGATTTTATGGCTTTTATATGCGAACTGACCTCGCTGACGAACACGAAGACCGCTGGGAATAGCAGGGATTCAATGTTCATCGGCGGGATCAGTGATGTAGATACATCTGCACCGCTCTTCGTCGTCACCATTGTAGAAGCAGACATCTAGGTCTTATCGCCAGTCATGAACGCAGTCATCCTCATGGCTGTCCTCTCCGTTGGAAACTCTGCTGTGGGTTCTTTACGTACCCTCGCCGCTCTCACAAACCTCCGCCAAGCTCCTAAGATCCTCAGCTACATCGGCCGCAAGGGCCGCCCGCTTGTCGCAATTGTAGTCGCCAGTGCCTTTGATCTCATCGGCTTCTTCGTCGACTTCATCTAGCGAGGGTACTAAGCCGATTGTCGACGCTGTGTGTAAATACGATGTTGATCAATATATCCACGTCTCGTCCCAAAGCGCGAAACCCCTGTCCGTTTTTGACTTCTACCGTACCAAGGTTTGGAGTGGTACCAGACCAGCGACACCCCCAGCTACAGTAGTATGTTTGTGAAGCTCTGCAGAATAGTGGAATCAATCAGCTTAATTAGACTTCAGTATCCACAAGATTTGGGATGTTGTTTGTTCCAACCCTTACAAGCCGAGTCATTCCCTTCAAAGATGCCACGCGGATCAAATGTACCTTCAACGCTTTCATCTCCGATGTCCTCTCCTGAAGATTCGTTCCCCAGCAGCGGAAAGGCCATAAATATAATAAAATAACAATAATCAGCGTTCTAGAATACAGCGAAATCTTTAATTCCGCTATAATAATTATCTACTTAGAAAAGTTTAATAGATACTGCCAGGGAATGGTATTATAAGTTTCCAGTAGCTAGATAGATAGACTAAATGTCTTTAGATATCTTAAAGTTAATTATAGGTATTAGAGTGTATATTTTATAAAACTAGACTTTAATATAATTAAAGATATAGATATATATTTTATTTACTAAAAATATCTAGAAAAGTCTTCTTTAAATAATTACAGTAAGAGATATCTCCTAAAGGTATAAAAGACTTTTTATAACCAGTAATAAAGATATAATATTATATAGAAATATCTATATTAAGTTTATTTCTATTAACCTAGTGTTATAACCCTGGCGGTTATGTTATATATACTCTATAATTTTTAGATTAACTTATTTAATAAAATCTAGGAGTGACTCTAGTAGGAGCGTATTGTTCTAGGAGTATTACGCCCTAGGAATAATATTACTTTATAATAGTTTTACTACTTAAAAAACTACTTAGGTATATATATATATTTATTAGTACTTTTATAGATATTAGCTTACTAGCTATTAATATAACTTCTTTACTTAAATATACCTAACCCGCTCTATTTACTATTAAGAAATATAATACTTTATAACCGCTTAGTATAACCCCCTATAGTATCTACTAATATAAACCTAATATAGACTAGTTTATCCCTTGCGAAACCCAACTGTTACAAGCTACCTTAAAGACTGACCTTAATACTAATTATTACCGGCCTAACTATATAGCCTTAAATAATATTCTTATTTCTATTAAACTAATAATAGCCAATAAGATAAAAACCAGATTCTAAAAGGGATATTTAGATAATATAAAGTATAGCCCTATTCTTAAGATACTCTTTAAATAGGTAAATAGTAAGGTAGATATAATAGTTAAGAGACTATATAGTAAGAATACTGCTTCTATATTAAAGCGGGGGGTACTATTCTTCTTAAAGGATAGACTACTCTATTATAAAAGAGCTAATAGATATATAAGACTATATATATTATAAGATCTTATTAACAATATACTTAAGATAGTATATAATAACTATAACCACTTTAGCGTTAAATGAATAATAAGAGAGCTTTTAAATCTCTTAATTAATAACCTATCCTATTATATAAAGAAGTATATTTATAGTTACTAAATGTACTATCTTAGATAGACCAGCTAATAGTAGTAAATCGGGAACTATTTACCTATTTAACTACTACTTCTCTCTATATATATAGTTATAATTAACTTTATTATAAATATACCCTTAATAATATTAAAGGGAACTCCTTAGGCACTAGATAGATTTAAAGAATACAATTAGTTAATAATAGCGACTTATATATTAAGTAAGAGGACTTTCCTTATTCCTAGTTACTTTATCTATTTTACTGCAAACTAGGTAACTATCTTTTTATAATAACTCCTTCTATTAAATTGGGGAATACTAAAGGTAATTATTTTAAATAGAGACTGTAAGTTTATATTACTATTTTAGAAATAGTTATAAAATAAGTTTAAAATGTATTTAGTAATAATAATAGTATATTATCCTTAGGTAGATAGTTTATTAAAAAGAAAGAATTAAATAGTGGAAATTACCTTATAATTTTACTATATAAAGAACCTTTAATATATTTAATAAGTGAGTGTTGTGGATAAGTGAGTGTTATACTTTTTCCTATATTCTTTATTATCTATATAATAAGATTGCTATAATCTATTTAATTAATTAAAATTACTTACTATACTCTTACCTAGATAACTCTAGAACTACCTAATAGGTCCTTGCATTATGCCCAGTCTTACTGTATATAACACTAAATACCCAGTCTGACTGACCTTCCTTAACTATTACTTCTTAATAATTTAGCTACTATCTATATATTAATATCTATCTAATTAATTACTTATAATATATTCTATATACCTATAGCCCCTTTATTCTATATTTTAGTTCTTTTTACCCTTTAGTGCTGGCTTAATATCTTATTTACTTCTTAAAGTTCCTTATTCTTAGCCGTTAATAAGATAACCTTATATATAACTATCTTAGCTCCCTTTAAAAGAGACTTAAGAGCTTTAAAAATTAACTCTAGGGAGTTACTATAATATTATTTAATTTACCTATTAAGGTATTTAGACTAAGATTTAGTCTTAATTATTATTATTAGGGTCTTTAAAGTCTAGGGAGTTAAAGGTTTAGGAACCTCCCTAGGAGGTATTGGAGTCTATAGCTATATATTAAGCTTTAAGATAATATTTTCTAGGTTAAAAGGAGTAAGTCTGGCATCTCTAAAACCTCCCTAGATATTACCTTTTATAATAGTAGCTTGAAAAGTGGTATAAAAGGTAGGAAGGAACTCGGTCTTAGTAATATATATTATAGAGTATTTAATTAGATATTCTATTTCTTAACTATATGCCTTTTTAAGTAGCCTAAAGTACTTAATATTAAGTGGCTAGAGTAGGTAAGATATATAAGTAGGTATATAGAGTGTAATAATATTATTGGCTTTATAATATTTCTTGAATTTAATAGAGTAGTAGCTTTTATAACTATTAAGGATAAGAAGATAATAGGGACTAGTTAATTAGTTACTTATAGCCTAATTAAAATACTTTAGCTACTTAAGACTGAGTTTATTATTTATTTACCTATTTTAGCTTATTATAATAACCTAATTGCCTAGGAGGTTATATTCTTAGTATTAATATATAAGGTAATATTAGCCTGTATTAATAATAAACGGTATGATTTATTAACCTTTTATATTAATTGCCTGGATTATAGTAATCTATTTTTAATTTCTAGGCTATATTAATTTAGGTCTTTCTTGCCTTCTTAAATCTATAATAACTATCCCAGACTATATAATACTTATTATAAGGCCAGTCTTATTAAAGTTCTAGATATTATTTAATTAGATATTATACTTTATAATTATATTCTATATAAGCCTAAACTAGCTATAAATAATAATTAGATCTTTATATTTAGCTTTTTAATAGTTATATTTATAAGATAAATATATATTTAGCTCTAGTTATTGCTTTATAAAGTTATAAGCCTAGTGCTTGCCGATAGGTAATATGTTACAGTCTGTAAGTAGAGAATTAGCTATTTTTTCTATAAAATATAATTATAAGGGAAATCCTTATAAATCTAGGTTAAGGATAAATTAAACTATTATTTATTCCTTTAAATTAGTTAGTTTCTATGAGTTTAGAATAGAATTGTATTATGATTGAATGCCATTATAGCGATAATGTAATCTATACTTAGAGATCTTATATAATGTTATAGTGTGTTAGATGGTTAGTTTTAGGGTATTTTAAAGGGCCTGAAGTGTAAGAAGGGTTTTAGCCTTAATTAAAGGTTGTAATATGATTTCTAGTTAAAAACTAATTAATTATATAAAAGTAATGATATAGAAGGGAAAAGTGTAATATTACGATTCATGCCCGTAACAACGCTATAAGGCTTCTATAAGGCAGCTATAGCACATCTATAATTACTTGCATAGCGATTATAGCCCGATCTTTTACCCTATGGCTTAACGGCTTGTGCAACCGTTACATGTAATGCTTGCTTATTAACAACGCTTGCTTATTAAATACGTTATAGTAACTAGATATATCTTCTTTCTAGTCTTTAATAGAATCTAAATAGTGCCTTAAACTTAGGTATAAAGACCTCTCTATATAAATATATTTATAGCTTTAAACCTAGAAGTCTTTTAGATGCTATTATACCTATAGAAAATATCCCTAACTTACCTTATTTATAAAAGACTATTTAAAAAGAGGCTTAATTTATTATTAATTTCGCCGCTATAAAAGGAAAGTAAGCCTATAATAAGAAATATAATCCTATTATATTAAAGAAAGGCAATTAAGTTTATTTATAACTTTATAATAAATACTACCTACCTAGAAATCCTCCCCGGAAGTAGTTATAATAATATATAGGCCTATTTAAGATTATCTAATTAGTTAAAGACTTAGTCTATAAGCTTTAACTGCCTAATAATATAAAGATTTATCTAGTTATTTCGGTCTAATAGTTTCTATCTATATATATTAATAACTATAGAGAGAAAGAACTAGGTCCTATAGAAGGAGGTTTTAAGGATAGTAAAAAGTATATTATTAAGCATATTTTATAATAGGAAGTTAAATAATTTAGAAGAAATATAATATTAATTAAAGGATTTCTTCTTTAATAGAAGGGATAGGGACCTTAGTATAATTAATAGGTGCAAATTGCTAATATTACTAAGGATTTAGTTATAGACTTCCATTATAATTATTCAGAATAGTTTAAGGAAGATGGCCCTTACTGTAGTAAAAAATAGAAGAAATTTAAGAAATAATAATTAATAGATAATAGGTATAGGACGGTTAAGTCCTTATGATATAAGGAATTCTATACTATTTACACTAAGGATAGTGATATTTTCCTTTTATGGCCGGCATTTAATGTATAAAGGTATTATAACCTTAGTAGGGAAGCCAGACCCATAGATAGTCCATTCCGTAGAGGTCTAAGCTTGGTGTATTCACAAGAGCAACACCAAGCTCGGGTCCTTTGAATAGAATCATGCCTCATTAGAATACCTTTACTTGCCCCTGTGCTTAGTGACCGGTATCAAACACTCATGACAGGTGGCGAGGTTCTTCCATAGTTAGGGCTGAGGAAATGGTTGTGTATTTTGAAGCACCAGGAGCTCAGTGAGACGGAAGAGCATACTATGGTTAAGTCTTCTTTGGCATAGGCCAAGGCTGCCCTCTATACTATAAAACAACGTTACCAAGAAGACCAGCATTCTGCTTTCCTCGGTGGACGTCAAGAGGCTAATCTTGTCATCGCCACACTCGAGGTAAGTCTAGTTAAGTATTGTTTAATGCGGTGGTACTAACACGCTTTATAGCAGTAGAAATCTTTAAAGACGTCGAATGAATTCTTTACATTTCAAGGTTGGGATATAAACACTTTCTAGACAAACGAGCATAGCGAAAGGCCGGCGGCATGTGTTTTATTTTAAAGATCTATATTACAGAGATAGCGTATTTATTCGTGATAAGGGATGTAATCATCGGTTCTCATTTATTCCATTTTGACCTATGTATGCCGTTGATCTATAACTAGATAAATATAGGTTTCTTATCCTGAGGCTAGAGTTTCGGTTTTATTAAGGTCTAATGTAATTAACACTTTTCTGAATATCTACTACACAGCGCAGCCCACTCACTACCCAGAATAGGCTGTTTCCAAACATATGGCTGCACAATCTCGATATCGCAGCAGCCAGAATGCAACCCATTCAACTTACAAGCCATTTCTGCAGCTCTCCCTAGGCTTAAAAGCGAACAAAATACCTTTTAAACGACGACAGATTCTAGTTCAAGTTATAAATACTTTGTAAGTAGCCAGACCTGTAGTGACACCCTTCAACTGCCATCGTTCAATTTCATTTTCTAGACAATTTATATGATTATCCCAGCGGTATAGACACATGGCAAGCCAGACCTTTAGGTTGGTTATATAGGAGCTAGGGACAATAGCTCAAGCAATCGAGACTGTCAACCCCATCATAGGCACGGCATCTACACTCACAGGGCGATGGTCTTGCGGGCCGGTTTACATAAACTACAGTGTCATATTTCAGTTGCTCTATGCTGACCTTCTGCATCTCTTCGCGTAGCTTCTTCTGCCATTAATGGCCGCTTTGCTTTAAGCCGTAGATTGCTTGACAGAGGAGGATAATACAATATTTGGTGTAGCTGTGATCTTGTGCGTAGTGACTGAAGTAGGGGCCGTGAAGGAAGTCATTGAGACGGTCGAAGAACTTCATACAGATCTCTAAGACCTTCATTTCGGAATATAAGCTACCACACAAGTCACCGGCTCCGCATCTTCGTCTTGGTCTCTGCACGATAGATATCCACAAAGAAGTTGTAAAACGAAGAACAATCCCGACTTCTGCAGATCCTGACGCCCGTTTCCAGCATTACGCGGAAAAGCTGATGGCAGCTGCCATTACGTAAATATATCATTATATAATCGAAAGTGGCCTTGAATATGGTCTTCTTACTACTGGCGAGGCCATTGTATTTCTCAAAGTTGACTGGGATAAACCTGAGACTCTGTACTATCATCTAGCGGACGTGGACTGAGGACTTCGAATCGACATTACGGCCTATCCCAGAAAACGAACGTCCGGCATTATCGAATTACTCCCCTGGTAATGAACTTATTAGTTACCTATAAGGATATAGACCGGTTGCTGGCCCTTCCCCCTAAAAGGAAACGTCAGATTGCTAAGTGCCAGACTGGCGACGGGTCGTTAAGGAGGGACGACAGACAGGAACAATCTGATGACGAGTCGGCACCAACCCAACAGTCTAACGTACATAACAAGTAGTATCCCTATTTTTTTCCTCTAATTAATACTAACTTACCCTATAGAAGTTAAACGGCACCTATTTAACTTATATAATAAATAGTATTAAACTGACTCCATTTAACCTGTATATATATAAGTATATATATATATTTATTTAGTATTAAATAGAACTTAGCTTATGAACTATTAATATAACTTCTTTACCTAAATATACCTAACCTACTCTATTTATTAATAAGAGACATAACACTTCGGAACCGCTTAATATTTACATTGAGTCTAGTAGTACCGTTAAAAAAGAGATCCAGCTATCGTAATAAAACCCACAGAAATATCAATAATAGGGGTCTTTACACAGACCGAAAAGCAACAATATCTCAAATTCAATAAGATTACCCACTATATCAGCCATAACTCTATTTCTCAATGGTATAAAAACCCCTATAAGAATTACCTACTAAGGCCACTTTTCCCTCTCTACACTCCACTTCAATCAACCCACACCCACACAAGAAGAAGATCACGACAAATAACCTGCCAAGCCGTAAGTCAACCTGACCGAATTGGATCAACAAAGCTAACCTCAAACGCAGCCGACATGTCAATCAACGCACCCAGCTTCATGCCCTTCCATAAGGACCTCCAGCCGGCCGATAATAGCAACGTAGCTAGGGCATATAGGAGGGAATTCCAATACAGCTAAAAGGCACTTCTTAAAGTAATAACTAATAATCCCAGTACCTATAAGGACTTACAGGATTTACTTAATAAGATTAACCGGCGGCATACCATCAAGGTAGGCATAAGGCCTACAAATCAAGAGGCCAAGGTTAAGCTTACCATCTTCGGCTATACAGTCCTTCAGTTACCTAGCCTCTTTACCTATAATAATAATCATAGCGGTAAAAGTATATAGCTCAAGAAGGAAATATCACTTCTTAACCATCTCAAAAGGAAGCTTAAATCGCCAGGCCTAACTAGCACACTAACAAGGGCAGAAACTGCCTTCCTTAACGCATTAAATAAAGGTAACGCAAATCCAATAAAAGGCAGGCACAAGAAATGGTTAATAGACTTAAAAATAACAGCAAATTCAGTCAGGGAATTTAACTAATATAAAGAGATATAGGAGGAAAATTCATATACACTGCGAGATAGAGTTTTATGCCAAAGGTCAAAAGTCCTTCGGTCACTAGGGAAGAAGCTGCCATAATCAATTAACCGAGATCACATGACCCAACAGACCTTCCCCGCCGTAAGATAATAAGATAAGGAAAGGCAACCAACAGTAATTCAACAGTAATACAACCGAGGTAACCGCTTAATATAACTCCCTACAGTATCTACCAATATAAACCTAATACAGACTAGTTTATCCCTTAGGAAACCCAACCGTCACAATATAGCCATAACCGCTAGGTCTACTTTAAGTATATTTACTCTTAAGTCATTCTTATATCTTTTATTTACTAAATGTAGTAATACAGCCCCTACCTATATCTATTATGCCTGTATAAATAACATATACTAAATAACGGTTTTAAGTAAGAGGTATAACGTAAATAGCGATTTAATCTGTATTTTCAGGGGCTGCTATAAAATAAAGAATCCGAACATCCAAGAGTCCTAAACCTCATTTGTCGCATTCCCATCAAAGCCTATAAACGAACCCGAGATTACACATAGAGTAAGCGCTTAGAAAACGGAAGTACACCGCCACGGACTCTGTAAGGATTGCTACAGCAATCCTTAAAAAATGTCTTACTGCTATTATAAAGGCTGTTTCCGTTATTCAATAATGGCATTCTTATAACCTTCACGCAAGAAGTCTTTCCTCAACACCTTTTACTCTTACAACATTTAATATCAAACATCTAAGTCTTACCAGAATTCTAGATAACTTCAATACCTTTCAGTTATATCTGAATCAGCAGCGGGAGACGGCAATGCTGTTTTCAAGCTATACCGATATAGCCCATCCATGGCAGCAGCTGTCATCTTCATAGTTCTCTTCCTACTAGTCACTAGATTACATACATATCAATTAATCAGGACGAAGACTTAGTTCTTTTCTTGCTTTATCATCAGCGGTTTCAGTAAGTCTCTTCCCGAAAGGCAATATATATTCCTATTCCGAGACTGACACCTAGATAGTGCAGGTTATTAACTACGGTGGTGTAAGTTTCCTTATCGCTAAAACCTTCCAATTCTAACCTCAACCCAGAGGGCAGTGTCTGCCAGCGAAAGCCCCAACTAGACTGTGAAGCCTTATGTAGTCCAGACTTTGCTATTGCTTATCTCACCAGCCTTATTCGCGGCAAGCATTTACATAATCCTCGGACGTATCATCATTATTACCGACGGCAAGCGGCACTCGCCTATCAAAAGGATCTAGCTGACAAAGATCTTTATCGTCGGTGATGTCGCGTCCTTTATTCTTCAAGGTGCAGGTGGGTTTATTCCTCGACCTTCCTTTTTCCGTAATTGTTCTAACAGCTCGTAGGTAGTGGGTTGATGGCAGGCGGCTCACTCAAAGCTCTTCACAATGGCAAACGCATCATTATCATAGGTCTCATCGTCCAAATTGTTTTCTTCTCACTGTTTACTGTCACTGCAGCCGTGTTTCACATAAGGCTCGTGGCTTCTATATCCGCAAAAGCCGCTATATCAGGAATCCCTTGGCAGAGATATTTATGCACACTATATATTGCCTCTGGTCTGATTCTTATACGGTCGGTGTTTCGGTTGATTGAATATGCACAGGGAAATGCGGGCTATCTTATCTCATATAAGGCTCATATATATATCTTCGACAGTATTTTGATGTTTCTTGCGATGGTGTTGTTTATATGGGAGCATCCTAGTCACCTAAATGCTAAGCTGAATGGAGGAGGAACTGCTATTAGGAATGGAATTTAATTGTACTGGGAAAAGTAGAGAGTGTGGTATGGTTTCCTACTTACTGTAGACTCTAGCCGGACTAGATGCTCTTAAACTGCTTGGAAGGTTACTAAGATAAGGTCTAAAGTATATTTATAATCTATTTCTAAAGTGGCACCACTATTATTAGCCTTCCCTTTTGTTTTTTAGACCCGTCTTTAAAACTAAAATAACAAATACTCTGCAAATAAGGCTTGCTCAGGAGGTAATATCCATTAAATTAGGTTCTAAATATCTCTGTAAGCCTCTTAATTGTAGTGGTAACCACTTAATAACCAAAACGCCCCGGTCATAAGTCTGGATTATATGTGGCGAACTTCAAGACTCTAGGCGTTTTTCTTAATTATTATACTACATTAACCGTACTAACCGATCTTAAAGTAAGATCTTCATATACGCTTTTATTTTAAAGCGACTGATAAAATGGCATGCGAAATGACATTATGCACTATATCTCGTTAAGATATTATATGCTTTAAATATAACTTAATATAATATCTAAATACTGATAACCCACCTCCATATAAAATTAACCGCGCTATATTCACTCAACCCAAATGAAATATTTCCTGCCATTCTATCAAGACGAATTTATCTCGTCGACAACACAATCGAGATCGTATTCATTGCCGTCCTTGTATTGAAGGTGGTCAACATACCAAATAATGAAAACAACCATGACAATAGCCATCAAAACTGCATCAAAGATATAAAGAAAGACCTCATGAGAAATTAAATAGCCGCCATTGCCCTGGAGGTATTCAACGACACAAAAGATGCTTCGAACCAAGATAATAATACTGACAGTATACAAGACGTTAAGGTCAAGCTTCCACGGTAAGGCATTCTCTCTAGCAGCCAGCATAGGGTTTTTAAGGCACTTCTTATAGAACAGCCCCGAGGTAATAACGAAGAAACCGAACACCACGATCTAAACGAACAAACCAGCGAGGATAATCTTTTCTCCCCTGTCATATACCTCAATAGTACCGGACGCTTGGATACCGCCTCCAGCTGCTTGTAGCGAGAAGGATACGATGTCACCACAGACAAAGACCTTTGTCAACCATCGAACGGGAATCAATGAGAGATGTTAGGCTCGAAGGGAGATGATGATTCGGGCGAGGATCATGTAGATCGAGGCGGCGATGAGGGCGGGCGCAACGAGGATAAGAATTGCTTGGAGGCTGTAGGCAGGCACAGACTTTTTGTTGTTATGGGATATAATCCGGGTAGCGTAGCCGATGGTTTCGACTGTAAGGAACACGTTAGGAATATTCGTAGGTGAGCACGAATTGGGGAGACGTACAAGCACCGCCGATTGTAAACGGAATAAAGTACCAGGCTCGGGCTTTAGTGAGGCGCCAGATGTGAAGGCAGGAAAGGATCGCGAAAATGACCGTAGCGACGATGGCTGCAGGAAACGATGGTGTATACCGGTATAATTTGAAGTCCAGCTTGCCGTCGGCGAGGGTATTAATGCGTGTGAAAAGCTCCATCTTTGCTAGCGACGTTAACTGAAATTGGTTTCGAAATTAATGTGCAAGTAGCTTGGAAGCAAAGGAAGGAACAGCTTTTGTCGAGAATGCAGAACTGTGATTCAAGAGAGCAAAATGTTAAGAAGTGGATGGTTGTTTTGGGTATGGCATAATGGCCCAACCTCCACCTCCGCACGGTGACTGTATCACTTGTCTAGGTTCGCATTTCGCATTTCGCATTTTACGCGAACTTAATAAGTGGATGAATGACATTTGGCGTCGTTTGCTCCTTGGCTGCGGCCCGCATCTCGTTTCCGAAACGAGAGTGGGTAGCAGCGAGAACAAGAAACGAAACCACGGGCCTATAAGCGAAAGCTTGTGGTCACCAATTTGAGAATTGAAAATATCCACAGATCATCAATCATCACGTTGTCGCATGGGGCTTAGCTAGCTAGGTGTATGTAAGCATTAACAAAGGTTAATGTGTTGGTAACCATCCAATCTCCTCCGTCGGCCATGCTAGATAGTTTAAATACTTCTCGCCAACAGAAGCGTATATCCTTGTCATGATATGGCTAACCTAACCATTCAGCCACCATTGACTAGGCAATCTGTGCAACAAGACGTAAAAGTAGGAAAGCACAATAAGCGCTTCAGGTTCCTTATCCGCCACAAACTCAATAAAGTCCTTTGCTAGCACGACCCAGGAAAAGATATTGACCAAGTCCTTATCACCATCTACCTCATAGAAAACACCATAGGTTTGATTTAATGCGACAAGCGCTTCTTGGTAGATGGAGCGTCGCGCTGGATCTGTGACTGACTTGTCCATAAAGACCCTTAGTTGCTGCATGTAGTCCGTTTTGAAGACCCGCTGCCTGGCCTCCATGCGTCTGCGCGCCTTGGAAAGTAGGGCTGAGAAAGGACCGAGCAACAGCGTGCTATTACTCAAGGCAAGAAAGCTTGTACAGCCGCTGATCAAGACCACCCAAGGGGGATACGGGCCATCCTTTTGCTCCGGGGTTTGTGCGAATGCTTGATCACATAGGATTAGCATGGCCACGGAGATACTTGGGGTACTCACAATAGTAAATTGTCAAGATGGAAAAAGCAAATAATTCTTGAGCGTTGGTGTTGTTGTAGGCGTCAATGAATGGAGCTGCGATGCTGAGAGCCTGGTTATGATATACAATGGCCCTTTTGCGGAGAAGTTCTTTTCGCTCTGTTAAGAAGTGGGTGAGGTGGAGTGCTGAGACAGACAGTACTGCCAACATAGCATATTCACATTTGAGACAAAGCCTGACAATGCGAATTCGCCAGAGATCTCGGATTGCCACATCGTTACTTAGTGTTGCGTAAGTTGACGTGCAAAAATTATGCATGAGCTCCAAGTCCAATAAGTCAAGATTCGGTGCTATGGCAGATGCCTGCGGCGACGACTCGACATGACCAATGCCAATATTTTGGATTTTAAGGGGAAAACTAAAAAAGCTCGGGATGGAAAACGAGAACGAGAAAAAGAGAAAGGCAACCACTGAAATAAAAGAAACCAGTCCTGTAACCCCGGGCCACTAAGTGGAAACACTCGTAAGGTCCTTCACAAAGTACCATGCCGTCGAATTGGCTGCAACAGGAGACTTGTGTGGGCCATTGTGGATGTATCCGGATATATCACACAAAAGTTCCTGAAGTTTTAGCGTGACAACCTCGTTTAACTTCGTTTTCGTTCCGCTATACGAGCTGAGAATTGACTCAGCCTGCCTTTCGACTCCTAGAGGCTTGTTAATAACAGTAGGGTAAGAAGAAAATGTTCTGGAATGCAGCAATGAGCGAAAATCCAATCAATGGAACACTATGCGATTTGTATTGAAGAGAATCTAAAGCTGTCATATTGATGGCTGCAGAGGAACTAAGTGGCGGATCTAGATACTATTTGTTTTCGCCTTGAGTTTCCATTGCACTGCACAGCACAGTTCATACAAAGTAGATAGCACTGGTGTAGCAACTCCTCGGCCTTGTCCTTCTCTGACTACCTCCCCAATGATATTCTCGTGTTCAATGAAATTACCCTGAAACGCTTCATGTTAGATTCAGAACTATTATCTGCAATGAGTAGGCGCCTTACCTTTGCTAAATCGATTTGCATACTCGGTGTGATACTCTCGTTTACTGGGTTAGTCCGTATCGTATCACTTATAATGCTTTCCGGAAGCCCATGTCCAGCCTTCTTCGCAATAGCAAGGACTTCTTTCATGGCGGGGACTACAAGAGTGTCCATCACTCGGCCTGTTCTTTGTAACTCGCCAGTGTTCAGGCGTGTCAGAGCGCATACCGGATTGAACGAAGCATTATAAACCAACTTGCTCCAGCGATCAAAATCCACATCCGGTTTATATAGGCAGGTAGTTTTACCTCCCACGCTGTAAATCTCTACGAAGCGTTTCGCTGCCGCTTCTTGTACATTCAAATACAAGGAAGGGTTATTGAAGGCTCCGATGTGTAGAAGGTCGTTCTGTTTCTGCTCGATAACTCCAGGTACGACTTCGTGGGCGTCGATTCTGCTAATACCGGATACAATAACATTGTTCGGGAATCGATGGATAAATGGTCTTTCGATGTTTATACCATTTTGTATCAAGACGATGGCGGTATGGCCAGGAGTGACGGCAGGTGCAACGATGTCGCATAACGTAGGAATAATGTCGGGAATATTCTTTGTGCAGCACACAATGAAATCAAATGGCCGCCCCTGTCCGTCATATCGGCTGGGAATAGCATCCAAGCCTATACTGAAGTCAGCTTATACTTTTCATCTTGTTATAAGTTCAAGAAAGACGAAGTTAACTGACTTTCGGTAGGTCGCCAGCTGTGAATGTCGCCATGCTGGCAAGATCTGATCGTGAATCCCTTACTGCGCACGACTTGGAAATTGGACCGCAAGACAGACGTGACTTCAGCCAAGCCTCCTATTTCGAGATTCAGAGCAGCAATCGTACCAATACCACCGCTGCCAATCAGTAGTACTCTGTCTTTAGGTGAAGTCATTATGCTATGCCTTGACTTGCCTCTTCCAAGTTTCTGAGCGAAGGGTCGCTGCGATGACAAGTAAGGTAATGGGCAATATTGAAATGATTATCCTTTTTCCCGGATGCGATTCGCGTCACAATGCCGCCCTACTATCCGGCTGTGCCGGTCGAGGTGCCGGGCTGTCTTCACAGTCCAATCTCCGGGATACGGCCCCGCTTTCATCGCCAGCATTCCTCAGCGCTCTCAGAAGACCTACCGATTCTTGACTAGCGGCAGTTCTAGTGCCCAACAACCAAATGTGCCGGCCAGCAGTGCTTTGCTGGTCAAGTATCCCCACTTGCATGACGCTCGCCACCCTCTGATTATCTGAACCGGCACCGGCTTATGTTGCATGGAATCGCGTTATCGATAGACAAGGTTTCCTCAAATTAATGCCGCCAATGCCCCAATCGGTGGGATATTCTTCAAGAACCGCGAACAGTTTGTGAAAGAGGTTGCTCAAAGCATTCGCAATGGAAGTCGGCATAATCGGTTCTGGAATCATCGGGCTCACGTCTGCTCTTGCCCTCATCGAAGCAGGATACTCTGTGACCATTATCGCCCGTGATTTACCTGGCGATGATTCATCTCAGCAGTGGGCAAGCCCTTGGTAGAGACCACTCAGCCCCCATAAGTGTTTCTTTAAAACTGACGGGTGTTGTGTAAAGGGCCGGTGCTGGCATTCTTCCACACCCGGACTACAAGGGACATGACTTACAGACCGAGAGCTTCAAGTTTTACTGGGCACTCGCCAATCGTGATCCGACAAGTGGAGTACAGGTAAGTGGCCCATCGATGTCAGTTATCCTTAGGTATTCATTGCTAAGTCAATTGTCAGATGGTAGATGTAACTGAATACTATGATGACCGAGATGATGATTCTACCATCTGGTACAGACGGATGGCCCCCAAGTATCGCCGTCTGCCATTAAAGGATCTTCCAGCAAACGCCAAAATCGGATTCAAATATCAATCGATGACTGTTAACCCAGCAGTATTCTTGCCCTGGATCCAGGCGGTGTTGGACAAGAAAGGCGTTCGTTTCATCCGCGCCGAAGTCAAGTCCGTTGAGGAGGCCAGGTCAATTCTACGGATCAAGATGATCGTTAACGCGTCGGGCCTGGGGGCTTTCCAACTTGCGAATGACAACAAAGTGGTCGCTGTCCGTGGCCAGACGATGCTTGTCGAAAGTGATTCTCACGAAATGGTCATGTTCCAGGGCTCTCATTACACCTACCAGATCCCACGGATGTACAGTGGCGGCGTCATTGTTGGAGGAGTCAGTCAGCCAGGTAGCATGGATCAGACGGTTGACCCTGAAGTACGGTCAGATATTTTACGACGAATGAAACTTGTCTCGAAAGATCTGTACCAGGACGTGAATCTGAACAAGCATGTCATTAAAGACTTGGTTGGCTTTCGACCGAGCAGAGAAGGAGGATATCGATTAGAGCGGGAGAACAACGTGGTACACGCTTATGGCTTTAATACTCTTGGGTATACCTATAGCTACGGCGTGGCTTTGAAGATCCGAGATCTGATTAGGTCCGCTACAGATGAGGAGGAGGCTGTACGGAGCAAACTTTAACATGTATTTAGGATTCCTCTATGACCCCTCAGTTATCTTTAGTATGTCAAATTATTCCCTACTAAAATAGGTATCCAAGACAACATTATCTTGATAGAACCCTGAAGAATGAATATAGTGAATTGGAAGGTTACTTTCGGCAGAGTATATATACTCGCATTGCTCGTTATTAACAGGCCACGATAGTCACACTTGTAACATCTGCCAACTTCATCGCTTATCTGCATGATTCACGTTTGAGGGCAACTCTTAATTATTATCTAAAAGTATTCTATATTAATACCGAAATAGCCGACTGTTGACGTCTAGGTATAGATAGATGATAGCGGAGTCTCTGCATAGGTTATTTATTCACGAAGGCTATCTGCTTGTCTCTTGATCTGAATTTCCGATCTATAATACTCCTTATAGTCGAGATCCATGGCTATTAACTAAAGCCACGCATTCGATCTCCACCTCGAGGTTCTTAGGCAGCGTCTTAACCGCAACGCAACTCCTAGCCGGCTTGTGAGTGAAGTATGTTTCATAAACCGTGTTAAACTCAGCAAAATTCTTCATATCATCCAAAAACACTGTCACCTTCGCCACGCGGCTTATGTCACTGCCAGCCGCTAACAAAACTGCCTGGACACTTTTACAGCAAGCATGAGTTTTGTCTGCAATACTTCCTTGGAGAGGTTTGCCGGTGGAGTCGATTGGGATCTGGCCAGAGAGGAATATATATTGGCCGGCGACTACAGCTTGGGACTTGTCATATCAGTTAGCAGCGTGATGCTGTCAGTTACTGAGAGAGTGTCATACATAAGGTCCGATAGCTGTGGGAAAGAGTTGGCTTCGTCACGTCCTAATGCTTTTGTCTTGTTGTTGCTTACCTGGGCATCCCTGTGATGTCGTGACGGTGGTAAGGTCTGATGACATCTTGCCCCTTCCGATGTTGTAAAGATAGCTTATTCCTCTACTTTAAGATGCGTTTATTATAGTGCAATCGAGGAAATCATTTACCAGTAAAGGTCGCCGTCTACGTGGACCCCTAGCTATGTCAATGAAGAACATTTATACTTCTTTCAAACCCGCTAGTAGGGAGAAGCCGGTCTCGTGTCCGGCACAATGCGTCATAACAATCCATTGCCTGCCGGAAACAGTCTTGTTGGGTGATTTCAGTGCTGCTGACAATTTCCAGATTTGCCGGTACATTCTGCCGGAGAAAGATACCGGCACGGTCTCTTGGTGGACCCTCATCGTAAAATGGTATCCACTTGACTTCTTTAAGTCAAACGCGGCCAGGCATTATATATATGCGGTCAGACATAACAGCTAGAACCAGATTAAAACTCCTGATCATAATTGAAAGGTCAAACAAACTTCCAGGCTGTTAATGAGGTATGGGATAAGTTCTTTCTGAAGATTTTGACCTGAAGCCAGTAAGTTATAGGATCTTAAGAGGCTACAACAAGAGCTAGCCAGTTATGTTGCAGTGTCGTACTTGTGTTATCATTGCTCAGCTGTCTGTGGACGTGTCAGTTAAAACAGAGTTTACCGTAATTCTTGTGTGAAGGGAGGGTCTATAGCTAATCGGGCTAGGTAGGCAGGCTAGATTAGGGTCATATAAGCCTGCATAGAAACGTGAAAACTTTCGTGCACCGCATAAAGCCCAAGTTGAGCTTGTTTTAAAAAAGTCCAAGTGCGACATTATCAAGTTCCTTAACAATACTCTATCGAGACAGTGGATAAAGAGTCATATTATGAGAAGGCGTATATAATCGAAATGTTCAGGCTGATCGGGAAATTTCAGCTGTCTTTATGTGAGTGCTGACCCTCATCTATCCAACTCCTGAGCCCATCAGTGTTAATTATCTCACTGCGGTCAAGATATGACAGCACCTTAGTGAATTCCTGGACATATTCGAAAGCTCGACGGGAGATCTGTCGATTCATCATGAACGGGCAGTTAAGTAGTGAGCTGGCAACACTCCGCACTTTATAGATCTGACACATAGATTTTAGCAAAAGCAATTGGATCGTGTCGACTTTAATACTCACAAGGTAAAGTCCGTTTGGCTCGAGACATGCATGAGGGATGCTGTGCAAAATATGTAGCAACTGACGGGCCACGTCTTCACGCTCCCTCCAATTTTGCTTAAGCTGACCTGTAATATCCGTATCATGCTCTGCAGGCTGTCCTCTGTCGTTTATTTCCTGCAGTACCACATCCATCTTGTCGAGGAGAAAATTCTGAAGCCACAGGTGGGTAACATGTAAGTTTGCTCTTGTGATTTCGTTCTGGGAGTGGGTGATATGAGAGTCGGTAAAAGCATTCTGGCGGGCATCGCTGCTATTGAACGAGTGGTAGTTATCGCCTGGACCCCATTGGCGCATGTATGTAGGTAGCCCATCTAGATTATATCGCAACTGGTTGAGCAAGTCTTTAAGTCTTGGTAGACGCTCCTCTGGGGATCTGCCAAAACCACAGTTGCAGCCATCATTATACATGGACTCTCTCATTCCGAGGAGAAATGCCCGAGAGGCCATTATGAAGACGGTCGTGGTATTGAATGGTGCGTCGTCATCAGATTCTGTATTATTTGGTAATCCGACGGGTGGAGTTGAGGGCACTTGGCCGACAATACCGGTCTCCAAGATATTCTCATCTAGAATATTGAGCGGCTCTAGTGCAGTAAAGTCTATGTCTCGTAAGACATAGTTATCGAGATAAGTCAGGTGATTGCTTCGTCCCGGCTGGATTTTAGAATGTCTACATTTGTTAATTGGAACTTGACGAACCTGGCGTTTAAGCACTTACGCAAAGGTGTAAAGCTGTAGCCAGAAAGACTTCTTTCTGAGTTGAGTCTCGATGGGATTAAGCCCATCGTATTCTGAAATGAGATGCATCCCAAGAAGTCGAGCGATTTGCATCGACTCAGCGTCAAACATCCGACTTTGATTTATCTGGCCCGTTTGAAATGCTCCTACGGCAAGACAATAAGCTACAGCCCATTTCCGATGGCTGATATGGTCCCAATAGTCTGCCGGGCGAAGGCGCAAGCACATTTGTGCGCAATGGTTGATCATTGCCGTACGTGTACCAAAGCGGGCAGCGAGAGCTTGATAACTGTCGAACTTGGAAGGCAACAATCCCACAGTCAGAGTTGCTAGCGAAACAATGAGTAATAGGAAGTCGAGGTCGCGTATATCTCGATTCGTGGCCAGATCAGCACGGAACGTTGGTAGATGGACCACAGGAACCAGCGGGTAGATGTGGTCGATGAAGTCCGCCATAATGGTTAAAAATAGAGCACGAGGACATAACTCATCAGTTTGGAACTGATGTTCGAAATATTCGATGTTTTCTGACCCATCTTGGTTGATGAGCAGGGCCGGGAGGGGGACGGATGGGCAAGTTCTTGGCGATTCGCTGAGGGGCGATGTGCATTCTAGTCTCATATGAGTACTGTTTGATGGTGTCGAAGCATGTTCCTGATCCGAATGGATCTCTCCGGTTTGATAATGGCTGGGACTATAGACGTGGAACTCGGGAGAAATCGCCGCTGGCTGTTGTGTCCTAGAGCCATTGTCAGCACAAGAAAGACCACCACCATTATTGACTTGATGGACATGGTTTATTCTGGGGAAGTCACCTTCTCCGTTTAGGTCCTCGAGGTCTCGTAGGAATGTCAAAACTGCACTGAATATGCAGTCTAGAGCACCCTATACAATGCGACGTTGGACCTGTGCTGACTTTTGGAAACACGCATTTCCTGCGCCGAGCACGACAAGCATCACATGCTCGAGTGGTAAGTTGTCTAACCCTGGGACTAGCAGTCGCCGCATCATGGTCTCTTGACAACAATGACGTGCTGGGGTCTCTATCCGTCATATTGGGTCACCAGTTGCTCGGGACGGGGACGGTTTCTGACGACGGTTGACAAGGCGGAGAAATACTGTACAGTTGAAGCGGAGGAAAATAAGACCCGCTCTGTTTGAACGAGTCATGTGCTTGGTCATATTTTTACTCGTCTAGTGGAGCCGCAATTCAGCGCCCTAATGAAGTGGGTGACTTTCAAGGATCATGGTGCTAGCGGGTCAAAGGAACTTGTCTTCCCACCGAGTTTCTCCTGGTACCTTTTTGAAGTGGCTATGGTGCAGCTATTGACGGCTTCAGCAATTTTCTTGTTATTATCCCTTGGTAGATCAGCATAATCTTGGCAGCCATTTTGTGTGAAAATGGTTCTGCTTGAGCAAGTATTGATACAAAGAACCTTGATCACCGGCAAAGTACATCGCCCTTCTGAAACATCTGATGATTCGATTATTGTTGTTCATATAATCTGCAGCCAGTAGTCGTCAAATACCGAGGCCATTGTATTTGTCTAACATGCTAGCGCGCCACATCATCTACGTAAAATTGTCTTACCAGAACCATGCGTTAGGCCAGGCATGCAACTCTTGCTATTAAAGGTCTAGGAACTAGTTCAATTAGTTGCACTGGTTCAAGCAAGCCTTCAGTGCTCCAGACCCCGTCATGACCGAAGTCCCGTCCAAGTGGTCGATTGCCGAACCGTAAATGTCCGCTCCAAAAACTCACACCTACTACTCGTTCCCACCAGAATTGTATACTCTCCAGCATCGCTGCACCAACAATCCTCCGTCTCGCTCCAATAGCTTGTCGCACGGAGCACATCTAGCTCCATCTTTGCAGTTCCATTTGCACCCGCCTCAAGGTGAATCTTAGCGAAGCCCTTAAGTTCCTTGCTTGATCTTGTGATGGTATCAAGGGGAAAGGCTGTGAGTGGTGTTGCGTGGGGAGGCTTGACGTAAGCCTGTACGACAGCAGCGCCGGCACGCGAACCAGTATTGTTCACGTCAACGCCCACAGTGAGCTTCTTACTCTCGGAGGCCGAAGATTCTTCGATGCTTAGGTTAGAGAGTTCAAAGGTCGTATAAGACAGTCCATGTCCGAAAGGAAACATGGGCTCAATGTCCAAAGTATCATACCAGCGATACCCGACATGCACATCTTCACTGTAGAGCACTCTACCTCCTTCAGACCTAAAGCTGAGGGCACTGGGGTTGTCTGACACACGACGAGGCATTGTGATTGGGAGTTTACCGGCCTGCACATATCATGTTAGCTTAGTTCTCTGCCGGCTGGGGTTCAACTTACAGGGTTAACGACGCCAAACAGAACGTCGGCAATTCCGTTGCCTGCCTCGTTGCCACCAAACCATGCCTGTGCAATAGTGCTAGCTTGATCGACCCACGGCATTGAGATGGGTGTACCGCTCTGAACCAGGATTACAGTGTTGGGATTTGCTTCGAGAACAGCGGCGATCAGGTCATCGCTACCGGGAGGTAGCGACATATTGGGTCTGTCTTGACCCTCGCTCTCCCATTCTCCGCTTGTTCCGACGCATAAAACGACTTGATCGACAGACCTGGCTAGTTCGACAGCCTCTTGAACTGCTGTACGCGGCTCTAGTCTGGGGCAGCCTCCGAGACGCATACCTCCCTGCCCGAAATCGACGACACCAGAGACTTTGAGATCAGAGGTCTTGTCGCAACCCCAGCGCACGACGACGTTGTAAGGCTTGCCACTATCGAGTACCTTGGATCCAGTCTTCTCAATTGTGCCGCAGCCCAGAAATGAACTTCCAGGCTTCTGGTCCTTGACGTTTGACACCACCAACTGACCGTCGATGAAGAGTTCGCCGGTGCCGTGGACACAGAGACCAAAGTCCCATTCTCCGGACTGCTTTGGAACCATAACGCCTTCTATCTCGGCATACCAGATCTCAGCGAGGTCTGGATGTACATAATCAACGAACCACACGTTGGCGTCGTCTAGAATTCTTGTCTCGAGAACTTTGCGAGTATCCAGATCTGACAATGGGGGCGGCTCATTGTATATGCGCAAAGTGAATCCTTGGTGCTTCCCGTCTACCGTTCGCAGGGCCTTACCTAGCTGAGGCAATGATCGATGACCGTACAACCCCTTTGCAAAAGAAACGTCTTTGTTAATTCCCTTGATGCCATCGAGTGGTGAAACGGTGTTGTAAGCTCGGAGACTGGCACTTCCACCGCCACAATATATGCTGACATCGGCATTGGGGCCGATGACTGCGACTCGCTTCATAGGGTCCAAGGGCAGAATATTCTTGTTATTCTTGAGTACAACCACTGACTCTGCGGCAGCTTCGCGAAGTAAACGAATGTTTTTCTCATTTTGGAGCTGAGTCTCTGGTGCATTTGGCGGAATACTGGTATTCTCGATAGAATGCTTGACCAACTTCAAGACATTCCTTACACGTTCGTCCAACTTTGATCGCTTGACCTTGTTGGATGTAACTGCATGTACCAGGGTCTCGCCACGCCATCTCGTGGGACCCGGCATTTCTAGATCTTGTCCTGCATTGATCGCTTCGGATGTGCTGTAGGTGCCGAACCAGTCACTAACGACCAGGCCATTCCATTTCCATTCATCGCGTAGGATATTTTGGAGCAAATGGTGATTATCAGGGCAGTGTGTCCCGTTGATTTTGCTGTAGGCTGTCATGAAAGCTCTTGGGTTTGCCATTTCTACAGCAATCATAAAAGGAAGTAGGTACACCTCTCGTAATGCCCTTTCCGTAACCTGAATATTGACAGCCATTCGAGCACTCTCCATATCGTTGCATGCAAAATGCTTCATCGTGGCAGAAACGCCATCTTTTTGCACACCGCGCACATAATGGCCTGCAAGTATTCCCGAGAGAATAGGGTCCTCTGAGAATGACTCGAAGCCTCTACCGCCTAACGGTCCCCGTTGGATGTTGACTGTAGGCCCAAGAAGAACGTGGGCGCCTTTGGCGTGGGCTTCATCGGAGAGTAGTTGACCGAGTCGATAGATCAAGTCAGTGTTCCAAGTTGCGCCTAGTGCTGTACCACAAGGGAGGCAAGAAGACGGGGTGCTGTCAAAGAAATGGGTGCCCCTGACGCCATTGGGGCCATCGGATAGGCGAATGGGCGGAATTGACAGCCGTTCAATAGCTGTTGTATGCCACCATCCAACACCTGTGGTGAAAAGTCAGATATACTTCATCAGGGTAATATTGAGAGTTTTGATGGACTTACCGGCCGTCAGCTGGACCTTTTCCTCTAGAGTGAGCTGCTGGATAAGTGCCTCGACATCCATGTTTTAGAAGTCCAGCAAAAAGCATCGATTTTTGTTTGGAAAAATGATGATATAAGCGAAGCATAAAACTTCGCATCCGACCGTGGCATGTGTTACTAACTAAACCTACAAGTGGGCTATATAACCCAGAGGATTAACCCTGGCGGGCATTTTGAGCCTCTTACTTTGTCACAGGATCACAAATCTCCGCCCGAATTCATTCACTCCAGGTCTCCGTTTCCAACGTGGGCCAAGTATGTAACAATGAGAACGGCAAGGGACTGAGCATGCTGCTGCTATAGGGTTACGTACATAACCTTCTGATCATTTTCTACCGTGTCGCGTGCCTGAAAATCTTCTCCGTAGTTGCAGGGGTAAACGCAGGCGGAGAATTACCATTGTCAGCTGAATCAGTGTGGCCTAGCCCATAGTTACAATTCTCCGCCTCGGGTACTGTCGTGAAAATTAGTTGTGAAAACTCCACAGCATAAGCCTAGCAAAATTCCGCCTTGTAGTTCCCCACTCCTTGTGGATTCTTGCCAAAGCTTGTTGGATCCATCACAACGTGTGATTCCCCATGGGCGCCCCAGCCCAGACCAAAATTCCGGGGTTGACAGAGTTTAGCGCGCCATGTGACACCTTGAACCGTGTATTGCGGGATCGATAGTCTAGGATCATAGTTTTCTTCGCGTTAATGTTGCGTGCGATTATATAGACCCGTGCGCGCCCTGAACACGACTACGACTTCAATGACTATCAACAGCCATCGATCCTCAAACATCCAATTGAACATTCTCCTAAATCCTTTCTTGATCTCTATACCAATCCCTTCAATTTCTGCGATTTTGTGGCAGTGACAGCCAACATCAGTCATGGCCGCCACCATAGCCACCGAGGTTCGCAATGCGCCAACTCACCAAGCGTGGTGGAAGCAGAGCCACTTGGTGAAGCTCAACTCCATCATTCTGTCGCTTGTATTGTTCTGTACGTTCTTCTCTCGAGTGGGCAGCCTTGAGACGCACTCTCCATCTCGCCTCCTATTTCGAACCGCTTGGTTTCGGATTAACTAACACGTCTGTCTACAACAGCCTCAGCAAACGGCTACGATGGAGGTAAGAACATCACACCTCAACTTCCAATCTCAAACTAAATTGACTAGGTCTCATGGGATCTGTGCTCGCCCTCAAACGCTGGAACGAATTCATGAACTTCCCCAGCGGCGCATACCTCGGTTGGATAACTGCCATTTACTGGCTCGGCAACGGCCTCAGTACACCCTTCGCAGCCTGGTGCTCCAACCGTTACGGCCGCAAACCAGGACTTTACGCCGGTTACTTGTTTTTGATCATCGGTGTCGGCATGCAATCCGGCGCTCCTAACGAAAAGACTTTTACCTACTCTCGACTCTTTATCGGTCTCGCCGCTGGGTTTTTCGGAAATTCCGCGCCGGTTCTTATCAACGAGATCGCATACCCTTCGCATCGATCGATCGCTAGTGCTCTGTTTATGTGTGGTTGGTACGTGGGCGGTACAATCTGCGCTTGGGTTACGTTTGCCTGTCGTGATATTCCATCAGATTGGTCGTGGCGTATTCCAGTTCTGCTACAGATTTTCCTCCCTCTGTGCGCTATTCCCGGCCTCTTGTTCTCGCCTGAGAGTCCCCGATGGTATGTTAGCGTCGGCCGTATGGAAGAGGCTACTGAGGTCATCGCCAAGTTCCATGCGGGAAGAAATAGGGATGATCCTATTGTCACTACCCAGATGTTGGAGATTGAGGCAGCTATTACCGCAGAAAAAGACGCCGCCGCAAGCGCTTCGTATCTCGACATGGTCCGCACTAAGGGTAACCGCCATCGACTCTTCATCTCTGTCACTCTCGGCTTCGTCGCCCAGTGGGCAGGTAATGGAGTTGTTTCTTATTATCTACCCCTTGTGTTGAACTCGGTTGGCCTCAAGTCTACGACACAGCAGACGCTCATCTCTGCGTGCCTCAACGTCTGGAACCTCCTCTGGGCTACTGCTGCAGCCGTGAGCTGTGACCGATTGGGTCGACGGTTCCTTTTCCTGACTTCTGCGAGTGTTATGTTCCTTGCGTTCGTGGTTGTCACGGCACTCAGCGCATCATTCGCCAAGTCGGGTGCATCGTCTGTTGGTTTGGCTGTGGTGCCGTTCTTGTTCATCTTTTTTGCAGGATATGATGTTGGATTGTAAGTATTACTCAACCAAACGGTTTATTTCGATGTCAAGCTGACCATGATCCCCAGGACCCCATTCTTGGTTGCTTATCCTTGTGAAATTTGGCAATTCAGCCTTCGTTCCCGCGGTCTTACAGTGGCATGGTGTACTACGGTCGCATCTATCTTCTTCAATTCTTTCGTCAACGCCATCGCACTCGACGCTATTGGATGGAAATACTATATCGTATTCGCCGTCATCCTGTTCATCTTCATATTTGTTGTCTACTTCACCTACCCTGAAACTCGTGACCACACGTTGGAGCAGATTGCTGTTATCTTTGATGGTGACGAGGCGGTGCCTGCTCAGGCTGTGGCTTTGGAGAAGAATAAGGTTGACACAACATATGTCGACGATATTGAGGCCAAGGAGTAATGGAACACGTGTATGAGGCCATTATATTTTGATAGACAAGCTGGAAATACCATCATTCGAATGTTAAACTTGAGAGTGCGATTACCTCGGATAAGCCAATTGGCGTGTATGAGCTGATAAGATAAGATAACAACTCCAACTCCTCTTATCTTAATCTAAACCCAGAGCATTCTCACTAGTGGTTGGACTCTAAGTGTCATCAATGACGTCAATTTACGCATTGTGTGCCTTGCTCTGTTGTTGGCCTGTTTCTATTTATAGTATCTACCCGCAGCACAAAAAGGCTACCCTATATCCATAAATTCGTGAAATTGGTCAGAGGAATATGCATTTTAGACAAAGACCAAGCGATTGCAGCAGTATTTATTTCCAGTTAAAACATAGCTGTTATCGCTGGGTCCTATTGTAATGGGTGTTTTTATGCTAGCCAGCGAATTGCAGGACTTGGAGTAATAAAAATCAACGGGTGTCACCACGCTGATTGCGACCAATTTCACGAATATGCACGGTATTATCTTTTTTTGTTCCCCCTCTTTTCCTAACCAAACACATCCTCATTTTCCTAAAAGTGTTAGAGATACTATACAAGTAGCTCCTCGCGCCATTATCTCCTTCCTCTAGCTTTAGCTTGTAATACTTGCCTTTACCACTACACCAGATCACGTTTATGAGCTCCAAGTCACCGACAGACTGTCTCGATTACTGTGCTCAACTGAGTATAAGAGATCCATGGAAGATGGCGGGCTTATCGGTGATAGTTTCAGAAGCAGCCCATTCAAGAGTGACCGTGATCCCATTGTCGTTTCATTCCTTCTTATTGGGGCCAAGTACAAAAAAGGCAGTGATGCATTCACTAATACTCAAGCTCAGACTGATTTTGCTATTCGAGAACTCTTATCAATTCAACACAAATCTAACTTTAAACCATAACTGAGGATTAAATAGAAGTATCTGTGTCTAATTGCATCTAAGTCCATTCCGGCCAAGATCCTACGCCGCTTTCAATGTTAAACATCTCAGAACCAATAAAGTTAGGATACAGAAACGGAAGATCGGGCGGTAGTAACAAATCTTCCGCCGTAAAAAGATTACCGGACAACAGATCTGAAACTACAGGTGTTGCTGGCTGGAAGTCTGGTCGAAGTTTCTGAAACTGCACAGAGACTATATCGCCGAGGATATATGCTGCATGGCACTGTAAGCCGATTGACTTAAACCAGTGGATGAGCTTGAAAACGAGACTGTCTAGATCGGAGATGTTGTAGTTAGATGTTTGTAACCTTGACTCGTACGTATGGACGAGTTGACATAGCATCAACGCCGAAAAGCCAACGACGTGGTAAATGTGGTCTGTTAAGTGGCGCGTGCGATCGTCGGTTGTATCGATGGCAAGATTGATAATGGACCTGGAATGTGTGATCATTTCTTTGAGAATACAGTGGCGCATTACTGATTTGGGGGCTTTGAGGGATTGGCAACGTGTCAGCAGATGGGCAAAGTGAAATCCCATTTGTAAAAATTGCGACCGGGGCTCATCTGAGAAGCTATATTAGTACAATATGTGGCATGTCAGGGGCAATACTAACTAAGCAGAGCCATCCAGTCTTGTTGCCAAGCTTGAAGAGCGACCTTTGCACTGATTAGGTCGATTTGTGCAGCGCCGCACTGACTGTAGATAACCCAGTATAATTGGACCTCGGCTACCATCCGGGCTTCGTAGTTTGAGGTCTTGTTAGATTTAATGAAAGTGACACAGCGATTGACTTGCTCTAGGTCCAATAATGAACGTCGGCGAGTTGCAACGCAATATCTATGAAATTGTCAACATAAGCTTCCCTAGGAGGTCCGGTTATCGTGGCTTACTGAAGGTGGACCACGCATAGATGATTCCACAAACACCAGGCGTCAAAAGCTACATTATCTGTGGGCTGATATGAGCTGGACCGCATAACCTCGGCAAAGCATGGGCTGGCAAGTGCTTGCTGTATAGCATATCCTGTTAAAAGCCAGCTGTCAATACTCAAAGGCACCTGCCCAACAGTAGTTGACCAAAAGCTCAAGATAAGAACCGCTTGGAAGAACTCAATAGTCTGCGGCACCTCAAGGAGTGAAGCTGTGATGAGTCGTTTTGACTCTTCAAATAGCTTCGGGGCAAGTTGATCGGCTAAATCTTGTGTTGTGTGTCGAACTGCAATTAGAAAGATGCTGCATACAAGTAGCGGCGACTTTCGAACAATGGGAAGAAGTCCTTTGACTGTGATGTCTTCTGGAAATCTGGTCCATCTGCCATAATGAGTGTGGAAGCTGAAAATCGTGAGTTGATCTTATTTTGTTAGGGGAGAGGCAGCCTTACAGCTGTAAGAGAGAGTAAGCGGTTGATAATGACACATGCCCTGTCGAGATGACGTCTGGTCGAGATCCAGCCGGTGTATTGGCCTGCTCGGGTGAATATACTCCAGCATCAACTGCAGCATCTCGGATCATGAACAAAGGGGCCGGGTCGAGCTCTGTAGAAGGGCCTAGTCCTTGAACAGCAGGACGTCTATCTCGATCGGAAGAACCAGTAGGCTCATCTACCATCGAGTCAATCCGGTCTAATAAAGCGCCGACTGTACGTTCCAGATGTTCCAACCTACTAAAACTGTTAGTGGTAGCCAAATTTAGAATTACAACCCAACACACCTATCATCCACCGACTTCTTCTGATCTGAATCCATAGAGCTTATGATTGAATCGTTATTCATATGTTGTGTCGGTGGCGAGATGGAACACCTATAGTCGTGGAGGGCTTTCAGTGAGCAATGTTGGGATAAGGTCTCACATCGTAGACATATTCCATTGGAACCGCTAGAAGCATAACAGCGGGTTTTGTGTTTTCGACAAAGGTCACATGCCTTTGAAGCTCTTCCGGGTCGAGTAGGAGGCATGGTTCATGCCTGAAAGACTGCTATGTAAGATAGTATCCTCTATAGATAAGAGATTGTTGGGTGATTATGCCTTATCAATGGATATGGCGTGCTAAGAAGATCACGTGGTGGTTAATAATACTGGGTTAATGCATCTCAACTATGGTTTAGCGTGAAGTTATTTTAAGAGCCAACTAGCAAGTGATCTTACTCTATTGAACTAGTTTTTTACAGAGTATTTAGTCAATATGTAAAATGTTTTAAAGATTTAAGAGGGACATTACTCCCAGTACCATTTGGTACTTTACCTCTTCTCGGTTGCGGCTATTACAGTTTCTAATATATAGTTTTCTTTTACTTTAATTTTGACTTTATTAAACTTAGGCTCTTTAAATTTCCTAACATTATTAATAATACAGATAACGTATACGATAAGCGTGCGGCATAGATAAGTGCGCGGCATAAAAATCCCTTACCTTACATTAACACTATCAGATTAATTAATACTTAACCAAATAATATACTGCGAGTTAATAAAGAGGCTTATATTATTCTTACACTTAAGGCCTATCAGGCAGACCTAAAATTAAGTCTATGACAAGCTACATTTCTTTATAACGTTTACTTCCATACCCTCTACTACCGATCCTAGGGCAGGCAGGCCTGTATTGATTATATCCCTAGCTTATAGAAACTGAATAATCTGGAAGAATAGGTTATAGTTAAGTATATCCTTAACTTAGATTTGCAAGGATTTCTCTCTTGGTATTGTAATATTAAAGAAATAGCAAATCGACTGCTTACTAAACGTAATGTATTACCAGTTAGTAAGCGTTAGGCTATTAATTTTATTAAGCGGTAATCAGAGCTTAAGATATATTCTTTTCGTAAATATAATTATTATAGGGCTAAATATAAAGATCTAACTATTATTTATAATTAGTTTAGGCTTATAGAGAATACAGTTACAAAGTACGGCATCTAATTAGATAATATCTAGAACTTTAATAAGACTGGCTTTATAATAGGTATAATATTAAGCGATATAGTTATTATTAGCTTGGAAAGGTATAGAAACCTAAAATTAGTCTAGCCTGAAAACCGGAAATAGGTTACTGTAATTTAAGTGATTAATGTAGAAGGCCGAGTGATTAATTTATATCTAGTGGTTACAGGCTAATATTACCTTGCTAATTGGTATTAAGAGAGTAACCTCCTGGGCACTTAGGCTATTGCCATAATACTAAATAACTAGATAGATAATGAGATGGGTCTTGACTAGCTAAAGCACTTTAATTAATATATAGTTAACCGATTAGTTAGTGCCTATTATCTTTTAATCCTTAATGGCTATAAAAGTTATTAATCTATTAATTTCTAGCTATATTGTGAGGTTAATAATATTATTATACTTTGTATGCCTTCTCATTTTTTATACCTACTATAGTCACTTGATATTAGGTGCTTTAGGCCGCTGAAAAAGGTATATAGGTAAGAAATAGAGTAACTAATTAGATGGTTTATAACCTATATTTTTAAGACTGAGTTCTTCCTGGCCTTTTATGCCGTCTTTTAATTAATTATAACTGAGTTAAATATTAAGGGGGGTTTTAAAGAAGCAGGCCTTACTCCTTTTAACCCTGAAGTTATAATCTTAAAGCTTAATATATAGCTATGGACTTTAATACCTATTGAAGAGGTAATTTAATAAGCTTAAGCTTAGACTTTAAGGACCTTAGTAATAGTCCTTAAGGCCGGATTATAGTCTAAATACCTTTAGGGCCGAATTAGAAGATATTATAGTAGCTCTCTAGAGTTAATCCTTAAAGCTTTTCAGTCTCTTATAAAGGCAGTTATGAGGAATATGTAGAAGACTGCCTTATTAGAGGCTAAGATCCGGGAGCTTTATGAGGTAAATAATATACTTAACCGGCGGCGTAGGGTAAAAAGGATATGCCTATAGAATAGAGGGAGCTTGACTATATAGGAGGGTTAGGATTTAATTGATTAGATGGATGTGAGTATGTAGGTATTGGCCGAATTATTAAGAAGTGGTGGTTAAGGAAGGTCAGGGCAGCCGAGGGTTTAGCGCTGTAGGACTTGCGGCAAGACTGGACATAATGCAAGAACTTGTCAGGAGGGAACTGAGGCTTCTGGAGATAAGTATAGTAATTAATTTTAATTGATTAGATGGTCTGATATGTTTTTATTAGACTTTATCTTAAGAAGGTTGAGATTTTTGTGCCGCGTACTTATCTATGCCGCACGCTTATTGTGTACGTTAGCCTTTTAAGATTAAAACTCTATATGATTAAGACACCGGAAATCGCATAAACTCTAATCAAGTAAACACAAATAACACATACATCCGTACGCATAAAAGCTATCTTTTCCTCCCTCACCCCTGACCATATTCCACACCACAAGCTACCAAGTCAATCGACCCTTACAGCTGCCCGTCATTAGTCAATCCATCAAGACTCTACAGATAACACAACTCAGTCCCACGCTGAAAAGCCATCAAGGTAGACCACGCACTTACAGTCAGTCAATCAATCCCTGGTCTGCCCTTCTTCTAATGTTTATAAATTACTATAGTCCATCGATCCTGTCTTCACCAGGAGTAACCTGAAACTCTGCTTCCACTCCAGCATCGCCATTATCGAACAAGCGATACAGCAACTTATACACGAGTATGACAACTGCGGCGGCAATCGCACAGCCAGCCGCAATACTAAGTCCGCGGGTGTAACGAGGTGCATCTAACAAAATCAGCTTTATACTCTGAACAATAAGACCCATTTGCTCACCTTGAGTTCGGAACAGTTGGTTTCCGGGGAAGTTAGCGAGTTGGATGCTCATCACATAAGCAGCCAGGGCCACAGGTCTCTTGTAGTCCTCCATCTTGACAGTGAGCCACGCTGCGCTGATAGCTTGTACACATCCCATTCCCATCTGAGTCCAAACAACTCCTCCATAAAGCGTCCACTTACTCACGGTATCAGGCGCCAGTGCGAGCCATAAAAGGCCGGCTGCTCCCCAGAGGTAACCGAGTGCAATGTGGTATCCGCGCTCGCGAAAGTGATCACTGCTGAAAGCCAGCGTCACCGACCAGACCAGAGCACAGACGCTACCAATAGAATTGAGACCGTTGGCTTGAAGTGAAGTGAAACCCAGCGACTTGATGATCGATGGTGCGTATGTGTTCATCGGCGAGATCATTACCATAGAGAGAAACCCGGCTACGAGGTGTCCATATAGCCTCCAATCTGTGAATGTGTCGACGATGTGAGAGAACAGGACAGGCTGACCGTAACGGAGGGCTTTCGTAGGGTCGTTTCGGATAACACGGGTAACAAGGATAGATGCTTCGCGGTCGGTAAAGATATTGAACGATTTACCAAAGAACGACTTTGGCTTGGCCGCGTTGTGCGGGAAGTAAAGGTATGCAAAGATGCCGAGGACGCAAGTCAACACACCCTCTGATCTTTGTTAGTCTACATATAAGACGAAGACTTGTCAACTCACCAATCAAAAACAGCCATTGCCATCCATGAAGACCACCTCTTCCGCGAAGTGAAAGAAGACCGATGGAAAGTGGACCACCAAGAGCGCCCGCAAAGCTGTTGGAGGCCCAGAAGATGGCATACCTCAACGCCAGCTCTTGATTCGTGTAAAATCGCGATATATAGAGAGCGAAGCCTGGGATGTAACCACCTTCGAGCGCGCCCACAAAGAAGCGAGCTACATACAGCCCGGAAGCGTTCTTCAAGAAAATTTGAGACCAAGTAGCAATGCCCCAACAGAACATAGTGATGGGGAGGAACCTCTCTGGGCCCATGTACTTGCTGATCATGTTGAAGGGCAATTCTGTCACGATGAAGCCCACGGTGAAGAGACTCTGAGCTAGGTTGATGTCTGCATTGTCGATGTTAATGTCAGTCCGTAGCGTGTCGGTCAGAGCATTGCCGATGTTTGTGCGGTCGAACTGGAGGAAACAAAAACAAAGAACTATAACGGGGAGGATAAGTAAGTCAACTTTGAGTAATGCTCTTCTGGTCTCTTTTGATTCGATCCTGAGGCTGGGATCATAGCCGGGAACATGAATGGCTTCATCTTGGATAGTTTCGCCCTTATGGTCTGAGATAGGAGGATGCATAGAACTGTTCTTCTCAGATACAAAATCCATCTTAAACCGAGATTCACAAAGAATTGAAAGAAGATTTAAGAGAGAGTCGATATGAAGACTTAGCACCGATATGTCTAAGCTTCCACATGATCTATATAATAACCGAATGTCAAGTCTACAGTGATACCATTGAGAAGCAATAATACCAGGTATGTATGAGAGTCAAAGATACAATAGCGACGACAATGGCGTGCTGATACGTGCGGGCCTATTGGAGAGCTGCGTAACTAGTTTTGGCGTTATCAGTGATAAGAAGTTACCGGCGGAATACCATTACCGGCGGCATCCCGACGGTAGACCTAAGCTTAGCCGACGGTATCCCGTCGGGTCTATGATCTCGCAATAACACAATGTTGCAATAACTCCAATCAATTAAACCAGATTCGAGCTATATAGAGAGAGTATAGAACTAAAAGATAGAATCCTAACAAAGCCAGATGGTTATTCGAAACCAACAACCAATTAACACAATACCACCTTCCACCAGCTCTATACACCACAATTATTTGTTCCCTGCTCTTCTTTCATACATAAAACTTTCGACATGGAGCAAAATACGCTGAAAAGACGTGGTGTTGGCCTTACGGGGGTTGACAAAGTACGGTCCTTCGGGGGCTACACACTCTTCTGCCCTTTGACCAGCGACACAGCTCACTTGGTTGACATCGATGGAAAGGAAGTTCACACCTGGAAACTCCCAGGCAGAATTGGGCGTCATGCCAGAATTCTTCCCAATGGAAACCTTGCAGTTAACACGCTGCGACCCTCTGATCTCACCACCAAAGATGGAGGACCGTTTCCCTTCCCCTTCTTCAACAAATATGGCGGAGGCGTGATGAGTGAACTCGATCCAGATGGAAAGGTGGTTCGGCAGTACACGGATTCCTTCGGCCATCATGACCAGTACCATTACGGCGATGGTAGACTTCTATTTACAAGTCTTGAGGCCTTGTCCCTTGAGGAATCGGCAAAAGTCATTGGAGGTGTCCCAGGAAGCGAGATTGACGGTATTACCTACGCAGACACCATCAACGAAGTCGACAGCAGGGGCAATCTAGTATGGCATTGGAAAGTATCAGAGCGGTTACCAAGGGAGAAATTTCCTCTGCAGCCACACTACACGCGAGAGCATTATCCTCTCATCAATTCTGTCCTCCCCATGCGCGATGGAAATCACATCCTCGCTTCCCTGCGATCCGTCTCAGCAGTGATAATCATCGAGAGATCAACCGGAGACATCGTCTGGGAACTCGGGCCCGGGGTACTCGCACAACAGCACAACGCCACGGAACTCGACAATGGAAACATCCTCATCTTCGACAACGGAGCTTTCCGCAATGGCGAGTCCATTACTTACACTCGCGCCATTGAAGTCGACAGAGCTACCAAGAAGGTCGTCTGGGAGTATCGTGACCGCTCTCAAATGCATAACTTCTTCACGCCGTTCATGGGGAGTGCGCAAAGATTGGCGAATGGAAACACAGTGCTATGCGAGAGTGCCTTTGGGCGCATCTTCGAGGTCACCAAGGACGGATATGTTTGCTGGGAATATGTTAACCCACACTTTGCGCCCTATCCTGAGGAGGCGACGGCGAAGATGTTTCCAGGAGAGTCAAATGCATTATTCAGAGCATATCGGTATTCGCCGGAGGAGATTATGTGGCTAAAGTAATAGTTAAAAAGATTTAATTGTCTATAGAGTGTACTGGGGCAGTTTCAATTTAAATCTTTAACCGGCGGAGCTCTATAAAAGATATGTGGTTCCCTTAATACTTGCTCTGGTTACTGACTGATGTCTCAGTCGTTACCATGATCTGCTTGAGATGGCCGTGCTCCGGATGTACGCCTCTGCTCTCCACATACGCACTGGGCATACCATTCTGCATACTCGAGTTCATATCGTTCAAAGCCAGCTCTTCAGTGCTGATGCTTCGCGGGCTCCTTCTGGAGGCCTTGATCGAGGCGTGGGCGCCCATTCGCAGGTTGGAACCAGGAGCATACTGGGATCCGTAGCGCTCGTAGCTAGCATAATTACTGTTGTTGGATGACATGCCAGGGACGACCTTCGCTATCAGAGGCCGCAGAGTGGGCAGCGAGGCGCAGATGATGGCGCAATTCAGTTCGATGACGGACCAGATGGCAGCACCGGCCCCGTTCCACGGGGGATCATCGCTATAGACAGCCTCACGGAGGGTGCACATGCGATAGACGGAGATGATACAAACACTGCAATCGAAAAGATTATCTCGTCAGTCACAAAATGTGAAAAGAGGGGGGCGAGGCGCGAGTGTATATACTGACAAGAAACCTAAGCAGAAGATAAGTATGACCATGATCTTCTGCTTCACGGGCAATTGGAGCTTCCAGACCGACGGCAGCGGGATGCAAAAGATAATAACGTCTGTCGCGATGCTTATGGCCGATGAAATGTACCAGACCGGCAGCGTGTCGAGACACCAACCTGCGGTGCTAGGTACGAGAATAGAGACTGGTAAACACGAGGTGCCAAGAAGAGTGGCCTGGACGCAAGCCCAAAGTATAACACTGATGATCACCCAGAAGCAGACATTCTGAACTCGCGACGATTGGAAGATGCGGCGGTACTGAAATAGGAACGAAACTTTGACGATGTTCATGCCTACATTATAGAGAAGAATGGCGACGTACAAGTACTGCACACATGTTAGTCCTGCTCAGGTAGTGGGTGGTTTTCGCGACCAAGAAACGAGCAGAGCATACCTTCAGCTGCTCAATACTATCCTCCGCTGAAACGTTTTCCTTGTGTTTGCCCATGCCATGTTTTGCCTCTGAAGATGAGGAATATTATTAGCTCTGAGAACGCGTAGTGGCTCTGGATACTGGGGGGGGGGGGCTACCCATTACAGTCGATACCGAGTCGACGATGGCAATGCCCTTTGAATTTTGTCAGCGTCTATAGTTACTTTATTCGTAGGAGACTTCGAACTAAAGGACTTGTCGTACCGTTGCTGCCAGAATGGTCCAGTCATCTGGGCCCGCCAACCCGAGAAGTACGAGTCTTGCGTAGACCCGTAGCAATACAATGATACCCGAGGCAACAACAAAACCGACCGCGATGCCAATGATAAGAGGGCCTTGTGACTCAGTCCGGATGATAGAATCCGCCATGGCTGATCAACTCAGTCCACAGCTGGCCAGCGGGCGAGTTGGTTATTTTTCGGTGAGGCTCTTGAGATTACTGATAGAAGCTGTGGGGGAATGTCGTAATATTGCAGAGTCGGGAACAGCATCAATTCACAGAAACGTGACGACCGGCGGTCCTGGGTGGATCCGTGATCTTATCCCATTGTTCGAAATTAGATCCGGTATATTGGAGAAGATTGAAATATCAGGGACGCAGGAATGCGGCACAAATAGCAACCCCCTACGAGGAGTCACTGTGCCGGGAAGTTAGAATGGGACAAACGACTAGCATTATTTAGGAGGTGGCAGAGCAAATCTTACAAAGTGTTGGTTGTGTTGTTCCATCCCACCCCGGCACAGGACAACCAACACCTCCAGCCAAGGCCACAACCTTGAGGCAAGCAGATCTGGATGCCTTCTCGGAGTGTGGAACGAGAACGCCACAGCAATAACAGACTCTGCTACTCTCACCATTTCTGGATAGGATAGAGTTCACAGCATTGTCGCAAAGTTTGGACACCCCCCACGCTAGTGAACCTCAATGGCAACACTAATATATTCCCTTATTATCTTCAATTACTTAGGCTTCGATTAAAAATACCTATATATTCTTTGGAGAACAGAATTGGGACTTTTTCTTCATGTAAATTCTTCGGTGGTTTGTATGGATCTGTGGTGTGCTGGCACTAACGCATACTGACTGTAGTAACTCGCCCGCGTAGAGTCGTAGTCTAGCTCGGTTATGTGCGAAGCAGTTGTGGCTATGACCAAGTGGGATCATCTAGGATCGCGGAGTGCTACCCTGGTTCCGTTGCAGGGGTAAACACAAACAAAGATTGACTATTACCACCAACTGCGAGCGGGTTTTGTTCCCCCGCCTTTCCCCTGCATCATTGCTAAGCATCCGAAAGGCACACACCCTGATTATTGGGGTGGAGAGGAGGTACGATGGAGACATAGGGGACTAGATAATTGTAGGACTTTGATAATACTTTACCAAGTATTATTTACAATAAAAGCCATAACTTAAAAAATGTAAGGCATCCGTATCTTAATTAAATTTAACACTATGACTTATTCATTGAAGACTATGGCTAGCGTAAAGAACAATTGAAGTTCGTGTTTTTGCAAGAGACTTGAGTGAGTGTCGCCAAGTGTCCAAAGAAGGAGACCAGGATCAAGACATGTGCCGCAGGCTTGCTTACGCACCGGCTTTTGAGTTTCTCTCGTATGCCTCTAGTTCGAATTTAGCATCCGGTATGTGTACCTGGTGGTTGGGACCGCCCAGAAATAACTGTGAAGGAATAATACCGACTGTTCAAACCAGCTTTCTAAATCAGTGCATTCTTATCACAATGAACTCCGCCATATGTATTTGTGAAACATTTAACATATAAGCTGTCTCGTGGTATCCGCTCTGGTTAAAAGCACCTCTCTAGGGCTCAATGTCAGTCAGCCGTGACCAAACAGCGGTATTTTATACTATACAAGACAGCCCACAAACACAAACACCTGTACATAGATCTAGACCTAGACCACAAAGAACAGGCTGTTCTAGACCTCCATCCAGTAAAGCCGCTCAGCGTTTTATTTCGTATTCATTTTATTTTTTTCTTCCTGCAAACACGGTTATTAACAAATCTCACGGCTAAGGCTTTCATATGCTAAGACAAGGGTTTAATCCTTGTCGGTGAGTGTTGGTTGTCATATTCTGAAACCTCCTTCCGCTTCGGTATAATAAATGTCAGGCATTAAGACCAGTAGAACCAACCAACAGTTTATAGTGGTAATGATATTACTCGTCAACTTTGCCGTCGTTGGTGATAAGCTCCTTCTTCGGCCAGAACTTTGGCATGGATGGCAGGTCAGGATAACATTCCAAAGTTTGTCTCTAAACGGGTAATCGATGTGCTTTTTGTAACATCCGTGCGATTCTCGTAAATCTCATAAGCACTGGCCAGGTGTCATGCAACGATTGTAACTAACGATGCCACCCGTCGCTCCCGGACCGATCCACCGAAGTTGTCTACATGCAAGGATACTGAGCATGGATAAGACAGTGACAAAGTATGTGACCTACAATTTCCTTCGGGTCTTGTTGGCCCGAGTCGTGCCCCATGGGCTGCAGGAGAGGCCCCTAGGGCACATTCGCGCCGACATGTCATTTGACATGGCGGTGATCCGCACATAATCTCCAGTGGGTTAGGCAATACGGGATTCTGCATGGAGTGCCATCATGCAGCAATGGTCTGCAGGTACAAAACGGCTTCCGGCCCTCCTATTTATCAGTATTTCATAACAGTGAGCCTGGCTGTATGTTTACTTCCACATCCATCTTCTGATACATTCTGCTGTCGAACTCCTGTGCATCCACATTATGCAGCTCTACTCCTTGATCATAACAGGCTTGGTGGCCAGTACATCGGCCGCTACGACCGAGACCTATGACTATGTAAGTCTTTCCTCCCCCGTCACAGGTTCTAAGACACTTCAATGCATTCCTCTGAACGCTACTAAGTCTTGTCGGCAAACAGGTCATCGTCGGAGGTGGCACCGCCGGAGGAGCCCTTGCCACTCGACTGAGCCTCGGCCTTCCTAAGCACAAGATCCTTCTTTTGGAAGCAGGCCCAGCTGCTCTCGACGACTTGCGTATAAATGTGCCAGGTATGCGCGGTGCACTTATGGGAACTTCGAACGATTGGAACTTCTCTTCCATTGCACAACCTGGCCTCAATGGACGTTCCATTGGTGTCAACCGCGGCAAGGTCCTTGGCGGCTCATCAGCGATGAATTTCCTTTGCTATGATCGCGCCGCATCTGCTGAGTACGACGCATGGGCCGAGCTCGGCAGTCCCGGGTGGAATTGGAGAACCATGATCAATGGTATGACCAAGTCAGAGAATTTCACAGGCAACGATGGCGACGTCCACGGTCGCATCGGCCCCATCAAGTCCACTTACAATCGCATCGTCCCTGATGTTTTGAAGCCATGGCAGTCGGTTGTCAACAAGCTTGGTGTTCCCATTAATGACGGAGGGTCACTAGGAGGAGACCCTGTCGGAGTTATGTTCCAGCCAACCAACATTGACGTGACCAACTACACGCGATCGTACAGCGCCAACAGCTATCTGCCAAAGGCTGGACCTAACCTCTCAGTCAAGACAAATACCCATGTCGCCAAAGTTTTGTTCTCCAATGCCAAGGGCTTAGTTGCTACTGGTGTTGCACTACAAGATGGCTCTACAATCCGGGCCCGCAAGGAGGTTATTCTCTCGGCCGGTTCCATCCAGAGTCCAGGGCTACTCGAGCTGTCTGGTATCGGACAGGCTCCTGTTCTCGCCAAGGCGGGTGTCAAACAATTGCTCAATCTCCCGGGCGTGGGTGAAAACTACCAGGACCATATTCGTACCTCCAACACGTATAGACTGAAGAAAGGCTACGAATCCTTCGATCCCATGCTTTTCAATAGTGAGAGCGCTTTGGCCAAGGAGCAATTCAACCTATGGCTTCAAAATAAGGTGTCGTGGTATGACTACACTAGCAGCGCCTATGCTTTCCTCAACTGGGCCCAGGTTAGCAAGAAGACAGGAAAGCATCTCACTCAGGTTGCCAATGAAGGGTTTGCCAGCAATGGTACGGTCGTGGATAAGAAAAAGCTCGAATACCTGACAGATCCTTCTATTCCCCAACTAGAGCTCCTCCTGGAAGCCAACTACGTCGGCGCCGCAGGCTATCCTGGCGGCAACTTTATCACCGTCTTTTCTAGTATCATGCATCCCATGAGCCGCGGTAGTGTTCATATCGACCCGAAAGCTCCAAGAGGCAAGCCAGTTATTGATCTAAACTACCTCACCAACGAGTACGACGTTCACGCACTCATTGAAGGCGCCAAGTTTGCCCGTAAAGTTGCCGAGACAGAGCCTCTGCGATCCGTATGGGAAGAAGAGACAGAACCCGGCCCGAAGGTGAAGACGGACAAACAGTTCCGCGAGTTTGCCGTCAAGACAGTCAACAGCTTCTACCACCCCATCGGCACCTGCGCGATGCTTCCTAAGAAGGATGGTGGTGTTGTTGACAAGGACCTCAAGGTATATGGCACTAAGAATCTTCGTGTGGTTGATGCTAGTATTATTCCTGTCCAGTTATCGGGTCATATTCAGACGGCGGTATATGGCATTGCGGAGACGGCGGCGCAGAAGATTATTGCTGCGGCATACTAGTAGCCAACGTTAGGATACCTTAACTTAAGCTCAGCCCGCCTTAGCGCTAACTCAGATTAGAGCAGTGACAAGCTAGGTTTTAAAATACGGTGGGCGTGTAAATGACCCGATAGTTACAGACTATAAATTCTCTTGAAACCAAAACCTGGTACCTCAAGTCCTTATAAGTGTGGATGCTTTCTCCAGTAAACATTTCAATTCAATGCTTATAAATAAGTTTTATTGCTATATGCCGGCTATACCACTTGATCTATTAGCTACTCTTCCAAAACCAGATTTCACTCTGCTGAGCCGTACTCTATCGCGCCCAAACTGATTAAAAGAGAAACCCCACACTGGCTATGAGACCAATAGTTACTTCACCACTTACAATACAGTCAAGGTTGTAATACTCTCTCTTCTCATATGTTTGAGTCTTTCCATTAAGTCTATATATAGCCTCTAACATAAAGAGAGAAACTGTGCTCTATATTATTACTATTGAAGGCGGCTTCCTTTAGCTTGAAGGTTATAGACTAAACCTCAGATAGCTGGCACCAGACATTCTAACACCTCCAGCAATTTCTCTAGCTTCTCGCTAACTTGGTGTCCTGAGATAGTTTCTATACCATACCTTAAGGTGACTATGTTCATACTAGACGAGATAGTTTACAGCCCATTGCATTGACTCGAACATAGTGGATGCTTTAAAATGACAACTTACTGGCTCAACTATTACCACACAACCAGTCATATTTTCAGTGTCTTTCTAAGATTGTGGAACTCGTTAACTCACATAAGTAAACACTAAACCTAATAGTAAGTTCCTTATAGGGTTCACTCCTTTAATTCTGGCTCTCATCTATATACACTGGGTTAACAAGATCCGCTACCCTATAGACTACCAGCAGTATAATAATTCAAGACTTGTCTATTACAGTACACCACCTTGCTTATCCTTCTTATAGATACAATCCAACCTGATGTGTTATGTTCCTCTAATAGGTAATCCTAGACTGGTAGTTTATTAATGTAGCCCTAGTTATATACCATTAGTATACTTCATCAGAATCCCTATCCTCTGTCTGTTAGACAATCAGAGCCTTGGCGACGGTCGCAATTGCGTAAATACCTACTAGGACAGTATCTAATAGAATGTTTACCAAATCTAGAGTGAGTTTGCGAAACGCCTTAATTGCCTCCTATTAGTAAGACATCTTCCACTTTTTCCCTAGTTAGTCTTGGCATCGTTGGGTTAATCATATGGACCCAAAACCTGTCTTATGAAAACAGGTTACAACGCCAGCATGAAACAGCATGAGGCGATTCCCGTCCGGATTAGTAATTCCTAGAGTAGCCTTCTTTACAGCCGGTGGTGCTCGGGCTAAACAAACGACACTCTGCTATTTGATTAGTGAACTTAGTGACAACAAAGACGTTACGCTCTAAGCATGTTACGACGCAGGTACTGGTTATGGACTATCTCATGCCGCCGGCCGATGGAATAAGACGACGGCGCTTATAATGGCTCAACTCAGTATAGCGGGCGGTGTCCATCACGTAACTTCTTGGTGCTGCTTTGAAATCAGGTCATTGCACCTCTGTGGTACTCGAGGAAAGGATGGTATGCCGTGGCTAAGTCTATGTACCACGAAATTCCGATGTGGTCTCCCAACTTCCATGGCAAGCTGGAGAGCTGCTAGGTTGGGAGTCGTACCGCTTGTGAATGCATAAGTCAAACTCGAAAATCAATCACACCGTCCCTGACATCGCGCGTTGGCAAAAGTATTTAAAAGCCCGGCGCAGCCGCCTTTCCACACTTATCATTTCATCCGTCAGTATAGCACCATCTCCCTCAAGCATCTTACCATGAAAAACCACGTTATCGTCATCCAGGGACCTGGAGACGCCCAGGTCGTCGAAGCGTCCGTTCCCAAGCTTCGAGACAACTACATCATTGTCAAAGTCAAGGCAGTGGCATTGAACCCTACTGATTTTATGCAAATCGACTATTTCGCCTCCCCCGGGGCTCGTGTTGGATGCGATTATGCTGGAATCGTTGAAGAGGTCGGCCCAAAGGTCACGAAGGCTTTCAAGAAGGGCGACCGCGTCGCAGGATTCGTCCACGGATCCAATGCTGTCCAGCATGAAGACGGCGCCTTCGGGGAGTATATCACCGCCAAGGGTGACTTACAGATCCACATCCCGGATGAACTGAGCTTCGAAGAAGCCGCAACGCTCGGCGTCGGCGTCACCACCGTGGGACAAGGCTTGTACCAAAGCCTCGGCCTTCCAGAACCGGAGACCCCTGCAGCCGAGAGGTTTCCCATCCTCATCTATGGTGGCAGCACGGCGACAGGAGCTCTTGCCATACAATTTGCACGGTCATCTGGCCTTGAGGTCGTTACTACAGGCTCCCCACGAAACTTTGACTACCTCAAGAGCCTAGGTGCCGACGCAGTGTTCGACTACAGCTCGGAGACCTGTGCGGAGGACATCAAGAGGCACACTCAGGGCCGTCTGAAGCACGTCCTTGACTGCATTTCCAAGGGCAAAAGCACCGAGATTAGTGTGCGTGCGCTGAGTGACGATGGCGGTCTGTACAGCACGCTCCTACCCGTGCCTGATAACGAGGTGAAGAAATTCAACAACAAGGTGGCCAACAAAATGACCTTGGCATACAGTTCGACCGGCGAGTCCTTCCTGTTCGGACCGCAGACTTTCGATGCCAATCTCGCTGACTTTGAATTTTCGACGAGGTTTTCAGTTGTCAGTGAGAAGCTTCTGCGTAGTGGCAAGATCAAGCCTCATCGGCCCAGCATCAATGAGGGAGGGAGTGGCTTGGCCGGTGCTCTTGAGGGGTTGCAGGCGGTGAGAGAGGGGAAGGTCAGCGGAAAGAAGCTTGTGTATACTATATAGGTGCTGAATGCAGCGTACATGAAGTACATAGACGGCACGCAATATCGAATAGATGTGTAGATTATTTCGCCCAGGGGGACACGCCTCATAGGTCCAAACCGTTGTACCTCGTTACATTGTTTCCTCAACATGTTACCACTTAGGCCCTCAACCTTGTTAACCCCGTATCGACTAAACTGTGTAGCATTTCTAACCACTTATTACAGGAGATTGAGCGAGGCTGGCCGGCGTTGATGATATCGGGAAGGTCGGATTCTTCAGTGCGCCATGCCCTTGCTTCCCTTGCGGACTCGACCCCAGAGTTCTAGAAAGCAGCCGCGTGAAGGTCGGGAGCATTGTCATTGTCAGCCTTTGGATCTCAGAGCCCTGTACTTTCATGGACAGTAATTGGGAGATCTAGTTAGAAATTGACTCTTGTAGTAAGAGGTTTTGAACAAGCGTTGGTGGGCATCCACGTAACTCTCTCATGTTTATGATAATGACGGATCGACATTGCACCGCTCCCAGAATGAAAGTGTGGGCTTGACACTCAAAATTTCTGATGGGCATCAGTAGTCGGGACAATTATGTGCCTTGGGCTGGCGAGATTACTGAATCTGCATGAAGGGGCAGTAACAAATTGGCCGGTTTTCGGCACTATTATTATCCTCTAAATGAGTGGCGCAATTAAGTTTCATCCTTACTAGCGCTAACCCGGGCAGACTCAAGTTAGCGGTAGGGCGACCCGGCAGGTACCTCGTATGAGGCGCGGGTAGTATTATAAACCGGCATTTAAATTGTCCCGATCAGTAATTCTAGGCTTTCTACGGATATCTGAGCTTCCCTTTTACTAAGCACTTGTTACAAACAACTCGGACTGGCTGTTTCTTACTCCAAGAGTCCAAAGGCCGCCTGTAGAAGTTGGCGGTCCCGGTTTGTATTCGTTAAAGTTTATCCTAATACTACGTAGTATAGTTACTGAGAATGGAACTTGAACTTTGTCTGACAGATCATGAGCTCAATTGATTTACATGGAACTAGTATACCTAGAGGAACTTATTGCGTCGCACTCATCACCAAGGTAACTAGCTCACACCTGGTGCTGTACAAGATCCTTGACCAAAGCCTTTAGTTCCACATCTGAAAGTCTCGCGAGCCCAATCAGATCGTTATCAACCTGCTCAAAACTGGGGCCATACTTCGCATTGGTCCCACCCTGGAGAATGTAATTCAACCACACCCATTCGTCCACAATCCCGTTCTTCAGAGCTTCGTCGCTGGCCGCCTTGAGGTTATCGGTGTCGACCTCTGTGATATTCCACGAGCCTGAGATGGCATCCTGGAGAACTGTAGCGAGATCTCTAAAAGAGATCTTACCATCCTCAATTCTGATACTCCGGTTCTTGGTAGCAACGGGGTTCTTAAGGACGCCAACGATGCCCTTTCCAACGGTAGCCAACCGTGTCACACTAACTGGAAGGTGGCCACCATTATAAAGCACAACCTCCTTTTCCTTGACATTTGCAAGGGAACCATGAGTCAAACCCCAGTCAAGGAACAGATTGTTGTAGATGAAAGTGTAGCTCAGAGAAGAAGACTTGGCCTTCTCGATGAGGTAATCTTCTGTCTTGACCTTTTCGGCGAAAACAGGGAGTTGGCGCGTCATAGTGTTCTGCTGATCACATCCAAAATTGGACGGGATGAAGCGCTGGACGCCGGCTGAGATGGCGGCATCGACAAGTCCGCGTTGGGGGTCGCCAACAGCGGGAGCTCCAAGTGTCGAAACGACAGCATCAACACTGACAAGTGCTTCTCGAAGGGATTCCGGGTCGGAGTAATCAACCACCACCTCCTTTACCCTATCCTTGTATGCATCAGGGACCTTGCCAGCCTGTCGCGAGAGTACTCGCACTTCGAAGCCGCTCTCAACAAGCTCTTTCAGAACGGCTGAGCCGAGGCTGCCAGTGGCCTGCGTGTTCCCACGGACATAAGCCAGTGCCAAATAGTACATCAAGGGTTGAACTCACACTAGCCTGGGCGACAGACCTGATTGAACCAGACATGGCTTGAAAACGTGAAGGCAGAAAGAGATTGTTTGCTGAATTGCTTGCAGGCCGATGGAGAGGGGATGTGTTTACTTGAACTTGGGAGGTTTGACTGGGACTTTAATAATTGTTAAAGTCACAATCCAGCTATTTCTAATCTACATGAATGGGTGGGATATTATACTTACAATCTAGCTATGTCTAATCTACAGTAACGAGTGGGATATAATGATGTAAACATGCATGTGGATGTGATTGCTGTGGCGTTTGCGTTATTATCCTAAAGCGGGGTGATTGAGCTTTTATAGAGTAGAAAGCTTACTAATACTTATTGGCTATTCCGGTGGTTTAAAAGTTTTCTACCTTAAAGTATAATTGTAATTAATTGTTAGTCAAAACCTCCCAGTGCCAGTGACAGCGCATGAAGGCACTGGACACTGCTCGCCTGCAAGTTAATGCACAATCGCACCGACCACATTGTATTTATGGCCATTATGGTGCATAGTTATCAATCTGCCCTCCCGTTCAGGATACATCCATGCTTAGGGAACCTAAGTCGTAATTAATCTCTTTTGGACCCTGTTTTCTATTCCGCTAACGGACCGAATCGCCTTTGATTTGTTTCGGTCCTTCTCTAAACACGGAACAAACCCTTAGGTACTCCATGATGTTTCGTTTTGATCCCCCTCCGGGCAATTATTCTTCATGGCCCGCTTTCTTCCTTGGGCCTGAGTGCAGTTCGCGCAAGCTAAGAGTCTACCTCATTCTACCGTCCCGGCCTACCGTAGCAGTAACCACCGAATCGAATTGGGAAGCAAAGGAACCTCCTCTCAGGAAGCCAACCGAGCGTAGGCGACTCCTGGACCTAAAGTCCTATAGTGGGTGCAATGCGTTTGTACCCAAACTCAAGTGTACGTTTTTTGACTAACCTAATCCAGAACATGATACTCACGTAGTAATATGTCGATCAGGTGGGATGATTGCCCGATCAAGCTGACTACATATGTAATAAAATTGAAGGTACGTTAATGGGAAGAAAATTGCCCAAACTGGTACTTCGGTCTGGACTCAAACTTAGTGTACAATGCGCTTCGCTAATTCTCAGCTTGTATTCCATCAAAAGCATGCTCCTCCAACGCCCCCATCCCATAGCCCTAGTCTGAAACGTATTCTATTTGCCCTTCATCAATTACCTTGCGTTCTTTTGAATCGACTTTGTGCATTGCCGACCGAAGCTAGGGACGAAATAGGGGCTATCTTGCAACCGATGAGAGGCCAGCAATACGACCATCAAGTGCTCCAAGTAGCTTCCCCTTTACATGCCTGCACTGAGCTCAGGCTATTCAGGCACCACAAAACGACGACCGACCGACTTGATGACAGGGCTTAGATTAACGACCTAGCATTAAGTGTCAGTCGGATATCTGACTGTCTCATCTTCGCTGAACGTTTAGGCTTCTTCTGGAAGAAAGTCGCATAACACTGCCCCTGAGATTCCCAACGCGCCTCGCTCTACAAGCAACACAATCTCACCATGTCGAGTGTAAATCATCCGAATGTCATTCGAAGGTAAGGTCCAACCTCCTCGCCCGTCTCTGGGCTCTCGCCATAATGAATGCTTCGCTTCCATCATCGCTCCTCACCCTCGTTCGACCCCCAATTACGGCACTGGCGCGGCTGGGCTTTGCTGACCATGGCTACAGGAAACTTGCCAACATTAGCGATACTGCTTGTAGAAAGACAAGTTTGCTGAGCGTGTTACACCATGGTATCTGCCTACAGTAAGTTCCATTTCGTGTCAACTTGCCATGATTGGATAGCTAACGATGAAGCCGCATAGTATTACGCGAGTTATGATCACGATGCCTGGCGGTAGACGATATGTTGGCGACCCGAATATAAATTCCCATACACTTTGAGAACTATACGACTGATTGCAGACTACATGGCAAGTCTCTCCCAGCTAGCGCTTTAAGATCTCGCCGGCCAAGAGGACTACCAGCGATTCCGTCCACATGCCTAATTCAAAGGATATATCATATTGATAGGTTTGTCTGTTGATATGTCGGATCCGCTAGATCATATCAAATATGAAGCTCGGCACCTTTGGCTTCCCTACCGCCTGGAAAATCCAGGAAGCTGACATGTTACTCGGTAGTGCGCCGAAGAAGCAACATGATATATGCTGGTATTCCCACCATCCTTGTTGGTTTGAAGAAAGATCTAAGAGAAGACCTGATTGCGATCCAGGAGATACTAAAGAAGTCCCTACGATTTGTCACGGAACATAAAGGCGAGACCATCGCGCGAGATATTGGCGCCGAAGGTTATTTGGAATGCTCCGGCTTGAGTGGAGGGTGAGGGCATTGGCGACGTCTTCTAGGCTGTAACCCGTATGGCACTCCAGATGTTTGGAAAGGGGGAGGAAGGAGGCTACTGCATTCTACTGCGATAGGATTTTACATCTAATATCGGCGTGACTTGCGAATAAAGCGCGGCCTACTACTGGGATATTTCTTACGGGGGACCATTGGCGAATTCATTACATTATTAGAGTTGCATGGAGAAAGGGTTATCTGCCGCAGATACGTAACTAGCATCGTTCATGCAACATTCTGGAATACATTGTTGCAAATAGTAAAAACTAGAGAAATAGATCAAAGATTGTTACTAGGTGCTGGAGGGCTGATACAAATAAATGCTTTATTAACTCCGAAGAACACTGAGGCAGAGCTGTTCAACAAAGCTAATGCAGACATAACTAGGCCGCTTCCCTCACCACTAAAAACATCGCCATTATTATATCTTAGCACATCTAAACAGAGACAGACTTACTCATTGGAAGAAAGTGTATTATGCTAATAAGAGAAGGACTATCTTCATCGTTATCCTCTGCGTCTATCTTTACATATATCCTCGGCTTTAATTATTTATCAACTCGGCACTCTTTTGGTTTCATCTTAGCAAGCGAAATTTCTCTAAAGTGGATCGAAGGTTTTCTTTGTAGCTGAAGTCTGGGGTACAGATGGGGTACTTCCAGTGTCTCATCTATCCTCGTATCTTGGACTAATTTCAAAGTACTATTTTTTCATACACTCGTCCATGCGGAACTCTTTACCTCCTACAAGCCATTACCCTCTTACCTTCAAATACCTAATAGATATTCAGCCATGTTGATAAAAACCTCGAACGGACTATAAAACAAGCTCAAATAACTTGCTCATCGTCTCGTAATCGCCGTAAACCCTCTCGGAGGTTAACATACCAGTACCCAACATGCCCCATCACAGAACCCCCCATCAAGACTTCGTCACTGGGTTGGTTGCAACCTCAGCACCTAGATTCTCGTAAAGGAGTTGAAGCCATTACTCCGAATCCCGCCGTTTCAACGAAGATCTCATGATCTGTTCCATGCATGGGTCCAAGCCACCTTACCGGGATGCTCCGCCTGAAACCTTGCATGTTCAATTGGCACACCCTCAGTTCCCCAGACTCCCCTCTTCATCGCAATACGGTTAAGGTATCCCTCTTGCCCTAGATCCGGGGCCATCGGTCTTTCGTAGGTAGACATTGTTTGACGACTCTTCGCCCTTGACATTCTGGCCACAAGGCTGATAGCCGTTCCTCTAGAAATATAGGTACGAAAATTAGTTGGCTGAATGTTTATCCTTCCCCAGGCGGTTTGCTATGATCGTAGATGATTCCTACTGAATCTCGTATTGAGAAATTAAATCAAAGGAAACAGGGACTCTAATGTAGATATCAAAGAGAAGAGATTGGCTAGATGGCATGCTGATATGTGGAACACTCATCAGCCCCGAACGAGTGCTTTCAGACTTCGAACTTCTTTTTCCTATTCGGGGACCGATAGGGATCTTTTGTAGAAGCTAAAAGTCCTTGGGTCTTATGACCAGATGGCTAGCCCTCCTAGCCTCTCAGGCAAGACCATCAAGTATATAACTATCCCTAAAGTGCAGCACCCGTCATCACAGAATACCATAATCTTCAATCCACGACAATTCATCATATTATTCACACACTAGTTGATACTTTTCAATCTGTCCTCAGTCGAAAATCACCAAGATGAAGTTCCTCCCCATCGTTGCCCTACTAGCGACCCTTTCAAGGGCCCTTCCGCTCGATGCTGCGGCCAATGATGCCAGTCTTGGCACTCGGGCTCTCTTCTCGAGTGATGAGCTGCTCGACGGGGACACGGGCTCTTGTCCCAGCGTAATCTTCGTGTATGCTCGTGGCTCCCTAGAGTTCGGCAACCTGGTAAGACTACCCATGAGATTACCTATTACACATGTTTTAAATCATACTGACATAACCTAGGGCTTCTTAGGGGGCCTTGTCGGTGATGGCATCAAAGCTGTGATTGGCGAAGACCAAGTCTGGACCCAGGGAGTTGGGGGAAACTACTCTGCTGCCATTGACGACAATGGACTACCCGATGGAACTGACCCAAAGGCTATTCAGGAGATGACCGGTCTCTTTGAACTTGCTGATAGGAAATGCCCTAATGCTACCCTTGTTTCTGGTGGCTGGAGGTTAGTACAGAAATCCCTTTTTGACACATGTGGACGAGAGTCATACTAATATGGTGATTACAGCCAAGGTGCGGCCCTGGTCGGCGCGTCCATCCGTGACCTGAACCCAACTATCCGTGGCAAAATTGTTGGCGTGATTCTCTTCGGCTATACTAAGAATAAGCAGAACAACGGACTCATTCCTAACTATCCTGCTGACCGTCTTCGGGTGTTCTGTAATGATGGCGATGCAGTTTGCGAGGGTGAACTTAGTATTACGGTTCCTCATTTGCTTTATCTGAGCGAGGCGCGTCGCGATGCTCCTGAGTTCCTCGTCAAGCAAATCAAGAAGTATCAAGGTTGACATATCAAGGGAAGAGGATTTGCGCGTTTGGATGAAAGTTATGTGCGTCCTTGACTGGGAGTCTGGGTTCGGAGCAGGCTCAATGGAAAAGTACCTTACTGGGGCCAGATAGGGACGTTACAAGGAGAATACTAGTAAGAAATGTCAATATGACGACCTGAAGGTGCAGTGTTGGTATATTGGTAGACAATCCACGAATCTAGCTCGATTCTATTTCATCCTCATCTTACATACATGCTTATTTTGTTTTATTCGTGGCTAGATAAGCTTGGCGGCCTAGCACTTCTCTAAGCTCAGTTTCGGCTAGCTAAGGCCGGTATGGTCTGCAATCAAACATCTACGTCAAGAAAAGTAGATTACAATACCCCGTCGGTATGTCTTGAGAGGTCTTGCCTCGCCATTAAGGACGAAAACAGACATCCCAGTAGACAGCCAGAGAATATTCTATACTTCGTATTATGGCTTGCTAGCTAAGCAGTCGGACTCGCGAAAATCAGACCTGTCTTGCGAATACGAATCCTATTGTCGAGCTATGTAGTTATTGAGCTGAAATAAGCTACTGAGTTCGAACTCATTATCATCGGACGAACGGATGTGCTCGTGACACTGCATACTAAGTAAGAACAGGACAACATTCGCAACGCTTTGACGTAGAAGTCCAGTTTCATGCACGGAGCATTTTCCTTCCTTGGGTAAACACCTGCAGTCAGGTGAGAAGGCTAAGGGGTGCCATACCACCCGGCTAGGAGCTGTAAGAACTAGGTTAGGACCGGGGTGCTTGTGATACGGGCTACAATGGCTCCTCAGGTCAAATACTGCCTTACGATAGGCAATTCTCCCATAGCGGATAGATCTAGAAAACGTATTATTAAATACCGCTACTATTTTAAGAAGGAAAACTGTAACCTGATTTTGCTAATCCAAACAGAATATCTAATAGAAGAAGTATATAATTTAGCATTTTAAGCCCTTGTAGCCTGTACTCAATTCCGCCCAAATTGACAGAGCTTGTAGGGTTCTCAAGCAAATCCGGATTGGAGCCAACATTGTTGAAACAATTTAGCGAGTCAAACAGCAAGGGTCAAAGTGGGGCCTTTAACCGCAACCTTGAAATCTAAAATTGAATTTCCCCGCATAAAATGCTTCTTCACGATTGCACATTTTTCGGTCCGCTTTAGAGTTATAGACACGTAAGGAAGTTAGTTTTATAAAGATGTTCCTATTCTTAGAAGAGATTACAAGATATATAATAAGCGAATGTCTCAGACAAGTAAATGTCTCACCTGGCCTGCTATTCCCATAGCCTATGGCCGATAGATAGTGGCGTTTTTAATGCTTCTAAGGCGATGTCGAGAGGAACTCTAAAAACCTAAAATGGTCTAAAGTCCAAGACTTAAAGATGCCTCCCCCAAGTACAGGAGTATCCAGTGTGGAGGGGAAATTTAGCTGGCTGGATAGAGATAAGTAGAGAAAGGGCGAGCCTAAATCCCAATAGGTAGTTAATAATTTTGGCCGAGGTATCTCTGGCTGACGAGATTCTTTCAGGGAAGACAAAATGTCAAAAGAGGGGGAAAGAAGGCCCAATAGATTATCAATCAACGACATAGCGCAAGTCACAAAGAACGAATAACCCAATACGGCTTAACAACATTCCCCCACAATCCCTATTAAAACCTGGTAACATAAGTGCCTTACCGTAGGTCCTCCGTATTAGACCCGAATAACGAAGATACCCTGATGACCTTCCAGGGTTAATGTAGATCTTGTCTTAGCTAGGCGACCTAGTAAGCGACAATGGCACCTTATAATGATCGCCTCGCCTTCGAATAAGGCCCTAAACGGGAATCGTCCGGTTTTAAGAATGAAGCCTCACTTCAGCTATGCCATCTGCAGGTTACTTCCCGGTACGGTACCCTTTCCCTGTCGGGCCGACTCGACTTTCGACGATCTCTTGAAGATTCAAAATGGAACGGCTACTAATAGAGGAGGAAAATCGCACAATCTTCAACACGTAACTATTCGGATATTTCTTTTTCCTGGGGATGCTGGGTTGCGCTCGCGCTATTCTCGATGCGGACGGTAGCATTCCTTTCCTGGACCATCCAGTAATCCACCCCTGGACGAAATTGGAACTTTAGATACGAGTCACTCTAAAGCCCGCCGACAACTAACTGGAGACGTATCCAATCTGCAATTGTTTTTGTATCTTTTGGAAGATCTTCAATGCCTCAGATGGTGACGAAGTATTGTCATGGGCATCTTATCCGGGTATTCTATTTTCAGCGACGCTGCCCTTAATACTTTCCATTACGCTGGCTCCAAGCCGATGAGAAAGGGCCCGTTGACCTGGGTCAACAGCAGACCACTGACAACTAGTCCTCATTTCAAAAATTTCTCTGTCATCCTGACGAGCTGGCGAAGGGTTATCATTCACAGTGGTTGGAAATGCTCCGATCCTCTAGACGGCGGAACCAACCAAAAGAATTACATCTTGATGGGGACTGATGGCGTGGAGAGATCCTGTTGGTGTAATGCATCTCAACTTGAGACGTAGTAGGCCGTGCTTTGACACTTTTACCACCTACCAGGAAGTCTGTGATCAAAGCGGCATCACCGTCGGCATTTCCGACTGAAGTGTTTTCAGCCCGCAGCTAGCCTTAACGTAGCGTTCGGTATACTAGACGGGACAATTCAACAAAAGTTCTTAACGGCGGCGCCTTAAATCGCAAAGGTTCCATCGGACCTACTCCCCAATGTAGTAACGTCAGGGTTGGAAGCTGAGCTTGTTATTTGTTTTGGTATTGGCTACTTTTTAAAGGCCAAGTCATGGCATCACAGAAACCGTATACGTGCTTTTTCCAAGGGGAGATAACAATTACTTTGGCCCTGATTGCCGCGTTTCTTCCGTACATGCCATCGCATCCTACTATAGAGCTGAAAGTTGCGTAGTAAAGAGTAATGCCCCTTCTCAACAAACTACCGGGGGGTGCACCATGCCCGACAAAGGTACTAGAGTGCTTCAGAAGCTTAGCTACGCTTGAAAAGACTTACAGGACTTCACCTCCAGCATGCATAAGTTCTATCTATTGTTGAGATCATTGAGAGATTTGGAAAGCCTGGGCTTGACAAAGTTGAAGGTTAAAGCAAGAAAAAGAAATATGAGTTCTATCTGTTAGACCTATTGATTGAAGATGACTGACTTGGCCGGCCCTACTCTGTCCACCTTCTCATGCATCCTTCCCCTTAGTCTGACAAAGGTCTAAGTGATGCTGATCTTGAATTCGGTTGTGTGGGACTTTAAAACAGCTTCGCACTTCCAGGATGCCTACCTTACTAATTGGTCCTCTCTGCATGTCCGTCTCCATCCCCATGTTCACGAGATCGATAAGCCTAGCCCTATGGCAAGCCCACGTCGGGTGAGTGACACCTATTCGCAATACTCCGCTCGTATTGGCAAGAGCACGCAGCGACGTGCAAAGCATCAGAACTGAAGCCAAACCAGAAAGACGAGGTATAAAAGGTAGTCCACGGACACTCTCATATGTGTAGACGGCTAGTTTTTATACGCAGTAGCCTACAGAGGGCATCAAATATACCACATCATCTTTTCTATATTCTCACAATGAAGCTCATCAGTATTGCACTCCTTGGTGTTCACACCTTGACCAAGCTAGCTTATGCAGCGGCCGTGCCAGATACATATGGGAATAACCTCTTCCGCTCAGCTACCCGGAGGGAGCTTGCGTCGAAATCCCCAACAATTTTAAAGCCGTTGCCCCATTCTTCGCTTGTCCCTGCTCGTCTCCAGGGCCTGAAAGGTGACAAGGCCGCTCTCAGCCATGACATCTCTCTTGGTTACGGCGCTGAGGACATGACGGCATCCATCGACGTCACCTTGACGCGGCCCGCCGTTGTTCTCGAGATCTTGTCAGGTCTTGGATCCGTCAAGTGTTCCGGTTCTAAGATAGCCTTGACCTTCAGCAACAGCGCGGTTTTCGAGGCTGCCTCAACAACCTGGCCAAAGTCAGACTTTGTCATTGTCACCTACTCGCCAGACGGAGCATGCAACGGGCCCGACGAGCGCGGCTTCTTTATCGTCAGTAGCAAAGACCTAGACGCAGAAGCTCTGACGATTCATTTTGAAGCAAAGGCATCCTCCATCGAGGAACAATCCAATAGTTCCACGATAAACTTTCAAACTGGCCTGGCTCCCTCCAAGCGTGATATTTCGGCAACTGTATCAGCTGATCTCGCTGGCACCTTGGTCAACACCGACTACCTCACCCTGGTCGCCGAGCAGGCCCTCTTCGAGAGCATCATTCGCCTTAAAGGTCGTTTGGATCTTGATGTCATGGCATGGGAGGCCAAGGCGGTTGAGCTTGATATCGACTATTCGGCTCTCGTTAATCTCAACTTCTCGGCATCTGTGGCGGGAGAATTCTCCACCCAGCTGCTAGACTACAACCCCTTAGCTTTCTCTGTCTCAGCCTTCTCTATCCCAGGAGTCATTGACGTTGGCCCAATCGCCGGGTTTTCCCTCGGCATCGAGTTCGGTGCAGGAGGCGCTCTCAACGCGACCTTGAACGTAGCTGGTGGCATCGAGAGCGGCAAAGTCCACCTCGATCTGCTAGACTCAACCAAGACGGCTACCAGTGGCTGGACCCCGAGTGCCGAGGTCGCTTCTGACGTCGATGCCCTCGTTACCCTTCAGCTAAACCCTTTCATTGAGCTAACCCTTGCCGTGGGAATCAAGGCTTTCAACGGTATTCTCGACCTTTCGGCGGGCTTTGATGTTCAACCCAAGATCATCAACGCATTCTCAGTTAATGGAGACGTTGCACTATCAAGCGCTTCCGGGATTAAGCTCAACCCACCCGCTACGGGAGAGTGCAACAACGGTGCTTGGTTTGGTAGTACATTAGATATGGACATCGATGCGTTCATTTCTCCCTTTTACAGAAAGACTCTGTTTGAGGTCAACCAGCCTATCTACAAGAGCCAGTGCTGGACTATCGCGGGATGATCTTTAGGGAGAGATCTTGTCTATCGGAACTAAATTTGTCTGAGCGAAGGGCTGCCGTATCTAGTTTGATGAAAAGAGTTGGCTTGAAGATGTGGTAAAGGATTTGAAAGGGCCAGTGCCTGCTCGGTTACTCTTCGTTTGTGACATAATTCCTCGTTATGTCTACTCTTCGCTTAGGCTTCACATATTGTTACCTGCTGTTGTTGTTTATATTGTGCTGCAGTGCTGGGTGAAAATGCATACGTGTTTATGAATCTTGATCGTTCACTTTTGAAATGAGTGTTGTTCTCGGGTTTATATCCCTAGATGGTTTTCATCTAGGATTTCAGACTAACATTCTATATTCTGAGGGGAAGGGGAATCTCTTGATTTTCCAATAAAGCATGGAATGCTAGGTCTATTCTCGCAGAAAGTTTCACTGTAACAATATGTAAACCTCGGACATCAGATGCTGCCAGTGTACTTTTCCGAGACATGAGTCCGTAATCGTAGAGAACGTCTTCCAAGTTCTCCTCAGAATGACTTAGGTAATTGTAGAGGCAGTGACAGTGATTTGGTTGCATATTAGCGATAGTGAAGATGGCCGTTATAATTAACTAACTTCTAAGTTTTTACCTTAGGCTTCTCGTGACCATAAGTAACGAAAATGCGATCGATAAAACCATTGTTGACACTTATACCCTCACTGTTGACGAAAATGGTGTCCTGGGCGTAGTTGTGGACCCTGTAGTGTCGGACAATTCAACTTCGCCTGACAATGGTTCTCACAATTTCTTCACTGGTTCCAATGGATTTATCGAGGAACTTCGAAGGGGGGGCGACGCTCTTCAATCAACTGACGTTCCTCTATCCAACACGGCGGCATACAGCTTCCCAAGCGCCAAACCGCCACTTTCAACAGTGTTCAATTCTCAGACAATCAGGACCTAGTTGCTTCTGTAGCATAGGCTGATTCCATGACCGCTCTCTCAAGATTGCTCTTCCAGGGATGGCAGGCATATCAGGCACTCTTCGATATAGCTAGAAGAAGGGAAACATAAAAGAACTAGAACGAAGTACTGGGAGCAGTTCTTCTACTTATGTCACAATCGAACTGGTTTTGGTAGCTGTCACACTACTAGAACTAATCAAATTACCTGACAAATGCCATTTAAATACGCATTCCTTTGACCGCTTATGTAAACTGCGTCCTTCTGATATCAAGACCTCCACTACTTTCACTGTATGATCATTCTCTGTTATCGCCCTCAGATACGTTCCCTGCAAGGTCTCATTCAATCACTTACTGAGAGTGCAAAGTATCAAACTGAGGATCAGTCTCTGATTTTTTTCTTTCTTTTTGCTTTAACCTTCTACTTTATCAAGCCCAGGCTTTCTAAATCTCTCAATGATATCAACAATAACAGTCTCTGGTATGTAATATTTGATAAAAGGATTTACACCATTATTTATATTAAATAACACATTAAGCCCCCGCCTACATAGGTATGTGCTGAGACCTAGAATCAGAAGACAGGGATCTTAAAGGCATTAAAATCATAGGTCCAGCTTTCAATAGACTTCCTGTCATTAACGCACTTGAAAGTCTGATTGTTGGTCCAAAGGGGTCGCTCAGGCCACTGGCACAGCATCTGGGTTTCTCCCTTATAATCACCGGAAGAAACGGTGGCGTTGAGTCTAGATGGCTGCTTGCCATTCTCCACCCAGTCGATCATAATATTCATGTTGTTCTGGGGATACGGGCCAGGCTGGAGGGAATTAGTACCGCAGTGAGCAGCACCAGGAACAAGGTAGAACTGGTACCACTCAGAGAGGGCCTTTTGCGCTTCGGAGTCAGACGCATGTGGATACATGATGGAGCGAACAGATTGCCAGTAGTGGACGGAAGAGCCAGCGGGAATGCTAGGGTCAGACTCGCCGTGGTAGTGAAGAAGCTTGCCTCCAGTCTTCTTGAAAATAGTCAGGTCAGGGTGAGTCGTCTGAAGGCTGTCGTAGTAGCGGACTAGACCAGTATCCATCCACTGGACAAGGGTGTCATAAGTGACATTATCCATATTGTCAAGATTGTCCAAGTCGAGGAGCTCAATGAACTTCGCAACATACATTCCACCAGTAGACGGAATGTTGAGAGTCCACTTCTCTGTCTCGTTTTCGTAGGTTGTCTCGCCATCGGAAAGCTCAGAACCGATCTGCCAAGACAGATAAGCCTGTTCCTTTTTACTGTTAAAGACACCGTCATAGATAGCCTGGGCAACAGCAACACCCTTAGCACTAATAGTGCCATTCTGCTCGGGGGCATTACTCGCCTGGCTGCCTGGGGCTTGTCGCTTACTGAAACCAAAACCAAGAGAGGAGCTTGACTCAGCCGCACAATAGTACGTTTTGCCAATGAGCGACTTGAGGTTGAAGTGAAGCTTGCATAGGTCTGTTCGGGAAATGACGCCATCTTGCCTTCCGTCAAGTCCATCACAGGCGGCGATCGTGGCGTTTACAATCTTTTTGAGCTCACAGGGAGGAGGGTAATAATCGAGAGTGTGCTCCACAGTAGCAGGATAAACATGGAGGACTTGCTGTTGAGCGAATCGAAAAGCAGGGGCACCGGCAATAACACCGTCGTACTCATCGCCCCATCGCTGAACCTGGCTCATTCCCTCTCTTCCACCATCAGAGCAGCCTTCGTAATAAGTATAGACCTTGCTCGAGCTGGACATGTCATATAGCCCTTTGGTGATGTACTTTCCGATCTGAGTCATCTCACCAAGAGCCTGGTAGGAGAACATGTAGGTAGCATCCCAGTTGATGGATCCGTTACCCAAGAGGAACTTCTCGTCGAGGCTGTAGTTGAAGGCGTCGTATCCTCCATCAGTAGCGCCTGCAACGGCACCATACTTGAGTCCACCAGTGGTATCCGTGTTTAGGGAATAGCCACCTCCACCGGCAACGTAGAAACGATTCTTGAAGTCGGAAGGGTTAGGAAAGGCATATTTGAGAATGACCTTGTCTCCTTTAGTGCCGTGGGTGTATTCCAAGGTGACGTTACAATAGTTGTAGGTGTCAGCATCGCGGCGCATCGGTCCATGTCCCGCGCTGGCGCTGGCATTATAGACAGCTGTAGAAGCTGTGATGGAAGAGGAGATCATGTCAATTCCAAGCAGCGTGCCGTTGGAGGGCAAAGCGGCCTTGACATTGGAAACAGTACATAGTTTAGAAAGCGAGTTGGCGAGAGTTGTGGATACTAGCGAAGCTATAGCCGCCGTGCCGACGATAAAACAATGGCGCATGGTGGGCAAGTTGTTTGATCAGACTGAAGAATGAGTTCGTCTGAGAGAGTGAATGCTTGAAGGATGAAGTGAATCTCAGCAACAAGATTGTAGGTTTCGATTGCGGAATTTATAGTATTAATTATCTGTATTATTTTCCTTGATCAATGTATAAGCTACATACCTGCCACGCGTCTGCCATGCCATCACCACAACACATTTATAGTAGCATCCAATCTTAGTATTAACGAGTGGGCCTATCCCGATGCTAGCGGCAGCTCGAAACTCGCCACGCTTAGACATTTTGCCCACATCACGCTGTGGGGCTGTCCCGAGATTGGACTGGCTAGTGTTCGGCATATTCCGTGATCTCGTCCCGTCAAACTCAAACTCAAAACAGTGGCAGTAAATGCGGCAAGCAGCAAAACCCCTCCACATATCCACGTTCCCTTGATATGGTGAGGTTGATATGGTGAGGTTGCTGAGTCTTGAGAAAGAATCTTTCTTCTAAAATAGACCCGCACTGCCCGACCATACTAAAGATGACAAGTCCTGGATCGCTTGATAATTACAATGCTAAGGAATCTCCTTCGGCCATATGCTACTATCCCCAGCTAAAGCATGTACTCATCTGTCAGTGACAATGTATAATGTATACGAAAAGACTCGTCCTAGTTGACTACCCGGTTCTGGTGGTATACTCAGCCTCGACTATGCCAAGTATAAGTAGGATTCCGACAAGACCAGCCCAGTATCTCATACCGAGTTTATTAAGCGGCCTTACCAGATCAAGCTCGAAGGTAATACTCATCTAGGGTTCCGCACTAATTTCAGGTTTGAAGCCCAACTCTCTTTACATAAACCTTCATTGAGTGAGCTCTTTTATCTCCCATAACGGTATCTGCTAAACTACCATCCCCAGATTCGTTTGGACAAAGGAATAATAACTCCTCATCCTTAATTAAGGTAATAATTACCTGGCCAGCATTAAAGAAAAGACGTGGTGGGAGTTTAAAAGATGTTCTTGTCTTGTTCATTGGGCCGCAGAAAAGTTGTAAGAGCCTGGGGATATACTCGCTGTCAGCTCTGGGGACGGGGTCACCATCGTTAACAATGGAAATGCATATCGAGTCCGGGCTTGATGCCAGGAGTGGCCTAGTCGTAATCGGCGGAGCTCCAAAGGTGATGCAGTTAATCGAACTGAATGCTATTCATAAAATGCTAGGTCAGTACGCTTCGAGAGTTGTAATGGAATATTAGATTAAATCTCTGACCATTCTTCAAAGTTTGGCTCTTGGACTTGTCGTCGGATGGGAAACCACATTTGGTGAAATGAGCGTAGAGCATGGCAGCCACTGCTCCTCCTGCGGAATGTCCCGTGAACAACAGCATAGACTTCGAGTTCAACCTTGTTCCTGATTCGACATTGGTGTCACATATCTGATTGTAAATATGATCAACCAGGGTGCTCTTTACTGCTTTAGAACATGCCAGAAACCCGGTATGAGCTTGATACTGGTTACCTTGTTCATCACAGCCCTCATTATTGTCAGCGTTACGCTACACATCACCGAATTGGAAGAGATTACTACACTAACCATGAAAGAATCCGTAATAGGAGCTCCAACTCCGTCGTTGAGATTGATCATCCAATCGTGCGTGGAAACGCTCCCGCGAATTGCTACTACGAGCACGTTGCCAGAGCTATTATTGGCTTCATTTATGGCATACTGCTGTACGGTAACGGCTTTGACCGAACCAGTGAAGCGGTCGGCATTGATCTTTGATGGCTCACCGATGGCCTTGAAATCACCGAAAAATAGGCTTTCGGATCCGGGCTTAGCATAGACCTTCGTGGCGCTCAGGGCTGCCAGTTTTATCAGGCGACGCTGGTATATGTCCCTATAGAGTCAGCGAGCTGTCGGGCTTAATATATATTAGACTCACAATGGAAATTCACTCAATTGACAACCATCAAATGAAGAGTTAGAGTAGGCTTGGACCTTTTCCACCCATCGGCTTCGTTTAAGAGCCAGCGAGGAGAGACTTGCATCTGGTAAGTCTGTTAATGCATGTGCGATCTAATGCTATGATATCGGAAAGTAAAGCCTAAACAAGACGAGGCGACAGGGACAATAGACAATTTATCCACATACCTGAGTTACCCTCCTCTTGGAAGTATGTATGGAGCTCCTGGGAGGCCTTTTCAATGTTGCGAAGTGCCGCAGCACTGTTCTCCGATCCAGAAGCATTGGCACTCGCGGCAGATGCTGCTGTAGAGGCACCAGAACCTTCAAGGGTTGATGCTGCAGCAGCTGTGCTTATACTGTCAGAGACTGTACCCGAAGGTTGAGAGGCTTCTTTACGACCAAAAAGGCCCTTAAATAAGCTTCTCCGCTTCGAGCTGCTCATTGTCTTTCGTTAAAAAACCTGACCGATGGCTTTCTGGAGACAGTAGGTGGTGGATGAAAGGAAGCTCTAATCTTGCCAACCTTCGGGCAGTGGGGTTGAATGTATACGGCTCTGGCTGTGATCGAGATGGGTTATGGTGTGGTCTAGACTTCCCGGAACCTATAAATAGTAGACGTGTTCCAGATTCTGCGCAGCTGACACAATCAGCCGCGGCTGAAGGCAGATTATTGGCAATATATTAACCACACCAAAAGAATACCCCGCACCCAGCTTCATCCTATCGCTCACCCTAGGCTACCAGTATCACATGTTTAGATACCCAGGTAGAATTGCTTTATTCAGAATATTCCATAACAGACAATCGCGCCGCCTGTTGCTTTCTCACTACCTACATCCGTTAGGCCTTTCTTTCATATAGGCAAAAGCTTTTCAGACAATACCGCGGCCAAAGTCCAAGATGAGCAGTGCATACCTTGATCTAGGGCTTTCGCCGACAGACTTTAACGAAACCTTAAAAAAGTTTCAATGGGAAAAGCTCACCCAGGGAAAGGCCGACAAGGATTTTGATTTCGAGATCCTATGGGATAATATCAAGGAATTGTATTGGTCTGGGTTAGAGCGCGAGATGGCAGCGGCCATTATTGCATTCGCAGAGTTCGAAGAGCACCAACCAACCAGTCTCCCCTGTGAGGACTTTGAACCAGCAAGTCTCAAGACGGATCATTTGGGGGATCTCATCAATCTTTGGAGTCCATTCAACCCTAAAACTATGCTTGGGGCACAGCTTGGTGGTCTCGATGAGATGCATCGCCTGGAAGAACGCGTTCAAAGACGAGTGTCCGATGAGTTCGAGTATCTCTCACTCGAAGAGAGACGTGCGCAGGGGTTTCTGCAGTCGTTGGGCCTGACGGATATCGACTTCGTCAGGGAATATCGTCGTCCGACATTCAGATCCCTAGGTCAGCGGCCGCAAATAAAGGCAGACGAAGATGAGTATTTCCTGGAAGCGGTCCAGTGCTCAAACTGCCGGCATTGTGTACGAGCCTTTCACTGGTTCGAATGCGTTTCTGGCTGCCACGATAACGAAGCCAAAACTAATATGTTCTCTGTCTCTCCGCCTCAATATAAGGACTCTAATAGCGAAGCGGAGGTAGACCTTGGCCAACACGTCCATCAAATGATGCTCGCCAAGTCCCAAGAGAACAACGTACCTTACACTCTGTGCCCTCCGTGTTTCGAAAAGGCTCCGCACCCATATGACCATCTTGAAGTTAAAAGGAGATTCCCCGAAGGAAAGTTTGTCAATTCGAAGCGAGCGGACTTCGGCTTACAGCTGGACATGTGGGAAGATCAGATGGATGGACGTTTACTAATGGGCTTCGGAGCGTTATCACTCGATCGGCTTGCTTCTGGATCTTCCATGTTCTCACGCGCTTCAACGCGAAACATCTTCCCAGCCGGAAATACTCACTCCTCTATTATGTTTGGGCCATTAATCATTGAGAACGGTAGTGAATAGTAAGTGCATGATTCTCTATTTTTTTCCATCCCGAAACTATTTTCTGACATGAGGTAGCATGCCCCATGGCGCCAGAATCTCACTACGCAACATACATAATTTCTCCACCTTGTCTCTGAAAGACCTGCAAGAGTTTATCTCGGAGCCATCAGAATTTGTCTGGTCTGGAGAAGAAGACGTTCTGATGCAAACCCATCTTGCTGTTTCTCAAGATAGAAATGTCTATACTTCGAAACACCGCGCACGTGAGCGAAGAATCATGAGCGCCCAGAAGCAGGTCTCTGGAGGACTATTTACTCTTACGCGTTCAGAAACCGCCAGTGCCGAGCGAGAAATCATCAGCGAGTTCATTTATCTGTCGAAATCATGGGGGGCCAAAACGCAGCAAGACAGCGTTGGGAAGATTTCGGATCTTCGAACTGCACTTAAATCATTCGCCGAACACATGGTTTCGCGTATCCAGACCACGTTCGGCACAGAAATTGTGACGTATTTGCTTTGCTTCGCGAAACGTCTCCACAAGGGAGTCAAACTCAAGTACGATAGGGTTTCCAACAACTGTCAAGACTTTGCAAGCGCCATGCTCTTCAACAATGACGAATGGGACGATCATCTCTCTTGGGTTTACCCAAAGGTACCATTGCAACACGAATTGACACGGGAAACAATGACATTTCGATACATCATGAGCTTTGCAGGACGCATTCAAAGTCAACATAGGGAGTATTTTGTCAGCCCCCTGACTAGTTCCATACAGCTTTACGACTCTTTTGGTCATAACGATTCAGACCTCATTGATCATGCCATTAACGTCCGAACAAGGGATTGGGATGGCGGATCTGTAATATCTCATGACCCTTACCTTATGAAAAACTCGACCATGACTTGCTATGATAAAGATGGGTAGGTAGCTCCTTAAAAAGCTACTAAAACAGTCATATTAATTTCTGATACAGTTGTTCTATTGCAGACCATCTCTTAGATGGCCCACATGACAATCTCTCGGTGTTGACGACTCACATCCATCGCAAACGAGTTCTGTACACGGTTCCAAAGCATGACTCCGGCGATGTATTGTTTACAAAGCTCTTAGTTACCCAAACGCCATCAGACTGGATCCGAAATCGTCTAGAGATCATTCACCGCCTTCGTCTTCTTAATTCGTATCTCAGCATACTTGCTGACGAATTTGCATCTATGATACCAGACGACAGCCTCTCCGCCAAGGAACTGCGCCAGGTCTGGACTCCAGTGAGCAGTCGCCTAGGCCGCTGCTGGAGCTGTAACAAGCGAGAGGAGCGTAACGTCATTCAGAAACCTACCTGGCTTGATAATGCAACTACTGGTCGGATGAGCAATGCGAGGTGGACTCTCATGTCCTCAGTTTGGCACACTTCACCTGATTTTCAGGCCAAAGAGGCTTGGCTATCGCGTTACAACCATTTTCGAAGACAACTATCTTCTGATCCAAAGGGTTTCGGAGCGACCTCTATCATACCACCTGGAACGTGCGATTGCTCGACATGCGAGATGTTCTGGGCATCAAGACTATGCTCCCGCGCTACCAGGCATGCGGCTTCCCAAGAGTTAACGCGTCCTGAGGAGAGATCAAAGGGTTATTCATCGAAACATCCGGATTATGTGCCTCCCAGCCAGTTACGTACATCGATCTTACTTCTTGGAGCTGAGTATAAAGTCGTCACAGATTTTCTCAAACAATTGACTTGTACACCCGAATATCTAGGATACGAAGAATCCACCAACCTTCAGATAGAGATGTTCCCAGACGTATACGGTAAATATCTTTTCCAGGCTAATTTACGTAGTAAACTACATTCAAGGGACCAAAGCGAGATTCCAGGCTTCTTAGAATGGCTGGCTGCGATTCATGCTAAGGAGGATAGCTAGTTAATTGAACTTTACCTTATATTGTGCCTTACCATTACTTTACATTACTACCCTCCGCTGGATTACCTAGCCTTTGCTCTGCCTCTGGCTTCATCTGAGATAGCTCGAACTTGTAGAAATCCTCGAGCACTGTATGTACCTGAAAGTTATGACTGAAGTTAGTTATAGCAGTAAAAGCCGCCGCGCCTGATAAATGCAGCTTTGTAGGTATGTTAAATTAAACGCTGCATAATCCGCACACTCATGGGTGCAGGGATGGAGAAATGCCTAGGCGTGTCCTTTTAGAACCCCTTCAGACAAAGAGGCCTGGATAAGTGACAATTACCCGATATACAAACTACCTAGTCTAACAGGTTGCCAGTCCTCTTCGGCAATAGGGCGATAAAGTTTCGGACAACCAAGAGTACATCTTCGCTAAGGTAATCGCTAAAGTTCTTAGCCACGGTAGAGCAAGCCAATAAGCTGTAGAAATAGACCACCAGAGTTACTGGCTATAATTCACGCGCCAAACTTAAGGAAATATTCATTTCTTAAACTCTTTGATTTTCCAAGTAACTAATCGCTTTGTATAGTCGATCTCGGAATTATGTGTTTTAAATCTTAGCGTTACCGTTCTAGGGCCATGACTACTTTACGGAGTATAGTATAAGTTTAGGTTTTGAGTTTCCCCATTGTACAATAGAACGATATTACCTCGCGTACTTATTAGCTATAGGGAAAGTCCGTGAGATCTAACAATCAGCCGGAAAATTACATAAAGCTTAAAACCTTAAATTAAAATAAGCTCTAAATCTAAATATTATAGATATATAAGATCGCCTACATAGTGTTATAATACTTTGCTGGTCGGTTTAAAAAAGATGGCATTCAGCTTGTAAATGAACAGCCAGTTCTATCTATGAACTATATAAATTATTATTTAAATTTCACGTTGGGAATCTTTTCTCTATGTCATCACGAAAAACAATCCTCCCTAGACTATCACTCAAGGTGAAGATGAACGTCACCCAGACTGTACTGGTGACAGGTGCTAACCGTGGTATTGGTCGGGCATTTACCTCGGCTTACCTGGACCGACCCTCGACTACTGTTATTGCTGCGGTGCGAGATACAGCTAAAGAATCATCCAAATCACTACATAGCCTTCCGAAGGCGATCGGCTCCCGTCTTATTCTTGTCAAGGTTGATTCAGCTATACATTCCGATGCAGCCGAAGCTGTAAACAAAGTACAAACAGACTTCGAGATCGACTCACTCGACGTTGTTATCGCCAATGCTGGGATATCGCATTCTGGCACTTCTATCCTACATATGTCAGTAGTATCTGCGACACAGCATTTTAAAATCAACTCCCTTGGGCCAGTGACTCTTCTCCAGGCCACGGTCCCTCTGCTTAGAGCCAGCAAGCTTGGACACCCTAAGTTCGTGGCGATTTCTTCGAATGTTGGGACGATTGGAGGTGCAGACTCACTGCGCGACGTCCCTCCGGTCTTGAGCCCTTGTGGGGCGAGTAAAGCAGCTCTCAACTGGTTTATTAAACGGCTCCACGCTGAAGAGGAGTGGGTGATAAGCTTTGCGTTTCACCCCGGCTTGGTATTAACAGAATTGGCTCAACGAACATTTACATCCGCAGGAGTGAGTCTGAAGGGTACGGAAGCTATTTCGGTCGAAGAGAGTGTGCAAGGAATGATAGAAACTATTGACTCTGCCTCTCAAGACACCAGTGGTACCTTTCGCGGCTATGCTTCCCGGGTTCTACCTTGGTAAAGCTATGAAGCTCGACTAGAAAGGCATGGGCAATGTTTAAGACTTGTTGTAGATGTTCTAGTATACAAGGTTTCTCGTAATAACTTTCCAAATAGAAATATATAAATATTTCGGTCGTCCAATTTACGACGTCACTATTGTCGAGAACACTCTTACGTCTCGTATGAACAGGAAATCCTATGACATTTTTCACATCGTCGCTTCAATTATCGTTCTCATCGGAGGCCTCCTCGGCCTGTGCAAAAGCTAGAGAGCTAAGGGCAACCGAGAGAGCTATACTATCACCCATCAGTATGAGTGTCTGTGGTCGTACTATGCTGATTTGCGACACCACGTATCGATGGACGCTGCCCGTGGATTCGATATTTACATCGGCTACTCCCAGACACTACTCTCCGTTGGCAGTGTCTCCATTGCCATATGACTTGCCCGTAAGCTGAAAAACAACTGCAAGAGGAGGCACGAACTGGCTTTTCCAACCAGGTTATCTTGCATTATTAACCCCTGTTCCCATTCCGAAACTCCTTTATCAGGCTAGCTTCACTTTCCTTATCGCAACAAGGTAGCTAGGTAGTTAGTTCACATAGGCGCTTTTGATAACATAACTTTTAATGCGAAAGAAACATACCTATATTTTCCACATAACTAAGAAGACACACTGTTTCAATTGATTCCTTCGAAACATCGTCTGTTGTATTTATCCGGTTCTCATGTGAATTTTCCATCTTGACGGTCTCCCTACGAGAATCCCTGCACAAACTGACACATGACCCCTTATCACTCAATTCCGTACAACCAATCAGGCATCTCTTTCGCTGTATCGTGTCCGCTTATTATTACCCAAGATCGCTACGTTACCGAGCCCCCACTCATATCATGCTCTTACTAAAACCTCTCAATTATTTCCTTAGTTTTACTTTTTCCCTCCACACATAAACTAACTCGGCACTATAACTATAAGCTTTTGAAACTTAATAAAAGCCGTCCAACTTAATAGGTTATTGCGACCTGTTTCAAATCGTAATGTCGACACCACCTGCAACTGCAACAAGCCCAAAAAGCGCAAAGAGCGCAAAAAGTCCCGCAAAGAGCCTCTCAAAGAGCCCTACACAGCAGGCAACGGTAAATGTGGAAAATACCGGCGTTCTCGAGCCCGGGCACTGGCAACAACTGGCTGAGGTGAGATGAGACTTGCAGAGTAGACTACTGTCTCTTTTGGTCCCGCAAAGGCACGGCAATGCTAACGATAACGAAGGAAGAGAATGGCAATTATGATGATGATGCTCATTCGCTGAGCGACCAGAGCCTCACGTCTTCAACAGAATCCGTCACCGCCAGCATCTTTGAGTATCGCAAGCTTCATGGCAGGACATATCATCACGAAATCGGCAACGCACAGTATTGGTGAGATAATATGTTGCTTGCGTAACGCGAACACGGGCTTACTCGTCCAGGGCTGCCAACGATGAGCGACAAAGTGAATTGCTTGACATGAAGTAAGTTGAAACAGATTGGCCTCGGCAGGTCACAATTGACAATCATCAGCCATCATTGTCTCACTCTGGGTATCAAAGGAAAACTTCACCTCGCGCCTATTGATACAAGCAGAATCTCGGTGAGTTCTTTATGAGATACGGTCGTGGACTGATAGAAGGCTAACACACCAGTGAAAGAAAGCTCTTGACATCGGAACAGGCACTGGTGAGTGAGCCACGCCGCCATCTGGCTATCGGACAACTGACCAAGACTTGTTGAACAATAGGCATTTGGGCTATGTAGGTTTAACACACACCTTCTGGACTTTACATACTGATTCAAAGACAGAGATTTCGCCGATGAACATCCCAACATTGAAGTGATTGGCACCGATGTTTCTCCTATTCAACCCTCTTGGGTTCCACCAAATGTCCAATTGTCGGTTATCAATAGCAAACCAGGATTGCCTTTCTTGCGAACTAATAAAGTCCTATAGTGAAATCGAAGACTGCACCCGCGAGTGGACCTTTACCCCCGATTCTGTCGACTACATTCATATCCGCTGGCTTGTCGGTGCTATCCCGGACTGGTATGGATTCTTCACCGAAGCTTATAAGACTTGTAAGCCAGGTGGTTGGGTCGAGAGTCACGAACCGTCAGGTATCATTACCAGCGACGACGACACCGTTAAGGAGAACTCGGCATTAGACCAGTGGGGCAAGATTTTTATCGAGGGTGGTAAGAAGCTAGGTAATAGCTTTGAAGTCTACGAACACGAGCTCCAGCGAAAGGCCATGGAAGCTGCTGGCTTTGTTGACATTCAGCAGTTCGAATACAAGGTAAATCATGTGACATTTTCAAGAAAGACAGTAAGGGCTAATATGACCATCATAGTCCCCTATCGGAGGTTGGCCTAAAGACCCAGAAATGAAAGAGTTGGGCCAATATGGGAAACTCGCGTTCCTTGCTGATCCTGAAGGATTTGTCCTTTTCGTTGCTAATACGATTGGCTGGAGCGAGTCCGAAATTCATGTCTTTCTCGCGCAGGCTCGGAGAGAAGTTAATTCAGGTAAACACCATCCTTACTTTAAGCAGCGGGTTATCTGGGGTCGCAAGCCTGAAGAGTGACCTAAGATTGTCTCTGCTTTGCCTTTTTTGTCTGTATCTTCTGCTGTAAGAGCGGAACTGAACTTAATAAATTTTGTGCTTAACGGTACTGAACTTCATTTCATGGATTTTACATCACCGAGGTCATTCCTTATTCTAGCGGACTCTCGGTTTTAAGTAACTGTTACAACCTGACTTGCGATATATGATATTACAATTAATGTTTATGTAAGTATTCTAAGCGTTAATGGAGAAAGATGGACTGCTTAATTTTAAACCGTACTGACAACAGAGGACCAGGCCACAAATGACCGAGGCTTAAGCTTGGGGCTATCTTGTTACGTAGTAAGGATTGTAACGTATTAGCTTTAACAGCTACCAATCCCATCTTGGATTAAGCTCCGGGTAAGGCGGGGTAGTAAGATCAGGGCTCCTAACAAATTAAATCTTAAATCGATTGTTCAGTATTTAATCCGTAAATTAAGTTGGATTGGCTCTAGATACTATCTAATCGATAGGACCATCGATAAGATACAAGATTAGATAAGAATCTATTTATCTTTCCTCTCTTCAAATGGGAATTGACTACCCTACACAGCCGTAAAATACATATTGTACTCAAATTAAATTAAATAAATTAAGGTATAAATTCAATTTGATTTGAATAGGAAAATACTTAGTATAATCCAACTCAACCTAATTTAATTTGACTAGTTATACTTTAAAGTAGCCTCTATTACCTCTGGTTTCTAAATTTTACCCTACAGGGCGCGACAAGTTTGTCACAATTGCTCTCACAAACAATTTAGCTTGATGATGATGCTTACACACTATTCCCCTTCTAGCTTAGAAAGACCAACAATAAATTCATACTTTATTTACAAGTTGTGTAGCAGAATCGCAGGCCTCAATTTCAAGACATGACTTGTTATTAATGGAATTGAGCCATGTCTCGGATGTGACGTGCTCCGGCATCACTAAGATTCTCTCGTCTTCCACATTCTACACCAGCCCACGGAGGGAATCAGATTGCATATCGCCGTGAATAAGCGAGTGCATTCCTATTGTAAGACTACATAGAAGGTAGCTAACTGGCGCGTTCTGTTAGACAGAGCTGCGGGGGTTAAGCGTCTCATGAGTATTCCGTCTTTGCCAAGGCTCCTGCAATGCCAGCTGTTATTGCGTTGCATAAGATACAGCCGTGGTGACGTGCAAATTGGCAGGAGCTTTCAAGCCAATGATGGAAACAATTATGATTGTCGTTTGTTGTACTGCGTGATAGTTCTCAGCAGTTTTAATTTGTGGTCGCAGCATCTAACCCACGAACATCAAAGTATGAACGAAGGCGAACTCATCAGTCTGCCGTTATGTAGTGCCGAGAAGAGTATATCTTGTATCGCATTGAAGGAGGTACTGCTGGTGGGTGTATGCAAAAATATCAGACATGGCTCCTTGCCAATCGCTTAACAAATATTAATTAATCGGTTGGTTAGCTGTTACGTCATTACCTCCTTCAATGAGATAACTTCATCAAAACTGGATGGAAAGACCTTACAGGTGACTTTGAGATTGATTATTTTACTCATCACAATCGCAAGAAGTCCTGTGTTCACCACGTCAGATATCCCCCTGTGAGATGATTGGATGAAATAGTTCCAACATGAGAAAAAAATGTCTTTGCTTCGTGGCTGAGACTTGCATAACCGTGTTTCTTAACTGCAACTGTCAGGCCATATGCAGCACCAATCCTTTGCATCGCATTGGTAGCCTGATCCTGTTAATTATCTCTGTTAAATGTCGATTCACCGCTTGTTCATCACGGTTTAAATGGTGAGAACGTCTCATGCAGTGTCTCATTGAAGACAAGATGTTAAGCGTTGAGGGCTGAGACAAGCTTCCCAGAACAGTATTTCTTTCCTTGATGGCTTGGGCCTACAGAAAAAATTGCATATCGAGCTTGGCGCTAGGCATGGCGAGAAATCGATTGTTTCACGTTACGCCAAAGAGGGCTCCTGGGGTCTTCTACTATCAAGGAGTGCTCCGTGGGCAATATAAAGAAATAGTACTGCCGTGATGGCTAGTGATGAGCCACTCCCTAGATAGAATCCACCACAAGCGACAGCAACTCCAAAAATGACAACATGCCTCCAAGGTCTCCATGCTACTGCTACCCATATCTTGGGGGGAGTTGAGCAAAATGTGTTACTCGAAGAACTGGAGAAGCTGGCAGACGACGCTTTCGGCAAAGTTGCTAGTCCTAGTCCTGAGAGCCACATCTTCTACAGCAGCACAAACCCTACTCCGATCATCACTATGAAAGACGGGAAATTCTCAGCTGTTGAAGCTATGGCGATTGAAAACGGAAAGATACTGAAAGTCGGCAGCCTCAATGATGCGAAAGCCGTCGCGTCAACAGTCAAGGACCCCACTGATATCGGAGGCAATTGTATCGTGCCCGGTTTCGTGGAACCTCACCTCCATATCATGACCTCTGCCATGCTTGACAAGTTCCTCTTGAACTGCGATCCTCTCAATGAAGCTATTGGCGGCACGTTCGAGGGCACAATAACCTTCCTTCAGCAGGCAGTCAAGGGCATCAAAAAAGGATCGTGGCTGCTTGGTTACGGCTATGATCCGTCTCGATTGGAACCACACGAGGGATCATTTAGAGATCTGACTCCCAAGGTGTTCAGCGACAACAACCTCAATGACAATCCAATCTTGATCATCAACGCTTCTGGTCACATCGCTTACGCAAATTCCCCCGCCTTCTCTGTAGCAGGTGTTTGTGAACCCAAGTCAGGAGTCCTCATTGAGCCAGATGAATATGGACCTTTAGTCAAAAAGGCGCTGCCAAGTCAACTTATCAAGGCAGGAGAGATTATCGAAGGGCTGATTAACGTCGTGAAGGGATGGAGTAGCAAGGGCTTCACTACGGTCTTTGATGCTGGCGTGGGATCTTCCATTCCTAAACTGGACGCCCTCATACTGAGCGGTTTGGGTAAATTTGCACCACTGCGTATTGCTGGGGCGGCTGCAAACTTGACACCGGATGCGGCGGCCGATGTTGTTGGGCATGGCCAGATGCCTCCTGGCGGTGCGACACTATTGAATATCAAGACGATCAAGCTCTGGATGGACGGCTCGACTCAGGGATTTACCGGGGCTCTTGAGGAAAAGTATAAGAGCGAATTACTGCCGACATATTTTCAGCACGCACCGTATGGTTGGGCGCGTTGGGAGGTTAACAAAACGTGCCACATCACCCCTGCCACGCCTTACAACATAGGCACGGAGATGCAAAAGTGGGCATCGAGGGGATACCAGTTGATGGTCCACGTCAATGGCGATTGCGCTTCTGAAGTTGTTCTTGACGCCTTTGAAAAGCTGCACACTCCAGACCCCAGCATCAGACATCGACTAGAGCATTTCACCGTTACACAGTCGACGCAGGTCGAACGAGCTGCGAAACTCAACCTCTATGCTAGTCATACTATTGGACATGTCAAGTACTGGGGTCACACCTTTGAAAAGTACATTCTTGGTCCCGACAGAGCACAACGCATTGACCCGCTCCAGGACGATGTTAAACACGGCCTTGTATACTCGCTGCATAGCGACTCTCCCGTGTCACAGGCAGATGGATTGTCGTATGTCAGAACAGCTGCGACCAGGCTGATGTATGACAGGTCATCTGAGAATCCAGGGAAAGTACTTGGACCTGAGCAAAGAGTCACTGTGGAACAAGCTCTAGCGGGTGTCACTATCAACCCAGCGCGCCAGATACTTCTAGACGATAAGATCGGGTCATTGGAAGAAGGAAAGGACGCCAACTTTGTTCTTTTGAGCCATGATGTCACCTCACCTTTGCTTGATGCCCAAGGCATTGGTAGTAATTGGGTGCTGGAAACTTGGTTTCAAGGCCGCAGAAGGTCATGAAGTGAGTGGTAAATGGTTTATAGTCTGCTCGAGGGACGTTATCTTTAGATAAAGCGGTGTGTTAGCAATGAATCGCAAGTTCAAATGAGATAGAAAGAAAAGAGAGAATTTGCGGATCCTTTGACTCTGGTAGAAGCAAATGTTTGAATGTGGGTTATTAGCCCGCCATCAATTCTGCCTTATCATTTCGTCTTACTAAGATTTCGGGTTTAATACTACTTGTATGCCTCAATTCGTGCGCGATGAAAACTGGTTTCTTGTAACTTTGGGCTGAGCAAGCCAATAACGCACGGCCTGTCAATTATGTGGATTTTTTTTATGCCTCGGTAGTTTTAGCTCCCCGCAATACCTTGACGAAAAACACGAATCTACACTTGAGCAGAAATTACACCAATATAACTAGTTTCCGGTCAACAGCAACGGTGCCTCAAGGATGCAAGATATCATCACCGAAGATCAGCTTTCTAAGGGCTACAAGCTAGCTTTTGGGCCTGTGTACAGGATCAACCCAACCACAGTTGTGAAGACGCACACTCGCATAGCAGAAGCCGAAATGATGAGATTCGTTCGCGCCAACACTTCTATTCCTGTTCCTCAAGTACAAAACGCCTACACTGACGAAAAGACGAGTAAGGTCGTTCTTGTTATGGACTACGTTGAAGGCAAAACTCTCAAGGAGGCCTGGGTTGACCTTGATGAGGCTGCACGGGAATCAATTATCTCACAACTCCGTGAATACATGGCTGAGCTACGCACCTTCAAAGGGGATCTTATTGGGTGTATTGATGGCACGGCATGCAACGATCAGTATTTCGATGAAGATCCAGAAGGCTACGGACCTTACAATACTGAGAAGGAGTTCAACCAGGGAATTGTCAGAGCAATGAAGGAGAGTCGTGGTGACAGTGGGTTCTGTGAATGGGTATGCACTGTTTGGCTCAACGTCATGAGAGATCATGACATTATTTTAACTCACGGCGACTTCGATCCCCGCAACATTATCGTCCAGGGAGACAAGGTCGCGGCCATTTTGGACTGGGAACTTTCAGGTTACTATCCTTCGTATTGGGAATACGGCAAGGCAATGCTACGACCTGCGTGGGAAGAACCGTGGAGTCAAAGCCAAGCTATCGACAAGGTCCTAGAGCCATTCCATAAAGAACTTTCAGTCATGTGGAACTCTAACGATATAATCTATTGATTTAGTAGACATGATATATTCTTGAATTGCTTAGACTTTTTTATTTGCATTGAATCTCAAATGCTCTGAGGTTACGATGCATGGTGCTTTCCCAGCCAACTTTTAAGGAGACTTCCTAAATTGACGTTTAACACGGGATGGAGGTTTGTTATATAAGCAAGTCTTGCGAACGCAATGGTAATCATCACAGTATGGGTACTCTGGACATATTTTCGATACAGACGACAGCACTCACGGCAGCCAAACTGGGACATTATTGGTCTGGCTATGACGCCACTACTCCCCACAGACCTGGACGGATTCATGATGACAGAGATTTTCGGCTAAGATTACTTTTTGAATTTGCAACTTGACATGGAATTCAGCAGGTTTAGGATGTAAGATATTACGTCAGTGGCGGCACAGTAATGATTCCACCCGGGCGTCACAGAATGCTTGAACAAGAAATTAAGGAATAAACCAGGGAATATAAAATGCTCCAGTTTACGCTATGTAACCTCAAATTCAAAACTTAAGCACCGAAGCTCTATTCCCTCGCGCTTCTGTCTTTTCGGACTGGCTTCCCTACGAGCATAATGCAAACAACACCCAACCAGCTCAGCCCGTTTCTGGGCAAGGTTGTTGAAATATGTATTGTTTCTTCTGACTGCAAAAGAACTGTGTCTGAACTATCGAAGCTCGGTATTGGTCCATTTCGTATCTACGAGTTCAATGGGAGTACTGTTTCTGATCGCCAATATCGCGGCCAACCTTCCGAATTCGAGCTACTTGTCGCCTTTGCTGAGCACGGAGATATGGTCTGGGAGATCATGCAACCGGTGGCTGGGTCGTCTATCATGCGCGAATTCCTTGACAGACGCGGTGAGGGTATTCATCATGTGGCGTTTGATTGTCATCATATACCTCCACAACAGAGAAGGGATGAGTTCCAAAGTCGAGGGTACTCTGTCGTGCAGTCAGGAATTTGGCATGGGAAGAAGGGTACATGCGAATTCATGTTCTTTGACACAGAGGGTGCCATAGGAACGTGTTTCGAATCATACAACTTTTCAGACGATTGGGAGGATCCAGAGGAAGCAATATAATGTCCTTCAAGCGCGGAATCAATTAACCGCAATTACAAAAATCTCCATTTCAGATACGGCCTTGATTCCGCCTTGCTATTTACACCCAAAGCTGACATGCTTGCCACCACTTCACAACTCTTTTTTGGGCTGTCCTGGCTTGTACCTTTCATCATGAATTCATGGTACAGTATAGCGACAACGTAGAATTATTGTTGATCATTGAATACTTTAAAAAATGTGGATAACTGGGCTTCTAGTGAATTCCCTAAATCAATCCTGTGATAACCCCATTACTTTCAAGCCAATCCTCTAACTCTGCGCTATTTGCCATCCATATCATAGGATCCATAGCCCGAAGCCTATTACTCATCGCATCTGCACTATTTCCTCTATTATCGGCTCCAGCATCGCTCTCGGTAAAAATATGCGGATTGTTAGGTGTCTGCTGCTGGGTCTGAATATGGCCACTGGTGAAGGAGAATCCCAATGCATCGAGACAATTATCAATTCTTGAATTGTCCTGCCAACCATCCTCGAGCGTTGCCGAAACACGGAACTTTACATAACCTGTGGCAATTCTGCAGAGAACTTGAAATAGGCGGTGTAATTTAGAGGCGGGGCCAGAAATAGAAGGGGCAGACTGAATGGAAGTAATGAAGGCCTGGAGGTGGGCCAGATCCGCCTCATCTTGAGTCTCGATAACATGGCAGAACATAACGATAAATGGAACAAATGGAGCGAATAAAAGGGTCCTGAGCATAATAGCGCTGAGTGAGACGTGGAAAAAGGCCTCTAGAGATGCGAAAGAAAGTTCGCAACTTACCAATGCGTGTAGATCGCGAGGTAGGAGGCCTTGCTCCTATTGACAAGGGCTATACATTCTTCATATTTCTCCAAGGTGGCTCTCGCGGCGACGACACAGTCGTCGTTGAATGTTGTTGTAGCGCTAGGTAGGCGTGAGGCGACTCGATGGACAAGGGTCAGAGGAGATAGGCGGAGGACAATATCTGACATGTAGAAGAAGTTGACAATATCCTCGCCAGAACTTCTACGCCAAGATGTTCATTGTCCTTGCCTGCGGCTGTTTTATCGCCTACTTTGCACTGGGGTATGCAACGAACGTTGTTGCTCAAACCCTTAGTCACAAGTTCCGCAAAATCAGCCCTCAGAGCATACTTCGCCAGGACCTGCAGTTCTTTGACCAAGCTGAGAATAGTATAGGAGCGCTCACGAGTCAGATAGATTCGAACCCACAGGCTATCCTCGAACTTATGGGTTACAATATCGGTCTCGTGCTTGTCGGTCTATTTAATGTAGCTTCCTGCAGTGTCTTAGCTATTGTATATAACTGGAGACTTGGGCTAGTTATTATTTGTGGCGGTCTTCCGCCTCTTGTCGCTGCTGGCTATCTCAAAATCAGGCTCGATGCTAAACTGGATCGTGAAACGGCTAGTTGCTTCCACCGCCTCCGAGGCTATTAGTTCTATACGCACTATGTAATTCCTCGCCATTGAGAAGTCAGTGCTTGGTCAATATACTCACGAGCTCGATTCTGCCCTGGCTGGAACCAAGCGACCGGTTTTCACCATAATGATCTGCTTCGCATTCACGCAGTCCATTGAGTACTGGTTTATGGCTCTTGGGTTCTGGTATGGCTGCCGCCTTCTGTCACTCGACGAGATCAGTATGTATGCTTTTTTCATTGCCTTCCTAGGAGTTTTCTTCTCGGGACAGTCAGCTGCACAGCTGTTTCAGTTCTCTTCCAGTATTACGAAAGGTATTAATGCTGCAAACTACGTGTTCTGGCTTCAAGACCTCCAACCGACCATAAGAGAAACTGATGAAAATTCTGGAAATGGTCCCGGATCCGGAAATACGATGAACATTCACGATGTGCGGTTTTCCTATCCTCTTCGTCCATGTACAAGCATTCTCAAAGGCATCAGCCTCCACGTAAGTATCATATGCCACAACCCTATTCTCAGAGCTAACGCTTGTATAGATCGAAAAGGGTCAGTTTGTCGCTTTTATCGGGTCATCTGGTTGCGGCAAGTCTATGATGATAGCTTTGCTTGAACGATTCTACGACCCAACCACGGGCTCAATCGAGATCGACTCGGCCAGGTTGACGCCTCTCAACCCTCGACTATATCGCCATATCATCGCACTGGTTCAACAGGAACCAGCATTACTTCAAGGATCTATCCGCGAAAACATCGCCCTTGGTGTTAATGAAAACGGTGACGCGACTACTTCTTCGGGTACTGCCGGGCCGGTCAGCGACGAGATGATTGAGGGGGCTTTCCGAGCTGCCAACGCTTGGGACTTCGTTTCCTCTTTGCCTGACGGCCTCTCTACACCTGCTGGGTCTGGAGGTACGCAGCTATCTAGAGGCCAGCGACAACATATTGCTATTGCGCGATCACTCATTCGCAACCCCAAAGTGCTGTTTCTTGATGAAGCTACAAGTGCTCTAGGCACAGAAAGCGAAAAGATTGCACAGGGCGCACTATCCAAGGCTGCGAAGGAAGGTGATAGAATGAAAATTGCAGCAGCGCACCGACTTAGCACAATTAAGGATGCGGATGTGATTTATGTCTTCCATGCAGGCATGATCTAGTCGCGATCTTCTTCTCGTGTAGGTATAGGTATTGCCCTATAAAAATAGATCCATTTATTCTGATTAAGTTTATAACAATATTACAATCACGTGTCAAAAGTCTGGAATCGCGTCAGCATACCCCGCTCCCTCAACAGACTCAATTAATAACACCATAACTTCAATATATAATATCTATATTAATTATAACTCTAGGAAACCGCTCTTTTAGTATAGAGATAAGCGGCAATTGTAAATTTAATTATAAACTTACTCCGGAGTAAAGAGCTGTAATAATAATTGAATTGCAGGCCGGTATATTATAAAGGAAGGTTGTTAAGCATTTTAATACCACCTAAAGCATCATCTCAAAGACTAAATAACGCTAGGAATAATATTATAACCTTAGGTTATAGCCGCGAAAAGGGCGTCTAAAGAAACTTACGCCTCTATAGATTATATGGATTAATTTATTTATTAATTAGTATTATTATATAACTTAGAATAATATCTTACTTAAACTAGAGTTAGATATCTCTATCTATATATTATAATGCCGTTTATAGAGCCATTAACGTTATAAATGGCAGTTAAAAAGATAAATCTAGCTATTAGAGGAAGATATAAAAGAGAGGCTTAAATACTGCCGTTTTTAGCTTTATTATATTAATAAATATATATATATAAGTCACTTAAAAAGGAAACTATTATAATTAATACTTTCCTTGGATTTACTTTAGTAATAAGGTTATTACATAGAATGCCCTGAATAACCCTAATAGCTAGGTCTTTTATAGGCATAATAAGAAATACAGACCGGACTTAATTAATATTTAAAGTTATATAAAAGCTTATCTATTAATTATATTCTGGGGAGGAATATCTAGAAAGAAAAGGACTTATTTAATTACTATAATAAGAGATATAATTACTAAGAAGGGTGGTTATTCTAGCTAGTCTTATTGAAAAGCTCTTACAGAAGGTCTTCTTCCTTTTATTAATAAATTTAGCGAATTTCAATAAGATAACGCCTGTATATATATCACGTAAGCTTTAATAGACTGGTTACTCTTATATGGCATTATTCTAATTAAGTGGCCTGCATACTCCCCTAATTTAAACCTAATAAAGTATATTTAAAAGGCTTTTAAGGCGAAACTATAAAGAATTCACCCTAAATATATTACCTTAAAGAAAACGAAGCTAACAGGAAGTTATTAATTAGATGGATTTAAGATATATTGTAACGGTAGCACAAGCCGTTAGGCCACAGGGCAAAAGATCGGGCCATAATCACTATGTGAGTAACTATGGTGGTGCTTACAGCTGCCTATAGAAGCCTTATAGCGCTGTTACGGGCACGAATCGTAACATATATGGGATGCCTTGCCGGAGAGGTTAATTAAGAAGTTTATAAAGTCTGCTATAAATAGGCTAAAAGCTTGTAAGTATGTATGCAGTTAGTATACAAAATATTAATCTGTAGACTTAGGGCTTTTATTTAATATATAAATTATTTAATTAGGATTTTTCTTTCTATTTTAATTATATTGTAAAGTCAAGTGTTAAGATTGATAGTGTTATGGGTGGGTTGGGTAATTTCAGACTTTTGGCGTGTAATTTTAATAAATAAGGTATTTATATAAACTAAAACGTAATAAAATCTTAAATTCAGTAAGATTACTTATTATATTGTTTAGTATAATTTTAATTCTTCAAGTAATAAAAATCTTTATAAGAGTTACTATTAAGGCTTCTTTGCTCTTTTTACACTTTACATCAATTAACATACTTAAAATAAAACGAAGATTATAATTGAGTAAGTAGCTTACTAACACCTTAAACGTATTTATTTATCTAAAGTCTAGTAGTACCTTTAATATTAACATAGAGGTTTCTACACCGACCGAACGAAAAGCAACAATATCTCGAATTCAATAAGGTTACCCACCATATCAGCCACCGTAACTCTATTTCTCAAAGGCATAAAAAGCCCCTACTTGGGCCACAAGTCCCTCTCCACACTCCACTAACCCACCCGAGCTTCCAAAAGCACAGATCTAACCCTGCTTGTTCCTTGAACTAATACACTTAAAGAGTCTACTAAAAGGAACCCTGTAACTCTTCAAGCCTTGCAATTGCCACCAACACAATTAAAAGGATTTTGGCATGGAACACTCGAGCTGCAAGACCATCCTTCGCACCTAACAGGGATGGTTAGTGCCGACACACATGAATCTCTTATAGAGTCGACTTACCCCCAATTACAGGCTTTGTCACTGCAAATACCATCAGGACTGAGACAGGTGAGGCCGCTGTTGCATAAACTGGTTTGTCCATCACACTTGGCACCCAGACTGCCAGCTGAAGTTCCAGATCCACCACTTCCGGAAGATCCGCCTGATGTGGCAGGCCAGGACGCACCGGGTGCAGCAAATTTGGTGTTGACCCTGCCTGTGAGCTCCCATTGAACTCCTTTGATAACCTTGTTCTTGTCTCCGTTTGGATTTCCATGGATGTTGGAGAAGGCATCAATCATTATGTCAATGGATGCGGGCGTCTAGATGAACTTGTTAGTAACAATTTCTGTAAGGTCCTGGCTTAACATACCCTAACCCATGCATCATCGAATGAATCGCCGATGTACATGAGCTGACTCTTGCCGGTAGTAGGGTCCGTGACCTTAGCTTCCAGACCACAGTACTTTCTAGTCTGCTGTCTCCAGGCATCCGGATTAGAGTTAAACGTCGCACCACCCATTGCTTTTAGAGACTGTGAATCATAAGTTCGTGATCAAGACGAAAGCGGTTCTGGCAACACCCACAGGAGCAAACACAGGGTCGGAGTTGGAGTATCCATAGCCACACCAACTCTGCCCATTGGTAGAATCCTGACCGGTAGAGGCGCGGTACCAAGATCCAATGCCAGACTGAGGACCAGGAAAGAAGCCTGAAGGAACGTTGACGTTATAGATATCTGCAGCCACTGGTGCCGCAATGGCTCCAATCATCATTGAGAGAACAATAAGAGAAGGCATCTTAGATAATAATGGAAAGATGTTAAATAGTTCTGTGATGCTAAAGATAAAAGTTGTTACATAGAAGCCACCTTCTTCTCTTTATAGATTTCTTGGTGCTGATATTCTACCTTACACGGGTGGATACCTCACAAGCCTGACGTACCTTCCGAGGTAATCAAGTTTCGAACCACTAACCACCTCGCGAATACGAGATTATAAAACAGCTAATGTATATTACTGGGGCTGTGGGTACTTCAATTGATTTACATGTGCTAGCAGCCTAAAGTATGTTATCATGGTTTGAGATCCTTCAAATAGCCCATTACTGGAGAAGCGTGTAGTCCTGCACCCTCATCCTGGTTATATCATCCGCCACATTCCTACTAACAAGGTTATATCAATTTCCGTTGCCATGCCGTAGATAGCAATTCCTCAATGAAAGCTTGTGAGAGAGGCCGAAAGCCAGTTTCTCAGGCCTTCAGTTAGAAAGCCAGTGCCTAAGGAGTTAGACGCAAGCATTTAGTACACTTGTAGGCTTTTGAGAGGTCGACTAGGGATATCAGTAAAATAATAGGTCGATATCTAGTAAAATTGCATGCCCATAAAAAGGTATCACAATCTTGAAATCATGGAAGCTCCTGAGAAATGGGACTAGCAAGTATCTGATTTCATCTACAAGCTATCTACCCATGACTCTAACTATATCCTTCCAGCCATGGAGAGACTCCCAGTAAGTTAACGAAGTCGTCATTTGATGGTGGTCACTTTGATTCTGGAGCCGCACTACTTATATGACGAGATGAAACGATGAACTGGATGGGTCCTTGCCCCCGTCGCACTACGCCTCTCCAGGGTCGCATCTCGGTGGATAGATTCAGAGTTCGGGTGACATAAGCCTCAATTTTATTTGTTTCCAACGTTGAGGACCAGACAAGCCTGGTAAAGATACGGAGATGCATTCCACGCCAGGACCTGATTCGTATAGCAGGTCTTTACAACAACATCTACTGTTTCTTTAGCGATGTAGCAGTAAGTGCCTGCAAAAGATGAAGTAACTTGATGACCTAGGCTATTATGAGTATTGCAGCCTCTGATAGACTGAATGAGCAATAATGGCTGGTAGAGAAGTATGCGTGCATTTAGGTATCTGGACTCATGAAGTAGAGCCGCCAAATAAATAGGTTCCCGGGATGTACAGCCTTCCTGGAAGTCAGGTCACAAAATGGCGTGTTATACTCCTGTACCATAGTTTCTTTTGATGAAATCCTGGATAAAAAGAAGGGTTCTTGAAGATGATGCCAATTAGGCCGGATCATGTACCAGATAGTAAATTAAGAAAGACAGGAAATGTCTGCACATATCTCAGGAGTCCCTTTCGGCATTTATCGGGGTCGCCGAAGATAGATGAAACAAGCAAATGTTTACCTAGCACGGAATTCTGAATTTACGCCCTAGTTTAGCCGAGTTGCCTTCTTCTAAACAAAAGTCCAACCGCTGATCCATGTACATCGATAGTGAAACTTTAATGCTATTGGTCATTAAACGGTCTTGTAGCAGTTAACTCCAGGCTAGTGCGCACCTTGATTTATGTGCCCTTGCTTGTCAGCAAGTCAGGAATGATATTGTATACATAGACAACACAGATTGTGAACATGAGATATGAAGTTCTTACCAGGATATAAAAACAATCCATAGTCCTCCTCCCGCCCAATGGTATCAACCAGCATCCTAACAAATCAGTTCTTCAGTCATATCTTTATAGAAAGAACCAATACCATAAAGGTCGTTTCATTACACTAGTTATAAGCCTTGCTGCCTTTTATTAATCGACAGAGGCTAAATCTAGTTCTTGGTCTAGTACCAGAAACCACTTCCTGTAGAGCATGTAGTACTCACCTCAGGATGCTTAAATCCAGATTTTATCCTCTCACAAGGTCAAGGTTATCAGGCTCTGGGTCAACCAAGCTAATAAGCGATGTCAGAAGGGGAGCCAAGTTGTGAAGTATGATCTTTGCAAACTTGGAGACCACTATTGGCCAATACAACAACGGAACGAAACTTATCATCCCTTATCAGGCCTACTTGGACATCATTCCGTGGCTCTCATTTCGATTTCGGGCAATCATCACATCATCCATGAATCCACATCTTATAAACAAGAGAGAATTGTGTTTGGATCTTTTGAGTGATGGTTTGTAGTGTCGAAGTATTATCAACGCATTGAAAAGCCCAATATGTGCCCTTTCAAGCATTAGGGACGTGCAGCTTTTGCGAAGTGCCGAAGGGGCGGCCTAGTTTATGAGAGATTGATATGCGATGTCGCCTCAACGGCTCGTGTGGCTGAATACAAGATCATTGGTAATAGTGTCATCCAGTCGCAACTTGAGATTATTATTGGAAGGGCGTTCCCTGATAAAGAGCCCAGCATGATGGCTGATACGGTAGCAAAAAGGACGATGGAATCTGGCGCGATTCTAGGCAATGCTCTGAGGATTGCTCAGATTCATAACGTCCCGACGCCAAAACTAATAACACTCTTTTACCTTGTTAACGGAATTAACTTTAGCTTCTTTCCGTCGAAGAATTGACATTGCGACACCGGTGCTGTATAGCGGACCTATATGGCCCTGGTGTCTATTGGCTTCCATAGTTGGCAACACGAGAAAAGTAAACCAGGCACAAAAGGTAGAGGAAGAAGAATGCTAGTGAGTAGCAAATAGGAATGCATATTTATACATACACGTGGCACCCTGCAAGGAATGTTTCACAGCATATGTTAGCGATACGGCACAATGCAACATTACCGAACCCGACCCACAGACTGGTACCTAGAAGCACATATGGTTTGTAATACACAGGTATCGTCGCTTACATATTTCCAGCCGCAAGGATCGAAAATACTTCTGTATTCCTGTGAGAGGTAACTACCTAATGAGCTACTTATACATGACACACAACAGAGACACAGACTGAAGAGATGACACAATCCATTGTTCTCATATTAGATCTGTTTCTTCCATCCAATTTCCAAAACGTCTCGGGCAGTCTTCGGCTTGATTTCGGGGAACAGATCATTGAGAGTCTGCTTCGGCTGGAAGTCAAATGCACCTTCGTCGAACAAAATGCCAAACTGGGAAAACGTGCCCTGAAGTGCTTCCTTGGGGTAGAAAGGATAGGAATGCACATGGCTCGGAAGCTCCGTGATCTTACCTTCCTTCAGCAGCTCAATCGGGTCGTGCGTGATTTCAAACTTATCGCCTATATAGCCTCTGTTAGCTGTCGTTGTCAAGGCGTACAATTTCTAACAAATTGTCAACTGCCCACATACCGGTAACTTCCTCGGCAAGTCGTGCAAACTCTTCCCAAGTGAGCTTGTCACCAATGATGTAATACACTGGCTCCCACTTGCTCAGAGTCAGCAGTTTCGCCGCAAACCTTCCGACGTCTTTGGTATAAGTAAAGACGACGGGCTTGTTCTGGTGACCTGGGATCGCAGCCTTCTTTCCCGGTACGTCTAATACCAGAGTCATGGGAGAGAGGTAAGTCTTTATGTTTTGACTACCCCAGTAGTCAAGGAAAAAGCCATTGGCCACCACAGTCCACTCCAAGTCGGTCTTCTCCAGTGCGTCGAAGTTGGACAACTTGGCTGCCGCGATGGGGAACCAGGAATGCTCTGGGCGATATTTGATGCCCCAGACGCTTGGGATATATCGTTTAGTCGTCTTGGATTTCGCCGCGGCTTTGATAAGGCCTTTCTCTTGCTCAGGAGGTGTACGTCCTCCCAGAGCCGAAATGACAGTATCTACCTGGTTCTGTTCGAGCAGGGTTGCGATGCTGTCAACGTCGGAGTAGTCAACGACCTGGATTCGCGCACCCAGAGCCTTTTCAAGTTCAGGATCGGCCTAAGTGAAGATCAAGAGTCAGCTTTGAGGGCATGATGTAGCTAGATAATGGAGATCCAAACCTTTCGGCTCAAGACGAGAACTTCGAATTTACCATCTGCAACTGTCTCTTCGACGATGGAGCGGCCAACACTACCAGTTCCTCCGGCGATAGCTACGACAGGCATGGCGAATACAGAGACTGTTCGACAAGATAGATAGATTGATAGATTCGTAAGTTGAGGCTTGTGCTGTATGACTCAATAAAAAGAAGAAGAACATAGTTAGATTATTATATTCATATCGCAAGCTTGCTCGCTCCTGCGATGGTCTCTGGCTATTAGTGATATTCCACATCCCACATCCCACATCACATATCCCACATGTTGTTACGTGATTGTCCTTGGTTGGTAGAGCTCAGTCTCGGTGTCTCGGTGCTGCTGAAGTCCGACATCCCTGCATGCCAAGGATGCGGTCTCTCTGCCTCTGATCTGGATGTAGTGCAGATCCACGAGAGGTCAGGTTAAGTACCTAGGGTAGGAACTCTTGAATTGATTAATGTTTACTACTGGTAAATCGCTTCGTATCACAAGCCCCGCCGACAGCCAACGTGCTACACGGATTTCAAAACAGGAGACTAGGAAACTGTGTCTCAAGTTATTTATTGCAAAAGGTTTCACCTACAATAACCGCTTCCGTCATCAAGCTCGTCGTTCATGGCTAGCTACCTTAAAGCAATATGTACTAAACTCAGTGTGCCCTTTGGCTGATCTGTTTATTCATAACACGCTCTCGTAAGGCTTTTAACCCCGCTTATCTAGAACTCGGCTCAACTACTCGTGGATTTAATTGGAGTTAGGGAGCTCGGACTAGATACTTGGCTCAAAGCTAAGTTTCGGCATTGGTCATACCCAAGTGCTTAGTAAATGGCATCAAAGTGGCGAAGACAGTCACTTGACTCAACAAATAATCTTATTATATTCATCTATTTGTCGGTTATTGTCGATATTCAATTCTTTCCAACCTGCTCTTAATAGCTTAAGTAGGATGTCATTTTAGGGAGACGTCCCATATATTCCATAACTCTTTATCTACAATAAATCTACGAGCTTGCAAATCTTAGGATTGTTCGGGATATACTTAAAGTCCCAGATGGCATTTCTAGGGTCACTTTGTCTAGATATCGTTTGATTATTAACTAATTTCTTCCTGTATTGGTGTAAGGCTTTCATTCTCTGCCATTGCTAATTATGAGTTGCACACCGTATTCAACAAACAATACGAAATGTCCTATTCTTTCCATTTTCCTAAAACTAAGATTGTAGTAAACTCCGTAAAAGGCATAAATGAACGATCGCATGCTGTGGCTTTGTAAGTATTAAAAAAGACCTTAGTTCTTAAGAAAACAGGCAAGCTACTCAAACTTCGGACAGACTGAGAAACTAATAAAGGTAACAGAAAAAGAAAAAGAAAAAAGGGGAAAAGGAAATGCAATCGTACGGCTAACTTACCTGATTAGTTTCTGACAACTGCAGTGAAGCCATTCACCGTATATACTGATCAGCCGCGGTTTACTTCTTGGATTTTGACGGTTGGCTGTTTACCGACCAGAGTAATGGACGACTCAAGTGATGATCGCTGAAGCGCGGTTTCTTTTGGGCTTGCTGAGGTAGTGTCTTTATCCTGCTTCGAAGAAGACTTTCGGCCTGCCCTTACTGCACGGATGAAGTCCATCTTTTATGTTCCTGATGGAAGATGTAATGAGAACGTGACAATACAAAGATTTGTTACTTTGTGGCCGGTGAGGTTATAGCCGTTAAGTAATTTTGCCTGTCTGTCAGTCAACTCCCGGGGTTATATATCATGAGGTATGAGAAAGTAAGAGGCGTGAATGAGCCCTGTCTAGCCCGATTCGTGATACAGGCTACACTGGTCAATTGCTTAGAAATCTGTACGTCTGCTTGCCTGTCTGTCTTTAGCTAGTCGGCAGTCTCCGGATCCACGTACTTGGCCACGCCGTAACGTTATCGCAGGTTTTCGTCAAGGGCCCTCAGATTGACCGAAGACCGCGATCTATGAGTACCCCTGCGCTTTTCCATCACTATCTTGTTTGTGCCCCCATCTGTGCTCACTTCTCGTTCACTGATTGGATTTACCGGGCGGTAAACGATGAGATCGAGTCTAGAGTCTAAGCTGACCATGGTTGGATTGGAGAGGCCGCCTTTAATGTCATTAGTCAGCAACAACTAGCATTATCATTCTTAAGAGCGATACTCCGCGATGCACGAGTGACTGGTTACGTCAACTCATCATCTGATCACTGTCAGATTTGATTTTACTATGACTTCAATATACCTACAAGGCAACCTTGTTCCAATTTCTAGGGCGATAATCCCCGAACAATATTCTGTTAAAGGACTTTATAAAATTATTAAATAAGCATTGTCGTATCATACAACAATCACTGCTATCGCTATCATCAATACCAACAACAACAAGAAATCCACGTACCACTCACTATTCAATGGCTGCTAAGGCATTTAACGTCGCCTGCTTTTGCGGTGCAGTCTCGCAAGAAGTCAGTCTCAGAGATGGAGATATTTCTTCAGATCAGGTCTCCCTATCTCTCTGCCACTGCGATACATGTCGTCAGACAACTGGCTTACTGTGCACCTCTTACTACCCTATATCCCTCCCTGATCTTTCACCCCCCTTGAAGGCCTATTATTCGACTCGTACATCCAGACGATACTTTTGCGGCAGATGTGGATGTCATGTCTTTCGTGTCCTCGAATTAAAAGGGAAGGACCAAGAATGGGGTGTAGCGACTGGAGTAGTGACTTGGGCTTCGATGCAATCAACAAGCCCAGGGCTGAATATACTCCATCAGCACATCGCCGATTCTCAAGACGGAGGGTTGTCTGTATGGTTTCACCCCGGTGACCAACAATTAGACAAGAAGGAGATGGAATCCGGTATCTCCAAATCAGTCACGGCTCAAAAAGACTACCTTGAGGCGTCTTGCTCTTGTGGTATCATTAAATTTTACATCACTCGCCCCAACGAAGCGAGCTCCAGACCCAGACGCACTACCCAGACCTGATGTTCCCAGACAAGACTACCGATGATTCAATAAAGAGAAATGCGACTGACGAGAAGTAGTGGATTCAAGACAATGGAACCAAGTACCTCGCTGGAACGTGTGCCTGTCGATCATGCCGCCTCATGTCAGGATTTGAAGTGCAAGCATGGGCCTTTGTTCCTCGAGCCAACATTTTCTTCCACATTCCTGGGCCTGAAGGGGCGAAGTCTACTATTCCGCTGGACTTCATCACTCTGCCTAGCGGTGTTTTGACAAGTTTCACATCATCATCTAACGTGACCCGTGAGTTTTGCGGAACTTGCGGCGCCACCGTGTTCTGGCACGAGAAATCCCCTGATGATGTTGTTGACGTTAGTGTCGGACTTTTCAAAGATCCCGAGGGCGCTAGAGCTGAGAAGTGGCTGAAGTGGTGGCAGGGACGCGTTAGTTTTGCTGAGGAGGTTGGTACTGGGAGGACCGTGCTGGAGGCTAAGGTGGCTTCTGCATTGATATGCGAACTGGAGCAAGGGATGAAGCACAGAGAGAATTGTAACTAAAATTTCATCTATTCCTAACCCTAAGCTCATCAATCGGTACATTTCTCAACAGTTATATACTAAGAAATCGTAAGTCTTAACAGATAAAGTGTTATTGCATACGGCGCGAGGGAAGTATGTTCAGCGCGGGAATAAACCGTTGTCCGCATAGCACAAGCATAATCTTATACTGTCTCTTTTTAGTGCATTTGCTAGTCTCGTTCTAACTACCTAGGTAGATCTACAAGTCATCCTTGGGGACCCGTATTCTGCCTGCGTGTCCCGCTCCCGCGAGTTAATTGATTTCTTTCTACTCTGTATTCGCCAAGTTAATCAATTTATTCTAAGTACTCGGCGGATAGAATGGCCTACTTTAAACAAATGCATGTAGGAAGACTGTATATTATTTTAATGTAGAATGTATAAGGTTTACATTATTTATGTAGAAGAGCTATTTCAGAAAGAGAAGTAATGTTTTAATGATATGTATAATACTAAACTCAGTTTTAATCCTAAAACTCTTTAGACATCCTCCGCATTGAGGATTATATAATATCCGCTATTTTACCTTATAATTTAACGTGTAAAGTATAATCTTTTTAGGCTGGACATTTAGCTTTCTCCTTATCATAATACGAGGAATGAATACAACCTCCTTAAGGTTGTGTTACCAGTAGAGGGGAGCCAGTATGGTTATTAAAGCCCAGACACTAAGACTGATCTATAAGCACCTGGGATAACCTCTAAATTTAACACTTTAGATTTGTAAGAACTTAATCTCCCCCACAGCGGGTTAATAAATACAGGCTTTAACCTTAATATTATTAAACTTTACCAGACCTCTGACTGGAAGTAAAAGTTAGGTCTGAACATAAAATAAGAAAATAAAACCTTTCTATAGAATAAGCCATGTAAATACAGAGTCTACACAGCTGGTCTGTATTCTAAAATTAGTTCTTGGTATATTTTCAGTGCAATGCTATTCAACAAGTGTCTTATACTTTTATAAGTTATAGTTTACCTTGTGTATTTCTTCTGGGTTTATGGAAGGTCAAGGTACTAGTTTTTAAGTATAAAATCAGTATTAATAATCTAATGCAAGTACTAGATTAGGCTTCTGGAAAACCCAGTAACATGTATAGCTCGGTCACAGCGGTGATTTCATCCCCTGAGGCGGAGCTAACTTGGACAAACTTTTAATGATTACAAAGAATACTCGGTCGACAAACTGGGCTAGCAGTTACAAGAGTTTAGAGGTTACGCAGTTGTCAAACGTCAAAAGCTCCTTTTGGTAAAGTATATGAACACGTGGGCTCGGGTGGCTTGGTAGTGGTGGTTGTCTTGGCAGTTACAGTCTATAAACGGTCATTGTTGCGCATAGGAGCTAACTAATGTTAGGTGAACTATCGTACGCCAGGAACCAGGTTGTTCGGTTAAAGCCGATGCCGCACATCCAAAACAAAGTGATTCATGAATCGCCTGCCAGCAAGACCATGACTCTGCACTAAATTAAGTCGCAGCACTATTGGTAACCCTGTAAATTTGTCCTCATGACACTATAACTAGATCGGTATGGCTCTAGTGGTCCAAACGAGTATGTCATGCTAAGCCTGCCAGTCGACTATTATAGCACACTTAGCGTCCCATAATGCCAGATCTGATTCATGGAATTATTTGCAAGTATACACTCATTGACATGACCCTCGTATTTGATCTGCTTCACTATCACACGGTCCTTGCTGATCCCCTCGATGAACCTAACTCTCCCGCTTAAAAGAGTAAGTACGCTCAGACAACTGTCGCTATGTATATGTAAACGGTGGTGATTTCAGACTTGGTGGAGACTGAAGTCTAATGTGACGCACTGACATTGGTAGTGGTGGCACAATAGGTATGAAAGCTTTTATAAACTCGCCAGCTCATACAATTAACACACCATCCACTGCTGGCCCGACGATTAAACACGCCGCGAATGCAATAGGGTATTGTAAATATACCCGAAGCTAATATCTTTTAGGTAACAAAATCGAGACTATTGGATCATTGATAGCTACACCATTACAACCCCAACGTTGTACCACTGCCGAGACGTTGTGTCACTGCCGAGGGAGCCGCAAACTCAAGGACTTTTGTAGAATGGACCAACATAACATCCCTGCAAGGCTGGTCCCTGTTTCCGGCGAACTCCACTTCACCGTCTGGCTAACGCGATTTAGGCTTGACTTTGAACTTTAAACTCTGATAAGATTAATTCACAAACGGTACCTGCTAGCCTGTCCCTTGCAGACAGCGAGCCGGGCAAGGCATGTGGCATGACCCGAGTTGCTTTCGGAGACCTTGTTAATACCGAAAGCGAAGGCCCCTTGTTTGACGCTACCGTTTCTGTGCATGTGCATTTGGAATCGCATTATGGACCTGGTATACATGTTCGGGTAGTCAACCCTGATAAAGTCGAGTGGTGGGTATAGAGTTGTATGTCCCATTTAATGCATGGACCTTATCTCAATCTCGCATGGTTCGATATGACCAGATTTATTGTAGCTAAAGCAATTTGACGTACGGACAGAGGCTCTCACATATTGGGGAAATAATTCAGACCGTTGGCTGTTGAACGAAGTAGTGGATCACGGATCATGCATTGCCATTATCAACGTCCAAGTGGTGCCATCAAAGTGACTAGGCACTGACTCACCCATATCTGTGCTTTTATTCTACTCGAGACTATACGGGGCGGTGAAACGCCGATAAACATATTGAGTTTCGAAGAACCTTTTAACTAAACACTGATCATAGGACGATTAAGTCTCGTATTCCATCAAGGTAAACAACACTAATTGCCCCATACACTTGTGATGCTTGGAGTTAGTCTGCAACTCTGTGCAATATCCCCTGTCTTAGTATCATATACTGGGGCGCCATTGGTTCTACGCGGATCAAAGTATAGACATCTGAACTTTGTATCAACTTGCCAAGATATCCTGGGCTTGGCGCAATGAGATACTTCATACTGCTCAAGACAACTATAAAGGAGTGCCTATCTCGTGCTTCTGATCGAACCATCTCTCATCATCATCCAACGCTCCAACACCTTCACTTTTACATTCCATCCCACAGCAACTCTAAGCCTTAGCTTTAACTTCTACCTAAAATGCATCCCCAGAACATCTTCAACGCTCTGCTGGCCTTTGCTGCCACAGGAATGGCTGCTCCTTCCGAGGCCCTCAACAACCTGCAAGCCCGCGCCAAGGTCGCTCACGATTCTCTCAACCCTGTTGGCAAGACCATCCAGGGAGGTGCCATCGGCGCCGCCATTGACAGGTGGCAGCCTCTGCTTCACATCGCCCACGGTTGTCAGCCGTACACGGCTGTTGCCACCAACGGCGACGTTAGGTATGTGATTAACATTCCACTGTTAACGGACAAAGCTGACCTCGTAAATAGCGGTGGACTCCAGGACAGCGGTACCACGGCTGGTGGCTGCAAGGACACCACAAAGGGCCAGACATATGCCCGTGCTGCTATGCACAACGGCAAGCTTGCCATCATGTACGCTTGGTACTGGCCCAAGGACCAGCCTGCTGATGGAAACCTTGTCAGTGGTCATCGCCACGACTGGGAGAACGTTGTCGTCTTCATTGACAACTACCAGTCTTCTGGAGCTACCCTCTACGCTGCCGCCGCATCTGGCCACGGCAATTATAAGAAGACTAAGACCCCCCAGCGAAGCGGCAACAATGTTATGGCTGAGTACTTCACCAGCGGTGGCAAGAACCATGAGCTGCAGTTCAAGACTAGCCCTGGCCGTACCTACTGGATTTACGACTGGGCTGCTATGACTCCCGCTGCCCGCACTGGTCTGATTAATGGACCAAATGGCAACCCCAACGATAAGCCTTGGGGCAGTGCTAATGTTCCCTTCATCGACGCCAACTTTGGCCGAAACCTTAACAACGCCTGGTCTTAAAGGGCCTAAAGCTGAGAGTAAGCCTCACTTGGAGTCTTGTCTTCTTATCAGGTTTTCTGCCTTCTCTTGATGGATAATCTTGCCTCGAGTGTTCATTTAGTTAGATCTCTTTAGAATTTCACCTGTATATATAACATTTAAATAAAAGACTACATGTATTGATTATAACCAGTCAGTTACTAAGTAAATATCTAATCTCTATTTTACTGGATGTATTTTTTAACTTTAAATTTTCTAGCTATTAAAATTTAACTCGAAAAGCTTATTAATTTTCTTACTTTACCTCAATTAATTATTTAGATTGTTTAGAAGCTTTTATAAATTGAAAAGAATCCCGCTGTACTACCTAGTTCACTTCTCAGTCTTCTATTATTTCAATTCTTTAATAAATAATACTCTGTCCTTATGAACTGACCTGTTGCCTAAAGCTTATCATTTTAGGTGGCACGTGAAACAACCAAGGCGACACGACACGGTGTTGTTAGCCCATTAAAAATCCTTCACCAATTTCAAATCTTACCCTCCCAACAGCAATGAAAATGTCGCAACTAAAAGTCAGAAAGTATTTTATCCTTATAATACCCCTCGCATTCCCCTTGCTTTTCGCATTTGCTAGTTCATGGCATGAGGTGCCACTATGGACTGTCAAAGACCCCTGCCCTTCCGCTATTCGAGCCATCGTCCCATCCAACAGGCCGTTCGGTCGATGGAGACCGGTGCATGATGCCATGAGAACATGCAGTAATATTACTGAGCTTGAGTTGAGGATGGTAGGTCCAAGCTGCACCGAGCACCCGATGGCTGGAATTTGCCTTTCAGGACCGACGGAAGTGATCGCTATCTCTCGGCACCACGAGTCTTGTCATTTTCTAACTACGAATTCCACGAATCTGAGTGGGAAAACATGAGAGCAGGAACACCACAATGGGCCAACAAAGATGGCTCATGGCCCGTCTCAAATTCAACAAGCTCTATTGTGAGATGGGCAACAACTATGTTGTATCGGAGCAGATGGCATGTTGACCAAATGACGTATAAATACAAATATGCAATTGGTCAAGCGGACTTCTCTATCTGGTGGGGACACAGCAAGGCACAAAGATGGTACAACCAGCGCAATATACCAATTGAAAGACTATCGAAAGATAACATGCAGCTCTGGTTGGAAGCTATGGACTTCTCCAAAGTGCAAACCTTATCAATCGAGGACACAGACACTCACCCAGAGGGGAAGGGTCTACTTATTCATCTTCCCCCAACGCTAACAGGCCTCGAAACGCTTTCCATCCAGGGCCGATGGTTGAATTGGAGAACATATCTGGCGGAATGGGAGGCTGCTCCTGGGCCATTACCCAAGAACAAGTGGTCTTCATCACCACCGCCACCAGCCCGAGACTTCATACTGGCTTTACCGCCATCACTAAAGAACCTCACCTGGATGGAGAGTGGAACTGTTCAAGAGGATGTATTTGGCTCTGTTATAAAACACCACGGACCTTCGCTGGAACATTTCAAGTGGACGAATCGAGAGCGTGCTTTCAAGCCCAGACCAATATTGACCAACAATCATCTCAAAAGTCTGGGAAAGTGGGCTCCTGGTTTGACCAGTCTAAACATTGATCTTCAACGAGAAAATTGAACTTTGCCCCAAGAGCAGCTGAAAATCCTTTCCTTCCAGGAACAGCCTTTACTAAATGCATTTGAGGCAGCAAGGGCGGCTTTGGTGAGATTAAATGGGCTTTTTAAGTCAACTTTATCACACTAATTTGTCATAATAGCTTTCTGCGATCCTGTACGGCAAACAGCGTCTCTTCCTTGAAGACCAGCGCTGGAGGACGATCCCATATGAGGGTAAAAACGTGTTCAAAACTCCACAGAGCCAGCTCTTAGACATCCTGGTGGTGGTGCCAGGGATTCTGGAGGATCACGCATCAACATTGTCGATGGATGAAGATGGGAAAGACTCGAGAGGAGAGTTATTGGAAAGAGTAGAGAGGCAGCTTGTCACGCTCTACCGCTGGCGATGGCAATGGCAAGCCCAATCTGGCAACCAGGTGGAATCTGACGCCAGTAACACGCCTCAACTCAACGGCCCCGCAGCAGAGGCTCTGGGTTCCATTGGCACTTCAAGGCAGTCGGGTCGACTGAGGATAGGAAAGTTCACCCTTGCGACAGAGCTCATGCTATACAATGCTACTCTAATGTGGCTCATCGCGCTTTGCTGGAAGATCGACCTGGTCAGCGCAAGCACGCGTATCGAAGCCTGTGCCAATGCTGCTCTGCCCGATGAACCAGACACCAAATACCTATCCTTTGAACAATTGCGACGACCTGGAGCTTCTGTCACGGTACGAGATCCAGCTATGGAGATTTGTCGAGTCTTTGAGTGGGTAACTCGTCATCATTCTCGAAATACGGAGCCAGCATTCCTGTACTTGTTACCCATAGGCGTGGCGATGAATGTACTAGAGTCAGAGCCTGAAACAAAGGCTTGGGTATCCAGTTTACTCAATATGAGCCCCATCACGGCTAATTATGCGCGTGGAGAAAATGCTGCTGGATTTGGCTTCACATCACACCCGAGTCACTTCATCCCGAAAGCATTGTGGGAGACAAGCAGTTATTTCTGGCCCAGGACATGCAGGAGTTAGCGGTTTGGTATGGGGTATATGTCTTCCTGTTCAATGAATAGTATTTTGGCCTTTTGGCTTTATTCTGGTCATTAACCTCGTTCAGAATGAAATCCACAGGTACACCTTATACAGAATTGTAATCAGTAGCTAAAAACATCCCTCTTTGGTAGACGAAGAAAACGAGAGTTTTAACTTTGTTCTGTTAGAGGTTGTCCTTCTGTAAAATCTAAATTCGGTTCAAAAATGAAGAGATCAGGCTTGTTCAAAAAGACCCTTCTCTGTAACCTACGAGACTTTAGATTTTATCTTTGACCCTTTGTGCCGATTTGTCAGTTGTTAATCGGGTGTGCCCGTGTTCCAGTGAATCGGAATAAAGAATGCAGTGATGGTGTGGCCACCGAGGAATGAACATGGGCATGCAAAAGGTGGACAGTGAAGCGGCATGACTGATGGGTCCTTGCATACACCTTTTCACATGAACAAATCACGTATGGAACAACATCTGGGCAGATCCCTCGAGTAAACTCAGAGGCATAAGATGAGGGCAGGATTGACCGTTATGGACTTAAATACTTTCTCAGATATCTTCCTCTTTCAGCAACACAAGATTCCCTTTTTACCTGTCACACATATTCAAACTTTTCGCACAGAACAACACATAACAGCAACTATTGTTTGCTACAGTACTCGACTATTAAAAGAATTCACCATTACATAAGACGCGACCGCCTCTGTAGTGTGTATCGGATTTAGCACGAAGCTATCGATTTTGAGAACGGACAGTTTGATCAATTTCAACTATCTATCAAGCAGACAATCATGCCCTGCGCACCAGTGTACCGCGAGCCTGAAGAGGTGAGACGGGCAGCTCTAGAGGCGTTGGACACCTTTGAGTCCTTGGACCCACAAGTGTGGGCGAAAGGCGATTACATGCCTCTGAAAAGGGATGGTTCTTTTCAATATGGAGTGAGAGACAAGTGGTCATTCGGCGTGTACTATCTCAGAACGGCTGTGGCTGTGTTGCAATGTGGTTAACCCCCCCAGGTTGGAGATGCCATCAGAGGAGGTTCGCGTACATTTAGCCCGGAGGAGCGTATTGATCGCTTTGCTTGTGCATACACTCCTGTGGATGAAGGATGGTGTGATCAATGACCGTGGCGAACCAGTCGGAGCTGAGGATAAAATGGTATTATTACCTGAAGGTATCTTGGATTTCATCAAAGCGGCCCGGGAGACTGACGATCGTTATCATCTCGCCGAGGTACGAAACCTTTTGGAGAAACTACCTGTGGTAGCTATACCCAGGGACACTTCTGATTGGAAGGTGGTAGATTTGCCTCTTTCTATTCAGATTTGGGATATGCAACATTCGATAGATGGGGATTTGTGGTGTAGTTGCAATCTTCGCAAGGGGATATTCAAGTAGCTTCGCAGCGAAAGCACACGCCTGGTGCTTGTAACATCATACCAGCTTAGGTTATCTGATCGGAGAGACAAGATGGCTTCTTATAGCCCAGGACTGATAGCAGATAATTATTGCTTGTTTTTATAGAATGGGACTAGATAGATAAAACATAAACATGAACATGGTCTGAGAACTATAAGTGATCCCCAAAAGCGTTTACTACAGTAGTAAGAACAGTAAATTAAAGAACAAGATAAGTTACTCAGGCTTATGTGGGAGATATTGTGTCTCACAGCTAGGATCAGTTTGACTTCGTGAGGTGCCCTTAGCTAATAACTCTCCGGGCTAGATTTTAAGCTCAATAAAGATACTAAAAGAATCCACCACATTGCGTCAGCGAAGTGATTTAGGTGAGTTGCTCTCAATGATCAGGAAACCTTATTGGGCAACTCAGAGTCTTTTTAAAGCCAGCCATTTAAGCCAGTAAAGTCTTCAAATGCCTCAGTCTTGAGGAGCCTTTTAAGACAGCCGTAAAACTTCGTTTATAAGACTACCATCATCCGGCTTGTCAAGGTCGACGTGTTAAGGATGAGGAAAAGTTTTATGAGACCCTCTAATCGTAACCACATACAGTTCTTTGCCCCACCGGTTTTTGTCGGCTTGACGGCCTCATGTTCGCGCCGGTCCTCCTAGAGTGTCATAGATCACTGGGAAGAGATATCTCTGAGAGAGCAGGGCGGGGTTAACTGGTTCGTCTATAATGCCTCTGGTCAAAGTGACGGCAGAGCCATCCGAGCCCTGTGCACTACCGTCGGCTTTGAAGACAAAACTAACTAGCCGGGTCCTAAAAGTGTGAAGATCGTTGGATGACACATGCCTGCTGACTTTTTAATCACCGTAATTAATGGTAAACGGGGGATTGCCAGAATACGTCGCATCTGTAAACCCAAGCCCTCGCTCGTCAAAAGCGGCTATGGCACATTTTAACCCCTGATCTTTTAATCGGGCGTCAATTGCTTCTAACCGAATATGAAAACTCTTGTCATTGATATGGCCGCTATTAAAACCGCGTCGGAGCTCTTAACGAAATCAATGTTGTCAGGCTTGAGCCTGACGGCATCGCCGTCCGGCTGCAGGCAGTTTCGGATAATGAACTTGCTATGTGGAAGCTTTATTAGGTTAGATTCTCTTTTGAAGGGAATCCTCAAATTTAAACAGATTCCTCTTGAGGGACGCAAATCCCAATAGGTCAATTTTCTAGTTGCATGTGATGACTGGAACTATAAGCTTATACAACATACTTGACGAACACCACCAGAACGAATGTTCCCGGGACAGAACTTCTGTCATAAAATCTCCCAAAGTATTCTGTCAGTGCCATTAAATGCTAGCCAGCAAGGCCAGCTTCCATTCCATGCGCCATAAGCATCCACGCAAGATTGGTTTCCGCTGAGCGGATTATGAGAGGTATGTCTTACATTGTGAGAAAAGCCTAGGCGAGTAAAGAACAACCTGCAGAATTCAGCAAGGATATTTCAATACGAAGCAAGAGGTAATTACGCCTAGGTATCATTACTAATAATGCCTAAATGATACATAAGCCACTGGCACAGGCTTGGCTCCAAGACATATCCTATAAAACCACTAGGACAATAGAATGGCCAATACGTTATTAGGAAGCTTACTCGATAGATAGGGTCCAAGATGTGAAACCTCCCTCCGCTTTGGTATTTATATAGCAGGGCTTCGATTGAAGAATGTAGTGTAAAAAATACTAAAAGTTATAATCTAGGCTACCCTCTCAATTCTCCCCCAAAGACCCCCTTTCGTCTGCATCTATGGTTGGATTGTAAATCGGCTTCGCTTCCGTAATTGATATCCAAAGTAGAAGAGATACCAGAACCCAGCGATACCAATGATACTCATACCGCCCAGTAGACTGCAGCCTTTTCCTATTCCAAGGTTCAGGTAAAGGGGCCTACCGAATAGAATGGCAGCTGCTGCAAAAGAACTCCTTAGCGCATCGTTGGCGGCAAAAAGGCTAGCCGCGTAATGGGGGTATCCCAATGGAAGGTAGATAAAGATTCCAGAGCCTACAACAAATGAGAAGCCGCAGTAGATGACAATACCGAGGGTTGGTACCGCCCAGGGGATTGAGTCTCTTGCGCCCCAGCCAAATAAGAACATGCCAATTGGCGCACCAAAGACACCAAGTAGTCCCGGACGTAAGAAAGTCTCGGGTACATCATAGGAACCTAGTATTTTGAATCGCTTTTCGATGAACATACGATACCAAGATAGGTACCATACGATGCCAATAACACATGCGATAAGAACGCATACAAACACAGCGCTTGTCTCTCCAAGATTCATTCCATAGATTTTTGGATAAACAAGTGGAAAAACCTCAAAGAAGGAATAGTAAATTCCATAAGTGAACGATGTCTATACAGAGAAATCAGACATGGCGATCTTTGGAAAGGATGACTCGCAATACCATAAAAGTGACTTACGTAAATGTTCACAAATGCGATTGAAGGATCTTTGAGAGAGATCTCAAACGGCTTTATCAGCGCCGCTTTTACGGCCTCTTTGGTGGACACTCCCCTCAACGCAATGGATCTCTCGTCAACGTAATTGCCAGACCCGGTTTCGTCTCGCAACAGTTTAGACCTGTGATACAGTAATGCTGGTGTAGAGGTCTCAGGTAAGAACATGATTAGTAGCACCAAAACAAAGGTTGACAGCCATAGCAGTTCCCACATAGACCACCGCCATCTACTGATGATTAGAAGGGGCAATGTCAGCGCAGAGTAGAAGCACTCACCCTTTGACAACAACTGAGAAGCCTGAAAACAATGGGCCGAGCGCCGGGCCACAATACATGGCACCTGACCATGCAGCTAGACTGTATGGAATGTAGATGACGGAAAACTACCAGGCAGACAGTTAGTGACTGGAAAACAAGGTAAGTCTCAAGAACCCGGGTATTACCATGTCTGTAAGGCTCGCAGCGCCTGTGGCGAGGCATGGGCTTCCAAAGAAACCCTGGAGGAAGCGAATGATAAGAAATCCAGTGAAGCTCTCGGTCAATGCTGCTCCAACGCAGAGGAGATTGAATATGGCGAACGTAAAGATGTAGATCGGATTACGTCCAATATAGGGGATTTCACTGAGAGGTGAGAAAAGAAGTGGTCCAAATCCATCTGCAGATTTGTGTCAGCCTGTGCCAAAGTTATGTCTTTGATTGAAAGGACAAACACCCAAGAACATAAAGTGCTAGACCTAGCGAAGCGACTGTTTCCGTGACGTTAAACTCCTCAGTTACCTGTCTGTGCACGAATTTAGTGTATCGTTCTCGTGCCTAACAAGCTTCAACTTACCCAACGCTCGGAACATAAATCGACGACCCGCAATAGACAGTAAAGGTATATAGGCTTTGAGAGAGAAATCTGTATTCAGTAAAGAGTTCAGAGAGTGATTGGGGTCGAATAGGCATAGTATAACTTACCAAATCAGGGCGGCTACTCCAGTCTTCCTTAATGTTGACCAATTGTGAGGGTTCTCATTGTCATTATCTGATGTCCTGCGTTCACCGTCAGAAAGTCAAAGGTCAATATCATTACTGGCTTCGCTCACCATCCAACAAGTATACAATCGCTTCTCGAGTTGCAGTGTGGTGGTGCATCAATGGCTTCTTTTGGGTACTGGTCTTTGTAGCTTTTATTTGCCAGTACTCGATTCCTTGTTGCCAGCCTGATGACCGTACCGAGGGCTGTGGTCTGGAAATAGTGCGCTGTCATGTCAATGAGGTGTTGGTGATAGTTCTGAAAAATGTGAATTTAGAGAGTTGCATAGCCAAAAGAAAGTCGAAATATAAGCTATTCTTATAAGATTTGCTTACAACTTCAAAATTCCACGTGTCTGATTTGATTTGAAATTCTTAACTGTTTTCTTGACTACAGCCAGATGAGTACGGGTATTCGGGAGACGAGCAAGGGGTATTTGCCCCGCTCTTAGGCAATTCGGGATTGAATGCGGGTCCTGCATCCCGAAGCGGCCGAAGAGTTAGTTACAGGCACGTTCGGGGAAATGAGCAGGGTAATATCAGGTCATTATTGAGTGCTCAAAGATTCAGGATTAATCTAATGTTAAAGGATATTTGACTTCCCCGCTCCTCGGCAGTGAAGGTGTATCCAATACCTGCTATTCCTTATTTACCATTTACCCTTTATAGCTCCGCTTCGCTGTGTGTTCTACAACGTCGTCCGCCGTTGTTCTTCATGTTAAGTTCCCGAGGGCACTAAACCACTCTTCCTCGAACAAACCCACAAGCATGGTATCTTGATGATCTGGAGAGACTCCAGTATAAGTAGACTGACAATGTAAGGTCGCCATTTCAGTCTGAAAAATGCAATTGGCGATTCTCTTAAGTTCCAATAATATCTTCTTGGCTCGAGGCCATATGTCTTCATATTGCCTCAGCGTGCCAAGACATACGCGGATTCGGGATCGGGCTACCTCGGCTTCGTCCTTTGGCAGTGCCGACTTGCAAGCCACTAGGTGAGCAATGGTGCAGCAGGCAACCATACATATGACGAACGGCGACAACTGGGGAGAGCCGAGGGGCAAGATGATAAGGCATTGATTTTGCCTACGAATGGCCTGTAAGAGCTTTTGCAGATGCGATTGACGATTCAATTGGCCTCCACCATTAAGTCCCAGGAGGAGTGGAGGCGGAGGCGATCCGCACGTAGAGATTCCTTCTACAGGGTCATACCGGAGCGTGGAAAATGGTCGATGGATGTAAGCAATGCATCTAAGACTTTGATCAGTTCGAATTAACAAATAGCCGTAAATCATTTGTAATTTCTTACGTGTACATCATCATGTGTGATTGGAAAATGAGTTGATCCAAGAAGTCGGGCCGAACATCAAGGCTTTGTTTACTTGGCGGCAACATAGCAAACCAGGCAGCAATCCTGGCTTCAAGATTATCGCAAAGCATCTCTGCTTGAGATGCAGTTTTGAACTTGAATGACTCGTGCAATGTTGTAGCAAATACTACACTTGCATCTATGAAGTATGCGAAGGAAGAAAACTGCTTTTCTTGTATGTCATACTCGCGGCTTTGATACTCTGCGAATGTTGTTCTTGTCGGTGGGATAACCTTTGCAGTCCCGTTTAGCAAAAATGATACTTGTCCTGGGATAAATCTGGGCGATTACCATTTCGTTGTACTCCTTATCTTCGCATGGTAGATCCACGCCAAGATCCATTCCCTTGAGCCTCAGAACATAGTCCTGTCGAATGACGGCAAAGTTTGCGTCACTCACATATAACATCCACATTGTACGCCTCCAACTCTCTGCGAGTACTGGATCAGTCTCAGAAACAGAGTCGGCAAATGTTTTGGTGTCCATGCCAATGAGATTTGCTTGGTGCATTGCCTTTGTCAACAGTTCGTCGGCAAGGTCCTGATCGGCGCACATGCTTTTGGCCAATGCGGTCAACAAATTTGTTTGCACGGTGAAACCGTCTACCATTTCATTCTGCTCCAATGGTAGGTTTTGCATTCCAGACAGAAAGGTCTTCGTATAAAAAGAGCCAATATGCTGGACCGCGGCCACCACAACCTTAATGCCAGGGCACCCCGCGGCAAGCCTCGCGTCAAGAGCTGTCCTCGGAAGAATAAATGGATGACTAGGGTGAAAGTTTTCATAATACAGGTCAATAAGTTCGATATGAAAACAGCGACGAGTTTCAACAACTTCCGGGTCGGTACTTGCTAAAGCGAAGGCGGATGGTATTTGCTGATGTTCGGGAGTGAGGGATTCGAGGCTATTGGTAGGCGTTAAGTCATAAGGCTGGAAGTCCTGAGCTCGCCATCTTCTTGACGTAGATTTGTAGGTACCGCTTCGACGCGACTCGGGAAATGCGCAGGGTCTAGAGAGGCCAAGACACCGGGAACAAACAGGACGTGTCCCATCACATTTCAAATGTTGGTTTCGACAAGGTAGACAGGCAAGTGATGCACGAGTTTTCGATCGGCGCTCCATTTGAGGATATCGGAGGCAATTATGCTCAAATAATTGCTCCCGTTAAGGTTGGTAGGGCTGTTAATTGCCGCGGTATCAGGCGATGATGTTCATAGGAAGAGAGGTCTGTGGTAAAGGTGATCTTTGCAATGTTAGAAGAACGGTACTGCCAAGACACCCTAATGACTAAGCCAAAAAGTATACACAAGGTTGAATTACATGACAGATGTTAGCCCCACCAATTATAACAACGCTATAAAAACCTTGGCCTGTTCCACTTCGGTTAGTATGGATGAATGATTACATGTATATATTTCATTTGAGGAGCTTAGGCGTCAGGTTGTGATCTTGTCGATCTGTTCGGTTAACTAAACGATCCGGATGTGAGGTAGTAGTGACCTTTCATAACTATTATGTACCGATACTGGTCATGTGTCTTTTATTCAGGCTGACCGGATCGATCGATTGACTTTACAGATAGATACCACAAGTGGCACGACATGGGAATCACCACTGTGGACATTCAATCAGACAATTAAAAAGAAGAAAACTATTTTCATACAGCGAGAACAAATGATTAGGTAGGCATCGATCAAGTACATACGACCAAAGGTAGTGGAAAATACGGGATCCCCGACCGCTCTCACTTAGTCAAGCCACTAACCGGCGGATTAGTAGTTGGGTCGGTGACGACCAGCGAATCCCCGCTGTTGTGTGTTTTGCTTTTTGGGCTGTTCAGTCAGAGCCAAGAATCGGCTGTTAATTGACTGCTCGGTACATCATTGCTGATAGCGTCTCCCACTTCCTCGACAGTTTCAACAGCTGTAGCTGTGTGTCCCATATCTAGCAGATCATCGTCAGTTTGGTCGTATATAGCAGACACAATTGATATCGGTGATTGTGTAAGTGAATGTCATAATCTGCTTGCCATCACCAGGAACGGAGGGGTGTTTATTGGCCTTGTCAACAGCAAACGTCGTTTGCGGGATATATGTATCCACGCGTGGCATTGCATAGTAATCGAGGAGCCAGCCCAAGTTCAAAGCAGTCCATTCTAGTCTTGTGTCTTGAAGCTTTGCAGACGATTCGACGTACTGAAACCCATGGATAGAGAACTATATACGGCCGTATTAGAAACGTATCTGGATAGGAGGCTTTTCAGTACTCACTCTACAGAGGCTCTGGCTGCCCAGGTGCTAGTCATGAATCGTTTCGTGTAAGTGGTCTTATCAGCTGCCTGAATCAAGTTAAGAAATGACTGCCCAACGCCAATAATATGTATCGCCAGGGCGCAAAGGACGGTTTCAATCTGGTACTCCTCAAGAACAGCTCGGAGGGCGTCAACATCATTTTAGCCAACCGCAAAGACAGAGAATCCCAAATCAATATCAGGAACCTACGAAGAGCTACTCTGTAATAGGAATGTGAATGCCATCTCTGCCTGATTTATATACCTTTCGAGTCAGATTAATGGCTTCGTACTCCTCGTCTACCCTCACGGGACGTTAACCATGATTAATGCTTTTCGATGTTCTTTAAAGACCCTAATATATTGCTAGTTATATAGACATTCCACTTCGGATCGAGGGCGCGAGACCTTGATTCCATGGCCCTAGTGCATGATTATAAGCAATCCCGTTTGCTTCGGCCGAAATTCGTCCGTCGGATAGACTTTGCACCGGAATCCACTGAGGATTGGTAGTAGCCGGCTTCGAGGCTAGACCGATAATCTTGGCAGCAACATAAATAAGACCTAGACCGCTCATGACCGTGTGGAAACCGGAATTGAGGCACCCTTGTTTGTGACCTTCTATGCCTCTCCCCAGGTCAACCTTGTCAACACGGCCGAGGCATCTCAATATAACAAACGATTCATTCCCAGCATCTGGGGCATTCCATATTTGAGGTCGCAGGTTACATTCAAGCACCTTTGGATGATAAGGATGATCGTGAGCTACCTAACTGTAAACACTTTAGTAAAGTGGGAAAGATGAACATGGTACTAGGAAAGTCTAAACTCAACACAGTAGAGACTCTAGAGAAGACCTCCCTGGAGTACACCCTGTTCTACGTTGGTTACTTCCTTGATGTCAGGGGCTCCCCTCACGCTAGGTCGTACCAACGCCAGAACATCATCGCTGTCAATATTGAGTATGAGAGAACAGCCATGCCTGGTACAGGTAATGCGCCGGTCACCTTCACGCACACCCTAGACATTGCAGAATATGTTGCAGCAAGCCTCGACTTCCCGAAATGGGAGCTTGAAAGCTGTGTTATTGGTGATGTTGTCACTTGGAACGAGTTCCTCAGCATTTCTGAGGAGACTATAGGCACGGAATAGCGGCCTCCCTTTGTATTCAACGCCGGCAGGCACTAACAAAGGCTATCTCGTATAGTTGAACAGTTTGAAGTGACCTTTGACGGTCTTACAACACTCCATCAAGGAAAAATCACCGAGGTGACCTCGCACCTGTCATTGTATTCGCAAGTGCCAAAGGACGAGATTCAAGCATTGTTCGCCACGTTTCGAGTTTAGTTCGAGGCGAGTCTGTATCATTTACGACCTACGACCAAGACGCTTAACGAAATCTTTCCATACATTAAGGCTCGAACAGTAAAGGAAGTTATTACAGCGGGCTGGACGATGGATTCAATAGTCTGTATCACTAGTGGAGACATGCTTTGCGTCAGACAGATACAAATTCATTAGGAATCCTTTATCCCTTTATGCCTAGCACTTAGATACTTTGTAAAACCAATTTAGAGTGCAATTAGAGGATTTTACAATACAACACTACAATATAGATTCAAATTAATGTCGCGCTCCCTGACATGTAAATGGTATTTTGCAATTTATCTAGGTGCCTGAAATCACTTGCGATATAGCAGGTAGAAAGCTCACACTGAATCCGATGTTCCCCCATTTAGTACAGTACTCCCTTTAACCGAAGTGATCCTTATCTAAGCTTCTATTAAATCTGCCGGCAAATGTGAACTAGCCTGATCACTAATTATTAAATATACCTTAGGAAAACAATTCCGTGTTTTATAACTCGGTGTGATAAATCTTGCCGAAAAGCTATCTCCTGCCTACGAAAAGGAAAGTGCTGCTTACTAACTTAAACTTAAAAACACTAAGTAAACTTAACTATACTTGAATTGGTGGCAATTGCCGCGGTAAAGATGAAACTCCGCCAAGCAGGGGGTGAAAGATAGTGTGAAGGTTTGATCATTGTCCACTATAATGACGAACCTCTGTATTTATCTCTTGTGATGATCAATCCGGACAATCCGGGCAGTTCGGCGGAAGACACGGTATTCTCGGAATTTAACTCTTCATCCTTATACTGCGGCTGTATCGGTTGTGTAGTCCGATAGTCTGCCTATAAAAGGGCCATCTGGTATTATAACTGTTACCTCCAGACTATCTCTCCATCACAAAGCCTACCATCTCCCTTTGAATTAAATCAAAATGTCTACTCCCTCTACAGTCCTCATTACCGGTGGAAACCGTGGTATTGGTCGAGGTCTCGTTAAGACCTTCCTTGCCAAGCCTTCGTCTACTGTCATTGCTGGCGTCCGCGATCCCTCTCACCCAACCTCCAAGTCCCTCGGAGATCTACCAAAGGGCAAAGATTCAAAGCTTATCATTGTCAAGCTCGACTCCAGCGTCCACTCTGATGCTACTGAGGCAGTCGCTGTACTCAAGAGGGACTATAATATCAACTCTCTCGACATCGCCATTGCCAATGCCGGTATTGCATTAGACGGCGCACTGGTTCGTGACACAACGATCGATAATATCAACAAGCATTTTGAGGTCAACACAATCGGTCCTATCGTCCTATTCCAAGCTATAGCAGACCTTCTACAGGCTAGCAGCAACCCTACCTTCATTGCCATCTCAACCCTCATTGGCTCCGTCGGCTCTATGGAACATCTGGTTGGACTCCCTCCTACCGCGAGCCCTTACGGTGGCAGCAAGGCCGCTTTGAACTGGTTCATTCGTCGGCTCCACTTCGAAGAACCCTGGCTGACCAGCTTTGTCTTTCATCCTGGCCTGGTTGAGACTGACCTTGCTATTGCCGCTGTAGGTCAGAACTCTTTGCAGAACTTGTCAAACTTCGGAGCCATATCTGTCGATACCAGTGTTGCATCGATGGTTGATGTTATCAGCAAAGGTGGTAAGGAGCTCGGGGGAACTTTTCAGAATTACGACGGGACACCAATCGCTTGGTAGATTTGTTCCTGCTTCTACCCTGGTTTTATCGATTGGTGGCAGATCATCTTGACAAGAAGTTCTGACTGGAGGAGCGGGCAGTTGAGGTACTTTCACCGGGTACAGCCTACAATAGCATGTTTGCCCGATTAAACCATTCTGCATATATACAGGTTCTTGAAATAATATGAGTGATTGTCATATGTTACACTCAGGCTAGTGCCTTTGGTCTCTTTGCAGTGTTTTGCGTCTTATGAACGTAAGGTAGTACACACTGTTGGCCGTTCACCCTCCGGCTGTGTCCGGATTAACCTCCTCTCCTCTCGATGCTCCAGTTATGAAGTGAACACATCTTAGCGTTTAGTGTGGTGCAAGACGACACAAACATGCCTAGTTAGTCTAGGCAGTCAAAACTTGACACTGACCCCTTATTCTATAGTAGGCTTGCCACATTGATCTATCTGCACACGTATAGACCGGAATCATTATTTAATTAGCTTGCGAGGAATCTCAAACTGGCCAATGAATGCCTAGTCCGCTCTATGGGGCCGGGCAAACTGAACACCCGAATCCGTAATCGGCTTGCCTGAAGAAAGCCAAAAAGGGTAGGATTTGCGATGTTGGCGGATCATGATTGGTCGTAGCGATGGTCGTAGCGATATCTCGACATCTTATGTTTAGTGATCAGTGCATTTATCGCATCACCCTTGATCTCGCGGGGAAACAAGTGTTAGTACCACCTTTCTACGGATACACATTTTATAATTCTCATAGCCAAGTTGTCCGACTCACAGCTACTCAAGACGATCCAAACCGCTCTCAAACAAGGATCGGGTAATTGCGTAGCTTATTTCTACCACCGCCTCTTTTTTCCGGAATTGATATGTGTATTCAGAAGTTGAAACAATTGTATTTTACCGATATTAGTTAAAGCTTTTGTAATGGTTGACACATTGGGACGAACAGGTTAGCCTAATCTGCAACACTTGAGGTCAGGTGCAAGTAGGAGGCATGAAATGAGGTCATAGTCATTGTGTGCGTTGCTGACGGCTTCTTCTTTAGTAACTAATTAGCAGTAGTGGATCTTTAATCTTTCACACTGGGAGAGCTGCTCCAAGTTTCAGATGGTCGTCGACTGTTGATTAGGTCCGGGGCCGTGGGTTCCAAATTAAATGCGTTCATGTGCATTGTTGGTAGGTATTCTGGTGTAGGGTAGTTATGATGGTGCTAACCTTTTCGTTGGTTAATTAATACCTACTCTGGGTTGAGCAGTCTAGAAAATGATACGCTAGTCCTAGATCGCTACGTGTAACTCGGACAGTACAGTCCTAACAATTGTAAATCCTCTCATAGCTCCGTTAGAATTTCTTCAGTGCGAGCACCGTCGGTGAAAAACTTGTCCACGTTACGGCTAGGGGGAAAAAGGTGAGCAAAGCTACGCCCACCTAGGACAATCAAAACAGCCGTGCAAGTAATGGGGGTTGTTGTACTTGGAGAAGGAAGGGTAAGTGACTTGTGCCGAGAAAACAAGGCAGGTAGAGCTGAGTGGAATTGGCAAGGTCTTGTAGCTGATTGAGGTAGAGCAATTTGGTGTGCATGCTTCAGCAGGTGTATTATGGCATGACAAAGGCGATAATTGCAAGGGCGAGCTTGATTGTTTCCCTGTCATATGTTTTACATAGAAGTAGATACGAACATTAAGATTGTGCTGGGTGCAGTCTAGTGATAGAACGCATAAGTAGGTACTTAGAAGGAACAAGAAAGTAGTGTACATCACTGCCATTGGCCTGGATAGAGATAACTGTAGTATTGCCTCACTCTTAAAGAGCAAGGTACTTCCCTTCTGTAGAAAACTAATATTTATTTAATTTGATATTCTCGATCGTTTTCTCGTTCCTTGAGCTTTTGTATTACTAAGCAAAGTTTTACAACAGCAGGATATGGGTCGGATTGTGGAAATTAACATGCCTCATTTTTGGGGGCTGTGCAAGACTACAAGTGCGAAACTCTCAGCATAGCCACGTTCTTAAGTGTCGCTAAGGTACGATAATAGGCCATCTCGTAAAAGTCCCCAGCTAAGCGGAGCCACTAGGGGAGATTAGGCAATTAATTGGGCATCTTAAGTCACACGTTCCTATCTATAGATATTACCTGTTACCAATTTGTTTCAGATATTGGATCGAAGTCGGTTTCATATCGTATCCCGGAATTCGGAACCTGCATCGATCAATTCAAAGTTTACCTAACATTTTCCTTGACCTTTACACACTTCAAACAAAAATGGCCGCTTTCGTCCACAGCAAAACTTTCATCATCGCTGGCGGCTCGTCGGGCACCGGTTTCGCTATTGCGTCGACATTGCTCAATGCCGGTGCGAATGTGGCTCTTTACACCATTAACCAGGACGATGTGTCAGCATTTCTAAGTTCTCTCAATGGCGATAAGACCACTAATGTACTCGCTCGAGGATTGGAAATAACAAACCGACAATCCATCAAGTTATTTCTCCAAGAAACGAAAGAGAAGTTTGGGAAGGTTCACGGATGCGCCAACATCACAAACACAGCAGGTCAAAGGCTCGGCCAGGAAGAGATATGGGAAGTTGATCAAGACCAGTATGAGCTCTTCATGGACACCAATGTTCGAAGCTGTTTCAACCTGCTCGCGGAAATAACAAAGCCCGGTTATCTCGAGGAGCCAAGCTCACTTGTCCATGTATCGAGCATTTGTGGCGAGCAAGGATTACTGATGGGGAGCGTTTATAGCGCTAGCGAGCATGCTGCCATCGGATTGGTCAAGAGCGCTGCCCTTGAAGTTGGAACAAGGGGGATTCGTGTGAATATTGTGACCACGTGAGATATCCCGTTGGCCTTTGAGAACTCGCACTGACTTTGAACTATGCAGAGGATCAATCGAGAAACCGATGGCGCCTGGAAGTGAGGTTACGGTAGCGAATGTCTCGAGAAAATCGACAGAAGTGGCCAACGTGGTGGTCCATTATTTAAGCCCAGGGTCAGGCGATGTGACGGGGACAACCTGGGCGGTTGACAGCGGGAACATGTATAGCGGATCAATAAGGTGGAAGGGGACCTGACTTTAGGGTGTTTATGTGCTGTTGTTCAATTCTCAGGCTGATTTTATATTGTCAAATCTGTACATTAATCCAATTTGTTTATTCTACTTTAAGTTTGACAAACTAACCATCTCATCACAAGTGACTATTCCAGAAATTCAATTAGCACTTCTCATTCTGTGGTCTGGGTCCAAGGCCTAATACATGATTGGCAGCAAGGTAGTAGAAGAAGAAGAAGGGATCGGGTATGAGCTCTTGGAATTGCTGATGTACATTTATCACACTGACATTTACAGGTGATAGTCATTGGGATCATATCCTTGACTTCAGCCATGATGTGCCATCTGCCCTCTGCACTCTTACTAGGAAATCCGTCACTGAATAGGCAAATACCAGTCAATGTTGAAACTTCTCTTCATTAAGCTAGGTAACAGTGTTTATTATCCAATCAGTATGTTGTGTAATCATGTCTAAGCCTAGGGGGCCTGTTGAGCCGAGGATATACAGAGTTGACAGTACCATGTGCAACTAGGATTTTTTCCGAAGCATGGAAAAGTGTTTACCCAATACCCTTAGTCCGGAAACCCCTTTTGGATTATGCAACTTTCAGGTCTACCGATAATAGTGTATGTATGTCTGTCTAACATGAATCTCTAGTAACATTAGTAGCCTTGAGTAGCCCCGCGTTCAGGCATACATACCTCAGCTGTTCAAAACCCCGCGTTTCCCCAGGATGTTCGACGTCGATATCAAAGCTTTTCCATGCGCCGCAACCGTGCATCAACATCCTTAGGCCTAACACGGCAGGTCCATACCCTTATTTGGATGCTCTCAGAAGGTTTGAGGATGAGACTGTCTCTATGGCATCGAGATGCGCGCTTTCGCATATGAGGGGTCTCCTCAATGTAAGCCTATTCCTCAATTGTCGAGGTTGTTCCTCGGTATCACAGGCGATTCAAATAGAGGAAAACTTTCTGAACGATTGAAGCTTTTGATAGTGTACTTAATAAACGAGGACATACTGCTTGAAAATGATATAAGAAAGTGCAAACCCGCATCCATCACAACTGCTCATCAGGCAAACCCAGCTCCTGACATAGTCTGAACATCTTAGCCACCACCTTGTTCCTGTCTACCATGTTGCAAATACTTTTGTCTGCTCTTCTCTTGTCTACAGGCGTGTTGGCATCGCCACATCCTGATCCATCAATTGATCAACGGGCTGCCAGTACTGCTACTGTTGTTCTTCCTTCTGCTACCGTCCTGGGTAATGTCAAGAACAAAGTGGAATCTTTCGGAGGCATTCCCTATGCAGAAGCACCTGAAGGAAAACTGCGTTTGAGACCGCCAAAACGACTACAGAAATCGCTTGGCACGTTCGACGCAACTGGCCCAGCAGGTGCCTGCCCCCAGATGGTGTCCAGTACAAAGAGCAAAGATGTATTGTTTCAAGTCCTGGGCTCCATTGCAAACCTCCCATTTGTGCAGACAGTGACTGGACAATCAGAGGATTGCCTGACTATCACCGTGGCACGACCTGAAGGTACCAAGGCCAATGCCAAGCTACCTGTCTTGTTCTGGATATTTGGTGGTGGTTTTCAGGTATTTCCAGCAGATTCTCTCTACTCAATCGCATTCAAGCTAACATTTTACCAAGTTGGGCTGGTCCTCCATGTACGACGGAACGGGTTTGGTCAACTACGGTGTGGGACTCAATCAGCCCTTCATCTTCGTAGCTGTCAACTATCGTGTTGGAGGTTTCGGGTTTCTTCCCGGCAAAGAAATACAAGATGAAGGCTCCGGCAACCTCGGTCTCTTGGATCAACGGATGGGCCTCGAGTGGGTAGCAGACAACATCGCCTCTTTCGGAGGAGACCCAGATAAGGTCACCATCTGGGGAGAGTCTGCGGGCGCTATCTCGGTCTTTGATCAGATGGCACTCTTTGACGGAGATCATACGTACAACGGCAAGCCTCTCTTTCGAGGCGCTATCATGAACTCAGGAAGTGTTGTGCCATGTGAGCCACTCGATGGGGTGAAAGGACAGGCTGTCTATGATCAGGTCATTGAAACGGCGGGATGCGTTGGCAAATCAGACACGCTTGACTGTTTGCGAAACCTCGACTACACCGATTTTCTAAACGCAGTCAATTCGGTCCCGGGGATTCTCTCTTACAACTCTTTGGCCCTTTCTTATCTCCCACGCCCTGACGGACACACCCTTACAGCATCGCCAGATGTTTTAGCTCTGAACCGCAAATATGCCGCTGTACCGATGATCATCGGCAACCAAGAGGACGAGGGCACTCTTTTCAGCATTTTCCAGGCAAATTTGACATCTGATGAGAAGCTCGTCACTTATCTCAAAGACTACTACTTTCACGCCGCAACCGCTCCTCAGCTGAGGGACCTTGTCCGTACTTATGGTAGTGGTCTTGGTGCTATCACGCAGAATAGCCCCTTCCGCTCAGGCATTCTCAACGAGATCTTCCCCGGGTTCAAAAAGCGAGCTGCCGTGCTGGGTGATCTCGTCTTTATCCTCGCTCGAAGACTCTTTCTACAAGCAGCTACAGGAGTCAATGGAGATGTGCCTTCTTGGGCCTATATGTCATCCTACGATCAGGGAACTCCGATTTTGGGCACATTCCACGGTTCAGATCTCATCCAAGTGTTTTACGGGATCAAGGACAACTATGCGGCCCGCAGCATCCGTTCCTATTACATCAACTTTTTGTACTCACTTGACCCCAACGCTGCTTCTAACGCGAAATATCCAAGTTGGCCACAGTGGAAGAATGGGCACAAGTTGATGCAGTTCTTCGCCGATAAAGTCACCATCATCAATGACGACTTCCGCTCGACAAGCTATGACTGGTTGGTCAAAAATATTGCTTCACTTAAGTTTTAAGACCAGATAACATATATAGCTAAAATGCAATACAGATCAGCTTTGACAATATGGTCTACCCTTTACTGAATGTTAACTCTGTTGACTTTCGTGCCTTTTAAATATTATTTCCAGTGCTATTTTGTCGTCGTCTGAGGGATGGATACCTACTTGTAGGTGATGCGCCCGGTCCTGACCTTTTTGGAACCCTTTCGTGCCATTTTCCAATAGTGGCCGTCGCTTGTGTGTTCAGGCCTGGAAAGAGCCTATGACAGTAACGAGAGGAATTTTTGAGCCCACCCTCTTTATTCTTTAGAGGAAAGTTATGTATGGTTATGAAACTTATGATTAATTTAAGGTTGCCGCCGACGCCACATTTGGCATAAATTGGCCGCATTAAGGACTGAGTTCAGTGCTGCTTAGGCTCTTGATAAAATAGTCTCTAGGTGCTGGTGTATAATGTTATACAGCGTAAAGGTCTTACAAAAGTAAAGATAACCTGTATCTGTTCTTATACATAACACATGTTGAATTGAATCATAATTAAATACTTGAACATAAAACTAGTAAGTAAAATAAGCAGACAAGAATTTAAAACTTATATTGTACTAGCTAGTTTAGCACCGGAGTAGAGAACATTATATCGTCCCCCACGAGATCACATCCTCTCGCACTTGCTTGACCAGCTTCTCGTTATATATATCGGCGTCTTCATTAAACTCCTGCTGCAGATCTTTAACATGCGTTGGTAGCTCTTCGACCTTGTTGTATGCACTGGGAATAGGCGTTTCCATGCGCTCTACCACCGGAACATACCCTGACCACACATTCGCCACCACCTCAGCATTCTCAACATCTTCCTTATCATCCGCCGGGGGTCCCGCGCGCACCTTTGCACTACCACTTGTGACTCGAACGCGCAGAACCTGAGTCTGCATGAGTTCGAATTTGTTTGGCGGCTGGCGGACTTGGTCCCATCGGCCAGGGATGATCTTGTTGGTGAGCAGTTCAAGCGCCCATAGCTTCTCTGACTCATCCGTGACTAGGCTTGCGTGTCCGAATAGGGTTGCTGAGCGATAGTTACACGAGTGTGTGAATGCGCTTAAGGATAGGATGAGCCCGTCGACCTTTGCGACAGAGAGACACACAGGCAAGCCTGGAAGTCCTTCGTCCATGGCCTTCCTCGCCAGGTTGGTCATTCGGGCGGAGATGTAGCCATGGATGTAGGCGTCTTGAGGTTCGTTCAAGCCGGCACTAGGATAGTCAAAGTTCCCCATAGCTCCGAGCATAGCGATGATGGTGGGAAACGGATCTTCTGCTGCGGGCTGGAACGAGACGTGAAAGATAAGTGACCGGTTCATGATACTGTGCACTGTTTCAAGGTCGTATGCGGCTCGTTTGTCGGCTAGGCGATGCACTTTGTTATGCTGGCCTGCTGGGTATTTCAATTGGTTTCGCATGGTTGTGGCTGATCTGATGGTAGAAGGCAAAAGCAAGATTTGACCAGATGCTGTGGGAATACGGAAGCCATCATCCGCTATCAATTCGAAGGGCTCTCTTTTTATATGCCTCCAAGTGTCGCTATCGATAGACCGTATATCGGCTTTTCGGAGTACAAGTATATCTTCCCCAATCATGAATGATAAAACGTTAGGTTATCGGGGTCAAAAGCCGAAAGTGTCCACGGAAGCTCTATGTTGATGCTGAATGGCCGAAAACGCCGAAAAGAGGGGCGCATCGGAGGTGTCGGAGGAAAATCCCTCACGCCAATCTCCCGCTGCTGGGGATCACTGCAATCAATTGATCGAAGCGAAAGAGACTCGGACTAGGATGCCATGCGGCCAGGCAAAAGTCCAGTAGCAGGTTCTTCTCAGCCAATAACGTCAAGGCTCCGTAGAAAGAAAGCAACAGCTTGCCAAAGATGCCGAGAGAGAAAGCAACGATGCGAGTATCAAGATCGGGCCATCTGTCGAAATTGCAGGTCGGCCAAAGCTGGTCAGTCTCACCAGCTCTTTTTAACCGATTGCAGCAACTGAGTCAAGTCTCACAGACTGTATTCCAGCCAGCCAAAACCGTACAGACACCTACTCTGTCTCGTATGTAAATGGCCTGGAACAACAGGTAGCAGGTCTCCTGGGACGCGTTAGTCAACATAGTTCGGGCTCAACAGTGCCGGGTCAACCTAACTCTGACGGACCTTTGGCCCAGAACACGCAGCCGAATGATTACACAGAATCGCCGAGCTTCATTGATTCCCTGGAGGGACTCTACACACCAGCCGTATCTGCCCTGGGGAACACAAGTTTTGACTTTTTGTCATACCAGGACGAGAACTTGTTCTCCATCACTCAACAAACGTCTAGTCACTTCGATAACCCAGCAGACTCGGTAGGTTACTCAGGAGATACCATGATTCACTCGGCAGGTGCGGAAATAGCCGACATTACAGTCTCCGAAGGGGCCTCCTTCTTTCAAACTTACTTCGAGGTCATTCACCCTCGCTATCCCTTCCTCGACCCCGAAGAGTGTAGTGCAGCCTATCTCAAATGGAAGATGGACGAGATAGCCACTGGTGGCGACCAAGTATGGCCTACGCGTCTTCTGAAGCTAGTATGTGCTCAGTCTCTTCTGGTTTCCGAGCCTAGTTGACGAACGTGTTCAGATCTTTGCCAACGGTGCCATTTTGCAGCACGTGAGACTCGATCACAAGGTCCACCGTCATTACCAGGAATTAGCTCTCCAACAACAAAATATTACAATGCATTCCACCTTTAGGCCACTCGCTCGACTGCAGGCCATGCTTCTCCACGCTTTCTACGCTCTTCACGGCGAAAACACAGAGCAGGTTGTTCATGACGTCGGCATTGCGATGCGCTTTGCCATCCTGCATGGATTTCATCTGCTCACCAGCGATGGCACTCATGAAACGGACATCAAGATAAAGACCTGGTGGTCTATTTACTGGTAGGTACTGCACAATTTATAGTTAAATTCATCTGACAAGGGCAAGCCTGGACAAAGTTATCGCAATAACGCTTCGCATACCTCCATACCCGCCGGATGAGTCGGTCAAAACGTCAGCATTTCAGGCCAAGCCTGAGCCCCAGTGCTTCATGCCCTGGGCTGCCGACGCTGTGGGTGCTTCAGCAGGAATGTTGTACAACTTTGATCTCCGTTATTTTGCACACATGTGTAAGATACGGCGAATTCACTCAGATATACTTAACATGATGCGAAGGCTCCCTTCTGATTTAATGGTCCAACATCTGCCGAAGCTGCGAACTGAGATCGTCAGATGGGCCAGGAGTGAGGAAGTGTTCACAAACGGGTAAGTTTGATTTTCCGTATTTGAACATAATTACCTGACTGATAACTGAAATGGATCCTCGGTCACCGAAGGACATGCAAGCCCTCTCGGCGTAGTTTATGTTGCACACATGACACGAGTTGTTCTATACAGCTCGGTCCCGATTGAAACAACCCCAGAAATCACGGATGAACTTTTACAAGCCTGTTGTGACGCCTGTGCAACATTCAGGGTTCTCCAAAAAAGAAAGCATTTACCCAAACATTGGTTTGATGTAGGTACCCATACAAGATCGACATAACTACATGCTGATATCACAAAGATGCTCTTCATATTCCAAGTAGGGGTGACAATAATATATATCGTCTGGCGCCAGGCTACACCGATTTCGAAATCAGTTCACTGTGCTGTTAGAGACTGCACTGCGATTCTCGCTATCTTTGCAGATCGATCCCAATATGCAGACATATACCGTGACTGTATGGATATTTTGGCAATCAGCGTCTTAAGTGCATCGTCGTGTGGTAGTATCGACGCGGAATCTAGGCAAGAACTTACAGCTCTAGTTGGACAGGTTGAGGAAAACATACTTGCCCCCCATGTGCACACGCAGTTATCTCAAATATGTAAGGGTAGTGCATCTATAGCATCATAAAGCCAACCTGTTAATGAGGTTATTTTTATTGTTGACATTATTGACAGATTTGGAAAGCCTAGGCTTGATCAAATTAAATCTTAATGCCAAAAAAAAAGAGATACATTTGAAAGACCAACCTGTCACACTGGGGTCCTGCCGTGAGCTTCGTCAATCTTGACATAGCAAAAGAGTTCCACGCTGTCATTGCCTATCTCGAGATCATCTTCGATGGAAGTTTGTGCAGATTGGAGGTATCGAGAGGCAGGCAACGAAGTTCCCCAACACCAAAATCTCTGTCCTCAGAGGTATTGGCAAGCCTCAGACTGCTCCGGATGACAAGACGAAGATCCCACCTATCTATGCTGAATATTAAATCTTGCATGAGGTCACGCAGAAGAAGCCTTGCGGAGTGACCAGTGAAGACGATGAGCTTGGAGTTTCTCAGATTTTGAACTTTCGAACGTTTAGCGATTAGTGGCTTTTCATAGGGTCGGAATTGTGTCGAAATAGCCCCCCGGCGCTATTAGAAGCAGGGGGGATTTTGGACTGGCGGCGGAGGTTTTGGTTCGGAGTGCATAATCGAGAGAAGAGATAAAGCTTATACTGGCTGGATCTTTCTATTAATTTTGTTGAGACTGCGCCTCTGATCCGGTGGAGAGTATTTACGTAACTATATGATGATTTGGTCTCTGGCTGATCTATAGAAGCGCGTGTAATATATATTAGGACTTTATACCAAGACCCTGTTGCTATCTTATTCAAGCGAATGGACCGGAGTATCCGCCTAAATCCCGATCCCGTCGGAGGTTTAAGCTGATTACCGATTCCATCGCCTCACACATACCCACCCCCATGTTGATGCGAACAAAAAAGTAATTTGCATACCAATAATAAAGCAAGCTTATTTGCCAAGTCAGCGACTTGCCCAGCAGGTCAAAACAATACACCCGGCAGTGACGCTTCGTCATGTTAAGGCGCAAGCCATGATGCGTTCTCTATCATTGCTTGGCTACGGGCTTTATGTAATCTCCCGCAACGATCACCGCTTTGGGAGGGCAAGGGCGTTATGCTATATATATATCATGATAGAAGCTGTATAAGGCTCATTGATCTTTCAAGCTACTATGCGTTACATTCAATACCTACTCCCATCCAAACCTCTCAACCAATCATGCACTCCACCATGGGGACTCTCCTCCAAATTATGACGCTCATTGTCACTATTCTCGCTTCGGCGGCGGCCAGTCTGGTCACGATGCACTTTTGGTCCTATGCTACTATGTGCTCTGAAGAATACTTCTCTTATCACACGCGTCTGCATATTATTATATATTACGGCTTCCTATCTCTTACTCTCTGTTTACTCTTCCTCCACGCATGCAGCTCCGCCGTCCGCTCATTCGTTGGCTTTCAGCTGCTAGCCAATGTTCCCCTCTTGGGCCAGCGACTTACTCTCGACGGATTATTCACGTGTATTTGGATATCGGTCCTTGCCTTCGATCCGGTCATCTACTGGTTTCCAACACAGTTGGAATTTTGGGGAGATCGTGCTGACCCCTTGAGCTGAATGTCGGCAAAGATTCAGTTCACCATCACCGGTATGACTGGACACTCTGCCGACTTTCTTCTTGGCCTCTTGATTATACCCGTTTCTAGAAACACAGGCCTTCTCGGTGCATCACAACACTTTACTACTCTCTCATAAACTTATTTCCTACCTTTTCTCAATCACTGTTGCCGCTCACGGTATCACGTATATTGTAAGCCCTCAAGTCAAGTATTGAGCTTCCCTATGTCAACAATTACTAACGCTTCTAAGGACTATGCTACAGATGGTAGCAGTGAGGAAGACGAGGCTAAGGAAGAGGCGTTTGCCACCGGAAATCTAGCAATGACGTTATCTGAGAGCAAGCAACGAAACTTATGGTTTACCTAAACAACCTACACCGGTATTGCTGCTTTCTTGCCTATCCTAGCGATCCCTGTCACGTCCATTCTATACTTGCGCGAGAAGCATTATAACCTCTTTTACTACACCCACGTCATTTGCGGCAACGTTATTTTCATCGCATCTTGTATCCATGCAAGTACCAACTTTTATCTCCTGCTGTCTGGCTTGTTGTTGTGGATTGGAGACTGGATCCGACGATTGTTCTTTGGAGAAACCAACGGGTTGAGTACAAAGACGCTTGCCACTATTGAAAACCTAGGTGGTAATTGGATTAGAATCTCTCTTCCCGCCACACGTTCTTCAAAAGGCTTATTGGAGAAGCCGTTGATGACCTGCGAGCCTGCATTATATTACTATCCTAACGTTCCATCTATCAGTAAGGTATAGAACCATGCCCTCACGGCTGCTGTTCCAAGTTCTTCAAGTCATAGGCCAACCTTTATGCTCCAGCGAACGACCGGCAAGTCCGAGAAAAGACTTGAGAATGAATGGACGTGGAAGTTGGGTGCCTTAGTCCCCAACTTTCAAGAAAGCTGGCCGCTGGAAATCCGACTCGAGGTACCTTATCGCATCAACGACATGGGATATGCTAGTGTATCTTACATAGTGTGCATCGTTGGTGGGACAGGTGTTACGGGAGCCCTTAGTCTGGCGCGCTGGTGGCTGTATGCCGGTTCTATCAACAACAGTCGTTTCACATTGATCTGGACTTTACGGACCGCCGAGTTGCTCGAAGTTAAGGAGTAGAAAGAGCTCGTAAACACGGCTAAAATCAACGGCTGCCTCAATGCGAGATCACACCTTAGTTCTGAGAATGGCCGTCTTGATCCAGCTGTGATTCTTGAACAAGCTCTCGTAGGTAACGGTTTAGTTGCTGACGCACCAGGACCCGGGTGGGTTTATAGCTCTGGACCGGATGCCTTGATGAGAGCCACACAACGAGCATGTGTCGAAACGCAGAGCAAAATTGTCAAAAGCAAAAGGGGCGGCTGTCAAGGAACCTGGGTAGTAGAAGATCTATCTTGGTATATGAGTCGGTATTAATAAGGGTGAGGAGTTTGTGACTCTGTCTCAGTGTAGACCTTTTAGAGAGGATGATGGATAATGGATTGTTCTGCAATACATACCCACGATATGTAGATTCTAAGACTATGTATACTTCTAGAACTTTGCTTACGATTTTTAATATGTCTAAGTTGGCATTACATCTTATCTCAAGTAGCTTAGTACATATCTACTCGTCGGGATAGACTTGCGATTACCAGTCTCTATTTTACAATAAACTTTATTTCTCTCATAGTCCTCCCTACGTAAGCCTGCTATTATAAAAACTAAGCCTAGCCACTGGTGTCTGACAATTCGTAATAATGGTCTGTCGGTCGGCACACTAGAGTCAAGGTCGAACTCTCCCTACTAGCCCATGCCTGCAACTCTCCCGTTTCTTTATGTTCAGATTGGCCTTTCCAAGTTCTTACTGTCTCTATATCTGATCCAGATCCTTCAAGGTGCCTAGAATGACCGACTTGAAATCCAAGAAATCATCTTCTGCACCAAGCAACATCTTGCCCCAAAGACCGTATTTGAAGTAAAACACTATTGTAGCAGCTCCAATACTAACTGCAATTATTGATAAGCCCAATGCAGACCAGAAGTTTCCAATACGGACTACTTGAATCGTTATCGTGCCATTCATGAGTTTGCTTACCAATATGCCGGGTGAATAAATCATTCGACACTTGGGCATTTCCTTTTTGGTATCGCTTCTGGTCTTCGTCAAAGTCAACAAAGGTCACGTCGAACCGGGTACGAAATCCATCCGGCCGTTCAAACTTGATCAGAAACCTCCAAGCCACATAGCCGTTAATGTCAACACTATCCTCAACACTGACTTCGACCAGATAATTGACATGACTGCGGTAAATCTTGCATCGAAATGTGCGCTCAATTACCTCGCTCACTAGTAACTTAATCCCCCCTTGATACTCATGCCATTCTCCATGATGTATGTTTTGGTGTTTCAATTGATTTTAGAAATGTATTCTACCTAAGGAACTCCAGGAATACAAGATCTAGGGTAGGCTACAGAATAAGTATAAATTTAGCAGCCCTTCGGGCCCATCTACTCTCTTTTAGGTTTAGCTGACTTTTTGCAAATTCGCAGGTCAAGGCAAGCCTAGCCCCTTATGGTCTGAGTGCCCTGAAATTTAAGCTTGACTTAAGGATTTGGAAGCGTTACTGCCTGAGCCTGTTTCACAGAGCAAATATACTTTAGCGCAGACTCTGGTCAAGATTCTGCGTTAACACTAAATACGGTCTCGGACCGACAATCTTACTACAGGCTGACTTGCGTATCTAATAAAGACATAATGGCTGGTGAATGTACCTACGCTGCCGATTTTTAAGGTAGTCTTGAAAGCCAATGAGATGGTTTGAAACAATTCAACAGTTAAGAGACCTCACCGCTACGGCTGGTCGGCAAACTCACGCCTATATATATTTCACATCATAGTAGTATGCATGTCTTGGTCCTGCAGGTAAGTCATAATAATTTGAAAGCAAAGTTTTATCGTAATGATACCCAAGTTCAGAGAGATGATCAGTTTGTGATGAGTTGGGCCGCCGTTTTCTCCCGGTCTGTTAGATAAAGATTCTTGATCTTTTGTGGCAGATGACTGTAGAATGACAACGAAGCGGAAGAATCAGGTTGTGACTGGAATTCCTGACGACTCGGTGATGGCAGTGTCGAAGCGGCAGAAATACTAGGAGTACTCGACTGCCAGTCATGCAAACAGCTTGCCAGCCATAACTGGTCGCTTTGTTAGCTACATGTGTTAAATCTTGAGACTACTCGGGGGGGCTAGCTCAGATGCACAAGTCTTTACCTCCCCCGAGTATGATAAAGGAAATTACATTTTATCCTACCTCGATATCGCGATATTGTGCGAGAGCCATGTGATGATTTCGGGACGGGGCGAGACACGGTCGGCAGCTTCGAGTAGCTGATATGGCTTTGGCTTCCCAAATATTTGTCTGATCGTTCTCATATGAAAAAGCAAGCTGCGCTCGGTGAGGAGCCCTGCCTGTTTCATCAGTAGGTGATTCCGGCTGGTACCATGAGTCACCATCAGGGACGCAGGAATATTGTTTTGGGTTTGTTGGTTGTTCATCGGGAAATCGACTGGTGTCTGCGTCTGAGAACGCTCCCAAAGGACTAGATTCGGAGGCGAAGGGGAGATCTAGACAAAGGTCTGTTTGGACATCCAATGGAGCCCACAAAGCGGTCCAGCGGTTGGCGCTGCTTTCTCTTTGCGACATAGTAGAATTAGTGTACTTGGAAAATCTCCACTGACTGCCAAGTACTGACAGATAATACGGTTTAACGTCCAAGAAATCTCCTGCTACCCACAATTTATACGATAAAATCGCAGCTTTAACTTGGAACAGCCTATAACAACATTGAGTGAATTTCATGCAGAGTAAAGGAGGATTGCTGAACTGGACTGAGATGAGCTGATAATTTAAGTTTGGCCGCAAACCAGGCACTGAAAGATAGTTTTGATAAGGTCGAGCATTCAAAACAGATGGCGGGCGCTAGGTTGTGCAGGGGAAGGCAGGCCTTGCAGATACGAGGCCGCCACCCAATGGCGCACTGATACAAAGTTCTCATAGAAATGAAAAGTCTGAGCTAACTCAGGGCTTGGGAAATTTACCAACTTCCTCATGTTGGTCACTCAGCATCTTGAACGTCACGCGATCAACACATGTTGATGCGTGAAACCTTGTCTTGGGTGGTGCTACTATTACAATCTGGCAGATCACCACAAGGGATGACTTTTGACTTATTAGAAAGTATCTAAACCTACTCTGAGTTCACTTTAACTGTGGATAATTCCTTCTTTCTGGAACTGTCGATGATTCCGTCTTCTCAGAACTTCCGGCCGTGACGTTCATCGATGACCTTCTAGCACATGTTTGCCTCACGAAAGGATCAGCATTGCTTCCCTTGTCTAGTCAGTGTAAGACTGTTGCTGAGGCGTGTGCGGCTCGGGACGAGCTTAGCGTTATAGATATTTGTGATTAGCGAGCGTTTGTAGATAGAGTTTCTTCCGCCCAGAAGAACAAATCCTTTAGGGCCGGTAGTTAAACCTAACTTCCTTTCTCCGATCCTTTCCGTCTTTGCCTACTTGAAAAACCAGGTTCTTTCCCCAGAGTTCAGTCCCCTATTTCCAGCAGTCAAGGCATAGTCTGTCAACTTAAGGCTGCTTAGTGCTGGTAGGTAACTATGTTTGACATGTTATTTTTGCCCCTTCAGTAGTCTTTTCGTCGCTGTTCACCCCTCAGGCATATAACTTATGACTAACAATAACACAATTAACACGTTCTCGGTTTAACGCTGGGAATTTCCACCAGCCTCACCCCTATCACGTTTAAGTTACTACTTCTTCCGATTCTAGCCACTTCTACAACTCTTTTGTCGATAAGACCATCCCTCGAAATGGAAATGGTCCTATCTGCAAGCCATGCACGACAAACACTTCGTGTAGTAATTAAGACTAGATTACATCGAACCTGACATTGACGTTGACATGGTGTGGACGCAATATCTTACCACAGAAATTAAGGCTTATTTACTTAACGTACACAATAAGCAAGCGGGACAGACAAGCGAGCGGGACAAAAATCCCTCACCTTACATTAACACTATCTAATCAATTAATTCTCAATCAAATAACATATCACAATCTACTATTAAGGCTCGTATTATTCTTGCACTTCAGGCCTATCAGGCAGACCTAAAATTAAGTCTGCAATAAGCCACATTTCTCTATAATATCCCCTTCTAGACCCTTCACTATCGATCTTAGGGTCGTTAGGCTTGCGTTAATTATATTCCTAATAGTTAGAAACTAAGTAATCAGGAGGAATAGCTTATAGTTAAGTATATTCTAGATCTAGATTTATAAGGATTTCCCTTTCGGTATTATAACGTTAAGGAAATGGCAAATCAACTGCTTGCTAATCGCAATATATTACCAGTTAGTAAATGCTAGGCTATTAATTTTATTAAGCGGTAATTATAGCTTAAAATGTATTCTTTTCGTAAATATAACTATTAGAAAGCTTAATGTAAAGATCTAATTACTATTCATAATTAATTTAGGCTTATAGAGAATATAATTATAAAATATAGTATTAAATTAAATAATATTTAGAACTTTAATAAGACTGGCTTTATAATAGGTATAATATTAAGCGGTATAGTTATTACTAGCTCGGAAAGGTATAGAAACCTAAAATCAGTTTAGTCTAGAAATTAGGAATAGATTACTGTAATTTAAGTGATTAATATAGAAGGCTAAGCAATTAATCTATATCTAGTAATTATAGGTTAATATTACCTTGCTAATTAATATTAAGAGAGTAACCTCCTAGGTACTTAGGCTATTGCTATAATATTAAATGGCTAGATAAATAATAAGACAGGCCTTAACTGGCTAAAGCATTTTAATTAATATATAGCCAACCGATTAGTTAATGCCTATTATCTTCTAATCCTTAATGGCTATGAAAGTTATTAATCTATTGATTTCTAGCTATATTATAAGGTTAATAATATTATTATACTCTATATGCCTTCTTATTTTTCATACTTACTATAGCCACTTAATGTTAGGTGCTTTAGGCTATTAAAAAAGGTATATAGGCAAGAAATAAAGTGACTGATTAGACAGTCTATAACCTATATTTCTAAGACTAAGTTCTTCCCGGCCTTTTATATCACTTTTTAATTAACTATAATTAAGTTAAATATTAAGGGGGGTTTTAGAGAAGCTAGACTTATTCCTTTTAACCTTGAAGTTATAATCTTAAAGCTTAATATATAGCTATAGACTTTAATGCCTATTAAAGAGGTAGCCCAATAAGCTTAAGCTTAGACTTTAAAGACCCTAGTAATAGTCCTTAAGGCCAGATCATAGTCTAGATACCTTTAGGGCCGAATTAGAAGATATTATAATAGCTCTTTAGAGTTAATTCTTAAAGCTTTTCAGTCCTTTATAAAGGCAGTAATAAAAAATATACAGAAGACTACCTTATTAGAGGCTAAGAACCGGAAGCTTCATAAGGCAAATAATATACTTAGCCGGCGGCATAAAGCAAAAAGGACACGCCTATAGAATAGAGGGAGCTTAACTATACAGAAAGGTTAGGATTCAATTAATCAGATAGATATAAGTACGCAGATATTGGCCGAATTATCGAGAAGTGGTAGTCAAGGAAGATCGGTTAGGCCGGGTATTCAGCGATATGATATATACAGCAAGACTAGGCATAATGCAAGGACCTGTCAGGTAGTTCCAGAGGTATTTAATAATAAATATAGTAATTAATTTTAATTAATTAGATGGTCTGTTATATTTTTATTGTAATTTATCTTAAGAAGGTTAAGATTTTTATCCCGCTTGCTTGTCTGTCCCGCTCGCTTATCGCGTACGTTATATTACTATTGAATTATTATTAGTTACTTTACTTGTTTTCTTACTGTGGTAAGTCTACTATTATCAGTCCTATTTTAATTCCTATTTATTTTGTATAGTAATATCTCTATACATGATAGCTAACGACTAGTTAATGCATGATAGGATGTTAAGACGCCGCCGAAACATAATCTCAAGTTATCGTTTATATCCAATCATTCTCCTCGTTGGCGCCATGTGGGCATTGCAGGGCATCTTTTTGAATCCGAAGCAATCCTCGTTAGTTCTATTCTCGATCAGTTGAAGGTGAAACGGGCAAGGCTTGAAGCAGGTTGACGGTTCATCGACGAGTTCAACATTTCATTTAAGCCTTTGACATGATTCGCAGCGTAATGCACTCCTCATATCTCCCAAGTTGCCATATATCCTAGCATCAGCTGACATAGGCCTGATGGACAGAAGGGTCGTCGCAAAACTCCAGTTATTACGCCAGACTGATCTCTTAAAGACGTCTTCTTGTAAATCGCCCACCAAGATGATCTAAGTGGCTGAAAAATAATTCGACAGCGTGTATTGCCACCATGTATGGCCATGTGGTCGGGAATATAGCCTCGTTAAAGACACGTGCTATAGTCCTTCTGTGTAATGGAACAAGTCTACCACTGGAATCGAGGTGTCTAAAGCTTTATAAGACCGTCGTAAAGCTACCCTCCCAACCAGCCTGAAGGAGCCTAATAAGTGCAATGCCGGATTCCAATCAAGTCTGCCAAGACGATCTAATAGCTATATCGTCCCAGTACTTAAAGAATTCTCCGATTCCCTTGTCCTGACCATTGAATACGTAGTATTCATGTGGATGTTTTGAATACCCACTGGCCTTGAAAGTGTTAAAGTTGGACAAGGTGCCTTCCACCAGAATATCAAAAAGGAATTTCCCAGTCATCGTCTTGGAATTTAGAAGAGTATTTGCATCAATTTCGCAACTGTTGATCAATGTACTCAGCGACATGACTCGAATCACACCTTCGATTTGTGTCGATAGAACAGCGAAAGCGTGGATGTGCCTTGCTTATCTTATTATCTCACTGCGGGGACGGTCTGTTAGTTGATGGTGGGTAACCTTATTGAATTTGAGATATTATTGTCTTATATGAGTGTTGGATGGCATGGTGCTCGTACATCTTGGTGGTTGTTGAGAGGGACAAACATATAGCTCCTTAGGACTAAGGGCAACAGACGCTAACCGAGTAAGCTCTAGCGTATTATTGATATCGGAGACGGTTGCTGAAAACAATGTGTGGCAGCCGGAATCTTCGTATAGGCTTAGAATCTACAAAGAGTCAGCCCACCTATCTAAGACACGTGCATCTAAAACAGGTTTAATCCTTTGATACCATTGATATGCCTCTCAAGAAATAACTCTGTCGATCGCTAATATCGTTAGTCGGTATCTAAAATTCTCTTTGACTAGGTAAATTTACCTATCTTCTGAAATCCATAGAAGACTAAGCGAAGTGGCCAGAATCTGATCCGCGTTCGTAGGATCGAAGTGACATATGTTCTGTCTGAGGCCCCTTATAGCCATGAATTCAAACCGGCGGGCCGCATAACAGGCGGGCGGGCAGGCATAAGACGTAATGACATCTGCAGCAGAGAGTGCAAGCAAGCCGTACATTGCCCAGAGGCACTTTGAGCCGATCCGGATGAGCCTATATGCCACTTAGAATTAGAACGAGAAATACCTGCCATATATCCCCCACCTACTCTGGTACCAAGACAGCCCAGTGATGAAGACCACAACCATCCACTAACGTAAACTTGTTGTGAATATCCACTGCATGATGGAAATAATAGAGTTCTTCTCCAGACAAAGTATGAACAGTCGACTTGTCGCGAACAACTATAGGTGCCAAGATGGGCGTTTTCGTATCCTGCTGTTGGTTCGCTTCCATTGTGATATCGGCCGATTGTAAAGTGGCCGAAACCGCCACCGGTGCCCTAGGATCGGCCTCCGGGACCCGGCCCGTCACCGTATTGTTGCAAGTCAATGAATTGCCATATGAACAACGCACTTTACGCTTCGTACAGTTCACGCTACCGTTTGTAAGCAAAATGATTAGTTGATCCATACCATGTCTTCGCACGATGTCTTTTGTTTTATATATATATTGGTCGCGGGTGAGGTGGGGTGTGTTGATGTGGTTCTGGAGAGAACTGACCATTGCGGATGGGCTTCATCACAACGAATGTGCCGGCGCTTACTATTATGCTTATATCAGATTTGCGTTTGATCTCCAGCTAACGTTACCTACCAATTATCACACCCAGTTCGAGACTTCCCATGGCTACGTTGATCAGCAAACGCGAATACTGGGGCGAAGAGGCAGTACCTCTTCCGGCGGCGCTTGGTTGAAATCTCGGTTTTCATGGTCGGACTACCACGCCGTATCTATGTTTTCTCTGTTTGATGGACTAGTGTTGCGAGAACTTTTCACTAGGCTACTGAAGGAATGAAACAGGCTCTGAATCAAGCACCAGCCAAGAGCAGAAGCGACTGTAAGTAAATTTATATCTCAGCTACAGACAGGGTTAGAATCGCCGAACCAAATGCCTCACCCCTTACCCACCATAGGGAGATTACAGGACTTAAGAGGATACAGAGGTAAGGATTGATTGATGGCTTCAACTGGTCATGGACGCAGGCGTTCCTTCCTCTCGGTTGCGTTATTGCTTATTCGGTGGGGCTCTAGTGGCATTGGTGTGCCACATGCCTTCATCGGTGTCCATAACGCGAAAAGGTCTCAAGTTCCAAAACTGATCAGGGGTATTTTTTAAAGTTGTTAACATCCTGGAGTCCACATCACTTGGCAAAAGAATTCCAACAGCGAATGGCCTTTAGTTGAGCTATTGCCCAAAGCGAGTGGAGGCTTGTAAATCGGACGAGCTAATAGAAACTTAGGGAACGCAAGCATTAGAGATAAGAGCTTGGATAGTGAGGGAGTTAAAATAAATGTAAAAATAAATGAATAGTATTCTAAATTGTTCGGTAATATTTACCTCTACCTAATAGAAATAATAATTATTATGAATTAAGACTGTATGAATATGCCTATAATTTACTTTATTATTGAATTAACTAAATTATCTACTTAGCTACTTTTTCTTTCATTTTTATGTTTCAATTTGTGTAATTTACCTAGAGATAATCTTAAATACATGTTGTTTATTACTTACTTATATAATGTCTAGTAATAGATTTAAAAATTAGATCTAGCTATCTTGAAAAAAGCTATAGATATATAAATAATAGTGGTCTCTATATCGACTTAAAAGTACTAATATATAGGTAAATTATAAAGAGAAAAGAATAGAAAGTAGTAAAAGGTTGCTAAAAAGACAAGTTAACTTCATAATAAAGTATATCACTAAAGAGTAATATTACTATTTCTACACTCTCCCCTTGACCAATACATTAAGATTCTCTTCTACTAGTATCCTAACCACTCATTGATGTAACGATCTCTGCAAGTGTAGCATCCTGTAGAAGTCTAACTGTAGAGATATGGACTCCCAGCCTACGACACGTAATGATCAACCTGGCAGCAAGTGCTCTGTTCCCACCAAGGGAGGAGAAAGTATGGGACCCTACTATGTCGTAGGGCGAGACACCCAGTATGTAAGCCCAGATCACTCGCATCGACTCTTCCGGGCCAGTCAATGGAAGTGGCTTATAATTGAGTGTGTATGACTGGTTTCTGCTGTATCCGGGCTCGATGGGGATTTTAATAAGGTCCGTGTACGAAAGCTTGGCGGCCATCTCCCTGAGTTTGTGTCGGCTCACCTTTAGTGAAGTTGTCAAAGGGAATTGCTTTAGCGGGACGAATATGGTAGGAATATCATGCTTGTGAATTCGAGGTTCACCTGGATTCGGCGTCATGACCGAAGCCAGAAACGTTTGCTTCACGATGTACGTCTCTTCTTTTGCTTGCATGTTTAGGCTTCTCAGGTCTTCCTCCTGAAAGAACATTGTCGGCCCGAACTGGAAGAAAGCTGCAACTGCATTGACGGAGTCCTTCGAAGTGATGACGTCAACTATAACATCGAATTTCTCATTCAGGCAATGGCGTAATTGGTGTTCTACCGTCGCTGTATCGATCACCACGCCATTGAGTAGTAAGTCGTCACGAATGCTCGATATGAAGTCAATGCCGTTGTTGTATGAATACCGTACACGATAGCCTGTTTTGAGGTAGCGAGGCTTGTTGTGTTTTCTCAGATATTCCGTGATGGTATTATCGGCGAGCGGCTTGCGAAGCATGAGACGATAGGGGGTCAAAGGGCTGTCGATAACCAACTCACCAACAGCCCCCTCAGGTACAAATTTCTCCACGTTGGCAAAATCTCGAATCCAAAATTTGCCTGCAATGGGCGGCGCTAGCATGCGCAAATCTTCGTCTTTTGTGATCCGCGTGAACGAGATACCCAGGGGACAAATGTCCGGTGCGCCGTATGCAACAAACACGCTACAAGACTTGATTAAGGGCGCACAAGTATCAAAGTGGAGTTTGCGAGTACGGAAACAGAGCGTATCTAGAGTTGGTATCAGGGCTGGGCGAACCTGACGGGCAAGCACGTCAGTCATGTACGACCACGTGATGTTCATGCGCGTCATGATGCTGGTTATGTCACTCTCTCGAGTCGTAGCAGACGGGATACAGACGCAGCCGCCGTGGACCATTGTTCCGAGAATCTCCACCAAAGCAATGTCTACACTCAAGGCGGAGAAATTCAAGACTCTGCTGGCACTGTTCATCTTAACCACTGGCCCTTGCTTTGTGAAAGCCGATACCAATGAGGCATGCGTGAAAAAGGCGCACCTGAAAGCATCGTGTCTCGTTCGTCTAGGAGCGACGAAGATGCATGCAACGCTCTCTGAGCTAGCCAGACTTGAAATGATGGACTGCCGAGGTAAAAGCGCCTGGAATAGGCCATCATTGACAATGACAAGGTTCGCGATCATCTTGCTAAGGTGCCTGTGTGCGAAGCTGTTGGTAACAATAACCTGGGGTTGCAAGTATCTGACCGTTGACTTAATCTTGGAAACATCTCCGCCGTCAAGCAAGACAAAGCTGGCTCCGGCTTGCATCACAGCCAGCAAAACGATTGGGGCATAGCAGTTCTTTTCGAGCACCGCGGGGATGACCATCCCAACACCGACGCCAAGGCTTATGAGGTGGTCCCCAAGCCTTCTGACGAGCCTGCATAACTGTTCGTATGTGATCTCTCGGTCCGACGTGCAGATTGCTGTTGCCCTGGGCCGCAACTTTACGTGTTGTAGAATGACGTCGTGAAGGCAGGCGGAAAGCCTGGCTGTGGTTTCGATTTTCGGGCCAGAAACAGGTAGGTGCGCACATCCGTGACCTGTAGATAGATCGATATCTATGACTCGTCCCCCAGAATGACTGAGGATACCGCGCAGCGCAGACTCAAAACTGAACATGATGGTTCGGGCCTGATCAGGCGAGACTAGTGTCGAGCACAGATTTGTGCGAACACGGTCATCTATGAACATGGCTGTCAGAGAAAGGTCGCAATCGGCGTTGGCACCCGCTGTGATTGTTGTTGTTGAGATATCAGGGACCACAGAGTTGTGTTGCTGGCACCCCGAAGAGTCTGAATCTTGGAAGGAGATGCAAGTGTTGAAGAGATCCCTGTTTTTCAATGCCAAAATACGTTCAATATCTGCCATCGTAACATTGGTATGTTGTTCCATAAGGGAGTTGTGTCTTCCTAATTCTTGAAGGCACTCACTCAGCCGCCGGTGAGGAAAAACCTCGATCCGGCATGGGAGAAGTCTATCGAAACTCCCCGAAATATCTCTTAAACCGGCCGTCTTGTCCCGGTCACTGAATTGGTATCCGAATGTAGCGTGGTCTCCACCAGCGAAGGCACGGAGGACCAAAGCCCATGCGAGTTGAAAAATAGTCGACATTCTCGCGGAATGTTTTTCACAAAACGCATGTAGCTCTTGTCTTGTCACGTTGAAACTCAGCCACCGGATTTGCTGCTTTGTAATCGTAGGAAAGGTGAGATGTGGGAACAAGCAAGGACGGCATTTGGAAATGTTCAATCTCCAATCGTTCAGACTACGTGCGGGGGGCGTAGTGAATTTCCGGGAGAGGTAACTGTAGTAGAGTCTGATGTCGTCTGGAGGTGAGGAGCCACAGTAGCCCCTGATCAGCCGCACCATCAAGCAGCGTAGACTTGTGAGCTACCAAAGTTAGCGTTGTGATTTGGTAGGTAAATATAACACCCAAACAAGCACATAGTTTCAAGCGTCGAGTTGGACAAGTGTCTTGGTACAAGAGGCTCGCGGGTCAACATCAACTTACATCACAGATTGCTTGGCTGGCGTCCAACCTCAAAAGTATTCTGTCTGAATTATAGGACAAAGTTAAGCGATGTAATGTTCGTGGCGAGGCAGCGTGTAATACTGGCAGGTTAAACACATCTTTATGGGGGTCTGGTGAGTTAATCAAAAGTATGCTTGCTGAAACCTTCTTCGAAATTAATTGGTCGTATAAACCGTTTTCAGAGATGTCTTGAATGAAGGTGCTTCGAAGAGCAGATGTCCTAGCGACAATTGCTTCCCACACTTCACAAAAGCATTGTATGTCGACCGGAAGGATGCTTGTTTTGCTAAGCTCGTACACGCAAAAGACATGGAATGCGTCAGGATGTTGGGCTTGAGACATCAGGATATCCTGTTGATTTCGGGTTATTGGAAAAATGGTCTCGATGTTGAGGACATCGGGAATCTCCCAGTGAGGTGGCTGGGCTAGACTGAGACCCGCAAGAGCTTTGTAGGACGACCGTAAAAGGGGAACATCGGATAACGTCAGCTCGGGCTGGTGACATCGCAGGGCCACGATAGCATCAAGAATATGACGTTCAAACAAAAGTTTCCACTTGTCGATAGAGCCCTGATACCTAGACATGTCGTTATGAGAGAAATCCACCTGAGCTCCTGATACGTCATTGCTGACATGAACCTCGAAGAGAGCCAGTCGCCTAGCACTGGAGCCTGCCCGAAAGACCAACGAAGCGTCCGCTTTCTGACCAGAAGTGGCCCAGGGCTTCAGGAACCTACTGGATTCTTGGAGCTGTTTTACCGTGTCTGTGACACTGAACAGGAGTTCCATGGGCAGGGGAGGTATGTGTGCATCGTAGAGAGAAGTCCCTGACGCCAGATCAGCAATACTTCCTCCCCGAATGGCACGATCACTGTCCTTGACCAACTTGATAGCGTGAATCAGGTTCGTCGTCGACTCCATCGAGACGGCAATGGGGTATGGCTGAGCAAAGCAACCAACAACGTCATTGGGCATACCGGTTTTCCTGACAATCCCGCGCTTGCTCTCTTGTCGCCAAAGTGTTGGGAGCTGTTGACGAGGAAAGACTTGGCGAAAGGACAAAAGAAGTGAGGCCATTATAACATCAGTCATATCTGCTCTGAGAACCTCGGCTGACAGGCTTTCTAGGGTAGAGAGAATGTCCACATCTAGGCGAAAGGACGATTTTGAGATATACATATGCGTGTTCGAAGCCGCGTTTAGTCCCCAATACCCAAGGTCGGCTGGAGAAATTTCGGGGAGAGCGATCGGTGCCGCGGACATCCAGTCACTATCATGCCTGAAACGAGAGGGCCAATGGATTTGAGGAGACGAATTGGCTGAAGGCAAGCAACCGTCGCAGAGAAATCTGTCTAGGTCAAGAAGTATGAAAGACCAAGACACCGAATCAATCACAAGCTGATGCGCGGCCATATGTATCATCTGTCGTTCTCCAAGCTGTACACAGTCTATCGTAAAGACTGGCCCGTTGACGGGATCCAAGGCGGCAAAGGAACCGTCTACCAGCATACGGAGATCTTTCTCTTCAATTTCAATGTGCCGAGTGAACCGAAATGAGTCAGGTATCTGCGGGGCAAAGTATTGGACGAACTTTCCATCCACGAACTCGAACCGTGCCCGGAGCATGTCATGCTTGAACACAACAGCTGTAGCGGCTGCTTGAATGACGGACGAATCATGTGTGCCATGGACCTCGAGCAGAATGTGCTGAGAGTACTGACTCGATGGGTCATCAAAAGGACTTATCCCCTTCTCTCGTGTCATCGCGACAAGGTAAAGTCGCTGCATATACGATAGGGCGATGTAATGTGATCCCTCAACATCCTGCTCCTGCACTTGTCCGTGTACTGGTAAACTCCCATCCGCCGAGGTGAAGCCTTCTGTTTCATCATGTTTGAGGTCATGGGACGGTTGTTCGTGGCATGTTGAACTGACGCCTTGTAATGTCATTATCCACTCGTAAGTGAAATTGTCCATGTCGTGTACCAATCCTTGCAACCGGACTACATCCGGTCCTAAGGAATCAGCATCACTCACGCGTGTGATTGGGATCCAGACCAGCGACTGCCAGGAACCGATATCCATAGCCTTTGCAGCAAGACGTAAAAGGCGAATCTCGTGCTCCTTGGCATCTGTATCGAACCCGTCGGGCACTGCAGCAGAACCTGTCCTTTTTGCATCCATGGACTCCAACCGCGATGTTGCCTTCACCTCGACGAGTGCGACAGGTTGCCTTTGAAAACACCCTGCCTCAGGCGTCATAAAGAAGACGTCACTTACTGTCTGGAGTGAGTTCAGCAATTTGTCAACGTCGGAAATGTCGACTTTTGCTGCAGGACAATGGCCTCCGTCGGCCGATGTTGACCAATCACTAGAAACAGTGTCCACACGATCATGAGATTCATGATGCACCAACAACGAAGCCTGATCTATGAACCGGAGTGAGCATTACAGGTCGTGCATGTGGGCTTTTACCGCCGGAAGAGACTAACCAATAAAAGTGCCACGGTTTCTTGAAGAAATCGGTGGGAAGGGTTTCATTCGAGTTTGGAGCTCAGCCAGCATCGGGCAACTCAAAATGTCATCGCATTTGACGTCGATACCTTCACTCAAACACGCCGCCCTCAGTTCTTCTGCGCTCTCAATGTTGCCACCCAACTCGATAAAAGAGTCGAAAAGATGAATAGTGTTCGCGGAGATACCAAGAATACGTGCGATAATCTTGATGAGACGTTCTGATACTAGATCCTGCGATGCGATACCAGACTCAGGCCCACAGTGATAACTCGGCAGTACTAGGGTCATGTTGGTGATTGATGAAGCAAGCGACTTGTTAAGAACATATAAGAGAACCTGTAAGACGATGCACGTCTCAGTGGGAGGGCATGAGGGCGACGGTAGAATCAAGAGAGGAAGACATAAAACACAAAGAGACTATTATCGTGCTTTGTCTCTTATAGCCGAGCTTTGCTAATCTTCGGAAGCTAGTCTGTTGTAATAGCGATACTGTTGTCCACTTCTAAAAGCCTGGTATGTTGGATCATCTAGCTGGCTTCAGTCTCACTTATGCCTAGATCAATTGCAGCATAGCTCGAAGTCTTCCACGAACTGTAGGTCACTAGTTCACATAACGAGACGCCATACACCCAAACCCCTTCGCGCACCTAGAACCAAGCAGTCTAGTTCTGTGTTGAATTTTGTAGAAAAGCTCCCCCTTCGTAATTTAAGCGCCGTCAATGAGCTATCGAGCATCTTGCCTCAGTAGTCCCCTCTCATCCGAATCGCTCAACAAACTTCCTTGTTCAATGATCGCTCCAGTCCATGCTTGCATTCTGGCAGCGAGGGTACAAGCTCAAAAACATGCGGTGCTTACCATAATCGGTAGGCAGCTTCTATTTTGTGATTGGCTCACTTCAAACCACCCCGTCGCTTACCGAGCAGTAACTAAAGTCGTACTCCCAAGGGGTATTCGCTAGTGGTTTCATATCCTGTAGCTGTGCATACGCAACATGCGAGTGAGAGATTTGCCGGATATGAGAACCCCAGCTATGACCACTACCCTTGCTATCTATACTAATGCCGTCACGGCTGGTGGAGGCTCTGGTGTGTGCTGACCCGAAGCGGATAATCTAGCTGATAAGTATAGGTGACCTTGTCAGACCAGTTTGTATCCACACAAGCAGTCAAAGGGGTTCGTCCCTCTGCTTTAGCCGTTGAGACAAAGGTCCTGCTAGGAACAAATATGAGACGCAAAGAAAACCAATAAGCAGCTTGAAAGAGCACATCGTTCCAACAAAGTGCTATTATTTGACTCTTCTGAGACCTGACGGCCACTGTCGCGAAAGCTACTGTGGGCTGCACTGGAACGGTGGCTTAGGCTTCAGGGTTCAACATGTTATATACATAACCTAGAGGAAGGTTCACTGCAGTCTATGCTATGTAAGGTTTGCAAGACTAAATGTGTTATTGTGTGAAATAGGCAAGATGCAGCCGAGCTGTACCCTGCGATTATTGTTCGGTATGTCTTAACAGCATAGCCTGATTTGTCGCCTGTCACATTATGTATGCATCAGCCATCAGCCCGCAAAATGCTTTCGTTCTCTCAACTCGGCGGTTAGGCCTTCTCTCTGCATCCATGTCAAATCTCGTAGGCAGAATGTGTTTGTCTGTCGAACATTCTTTCCATTTTCTAGGCCAATGTCTCACTCACTACACAAACGTTTGCTAGTGTTTTACTCCAGTCACCGCTGACACTCGCGTGGCTGTGCTTCAGATGTTGCTGAAAATGATCCGCACGGTAGAACTTTCTGGAAAGGGAGCATTGCATGAACTTGTGTCTTTCTTGTAAATGCTTTACCCTGTTTTCCCAGTCTTGGTTCGTCGTAGTTAACGAGTACACACCGTTCCTGCGATTTGTCTCAACTTGAATTCCTGACCGTCCAAATTCTTCCCCGCAAAATCCGCAGACATCAGCTTCTCCAAATCGATCCTTCGAATCATGGAAGGCCAGAGTATACTCTTTGAGTGCGGAACAGGACCAAGAGTACCGACGAACATGGAGGGAATATGCGTGACGCTCAGCTTCGTTTTTGTTCTTGAAGCAGCTTTCACAAAAAGAGCACTTGTATGGCTTCCGGAACTTGTGGGCACTGTTTCTCTACTCAGCTGACTTGAAGCCTGTTGGTCGCGTCTCACTACTCGTGGAAAGGTTGAGAGAAGTTAGGGGTCATTTCTAACTCACCTATAATTCTTCTCCGCGTCGAGTGTCCTGGGTGTTGCCCCTCTACATTCGCGCATGTAAGAGTCTCGAACAGCCATAGGATGTCGACTGTTTTCTCTGATGATGCCAGCCCTTAGCGTAGTCCTGAGGGCTACGTCTGGTGGTCCGGCCGCTGTACCGAATATAAAAGGTGGGATCTGCTGGTATTTGAATGTTGAAAGGACCGGCCTGGTTGAACTTCGAGCGGCAACGCTAAAAAAGGGGACAGGCGGTGTTGTCGTATTGGAACATGACTGTGGTAGAACTAAAGGCCCCGAGGCGGTTAGACGAGACGACGAATCCCGGCGCGGATCGACCAAGGCATAGCATTGGTTCGGTGAGTTACTCGTAACCAAAGGATCATCCATAGGTGAAGACGGGACATTGAAACTTTTTGGTTGAGCTTGAATGAAGGAAGGCAAGAATACCGTGACATTGTTCTGGCTTTTGTGCTCAATAGACTGCTCCAAAAAAGGCTTGCTGATTCGTCGTGTAGGGCTATTGCGCGAGAGGTAGATGCGATCGATCTTCGCCTTGAGGCTCTCGCTACTCAATTCGGCGGCTGATCTTAGAGGAGGACGATTCTGATATAGGGTATGGCTAGTAGGAAGAGGGGCACGAGATCTACCCATTCAACCACGGTTAGTCACTTCCTCGACACATATATAGGGCAGGAGTTGGAGCAGATGACGACTCAAGAAAGAAAAACAAGAACAAGAATAAAAACAAAAACGCGAAAAAAGGGAGAAAATAGTTCGCGAACTGGACGACTTTCACCTGTTTGTTCTTTCGCGCCTCAGGAAACGCCGTTCTTGACCCATGAAACTCAATAGTTACGTTCCACAACGGGCCGAATCGTTTACCGAAGCGACACTGCAAGGTTCGCCAATTTGACCATGGTGTTGCCCTCCTCTACCTGTTGTTATAACGTCAATTGCGCTGGACGTATGAGACCACAACGCGTTGTGGGATATGAATGAGTAGCGGAAGGGGCTAACGCTACCAGTTCGCTGGAGTGTGGCGTGATGGGTATTGACTTGTTTGGAATACTTACCTGCGGCGATTCGTGAATACTCTGGTAAGCTTTTCATGGCTAGTTCCTCCAGTGTGAGACTTTCCGTAGGTTTGGACTCGATTTGAGAGATCTATACGGGGACACACAGAACGAGGTAGGGTCGACGATGGACTCGCTGAATTCCGTGCACGATGACAGCGATAAAGGTCACTTCCTCACAAGACGCGTGATATATAAATCCCCAAATGCTCAAAAGGGATGCCTAACTAGACCCTGGATGCTGATTGCCTCTTTCTTCTCTCTTTCTGCCAGATCTCAGCCCGCACTCACCCCCGGGTGGGTCATGGGGCTACAGCCACGGTATCTGGGGTGGCAGGTAATAAGCATATGAAACAGCTAACTCAGGTTCCACTGGCTTCTAGCGTTATTCAAGCCCATACTTTACAGTAGCGACATGTTATTTACAAGAAGGGTGCAGTGGAGCGATCCGTAGCATTACACTAGCTACTTCTTGTACAAATCATTTGGGATCGTAGGAGTCAACATTCCTTAGTATTCCTGGGTATTCTTCTTGACTGATGCTGAGGTTTGTCTACTATCCTTCCATCTTCTTTTGTTTAGATTCTGTCGAGTCCACCCTTGCTGATGCAATGTGATGCAAGCCTACATCGAAGCTATCCTGACAGCTCTCCATCATGTACTCTTTTCTCTATTTGTCCTTTGGTCGCTTCTCTTCCATCCTCGTCAAGCATGTTCGCACGACGCCATGTAGAGTTTGTCTTGTTTGTTTTGCTTGGTTCTTTGTTCCTAACTAGGTATTTAGAAAACCGCCATGGTCGTGATCAAATCAGCCCTATGAAGCCCACTCCTACGACCTATCTCGACGGTATGCGAGGTGTTGGTGCCTTTGTTGTCTTCTTCTGTCACTGCTTTTATCAGGCCTTCGTGATTTCTATAGGTAAGGGCTGCAAAATGCCTCACTATGATATCTTGAAATTACCAATCCTCCGGCTGTGGTTTTAAGATCTACCCGCTGTCTGTCTTCGTTTTTTGTCTCAGGCTATACACTCGCATATAGGCCTCTAAAATTGATCTGAAACCAAAATAAGCACGAGTTACTGACTGCCATAAGTTGTATAATGTTCCGGCGAGGGATCTGTCTCTATTTACCGGCCGCCCTCTCTACCCTTGCCATTATATGCTTCACCAGGTTGGGTGTAGCGTGCCGTACCCTCGCTCACATTGCCGAAGAAGCCGGAATGGATCCCTTCTCGAGCCAGGTTGCATGGACCGTGACCAATGCAAACGTGATGAGGCAGCGATACAAGGATTAGTTGACGATCAACGCAAAGTGAAAGTAAAAAACTAAACGACGGGGCCCACTCGGAGTATACGAGAAGGCACCGCCTATATGGTCTGTAAAAGCATGGATATTGATCCGTCTGTATTAGGGCTAGAGACGCTAGCTTCGTGCCCAAGCTTCAATTTATGGCTCATGCCCCCACGCTTTAATTAGCTGAACAGTCTAAAGATGATTCTAGTTGCCCTTGTAGGGATTAGAGCCACTGAAACTCGCTGCGTTTATGTTTAATGCACACCATCTCCCAACTGCCGCAGCATAAGAAGTGGTCCCATGCTCGGGATTGATAGGAGCGGCCAGTCAGAAGCTGGTGCCTATATGCCAGAAACGGAAAAGCTCCATCACCACGACCACAGGAATATCGTTGAATAAACTTTGGGTTTTGGGGTGTCAACGTGTACGCATAGATGCTTCGAGATTACGTGTCGGAAAAGAAATCGACGCTGGTGTGTAATTCTATCACGTGGCCACCTCTAAATTTCCAACGACAAGGCGATGGTGTCTAGCGAGTTAAGGTCATCAAGTTACTTGTTTCAAACCTTCAACTGGACGCTCCTGTCCGCCAGTGCCTGTAGAGGTCGATACTCACAACAATTTCCGCCTCTTTGAAAAGAAAGCCCCTGTGGCTGGAGCTTGGTGGGTTTTGAAGACACGCCGCTGCTTTGTCCCATTTGTAATTATACTGACTCCAAATGCCTATGTAGGTCGATTATCCTCTTTGAAAAACAACTCCACTGAAGCAAACATCATGCCTAGTTTCGCAGCCGTCACCATCTACGCCTTTGGCATCAGCGCGTTCAGTCACGGTGTCGCCAGTCTCGTCTGGCAGAAAGACGCTTTGGCCAAAAAGAAACTGGCCGCTCCAAGTCTTCCCGCACTCAATAGCTTTTCTGTGGTTATTATAGGGATCGGGATCTATTATTGCCTTGCAGCCTACCAAGAAAACCGCGCCTTCTTCGCCATGACACTCGCGCGGTTTATCTCAGCTAAGATCTTCTGGTCGCAAGGTCCTGCATGGCGTACGATAGCTACCTGGGAGGCTCTGTCAGCTGCGGTGACTTCTATCGCCTTGGTCTGGGATTTGCTCGGAGAAGCATGAGTTAATCGTGCTGAACATTTAATGGAGCCTTTCGCTGTGGTAGGGGCTTCGCAGGCCTGTCTCTACCTTGTTTCCCATTCTATTCCCACCGTTGTTCCTCGCGCTTTGTCCCGCTTCACAAACTTCTTCTAGCAGTGTCTAGTTCGACAATACACTTTATTTTATTAATGTCCAGAGATGTCAACCGAGCTCGTTTTCTTCTCGTTTCCCATGATCCTCCCGTTGCCAGCGAGCTTGGACACGTGCTCGGGGTATATGACCGCGCCCAAAGATGAAGATTAGATACAGGCCGGTCATTTGAAGTAGATATCGGATCTGCTGGCCCATATCTCAATTACCGAAGATAGAGCTACACCTTTTTTCATGGTCTCACTCAGTCAAGCATTGGTGAACTTGAAAATGGAAGCGGACGAGACAGCTGTCCATAACCGGTTCCAGGACGTGCCACATTATAAGACAAGGCCATCGAGGACACCAAATGTCAATGGTCCTGCACTAAGAAGTCACGATTAAGTAAGGGAGTGAAAATGGTGGGAATGAGAATATATATGATGTAAAAATCTATCTAAACTGTCGTATGAAATGCAACTTGAATCAGTCCACAACAGGCCCTCAAATGGCATCTGTAATACCAGTATGAATAACACCTTGCGCGGCGAACATAGCGCATCAAGAAAGGAATAGTACTCGTGCCTGTCAAGAGCCAATCGTCATCAATCCAATGTAGAAGATGACCATGACAAGGCAACATGAGAGAACTAGATTTAGAGTGGCGATCACGAAATCCAGTCACGAAAACTATGCTGCTAGTGCTCATCTCACCACTGGTAGCATTGCGCCTTAGGTTCCGAGAAGCAGACTAATCAGTACGGAGTGCCTGTGGGTTTGCTCCATAGCCCCGGTGTTGTAGGGGTAGGAGTATGATCTTCGATTGCAATTGAGGTAAGTTGGTTTGAGACAGGATTTACCTTCCAGGTACGGTGGGCAATTGGGGTGGGTTGGTTCGAGACAGGGGATACCTTCCAGATACCGTGGGCAATTTTGAAAGGGTTAGAATACTGGAAGACCTGAGGGTCGCTTTCAAGCTTGATGACAAGCCCGTAAACGTTCATCTCCCACTTGATGTGGTCAATGACCCAGTCGTAGGCCCCGTCGTCGTTGGGAACGCCAGCTGTAGCTGTGTGTTAGCTGCATAAGGCTTATCAAGCTCGGCCAACAAGAACACTCACTGGCAATGTCCCTGATGGGTGTCTGAGTGTCTTGAGTATCGCCGCCAATGAGTGAGATGGTAACCGTCTGACCAGCATATTTTGCCGGGGCGTCCCAGACGATCTGGAACCTGGAGCCAGAAATGAGAGTTGCCCAGGCTGCAGGCTGGTAGATGGGGTCGAAGTCGGCGGTTTGCCCTAAAACTCTCGCCGCCAGGGCGACAAGTGTAGCGGTAGCAAGCGGTAGATGCATGTTTATTATTATTTTCGCTGAATTTGCGAATTGGAACTCAAAGTTGGAGCAAACACCGATGTCTGAAAGTAAGATTGGATATAAACCAAATTGCAGGAAACAAAGAGTGAGAAGTTGCTTGTTGAGCAGACCTGAAGAGGAGGCGGGGTCGTTTACTATTTATACCTAGGAGAAATACTTCCGAGATATTGATTATTGCAACTGCCGAGATTCTCTTTCGTTATCCGCCCTGGGCGTTTGGGGACAGAACAGATACGAGGCAGTGCGGTAGGGATCCTGAAACCCGCCGTTGAAAGACCCAGACGGATATTCGGAATCCTTCGGCATGGCTCATGACCTACCTTGTTGGTCTACCGGTTTGTCACATAATATTCGATAAAGACCCAAGGATAGGGGTCGATTGACTAGGTAGCTAGTGGTGTGGAACAGGTTGAGGGGTGTAAGGGGAAAGCCAGCTTTTATGCACACTGTTCTATAAGTCATCTATCTGCGTATTCACTCAGTTAAAGTTTAGTTAAAAAAGTAGTTATTCTTATTGTTAAAACTGCTAAGAGGTTTAAAAAGCCAAGGCTTAGTAACGTTCAAGTTCAAAGCAAAAAAGAAAAATCACATCTAATAAGGGCAGGCTTGCATTGAAACCTATAGTATTTCGACGAGAAGGGAAACCGGCCTAACTACTCCATACCGATTGTATATCTAGCCTCTTCCATTTCCAAGGTAACAACCACTACAGCTGGACCACTACTTCATCAGGACAAGTATCTGCCGCAAGTGATCGCCACGTTTCCCACTGCTCGAACAAGACTGGATGAGCATCTAACCTTGCCTCCCTGACCTGGTCCGTGCTATACATCCACGGCTTTCCGACTGCCGTGAAATGCAGGACGTATGCCTCATGATAGAGGCTAGCCAAGTCTTGGTCCGATGTAAGTATGCCATCGAATCTGCCCCTGGTCTCCGCATCACTAGAATTGAACCATGCCGGCAAGTTTCGATCCTCCCAGTGGCTGTTCAGCGTGACGTACTTCCCGGGAATGCGATCGGATAGGTAGCCAAACAGAACATTGATGATATCCATGTCATACTGGTTTGGTTTCGGATTCATCAACGCGTCCTGTACCATGCTCCACAGAGCAGGGTTCGGCTCGATCAACATCAACGTGCTGCTTAGGCAGTCCTGGCTTATCCAGTAGGCTGTTGGGGCGAGAAAGGGGGTTGATGGTAGATCAAAGAGGTGATCTAGATTCTTTAAAATGATCTGATCCGCATCCAGCGTGAGAATACGTCGCACACTTGGATCAATTTCGTGCATTCTAAATGCCGCCAGTTTGAGCAGACATCCATAGTAGTAAGAAATACTCTCTTGATTGAGTGGAACCGGTTCCTCCTCGATAACGGTGACATCCAGATCTTTGAAAAGATTAAAATATTGCTGGGAGATGTCAGGGGAGAGGAAGACAACGATGCGATGCTTTGTGTGAAAAAATGTTCTCAAAAGATGAACGTTGACCGCTACCGAGCAGGCGTAGACATCTTGCGCCGCATAAAAGACGTATGCATTAGGGCTGGGGACGTTGTGGATCCTCAGCCGAATGCTTGGGTAAATATACCGGTAGGAGAATAGAACGAGCAAACTGAACAAAGATAGTGCCTTTACGGCACTGCGAAAAAGCCGCATAATAGGGAAACGAAACTCGGCCTGAGTTGAGGTGTTGTAGCACAAAAGCAAGCAATGGGTAAAGCTTGGTCGCATCTTATACCTGAGTTCTGTCGCGAATCTGTAGCCGACAAAGAGATCATTCTATATTGGGTGCCCAGTATAAACGTCTAGGGTCTATACTTTTGCTAGCCATCAAGTCACTTAAGATAACTAGGCTGTCTGAGATTCACAATCAAACTACCGTAGAGTTTGCACCGTATGCCAGCAGATCCCATAAAGCTTCTTTTAGATTGAGCGCAGGATCCGTACCTATCCCATAAGAACTCGTAGACTTGATAGCCAATCAGACTTAACCTTGGGACTCCCTAGATGAGCTTAGTTCACTTGTTCTATCCAGTTAGGATGGGTGGTCAGTTCATCGAGCAATGCCAGGGCTACAATAGGAGAGATATTTTGCCGGTACATGATTGCTGTAAAATTAAGCAAAGGATCTAGAACGCAAAACGGGGCAGAAGAAGACATAGTGAGGTATATGATAATCTGCATGCTTCGCACTAAGACTGAAGAGCCCTGTCGACGGCTAATCACTTATCAAATTCCATAACTTACGTTTCACTGACATTGCAAACCTAGAAAAACCTCTTATTGGTGGCAATCGATTCCGAGGATCTGTGTTTGTTCTTCAGATTACGAGAACAGGCTCAAAGGCGCGGCACGTCGGACCTTCAAGATTGTACGTCGTGCATCAAATTACCTGCATACACAATACGCTAGTGGGACAGACAAGTATACGGGACACCCTCAATTTCTACCTTAAATTGAAGATTTCGGGAAACTCCTAGAGTCAAACGCTATATGGTATGATCAGTACTCGGTTCCTTGATGCAAGTTCGTATTAATCTTGTGTTGCATTGGATTCTGCGCCTCGAAGGTTTCGCCGTTCAGGAGCGTAATCTCAAGCATCTCTACCTGCATGTGACGCCCCGGCACTTGCTGAACAAATGATTCGTATGTTTTGCCAGTTAGAGCGACCTTTCCCCCTCTTTCTCTTCTCAAACAAGCAGTCCTAAGATCTTAGTTCTTAATAGCTCTATACTTATTAAGATTATCTCTACGCTGCCTTGACAAGACTACCTGGCTATCGCCATGGATAGTGACTGAGGACTACCACTAGAAGCTATTGGCCAAGTCTGCTGGACAGAGCCATAGGTCAGATCTACAGTCAATACAAACCTAGTGAGAGCTTTAGTTGCAATATAATGATATTGACATCTTCTGCGTACCGCGAAGATCCATTTACTTGTAATATATAGGTGTTTATGTGCTAGTGCTAGACTGCCCTTAATTCACCAATGTCCTTCAAGGGTGAAGTTCGAAGAAAAAGAAAAAGATAGAGAAAGAGACAGAAAAAAGGACAAGAAGAAGAAGACGAAGACAAAAGAGGAGGGAGAAAAGAAAACGGCAATCCCATGAGAGCCACAGATTTTGGAAGAAGCTCGAAGCTATATCCAGACTTGCTTAATTTGTGTCGCCATCGAACTCTTCTTATAAGCTTCCGCTAATTGCGAGCGTGACCATGACGCCTGTGGCGGCAACTGCTAGCGCTGGCTTGGAGGCTTGTCCCGGTCACTGTAGACTTGGCTGTAGCCAGGCTCACAGGCTTACTCGTTGATGGGCTCGATGAGGAGATCGTGTAACTTTCGAGGGATGCTACCAGTGCTGAGGACGGCTGATAGTGTTGCTCCTCAACGTCGCCGTCAACGAAGATATCTGTCTGCGCGCCCGAGTTATAGCCCATGCCCGCATTATATCCAGGAGAGAACCCGATATCGTTATCCACATTGTTGCCTTGAGACTCTACATTTCTCGGTCAGTGTTTTGCTTCCGGGCCCAAGATCACGGACTTCACTCACGATGCCACGCAATCATCTGTTTCGGCCCTTTTGTGCACTTCGATTGATCGTTTAGGCATGGCACAGGAACCTTGGCAGGGCCAATCTTCTTGGTCGAAGAGGTGCCGGTGACACGGCATTTGAAGTTCTGCATGTACCTGTAGTTTACTGTCAGTCGAACACTATTTAAATGGTGGGACGGTAGACACGGACATGTTAGGTTGGCCGCCTTTTTTTCATGTGCTGTCAGCAAATTGATACCCACAACTTTCATGCTTCCAACTTACAGCCATCAGGAACCCAAAGCCAAGCACAGTAACATCCGCCTTCGGGACATTCTGGCATATCTTTTGGAACTTGATACGTCGCCAAGCGCTTCCAGGGAGTGCTGCAAAGCCCCTCATTCAGTCTTGCACGATAACTCGGATGATCGGATCAACTTACCGTTCTAGAACCGTAAACACAGCCAAGTTTTCCATCGTTACATCATGAATGTCTGATTGGTAGCTGATAGCCCAGGCTGTGCCAGCTGCAGAAGTCTGGTTTTTGGTGTGCAAGGCCCCGCCCTTGCCATCTTTGTTGTCTTCAAGGCAGCTTGTTTCGTCCGGGCCCGACCAGTCTTTTGGGTGGACAAGCCCATCAGGCCAATCACTGACGAATTTGCCGTTGTGGGATAACGACGTGAAAGCGCGATTGATCGCCAGCTCGACGGTGAACTCTCCGCCGGCGGGGAGTTCGAGCACGTCTCCTTCTGCTGGCGGAACCTCGTGACATCCACGGTCGGCCTGCATCCACCACTTCTCTTGAGGCAGGTCCCAGAGCGGGTTGACAACAAGATTCGTGTTTGGATCGTCAATTTTAGAATTGGATCCACCCTATCATTGCAGAATTAGGCTCGTCTCGCTGGGGCAATAGATTCCTACTGACATGACAGTACATGCCGGTGGCAAAAGCCCCGACGTGGGCTTTCGCAACCTTACATAATGGCAGAATAGAGACAAATGCTATCTTCATGTCGAGAGGTAAGTTGAACGCAGTGAGTGAAAGACAATAAACCGAAAGAATAAGTGTAAAGGAAAAGGGCGGAAGAGATGAAAATGACAGACTATTGTGAAAAGAATTAGCCAAAAGAGCGGAAGAAAATGACTGCTCACGGGTCGATGTATTCCAGTGCGTCTAGTGGTTTAAATACCGGTACTTCCAGTTTGGTCGTGCCCTTTCTGTGCCTCATTTATCAGGCGATCACTTTTACGGCCCAGCCCCCTAAAAAAAATTGAATGAAGTTAGATGAAACCACCCGCTGCCAGTTGATATTGGAGGATCGACGCGGCCAAGGTCCTTCTAGCCAATGTCGTGTTGTCGCCACCCGGATGGCACCTACCAGCTCGGCGGGATCGATGCAATCATTTCTGAGGGGTTGTCTGGGCGGGAAGGAGACACGCTAGTTGGGTTTGGCAATTGTCTCGGCTATTTAATAGTTAGTGTTTATTACGCCCGGCAGAGCAAATCTCATAGAGCCGGTGGCTACGCTAAACTATTCACATTTCTCCGCTGTTAGCTAAGCTTTCGTGTTGTCGCGAGTAACTAGCCATGAAACAAAGGCAAATCTGACTTTACGAGCCCACTGTGGAGATGCTTATCCTGAGGTATCCCAGTGAGATTCTTTTCCTAGAATTTAGGTAAAACTTGCCCACTGACGCATACGAGCCGGCTCACCCTAGTTGAGCAATCTTGATTTTACTCCCGTGGTTTACATATCAGAGTGGATCGTTTTACAGTGGATGGTAGGAAATTGGTCCCATCCGTATTCGGTACCTTCATCTCAGGCCGAACCAGCGGGGTTGATTGCTTCACGCCCAATAAAGCTCCATATATCTGTGGTGATGTCGAATCGGTGAACCGAATTCTATGGACTTCCGTCGACCTTTAGTCACATTTTTCGACGAGGGTTTTGGGTAGCTACATGCAGATAATACAGGTAGTGATAAACAAAAAATAGCGAGACCCTGGGCGTCCCTCTCTTACCATTTTTGGGACTAGGACGGTCATACATAGGCCCGTAGGACCTAGAAAGAAACAGGCCCGGTTCCGTTCTTACTAGCTCCCACTTTTTCGTGCAGGGCTTTACAGCATAAATCAGCAGCACAGTGTAGGCAACAACATATTGGGACCACTTCGGCAAGCCTTTCCCTGCAGGGTCTGTTGTTGATGCATTCCATTCGACACCCCATCAGGGTCGATGCTTTGCCTGACGTACATGGGATCGTAATCACGTCCCTGTAGAGTAGATACACCTACCTGTAGATGTTGAAGCAACTGGATGGCAGCCGCAGGGCGGTGGTGGATGATTGTGGGACGTTGATTCTTACCAAACAACACATGACAAATTGGGCATATCAACCTCCAGATCTAGAAGTATAAAAACTATTAACTCTTCTGGTCTCTTCGTTCTACATCGGATGTTTGCCAAGTTCACAATAAGCACCAATTGTTACAATCTAATCAGACTCCTTGTAATCTCTACCGGAAAAGCGAAAAGATATAGCCATGAATCTCATAACAAAATTCTGGCTGACCTTTAGCCTTTGCTTATCGCACGCATCGCTCGGCAAAGCAAAAGCCGCTTACTGCCTTCCCGGCGATAGCTGTTTCCCTTCCACGGAGGTTCTGAAGGCTTTCAATGCCTCTATCGGCGGAAGGTTGTTGCAGCCACAACCTTACGGTGCAGCCTGTTATCAGGCAACATACGACGGCGACATGTGTCGAAGTCTAGCACAGAATAAGACGGTGGCTGAGTGGAGAGTTGAGCAGCCTGGTGAGCTTCTTTGATTGGCTTGATGCCCCTTTGACGAGACTGATGATTATGCTAGCCGCGGCGCAATATCCCAACATGGAGCTGGACGAGCATGGCAATGGCTGTGTCATCCCCGACATGCAAGCGGACGGCACAAGCCCTATCCCGGTGCAGGCCGACTGTACATTTGGTCGCATGCCTCAATTCCTTGTCAACGCTTCGAGCACCGAGCAGGTCGCAAAGACTGTTCAATTTGCTTCCAAGCACAACCTTCGATTTCGGGTCAAGAATGTGAGTCACTGTATTGGACCGAGACTATAGTATCCTCGAAATAGCTAGGCCTGACTTGAGGTTGCTCGCTTCGAATCATTACTGTTGTGGCTCATGGCTAACAACCATCTAAGACAGGTCACTGTTACACCGGCCGATCGCTTGGCGAAGGGTCTTTCTCTGTCTGGACACATAATATGCGAGATATTAAATTGCACCGAGGGTTTGTACCTCTGCACAGCAACGCTGCGCCACAAGATGTGTTCTCTGCTGGTCCCGGTGTAACAGTGGAAGAGCTATACAGAGCTGCCGGTGCTAATGGTGTCGCCGTGGTCGGTGGCTTATCTCCAACCGTTGGTGCTAGCGGGGGATGGATTCTTGGAGGTGGTGCTGGTAGGTGGTCGCCTTGGACATAACTGACTTGTGGCACCTAGAATCGCCCTGCTAACATATACAGGCCCTTTTGCTCGTCACTTCGGGCTAGGCGTGGATAGTAAGTCTCGTTCCTAAAAGCTCCTGAAGAACTTGTAGGGGCTAAGTTTGATGACCCACATGATCAGATGTTGTACAGTTCGAGGCTGTCACTTCCAGTGGCGAGATCCAGATAATTAACGACACACTCAATCCGGAGCTGTTCTGGGCCCTTCGTGGTGGCGGTGGTAAGCCAAGTCTTATTTTTTAGACACGCCAAGGCGGCGATGCGTGCTAACATGTGGACATAGGTGCTTTTGCTGTCATCACGAGGGTATACATCAAAGCCCATCCTGCTATGAAGGCAATTAATACAGTCGTAGGCTCGATTCAGTGCCAAGACAAGAAATCGTATGCCGCGCTAGTCGACGAGTTGGTTGAGCTGCAGTTCGTTCTCAACCAGACTGGGCACAGTGTACGTCACGATACAATGTCTTTTGTTGCCAAACATCGATCCGTGTAGAGATTAACCCATGGCTATGATAGGGCGCTTTCTCCACCGAGCCTTCCGAATACCTGGCGGCAGTTTTGTCGTTTGACATGTATACCGAAGGCGAGACAGTCGGATCAGAGTCTGAAACTTTAGGCCTGTACGACCCTGTACAAGCTGTGAAGAATTGCACATCAAAGCTACAAACCCTGCAGACGACAGGCCCCCAGTCATGGTTGGACACTTATGATAAAGCAGTACTCCCTCTGATCGAAGAAAGTGTCCCAGTGGGGCACTCGCTGGCCACGGTCAGCCGTATTGTTTCAGAAGACCTTTTCCACAACAGCGCCAGTCGTGATGAGATCAAGAAGTACATATCGGAAGTTCCAGCGCCATTGATCTGGCAAAATAGTAAGCTCGGGTCCAACATGCTCCCTCATACGTATTGATGATGTTCTCATCGCTGATATCTGATTAGCTGTTGCAGGGGTCGTCAAGGATATCGATCCAGATGCGGTAGGTCTTAATGACATGGGTGTGCAATGAAGAAAAAGAAGAAGCGGCTAAATTTGAGTGACAGACTGCCGTACATCCGGAGTGGCGAAGGGCATTTGCTTTTATAGACGTATCGTAAGTTCCATTTCCCAAGAGTCTGCGCGATCAAAGTGGGAGAGTTGTTGAAACTAACTTGTTGGCCGCGGTAACTGCAGGGTCTTTGGTGACTGGGAAGAACTCAGCACGGAGCGTCTTGCCCTGATCAACTCGACAAGCGAGCGTCTGAACGCCGTTTTTGGTTCTGCCGTGTATTACAATGAGCAATATGGCACAGGGGAAGAATGGCAGCACACACAATTTGGAGCTAACTACCCGCGACTGCTCGACATCAAGCATGCTGTAGACCCAGCACAGCTTTTCCAATGTCGAAACTGCGTAGGCAGCGAGACCGGCTATTGAGCCAAGGCATGGGCCTAGGTTGACTGGATGAGAAGAAAGATCCAACTTCTTGTAAGTCTCTTGACTGACTCGTGTTAATATCCTTACCTCAGGCCACATGGCTCCTACAGAGTAGGCGTATGGATGGTATTCGGGCTAGTGACAGAGATGCATGCATTGAGAAGAAGCTTTGCTCCTGGGTTACAATATAATTTTAGTCTTTCAGTACAGGAATCGAACTTATCAGCACTGAAAGGTTATCCAGTCGCTTTCCTATATTTTCTGCCAGCATCTGCTCACAATGTAGTGAAGCCAGTGGTATATTCAGGTCAGCTAGTCAGCACCATCACGTGGATACATGTGGTATTTATGCTTCCATCACATCTTGTAGTCTAATAGGCAGTCCACGGGAGCCAGACTTGTACGACGTATCATGCTTGGTGTAACGAGCATGATGGCCTTGTCAATTATCACCAATATCGGTAGTATCATCTGATTCTAGGACGTTATCTGATCACCATCTAAACTTGAAGGTGTCATTCACCAAGTGCCTCAACACTACAATATCCTCATGTCCAGATTTGTCACACGTGTGTTTTGCCGATATTGACTTTGATGATGTGAGTACCGCCCATGACCGGCTCGACACTGCAAACGATTTCGAGCCTCGCCTCGCCATCAGTCGTATCATATCCACGGCTATATTTGAGGCCGTGGGTGCTGAAAAGGTGTATCACTACAACTGGCGTGAAAACCACACAGCGGATGCGTGAACATGGATGACACCCTTAGTATCCTGTCTGTACTTACTCGCATATTCTTATACACATCAACATAGTTCCTTGGGTAAAGTACGAACGTACCTGCATGACCCTGGCAAATGTGGTGAGAGCCACCTCGTGCAGCTCTGCTGTTCAATCGTATATGCCTCGCCGGCTAGTAAGAGGCTCGAAGATGTTCTCCCTGGCAGATGGTATAGTGGTAGTGTCAAGTTCAGAGTTGAAATGAGATGATAGTCGCTACCCTAAACAGTCGATAAGAACTTTTTTTCATGGAAGAATGGGATCCACTTGTTGGGTTTTCTTTCTATACGTGGCTGAAACCCAGGCACTTTCCTTCATCCTAGCGCAAGCTTTCTCATCTCTCTGTCCGTAACTGTTGCATACGTGGCCGGTGAATGCTCCGGGATGTTGATTTTAAACTTTGTGTCGCATGGCCGAAGGATTCTCTTTTGCTCAGGCTTGCCCCCTTCTGCTGACGTGCGTTCGTTCCACTTGAGAACTACCGTGATCGGTTTGGCAGGAAAAGTCCATATCCTTGAAGAGAAGGGGCTGGGGTGGAGTATTGGATTTAGAACACGGTGTCATTGTAAAAGCCAGCACCTCGAAAGTTTTGCAATTTCGCCGCCTGATGAGACGGAATGTTAAGGTGGTTTGCCCAACTAGGTAGATGATAAGATCGAGGCCGACAAGCCGCACACAAGCCAATGAAATGGAATTCTTCATTTTCCGTTTAAGGCGTCATTGTGAGCGTCGTTTTCTACTTTAACACTGTTGTAAGCGGATGGCTGGTTGTGGCGGGGCCTTGCCAGTCTCATACCAAAAAAGGAAGTTTCTCACTCTTTTGCTATTGGTTGGCTCTCTCGCAGCATTCTACGGCCTGTCCGGAGCAGCGCACCAGTGGCGTCGTCATTGAAATTGATATTATCACTGAACGGGCGTTACGTGATTGGAAATCAAGACACTGAATATTGGCAAGTGGACGGATTTAGCTTCAGCCGCTCGACAGACAGACATGTCCATGGTAAGACCTACCTAGTTCCATTTGCGTGCGGGATGATGTCGAGACATTCTTCGGTACAGTAGGCGGTCGAGCTATGGTTGAAGAGACTCCTACAACTTCTTACGCTTGAGCGTTCTTCCACCACCACCACCACCACCACCAGATGCATCATCCTTATTGAACTTTTCTCTTCCTTTGTGCGCCAAGTTCGCTCTTGTTGTCGTTATTCCCTCCTCGCGCACAAATATGTCGATCGATGAGCCACGTTGTCTTCATCAATCTACAGCTGTCGTTTTACGATGTCAAGGCGTTGATTTCCGTATCAGCGACACGGCATGCCGTCAGTCGTCGCTACTAGCTGCCACCCTGGGCAAGCAGTCCGAGGTGATAACTGAGCTCCAAACGGCGATTTAAAAAATGGCCACTAATGGAAGACTAGGAGGACGTGGATGAGATCATACGAGTAGAATCATTCGACAGTGATGTAGTGAGATCTATGGTCGACTTTCTATGTTCTGGGTCCTATCCAGCCGATGAGGTCAATGAGGGAGAGCCGAACGAGACCTTGGCGGGTCAGCCTCAACAAATTCCGGGGAAATCAACGGTGGAGGGGCCAATGTCCAGCCAAAGGTTGTCCCGTCCATTTCAGCCAAGTTGCTCCGTAGCCCAAGACATTCAGGTGTTCGTACGGCACATCCATCTGAACGGTATTGCCTCCCATTTTGGTATCCCGGCCCTGGCCAGCCTTTCAAGATCAAGGCTGTACACTGCATTGAAAAGTGCCACATGGCCGACACATGTCCTCCCCAGACTTCTCGCCGAGGTCTTCCGCGCAACAGACGATAAGAGGATGTCGGTTCTAATGGCATCGGTGGCAATGGAACACATGGAAGCACTACTGAAGATGACGGAATTCGTCGATCTGGATTTTCCGCATAGCTTTCTGCTGGACGTCATGTCAGATGCGGCATGGCGAATCCGCCGCGCCGAATTTCAGCGCCAGACTGAAGTCATTCGGTCCTCGCAAGCTAGAAGGGGATAGTATAGGTAATTGATGATAACGTTACCTGGGGCATGCAATCCGGAAGGCCCCATAGTGTTCTTTACGATATTAGTATTAACATAGTATCATCATTGAAGGAAAAGGTCATTCTTATTGTTAATATCATTGAGACAATTTGAAAGCCTGGGCTTTATAAACTTGAAGGCTAAAGAGAAAGAAAAAGTAGTATTATTGAAGTGGATTAGGTGGCAGCGATGTCTTCCCTACCATTGTCCTTAGTGAGACTAAATAAAACTGACATACAGTCGCCTCTTCCCAGAAAGGTCGAGTCCGGTCGCAATGAAGCCAACGAATCTATGAGCGATACCTAGGGAACCTGTTGACGTGTTCCCAAAGTCGGGCAAGGCTAGGTATCTGCTCAGGAGCTTTAGGAGTAGATGCGATGCTCTTCTGCTTTCCGCCTGCGTCTAAAGCGTTCGGATAGGCTTGGCACCCTTGACATACAAGAGGAGCGGTCCCATAACCACCAGACACGAAGATCATACAGGTTGATGTTTCCTCCGCCACTTCCCTCTCAAACATGGCGGAGATGCTGAACGTGTTCGAGTATTGAAACATACCCGGGCGGCTTTCAGGCTTTATGACGAGACTGTAGACGAATTCTCCGCCGAGGGAAGCGTCAACAGCCCACTCATAAAAGTCAGCATCATTAGACACACCATCTGCGATTGAGATATCAGCCGAGATACTAACAGAAGATGCATCATGCATTTAGCTGAGCCACATACTTGCAATATCTTGAATTGGAATTTGAGTGTCTTGTCTTGCCCCACCGGACAGGGAGATGGTGATCTTGTCACCGACATATTGAGCTTGGGTATCCCAGGCTATGCGGTATCTATGCCCAGCAGCGATGATAGAGCAACTCTCAGGCTTGTAGACGAGGTTGAAGCTGGCTTTTGGTGGGAGAGCCTGAGCGTTTGGTGTTAATAGAGCGCCAAAGAAAGTCCAGGACCGCATGGTGAAAAGCTTGCACAGCGATGCAGGTGTGCAGAGTTTGTCGTGTGTTTATGATGGTATGTATTTGTAGGCCCGCATAAGTTGATAACATCCAGATGCCGCCGTTTTATCATCCATACCTGGCCACGGCTTTGTAGGCTAGTTCCAAAAACAAACACGACAAGATGGCAGTATTCACTACCAAACCCTTTACCGGTGCCCGGTTCGGAAACACTACATCTTTTGGGTATGTGACGAGCGGGCAAATGAAAATCCTATCAAGGGGGAAGGGTTGCGAAGGCTTGTCTATTGGAAATATGGGCCCAAATCTTGGCGATGACATTGGACATAACTGCCTGTTCCATAATCTGAGCAGGACCAACCAGGCTTGGCCGCCTTCTGGCCATTGGTGTCTGGGACCGCTAAGATGAGGTGAGGAGGGGTACGGTATGATCACCGAATAGGGGTCAAATCCTCTGTCGACGGTCAGCGCTGTTGCCTCAATAGCGCAATCACATAGTGACGCAAGCCCTTTGTCTCACCAGTCAAGATTGTTCATTCTTACTGTACCAAAAAGAAAGAAAGAGAACGAAGAGGAAAGGTAAGGACCCCCAACTTGCGATCGTATTGTCTAGTCCGAGCCAATCAAGTCCAGAAACGCATATACCAGTTTAAGCTTAACCAAATTACGCCAGTACTGCTAACGTTAGTAGGCCCCCACAAGGCGGAAACCTTAATAGATTATCGTTTATTCACACATCATTCTGTAAGCAAGAACAGCCAGCTGAATTTAGGCAGATAATTTACGATTGGGCCACACGCTGCGGCATTCGGCAAGCGACCTCTCGGCAGTCGCCAGCCCGAATCTTTTTATCCTCAGGTACCATGGGCTCATCTATTATGTTGCCTATTACAAGGGAACTTCCGTATCGGTTGGTCAGTCTGTATCTATCATCCAGCTCTCGCCACCCTCGAGGACCAACGGACATTCTAGATGACTTTGGTGAAGCTTTTACAAACAACATGTATATATTTCCTGTTGTTGATATCACTGAGAGATTCGGAAAGCCTGGGCTTGATAAAGTTAAAGGTTTAGTAAAGAAAAGGAAAACAAATATATATATTTCCAGTCGCTTAGGCCTTGAGGCACATATCAGCACTGAGCCTCGACCTGTCTTCATTAGAAGAACCTTGATATTTTGTTGTTCGATGGATTGAGTACCCTACATCAAGTAGGTAATGAACATGTTTTCTTCTCCTTTTCCTTCTTCTTCTCCTCTAAATCTTGCCCCATTCCTATATCATTTACCTCTCCATTCTATCCTTCGTTACATGCAGAATACAATTGGCTATGACAGGTGCGGCTGGCTGAGTACATCTTCACCGACGAGAAGATATCGTAACTAATGACCCACAGAGCTTTCTGAACCGATCCTAACTCTTTCCGGTGTGCCCTTAGCGAGGCTTCGAGGGAACTAGATGCTGTACGTGACGTAGAACCCGTTTTGGTCATTTTGGTCCAGAACGACCTTAGTGCTTCCACTCACGTCTCGGAGGGCGGCCTTCAAGTAAATGGATTCAGCACAGTTGATGCTGCCAACTATATGGTCCCAAGACTCAAGATCATCCCAATCCGCGAAATCAGCAGCACCGATATCCTCACTTCCGTGATCGAAAGATTGGATCGAACTGAAGGTGACGGGCTGATGTTCAGGAATCTGTGACATTTGCCTCACTCCAGCTAGCTTGTCGCCGCCTTCACAGATGAACAAGCGGTCTATCCTATTGCCTTGTCGCCAGCCGACACTGCAGTCTTTGGCACCAAGAGGGATACCGCTGAAGACGAGGATCTGTTCGACCTGAGAGGCATTGTTCCATGCCTCCACATGGAAGGCCTTCGAATTTTGGCTCAAGTCAGGAGCCTCCGGAAACACGTTGTGCAAGGCCGACGGTACATGTCGAATTGGAAGGCTAGACGGATGATGTAGGCTGACTGCGCTGGTCGCGGGTGTAGACCAGGCTCCGGCTGCAGTTGCAGTTGCAACAGAAGCTACTGTCGTCAATATTTCTCGTGGAGTAGGCATGAGGATAAATAGTATTTGGTGAATGACCACGCTTCCAAGGTAAGTGAAATTGGGCAGGATAGAGAGGAAGAATGGCCAGCGGCGTGACTAAATATGTAAAGGAGAAAAGGTACGTTATGGCCCGGATGGCCTTCATGATGTGTAACAACTTATCGATGGGATTAGTATCCGTCGTGGAGAACGCGTAAATGATAAATCTGGCTGAGCCACGATGACAGTTACAGGGATTGATGAGATCAACCTTGGTGACAAACTCTTTGCAACAGACTACGTTTCAGAAGCTCATGAACAACTATTATCAACGCCCGGATCGTTGCTGTGTATTCGGGGGGCCTACGGAAGCACGCACGATTATTGTTCGCATCAAGGTGGGACCAAGCTCGGAACAGGACGGCTTGATAGGTTGGATCTGGAGATATCGTCATATGGTATATCGCGGCACAACTGTCAATCAAATGAAGCTTGACTCACCGATTTGGGATCCCCGGCTCTCGTCGACCGTTAGCAGAGGCTTGTTCGCTAGATTGCAGCCTTGTCATGACCAATCAGAATGGATTTTGTCTTTGCCGGATTAGGCAAAGGACACTTTAGGAAGGACAAATCGCTTCACGAGGACGGAGCCTCCGGAGGGCAGTCAAATTCAACAAGCTAGCAATGTGTGAAATAGCGTAAGTTGGATTTTACGCCCGCACTGCTATTTAGGGATTAGACAGAGTCAGCGTTCGGTGTTGCAAGTAAGCCCAATGTTTCGGATCCAGAAAACATGGCACTAGACCCATCATGATGTATACGTATCCAATATTGATACATAACTTCATTTGTTCTTTGGGGAAAGCATTTATCGACCCGCCCTAGTTCCTTTAGCCTCACTCTGCCACGTTCTTGACTCGCCAAGACAAAGAGAAAGGAACGAAATGAACAACGGAAAGAAAGGAGGAAGCGCACGCCAGCCTCTGTACCTAGCCAAATATGACCTTAGGCAGCAGTAAGTAGCAAAGCCATCATCAAATTATCGTATTGCTAAACTTCGCTAGTTAAATGATCATCCAACAAGACTAGTCCATCATGACACACGCCCAGGAACGTATGACACATTCTCGGCAGTTCATGCCCCTGGACGGATTCAAGTTTCTTGTCCTATCTTGGAGTTAACCGCCCCTCAATCCGCATCTGCTAATAACTAAAGACAGGAAAAGTGGCATCACTTAAAGTACTTAACCCGTCGAATGCTGTTTTTCTCTTTTCTTCAATTGCAGCCATGAACCCAGTCGTCGACCCTGCGATAGTGGCCATATTCGGCAAGCCTCCCCATGGTGTGGACTTGAGTCATGAACATAATACTTTGCATAGTATTGTTACTTGTGCCTCGCTTGGCCTTGCAGGGGCAGCAGTTGCCTTGCGGTTACGGATTTGCCAGCAGCGGGGAGCCAGACTGCGGAGTGATGACATTGCCATTGTCCTTAGCCTAGTGAGATCAACCCCATCCTACACTTGTAACTTCAGTACACTGACTGATTTTATTGTTAGATATTCACTACTTTCACAGTGGCCCTTAGTATCTTAGGTAGGCCACTTACACTCTCTACATTGTAGAAACTTCTCTGACGATCGAGTAGCTGGCCAGCATGGTGCGGGTGCACATGTCTGGACGAATCATCTACCAAGCTTAGTCATTCTATTCAAAGTAAGCTCACTGGACATGCAGTTTCATTTGTGTATACAGTCAATAATAATGAAAACCCAGGTCGTGTATGGTGAACCTTTCATTTATGGTCTGGCTGTCACCGTCACCAAAATAAGCATATTGCTCTTTTATCATCGGTTGTTTTACTCCAAAGAAGATACCAAAGGTTTCTTCTTCTACTTGTACTGGACCGCTTTTGCTCTTACGGTCATATATCCCGTCGTCATCTGGGTTACAATGGCCGTTGCCTGCCACCCTATTAGCTACTGGTGGACTCAGTGGGTTGGAGCGGCGGGCTACTGCATCAACATGAAGCTATTCTTCCTATTTCTTGGCATTGTCAATCTGATGAACGACGTTGTCATTCTCATCATCCCGATTCCTCGAATCGCTAGACTGCCACTCAGCCGAAAATCGAAGTCTTCAGTCATAGGAATCATGCTGCTAGGTAGCTTGTGAGTTCATCTCCTTTGGGTCTTCCCTTCTGTGTTTTTGACAAGTGTAGTGTCTGCATTGCGAGCGTAATACGCATATATCACCTCTACCAGTTTCTGGACCAAGTTGATGCGACCTGGTGGATAGGCTCTACCATGGCTTGGTCGAGCATCGAACCATCCGTTGCCATCATCTCCGCTTGTCTCCCTACATTTGCGCCGTTACTCAAGAGAAGACAGTCAGCGGTCCATGGGGCGATTCTCACCCTTCAGACGTCAAGTGTTCAAGGGTAGTAGTCCTCCGCTAACCCTCACCATTATGAGTCAAGGGCTCCAGATGCCAATTGAAACGAATTGTACTTCTTCAGAGTTATTATGGATATTATTGAGAGATTTGGAAAGCCTGGACTCATTAAAGTAGGAGGTTAAATAAAAAGATGAAATTAAAAAACTCCTGATTCAGAGCGATGTTAAGACGGCGTCCCAGGAAAGGCGACGATCCGGTGGGGAGAGGTGGAGTAAAGCTACGAAAAGTAAATGATGGTGGTATTGGTTGAACGTGTAATACTGCCAATAGTAGGGTCGCTGACTTATGTCCTGGCGTTGGCGGGAGTGATGACAAATTTTGCAAACGAGCAGCATATTCTCTACAGGAACGTCCTGTTCAAAATCAACTCTCCTACCTCTTAACAAGAATGAGGTGCACCAGAAATCTAGATTTTTGTATTTATTCCCCACGAGATATCAACGTATATCGGTAGTCTGTTCGAAGCAACAACATGCCAGTGACTCATTACTGGGCGGATATATCATGAAGATTGATAATGGTTTTCTTTTGCATAAGCCATGGCTCTTGCCAGGGACACTTGATAGACAGCCGACACTATGACGCTAATGAAATGACTGCTTCACCTCTGCTGTGCGGCTCAATAGCTAGGTTAGGGTTGTAGATGACTTATAGAGCCTTGTGAGCCTTCCAGATGGGCAGTCTCAGAGCTGTCTGCCATTGTGTCATGACATGAAAATAAAAAAATAAAAAAGATAAGGGCGAGAACTTCGTAGATATATAGACAGTAAATGATGTTTTATTATCCTCATGCAATGGCGAGATGCTGTGGTGGTGAGATGGATAAAATTTAATTAAGTACGGTAAACCCTTCCATGTGCCTTCTGAAGTGGTAGGCCTGGGTCTTATTGTCTATGTAGCGCAATCACGTAATTAGGAATCTGTCTGACCCGATGAACAGAGAATATCTTGTGTACAAAAACATCCAGAATGTTTATCATAAAAGTTAGCGATGCTAATTGTGTCTTTTTCATGAGCCGGTGATGGGTTGCGTAATGAAAGTGCTCAGCTGTTAGCTTCCTTCTTGACCGCTTTTATCTTTTCCCTTGTTATTTTCCGTCCTGTCTTCAGGATGGGCCACGCATTGAACTAGACTTCCTCTCATGGCATTGACCACTCGTCTCTCGGCACACTCCTGTCGGCACATCCGAGGCATCTGTAATAGATCTCTGGCGCAGGTTGTGGATCATCTGTTCTCGAGACATCTCGCAGAGCTCTACAATAGATAAAGAGGGAAATAAAGTCCTGAGGATACGCTCAAATGTTTTGTAATCGTTTAACAGAACGTTATGTGCCCTAACGACCGGTATTAGAAATGCCTTCACAATTCGTGGAACGACAATATTCGCTGCTTTTCTCTTCCTCCTCTTTCCCTCGTTAACTTTCTTTCAAAAACGTACTTGATATTGACGGTGCGTCTTTTCTTGCGCATTGGGTAATGGCAGAGATGCGGCACTTGGTAATAGACGCACCGAGAACAAGGGGATCCTTGCCCTTCACACTTGATTCGTCGACGTCTGCACTCGGCACAGGCATGAGTTAGGTATCCGTGGTTGAGTTCATCTGGAGGCTCCGGTGGCGAAGAGGTACCTAACAAGCCTTGATGAAGGTGGGAGTTCATCATCATAATGAAGGTTGAGGAGTCGCTGTGGACAATTGGGGAGGCCATATCGCGCCTTCTTTTATAGGCTGTCTGCACCTTGACCATATCCAACAGAGTGGAGATAGGATCTAGGTTCGTGAGCACAAACACCCGCAGTAGACGTACGGTACGTGTTAGACCATTCACCGCTGCATAGATCAGGCTACCATCTATAACGCCGCGTACTCGGAAATGGCCGATCGACGCGGCAGTTGCTGAACAATCCTTGAGCTGGGATAATTCCTACAAGATGGCAAACACCGACTGGGATGCATACACCTTAGGATGAAAGACTAAGAAAAGCTAGGCAGCAGCCCAACGGGTCAATACCAGGGTAAGTTTCATATGCGAATGAGTGGCGGCGGAGATACCTACATACTCTGAGGATCATTCCTCGTATCTTCAGTCTCGTGTTAATCCTAGCTATCTGAATCTGGTTGCCTGAGCTTGGTAAGACCGCGCTGATCGATACACGCAGTCTTCCTATAAGGGAAAACAATAGGTCTCTGCGGTTCAACAATACCACTCAAAGATGTACTGAGAAGGAGGAAACTGGGACGTCGACCTCTTTGCATACTTCGAGCCCCCAGACTTGAGCTGTATACGATCTCGCTGACGTGACGGATGGCCTAACCACCGCAAAAGCTATTGTCAGGTACAGTTCCTTTTCCGTTGTTCGTTTCCTTACTAGTCTTGCTCTCTGTCTCCCACAAGATTGACAAGATTTTATGATTTTCGACTAATAGCACTCTTAGCAGATCAATGGCAAAATCAGTCATGTGTTTGAAAACTAATGATGCTTTACATTTTTAACAGTGGTCAGACTTCAAGGGCGATGACCAATCAACGACAGCAACTGAAATCTTTTGCCCAGTAAGAGTGACTTTCGAAAATGTACGGAATCTATCAACGCACATTCGGTTCCGGTGTGCAATGCCCGAATGACAACCTGCTTGATTTGGTTGGCAGGCGAACAGTCCATGTTCATAATCCAACTTGGAGCCAGATTTTGACACTAATCCAAAATCCTCTTATAACACTTTGTTAAAAACCTTTTACATAGCTACTATATAAAATAACAGTTTACATTAGATAAAGAGATTTTCTTTATGTATTGCTGTATCAGTTAACTCTACATGTTTTTACTATCTTATTGAAAGGAATTTCACATGCTGTAGGGTAGGCTATTCATAGTTAACGGTATAGTGACCCACTCGCAGACCAACTACGTTCTGTGTATGTGGCCTTCACAAGTGGTCGAGACTGCTACCACTGGAAGCCAGCTAAATATTGGCTTCGCTAGATGCCCAAGTGAAATGCCCTAAGCTGTTCGGTGCTAGGAGGTTTAAGCGATGGCTCAAAGTGCCCAAGCCACTAGGATTCGGTTAATAGCATGACACTTGTATGGACGAGAATAAACTTGTTTTTTTTTTAAGAAGTCAAGGTGCAATTCAGCTATTTGAATATGGAGGACAATCCTGACGTAGAGAATTCTGCACTAGGGAAGTGAAAGGGCCCCCCAGCGGCGACCGACCGACCGACATGTCCTTGTGCAAGTTGTCCACAAACATACAGGCATGTAAGTATATAGACCAACTAACACACATTCACCCAGCAAGGTAGTGGCGCTAATACCCTGGATCCAGCAAGCACATTTGTTTTGGGCTTTTAAAACCGTCCATGTTGGCTGCGTGAATGAAGTCCTTTGTAGTCTGGAGATCCCCCTTGCAAATCGGTCCACACCAAATAGGGCGGCTGTCATGTCCATACGGTTGTAGAATGTACTGCTTATAACCATAGTCAGCATCGACAGCGGAACCGACATCGCACACCGGTACGGTGAAGATACCCTCCCAGGCTGCGCCCTTGGATCCCGGGCTTGCCCAAGCATTGGCGATGGCATCTTCGGCGCGCGCTGCTCTCGTGTCTGCATCGTAATTGTAACCGGCGACGTTGTAAGCGTCAAGCGAAGATTCGATGATGTCTTGTACACTTACGCCGCTGTACGCGCCCTGCCCTAGTTGATCCGCGCCAGGAGGCGATGCTACCCAACCCCACTGATGTGAAGTGGTGGAGATGACATCGTTCTCTTGCCAGTAGTACAGATACCAAGCCTTCCCGTCGCGACAGATGCTCGCTTGCTCCGGACCAGTTCCGATGCCTTGATTATCGCCACACGCACCACCGCCCATGATGAAGATCTTCTGGGTGCGGTAGAGCTGGTTGATGGCTGTACCAATAAGCATGTTGGTCATGGCGTCGCTGACAGCGTTCTTGTCGACGCCACCAAAGGCCAGGAAGGCACCTCCGGAGAGATAGGTACGTATATCCACGTCGTTGTAGGACTGGCCGCTCATGAGCTGATTATTGGCAGCTGTGAACGTTTTGAGAGAATCAACGACGATTTCTCCGAGAACACCTCCAAGGTCAGCCGACTTCTGGAACGTGTCGTCAGATCTATAGGCTGTTAACTGAGTGCAAATACAAAGTGCAATGGTGAATGTGAACATACTGTGACTGTATCGCTACAGCGGTAGCCGAAACGCCGCCACCCATCAAAGCAGATGAAGCCCCAGCAGCGGCACCCAGAGCCTCTGGACCCAAGCCAGCGAATGCAGCCCCGATGCCGACAACTGTGGCAACTCCGACGAGAACTTCCTTGAGTATCGTGGCACTCTTCACGTCTTTGTCGCGATAGAATGTCGTCGCCCACGAGTCCTTCGAAAGCGCCGCATCCAGGGCAGCTGTTGTGAAAGCTTCACCGATACCAGTGAAATAGGTATGCAGTCGGTTGATAGATTCCAATACGTAATACGCTGGTCGCATATCGTCACCGAGATCGTTCAACACGCGATTATCGCACAGTGATAAATCGCAGTCGGATTCGGATCCATCATCGCGACAAGACCAGTCAGGGTTGCCCATAGCCCACTGCCCAAAGGCGCCAGCGAATCCGGCCGAGTTACCCGACACCAAATCGCCATGCCTGTTCCACCAATCATCCAGCCATTCGGTGGTATGATAGGTATTCCAGTCTGCGAGTTGCTGGTCATAGTACTGTGATATAGCGCCACACCGCTTGTGCAAAGGGGGTGAGGTGAAGGGGTGGACCGAGTTCCAAGGGACTGGAGGGGCTCCCCGCACCGCTTGTAGAAGAGCCAGTGACAAGAGCACGTTGGAAAGCATCCTGGATCAAATCAAACGTACTTGGAAACTTGTACAGGTCAGAGCAAGGTCGGCAGGCAAGATCTGAGGATATAACCGTTACCTTCTTTTGAGTTGAATGGTTGGGTTGATGAAGGAGATGATGAGGGAATGGAGATGCATAGATGGTCGGGACATCATGCTACTATTTGTAGTTTTGTGTCTAACTTGCTAAATAACCATGCAAGAAGATGCAAAGGACGACAATCTTAGTACCCCCTTGCTCAGACAGGAAATATTGCAGGCATGTCCATCCTAAAAGTGACTATCGCGACTAGCACACCCGACTAGGTAGGGAAAAGCCCTCTGATCCTGGTGTTTTTCGAGGCTATCAGTGGGCATGCGTTACATAGACTGTAGAGGTTCTACAGCCCGTAGGGGTTCCAAATGGTAAATGCCGCGATTGAATAGGTATTGTTGCCAGAACGGAAACATCACGAAGAGACTTTATTGGGCATCTTTGCTAAATGATACAGGAAGATTGGGACCTAATTTTACTGAGCAAAATGGGTGGGCCAATAGATGAAGCATATATATTTACATTTGGAACTCCTGCGGCCTGTACTAAGGAGGAGGCTTGCGCAAAGGCATGTGGCAACTATCTAGCTTCTAGTCGGTTGTTAATGCTGCCTTGAGTTCCACGCAAATGCCACATGAAGTGCAGTTTCCAGAGCAGTCAGTGGGACACCTTAGGACAGAACAAGAAGCAATTGTAGGTCTGACTTTAGTCGCTTGACCCTAGAATAGTTCTCACATGAACCGGTAGTGGGGAAGGGAAGATTGCCGATGGGTCACATCGAGGCACGGGTTGTAATTAGGCGCAAACGTCTGATCTGTCACGGTTCTCAGACCACACCGCGCTCACCCTTGGCCCATCAATGCGATTTGTCAGGGAGTAGGTGCTCAACGTTAAAAAAGCTTGCACTTGCCACCCAGGCTCAGGCCCATCGGCCGGCATTTGGGTACCACAATGTTGCATACATATGGATAGACTAGTGCACGTAAGCTGCACTTATACCCCTGCACCTCTAAATGACGAGGATGGTGATTGGATATCGACAGTTATGTGTACCCTTCGTTGAACTTACCCCCAATCATATCAGACTAATCTCTTTCCAAATCAGGAAGAAGATGGATTGGCGGCTGACAAGGGCTCACCCTCAACACATCATGCTGTCACTGACTTTAAACCCCTTTATCCATCCCATGCAGACTAACTTATTCAACAATGTTAAAGTTGAAGTCTCAATAGGGTTCTAATTTTATCGAATAGCAGCACCACATTCTGCTTTGCCCAATGTTTGTTCAACCTATCGTGCTGGTTTGTATCTCATCTGAGCATCCGAGCTTCTGCTAGTTCCGAACAAAGACCTAGATGATTTGCTCTGTAGTATCATCGTAGAAGGACCAGCTGGTAGAAGGTTAAACACATCTCGCCTACTGTTGTAAAAGCTTGTCATATCATACAGGGAATGGCAGGTTCAGCTTCCGTCCCACGATTGATCATGTTACTCTTGTAGCGGGCGAGGACAGAAACGGGAGATGAAAGTTCGGAAACTAGACGTAACATTCCCTGTAACATATTGTATGATTTCAAATACCGAAGCTCGTATCACGAAGATTAAGTTTAGGACTATTCTAACGCAATCCAAACCTTCACGCTAGTGGCCTTCTGTGAAGCTTATCTCTGAAACACCTACATGCTTCAGGTGTAGCAGCAGGCACATCCAGACCAATCGAAGTAAGCAAAACGGCCACTTCAGTGCCTACGTGTACTCGAAGAGCTATAGTCTGCTTTAAAAAGTCAGTAGACAATTCAAAAGGCTGATCTGTAAGCATGCACCACAACAGTAGTAGACCAGTCCCAGAAAAATAGCATCTTGTCCAAAGCTACCTCCGTCGAGTGTGCCGTAGTTAGCTTACTCATCATGCGTAGAGTCAAGGCGGAGAAATTAATCTGAAATCAATCTTTTACTCCCGGAGAGATTTGCCTCGCAGGGCTTTGACTCAAGTGAGTTGACAGACCTGCCGCAATCTTACAAGACTTTAGTAATAGGTGTAATCTTTAGCTCCGCATTGTCCCACCCACCTGTGGGATGTTCCTTTGCCTCAGTGGCCTGCCTGTCGACTTGAGTGCTACGAAAGCCCAGAGGAAGCTAGGTCCTAAGAGCTCTGGGTAAATGGGGTAGGTTCCAGTGGTCTCGAAAGTCTAGTTAGGACTATATGTGTTCAGGTTACCCGGTCGAGTGCTGTGGCCTTACGGCATTTACGACTGCGGGTGGGGAGCAAAGACGGCCCTATCTACTATCACTATTTAGAACACTGTTCGACGTCATGTCATTTTCATGGCTGATTTGGTGGTATGCGATTAGTTCCTTTGAACCTGCTACAGTCACCATCTATTTCTTTGTGGCCGACAATGTACGAAACATTCATGAGACGTCTGGGGGATTCACAGGGTAATTGGAATTTGAGAAAAATATGCAGTTTTCGGCGTCCGGCTAGCTTGACCTACTCAAGGTTCTCGTGAGTTCGATAGGCTGTATTTCGCTGTCGAGTGTGGTCATGTCGGGAAGCCTTCCGGGAGGGGGTTGAATCACATCCTCTGTGCCTTCTCTGTCGATCGACTAAAGGAGATGGCCCAGCTCTGCTGCTGTTTTGATGCCCACCTTTCTCACGCCTAAGGCCCGGCTCGTCATTGTGAATAAAGAATTTATAAAACTGTCTATGCTTTATCGATTGTGTACTTCGGTAATTCACCAGCGATAGTGTCTGTTCTTGGCCGATGTTATAACTTGGAGGTCTTAATACTTGATTGTTATCAATTGGGATCAAGTGCCGTAAGCTCCCGTATTGTGGAATGACAACCAGTCTTCGTCGATCCTGAAGCTTCCACGCTAGGTGGGCTAAACTGTGGTGATTATTTACCGGGAAGCGCGGAAATCTCACTGCGCGATATCTGGGTATCTGATTTGCTGGGACTCGGATCAAGACGCGACATATTACAGGGTGGTGGTAAACATTGGAACTTCAAAGAACATCCTGTATTGCAAAACAGCCATGGGAGGGTTTATTCGTGAGGGAACCCTCCCGCGGTTATATGGCATTTGATGCCAACTTTGTTACACTTGATATTGAGCTTCGCAGAGATCTTGTCCAGCGATGGGGAGACTTCTGATTTGCGCTGCGACGTCACATATAGATCTCCTTCCGTCGCCATCTGAGATGGAAAGCACCAATATCGTCAAGGTTTGGGATGTGTCGGCTAATACTAAGGTCGGCGCTGGAAACAGCCATGGACAATGAGACAGATCTTGGCAACCAGGACCTCCCGGAATATAGCTCTAAGGGTCGATTGACTAGCTTGTGCTGTGGGTTAGGTCGAGGGGTGTGCGGGGGGGAAACCCAGCTTTCATGCGTACGGCTGTGTGAGTCATAGTCTCCGTGTTCGCTTGATAAGAGTTTAGTTGCCGTGTGCGACTTTCGCTGCCTGGATCGCCCTGACGGGCAAGGCAATTTCTGTCACCTTTTCCATTACTTTTCTTCACCATTTATTTTTGCTGATCTTCATATTTGAAGGCAGAAGGAAACCCTTACTGGTACCTTATTTATTACATGAACATCTCGTCAGATCCGTGACTGATCCAGATGGAGCCAATACAAGATTCCGAGGCACCGCTTTCAGCCTACTCCGCTGTCCAAGTTGAGGCATGGCTACGACGAATTGGTCTCCCACGCGACTATCTGCGTTACATCGACTCGCCTGTCTCGTTCCCGAAAAATCATGAGTCCTTAAAAACACTATTCCGGTGCCAGATCACTATTTTCCCCTACGAGAACCTCTCAGTACATTATTCTCATGCACACCAAGTGACCATTCAGCCTCATGCCCTCTTCGAGAAGATGATGAAAACACCAGATGAGGTCCGGGGCGGATATTGCATGGAACTTAGCATCTTCTTCTATCACATGCTTTGTGGCCTTGGATTTGACGTATACATGACAGGCGTGCGTAACAGGACACGTCGAGATGGCGTACCACAGGGGCAGTATCAAGGGTGGTGAGTCCGAGGCATTACCGAGTTGCGAGACATAAGAAGTGAACCGTGCTAAGTGAAGTTGCGACACAGGACTCATATCATCAATATCATACGTTTACCTTGCGGCTCGCGGTACAGCGCCGATGTAGCGTTCGGCGGCGACGGGCCAACATCACCACTGCGCATGGACGAATGTGCGCAGTCTATTCAAAACCTCGGCTCCCAGGAGGTTCGTCTCATCCACGAACACATTCCCAAACAGCGATCTCGGGGACCGAAACTATGGATATATCAATACCGCAATGGAATTGACCATGACTGGAGCTCTTACTACAGCTTTTCAGAATTGGAGTTTTTCCAGGAGGATTTCGAGGTGCAGAACTGGTGGACAGCAGCCAAGACGCTGCATCGGCATACGGTGCTTGTTGTAAGGTTCCTAAGGCAAGGCCAGGCGACCGAATATTCCAAGGCGACTGGGGGCAAGACAAACAAACATGCGGACGCAGTGATGGTGGTCGGTAAGATAATGTTAGTCAATGACGTTGTGAAAGTCAACTTTGGAGGCAAGACACAGACAATCTCCAAGTTGGAATCTGAGGAAGAAAGACCGGACGCACTCAAGCTGTACTTCGGCATCTCCTTGACCCCGCAAGAGGCCGATACGATCCGCAACTGGGACACGGCACTGTCGGCCGGAAGAGTCGTGTGCTCTTGAAATGATGGACTAAAGCAATTGATGCGAATGATTTCCCAGCTTAATGTCTCCCTTCCTGATAACGCAATTAAACGCTTGACCAGTTTGCCTCATTCGTCTACAAGCCTGAGTTACTAGAGCTGCCAATCAGCCAATCTAAATCAAGGGCGCAGTTTCCTTTTCAGACTTAGTCTCAATGATAGTAATTTCATGCCGCTATGCCGTCGGTGTCTTTTTCGATTTCTGTTGAACGGGCTGAGCATTGAGCGTCTTGTAAAATGTTCAAGTCGCTAGAAGAATCTGCTAGCTTGAAATAAGCTGTTCTTACAGAAAGGTCCAACAACTCCTCATTCACGTGTTTCCAATCGTCTTCCAGATCATGCTCAGCTTAACCTAATGTTATCATTTAACTCCTATGGAAACCTTGGCCGTCAGAAAGGCGGGAACAAACAAGACGACGCCATCTAAACAACACATCCTTCTTGCTCTTTTCCCGATAGGAGATCTTCATAAAGTGCTAAACCTTATGCTTTGGTAGAGTCCGAGGCTTGTCGCTTGTTTCCTTCATTAAAATCCTCCACAAACTCAGCAATATACCCAGGAACATCAACGCTATTGTACGGGCCTGCGACGGGCGAACCCATAGTTTGGTAAATTGGCAATACCCCAGTCCAAGTAGAGGTTCTCAGGTCCTCGTTATCCATATCCTGCCTATTATCATGAGCCTGTCCCTCATTGACCTTAGCGCTTCCAGAGGAAACTTTCATTTTCAAAATACCCGTGCTCTGGAGTTCGGCCTTGGTCGGTGGAAGTCGGGTGTGTCTCCACCTGTCCGGGACAACGCTGTTGGTTATGAGTTCCATTGCATAGAGCTTTTCGTTCTCGTCAGTTACCAAGGTGGCATGACCGAACAAGACGGCTGAGCGGTACGTGTAGCTGTGAGAGAATGCCGACATGGAAAGAATCAAGCCGTCGCACGTAGATGAAGCAACACAAAGTGGTATGCCTTTATCCTCCCCGTCATTGGAATGTCCACGGCCAAGATACATGAGTCGCGAAGAAATATAGCCGTGGAGGTAAAGATCTAGCGGGTCCCCGAGGCTAGCACTTGGACGCTCGAACGAGCCCATCTGTCCGATCATTGGAAGAATGACGGGGAAAGGCTCCGAAGGCGTAGCAAATGATACGTGAAGGATCTGGGATGTGTTGACGATGCGATGGATAGTCTGAAGGGAATACGACCCAAGTTCGCTCATCCGCTTGACTGTGTTAGTCGCGTCTTTCGGGTACGTGAGCTCGTAGCGACCCATGTTCGGAGAATGACAGTAGCGATGTCGCTAGGGGAAGGGGAAAGTGTGGCGTCAAAGGATTGTGTAAGTGACGAAGACGATCTGTTTCAAACAGTACTCAAGCAGTAAATGAAAATTGTGAAGTCTCGGCGCCTGAAGTTTGGAGTGTGCGAAGGTGACGAGACCACGGGTATTTTATAACCCTGACCATGACTGCTCCACTATGCGAGCTTTGTCAAAGGGCCAATAGCCCCTTACCTTCCATTTTCCGAAAAGGTAATGGCCAACGAAACTGTTACTTACCAGTCAGATGCATCTATGAGTATGAACAGGGCACAAGCTGTATGGCAGGGGGATTATAAGACGGACCAAAAGGCATACCAAATGGAAAGCATGTGGCTGATCCAGGAGGGCGAGGCGTAGGGGAGAAAGAAATGCGACGTGCAGTGCTGGAGCTGCAAGGTGTTGGAAGGGTGAGTGGTGGCGAATAGTACAAGCGCTAAAATTGGCACATCCCAGTTGGTGGATATGGGGTCAAAACTATATGATGTCTTTGAGGTGCAGATCTCTGCCACCGGTAATGCCTTACAAGGCCTCTTGGGCCTGTTGCTTGAAGACACCCTGACCGTGTCAAAATTCAAATGGGTTGATAGAAGTGAGGGTGAGCTCAGTGGCAGGACAAACCACTAATCATACTAGCGTGAGTTCGCAGATTAAACTTCACCTTACGCCCGCACACCAAACATTCCCTGGCATAGGATTGGCTAAACATGTATCTGGGATCCCAGGATGTGCGAAACGTACTCTGGGCGGGGTTCTCCGCAGGACAACACTTCCAGGCACCAGGATAGGCGTGCCATGAACTATAGACGTCCACCTCACCAGCGGATTTCAACTAAATGCATCTCCTATCCTCATGTACCTAGACGAGGTTTTTGCGGCGATAAACTGACAGCTCATCCGGTTTTACGCTAGCTGTGATATTATCTACGTGGAGCTAATTATCATATCGCTATCGTTGCATTGCACGTACCTCGGTTTTCCTGTCATGTCATCCAAAACCGCCCTTTTCTTTGTGCCCGATGCGTCGTCAAAGGGAGACCCGAACCTCCAGCAACTGATCAGAGGCCATGCGCAACGACACATCTGGGGGAAAAAGAAACAGGAGAGCATCCGGAGATTGGAGAATACATCTTTCGCGTCGACGCCGCCTCCACGCTACCGACCTTGTCACGCATCTGAGGAAAGGCATGGATCCAGACAGAAGAAGGATGCATGTCAGACAGCTCACGTCCGAGACATCGGTTCGGGCAATTCGGACCCGTTCGATATGGCTGTCGCCAGAGTTGATCCCACCCTCCATGCCTATCTATGCTACTACGCCACGTCCATGTGGTGCGCGGGCCGTCGAGCAGACCGTTTCCTAGCCACGTATGGCGCGTTAGCAATTCGGGAAGAAGGACTGATGCACGCCATCACGGCATCGGCTGCTGTGAGGCAACAGTCATGTTCACGGAGGGCTACGCCAGCCCTCATCCAGCCCTGTCTTACCCAGCATGAGCTGTTGTATGGCGCTTTGACGGCTTCCAACATACGCAAAAGACTCGACTCCGAACAAGACTCCGCGTCTGACCTCACTATAGGCCTTATCGCCGTGATGGCCATGTTTGAGGCTGTGGATCTAGGAAGACTCGATCGCTCACGTCTACATCTCTCGGCGATTCGAAAAATCATTGGAACCCGGCCCTCAGACGACGGGATATCGTGGATGTGGTACGAACGTGTCATCATAGCTGACGTCAAGACCGCCTGCGTCGGACTGTCCCGGCCTCTCTTGCCACTCCTTCCAACCTGTCGATCTACGCTGTCGGTCCAAGAGATTTTGTATTGCCAAGTCGACAACTGGGTACCGTCCCTTGAATCTGGGGCTCTGGTGCAATTCGTTACTCCCCCTTGTCTCGATATCATCCACCAGGTACATGAGTTAAGTCTGCTGGTGGAGCTCTCGTCCGGCTTTGAGCATTTTGAATACGAGCTGAGCCCGGGATGCTCCCTATTCCTCTACCAAAGGCTTGCTCTGGAACAAGCCCTGCTTGATCTCATAGCTGATATATCGGAAGACGCGACGCCACTGGAAGCCTGTATCCATGTTGGCATCCTCCTGTTCATCAACACAACCTTCTGGGTGAGGTTTGAGACTACTTGCGTGATTCTGGAAAGTCTTTGCGAGCGGTTACGTCGTCTCTGGTCTAGCTTTAGCAAGCAGATGACGATGCCGTCGATTACAACCTTCAAGGTCGGAACTTGGCTACTTTTCCTTGGAGCCTATGCATCTAAAGGTACCGACAACTATGCCTGGTTTATGAATGAACTGGCGATGGTACGCCTGTCTTGCAATTCTATGGCAACACTGGAGGAACTGAGGCTGGACCTCCAACAGTTTCTCTACATCGGAAAGATCTATGGGGAGACTCTGGAAGAGATATCACTGCAGTTACCCTGCTGGAGCCATACAGCGTTTTATTTAGAGCTTTAGTCTTGGCTTTTGCTATATCGTTGCTACGTACACTTGGCCTACAAGTCCTCGGTATGATAGTCGATAGGGAAACGTAGCCGTGAATACTAAGCCTTCATAACCGCTACAAATTGTTTCGAGGTAGCTCGTTTCTATACCTTTTGCTGCAACATCACTGACCGTGTGCTGGGCTAAGATGACACATATATTCTTTTACATTTTTTTTTCACAGAATCTTGCTTAGAAAATAGATTTTTGCGTTGTGAAATACGGACAAACCCGTAGCCCTCCATAGACATTTCGAACATACGGTGGGGTTGTGAGACCTGTTGAAAAAGAAAAAGGAAAAACAAAACCTTTCTCTGCACTTGGTAGAGGGGCTTATCACTGACGTCGGCTTTTACCGCACATGTAGGGTGGATTACATGGAGTCCCTAATTTTTAGCGTGGCGAATCTATTCTCCATCTGGTAGGTAGACTATAGATTCTCATTGGTTATTCAGCCAGCTGGTAGTCATTGCTGCGGCGCCTGCGGAACGCCTTCAGTGCTAGAAAGATCTGGCATCGGCGCTTTCAACGTTCTCAGGCGGGCAGGGATCCCAACCATTATTGACCTTCCAGGGGTGGGTCGAGAGTATCAGGATCACAACGCTGCTGTCTTCCCTTACAAGACAAATCTTGCACCGCATGACACTCTGGATGGTATTCTCAGCAACAGGGTTGACATAGACCATCTCTTTTCCACAAATGATAAGATACTGGGATGAAATGGCATTGATGTCGCGTCCAAGATCCGTCCGACGGAGGCCGATGTCGACGCTCTCGGCCCTGTTTTCCGAAAGGCATGGGATCGCAACTTTAAAGATTTTCCAGATAAACCGATGATTATTACAGGTTTGATGTCATTGTAAGTCTTTTCATGATGAACTACCGTCATTACTCATGATCCTAACATCAACAGCTTTCTCGGAGATCAGTCAGCCATTCCTGTTGGACAGTATGTGACTGTGCTCAATATCACTACATACCCTTATTCTCGCGGCCATATCCATATTACCGGCCCCCATATTATGAATCCCCTGGACTTTGACATCGGCTTTTTCACAGATGCTGGTGATATAGACCTTAAACAGCAAGTCTGGGCCTACAAGAAGCAGCGCGAAATCATGCGTCGCACGTCCATGTACCGTGGCGAGCTGGCAATGGGACATCCGCGCTACCCTTCAGGCTCTCCCGCAGCATGCGTCGAGATTGATGCACCTCTTGGTGATGTCACTGATATTAAGTACTCGGCTAAGGACAATAAAGCTATAGAGGATTGGCTACGTCTTAAACTCGCCACGCCATGGCACTCGCTTGGGACGGCGAGGATCGCGTCTCGAGACGATTTCGGTGTTGTTGACGAAAATCTGAATGTTTATGGTCTTCAGAGGCTCAAGATTGCCGACATGAGTGTCGTTCCCAAGAACATGGGCTCCAACACGAATAATGCAGCAATGATAATCGGCGGGAAGGCCGCGGATATCATCATTGCAGAATTGATGCTCAAGCGGTAGATCATCCAAGGATGTGGAACTAGCATCACCAGTGTAGAAATCACGGACCAGAGCATTCTGACATTTTCCTTCCGTGATTGCCATAAATGTCCCTTACTTTGGCCGGCAGGTCTCTGGTTTGGAGCAGGCCAAAATGCTACACAGCTACCAGGGTGTTAGAAATAGATATATTAATTATCAAAAAGAATGATACGACAAACGGGAGAAGATCTTTCAGTGACAGAAAGAATCTTGCCGTGAACGACAGAATCTCATCTGCGTGCACCAGACAGCCACGAAGTCAATGGTATTGGACCCCGAGCTTCATAATGGCGTGAGCACACCAGCCTCTCGTACATGAAGGCGGTCTCTTTTAATTTTGTCTAGGCTGGGTTACGGAGATTGGTACCCATGAGTTGGGGCTATACTCTTACATCTCACTGACAATTACATGCTGTCTTTTCTTTCTCGAATGTCGTACATCTTTGTAGGGCAGCTATTCCCGACTGAAGAAGGCTGAAAACAGCCTAGGGTATGTGTCTTGGTGACATGGCGAAAGTCACGTCGGAGTATATACAGAAGAAAAAAGTCCAAGCTATTGCAATATGCAGCTTGAAAGTGGCAACGTTCGAGCAATTGGTAGAATGTTGGTGCAGTCAGGGTATTAGTATCTGTTAGAGAAGCAACAGTCCTGTTTCTTTCTAACGCCAGAAAGCTTTTTACACAATTTCGCATCGACCGGTGCACCTGTTGAAAATCAAAGGAAACTCACTCGACTACTCAGTTTCGTTTTCAACCATGGCCATCAAGGTGGTGGACTTAGCTCCAGACAGCTCTACAAAGCGGGACAGCGGCCAGGGCTCCAAGATAGAGTTAACCTGAACGCCATTCCCTGGTTCCATATCACCCCCTGGCCCTTGCTTTGGCGAAGCTCACGTTAGTGGTAGACGCCGTCGCGACATCGACGTCGGTCTAGGCCAATCGCGAGCAAGATAAGGGTTTCTCATTTTGGTAACAGAGGCATGCATAGTAGTGGACCACCATCAGTCAGTTTGTCAGTTAAAAGATGCGCTGATCACTGTACGCAACTACCTTTTCACCGCGTAAGGAAAACATAACATAACTTCCAAAGGACAAGATTTCTTTACTAAAAGAGCTGGGCTGAAATGTGACATGTGCGAGAATTATTCTATATTGTGAGAAGGACTGCACATATTTACTAAAACTTGAGTCGTTTCATTGATTGCCGTGATCATGTGGTTGATAGATACGATACGGCTCCTTCTCTGACCCTTGCGACTGTGTAACCTTCAAATGCAACGTCCAGGAAGGAACAAGCATTGCCTTATCTCGTCGGTCATCTCCGTCACGTCGTCAAGGCGATAGAATGCAGTGCAGGCCCGCTCAGGATATTTCTCGCCACTGTCCCGTTCAATTGGTTTATGTGCGTCGAACCCTGATTCGACGGTATCGACACTAGCAGCTTGTGCTGTTGCGAATAAGAGAACAAAAATAAGTAACACCACAAGGCGCAGCTTGCGAGATCCCTCGTATAATGACATGGCTCTGGAAATGGCGGCCAAATGTAGCGTTGAATAGGCAATTGAATAGTTATTTCAAGGAGTAGAGATTACATGTTGGAAGGACAGGACCTCTGGGGAGTCTATAAATCAGACATCCCTGTAGAAAGAATGACTTGAACCTGTGACGCGGCCCAAGTGTCCACATACATGTATCCGCCCCTTGATCCGGCAATCTAATGTCTTTCATCAACTGATAACAGTACCCAGTTACCAGCGGCATTTCCGGCTACGGTCTCGTGGTGTTCACAAGCTTTAAAGTCTTATTCTTGATTACATACGCGAAGAACTGGCTAATGCTATAGAGCCTGTGACTACAACCCAGGCTATCTCACGTGATATAAATACATTTGTCATTGTCGCAAGCTTTGTTAAGAACTAGGAAAAATATAAGATCGTCTTCGGCTCAGTTGTCTAACACATTTTGCTCATTGCTGCGGCTTCAAACAAAAGGGAGAGATGCCATTCTCTAACGCGTCACCCCGACTCTCCATCGCCAAAGCGAGACTCCTTCTTGTTTTCTGTGGCATCTGGATGGTCATATCAAATCATTCGCTCATATCTCTGCTGGTAATCGATGCTTCGAACGACATATTTGAGACATCCAGCAGTAACAACTCTACACTTGGTTTTGGCCACATGTATGTCATTACCAAACCAAACCCGCTACGCCTCAAAAGCATGATCCAAGCTGCCAACGTTACGGAGTTGCAGCTCACCGTTCTTGTTCAGCCAGCCTGGACGGAAGACGACGAGCGCAGCTTTAGGCTACCGCAGGACTCTTCCATCACCAAAGGTTCACTACTCGCTTGGCTCGGTCACCTTCATGCGCTGCGACAGTGAGTACTCCCCGCTCTTTCTCATGTATGCCTGTATATGAAACTAATGCGTGAACTCAGGTTTCTTGACTCAGGAGCGGAAACGGCATTGTTTTTGGAGGACGATGTCGACTGGGATATCCGTCTGCGCACAGCTCAAACATCACTCGTATCCGCCGCCATGCGCTATTTACTTGGCAGTGCATTTTCAGAGCTTGATGCACGCCAATATCCCTATGGGGATCCAAGTAGCTGGGACTTGCTCTATCTTGGCCATTGTGGTGATTATTGGCATGGCATGGACGTAGATTTCGACGATGGTCATGTCACGCCTGAAGACCTGAAGTCGACGCCACACACAGTATTTGCGGACCCATCTATGCCAGGTTACGATGGTCTGCATCCCTTCACTACATCGTTGCTAAAGAACCTTGGCATACGTGAGCATACTCGGCTTGTTCACCGCTCAGTTTTCCCGCTGTGCACCTTTGCTTATGCACTTTCACGCGTCGGTGCTCGTCGCCTGTTAGAACTGGGTGGTAAAGAGCCTACAGGGCCTGGGCACAAAGCTTACGATATCTTGGTTTTACATAGCTGCCGCGATCGCGGATTGCGTTGCTGGACTGTGAATCCCGAGCTCTTTCACCACACTCTGGGGCCAAGTGTCATTGATCAACAACAGGGCACCAGCTACCTGCCCCCGGTAGACCTTGCGGCTAAGGAGCAAATCGAGTTTCGTGGCGAGACACCAAACATAAACTGCGGATTCTGGAATGGCTGGTTTAGCTTTAACGACAATGATATAGCCCATCTTAGCTGGCTCAGGCAGGAAGTTGGCAGAAAGGGCAGGTGCCTGAAACCCGGGCGCGAGCTGCGCGATTGAGTCCACGAGGTGCGAGTTTCGACGTGAAACCATTTTTGTAACATAGATAGACCTAACAATGTCAGAATTTCGACTTAGCATTATCCGATAGTTGCTGCAAGAGTATGCTCCTAGGTACGCTCGAGTTGAATTTTTAATTCTGCATTACAGTGTTTGCAATAATATGGCCTAGACAGGGCCCTGTAAGCCTATTGACCGCCGCGACGCAGCTTTTGCTGATCTTTTAATTTATTTTCTTTTACGGGACACAAAAGAACAAGATTCAGATGAATACACAGGGCATAGAAATTAAGGATATTCAGTAAAAGAGGCAGTGTCACAGGGACAGATTTCAAGTCAATTCAAAATAAAGAACACAAGGATCGTCACAACATGGGCCACCTTCCAGAGACTTCTTTCGTTTTCCCCGCTCGCTTGACGACCTCGTGGCCAAGCTTATCGGCGCTCTCCCAGATACTGGTCCCGTCCATAGACAGCAATTTCCCGTCCTGAACCAATATTTTGCCGTCCACCACCACCATATCAACATCGTGCCCAGTAGCACTATAGACCACAGCGCTGACAGGTGAGTAGTACGGCCTCATTCCAATGCTATTGGTCTTGATCGCTACAAAGTCGGCTTTCTTTCCCACGACGAGACTTCCAATCTCCTGCTCCAGACCCAGGGCTCTGGCGCCGTTGATTGTCGCCATCTCGAGCACGTCTTCAGCAGGGACTGCTGTGGGATCTAAAGTCACGGCCTTGTGGAGAATACCCGCGAGCTTCATCTCCTGGAACATGTCATTGGTATTGTTGCAAGGGGCACCATCGGTTCCCAGTCCAATATTGACACCAGCCTTTTGCAACGCAGGTACACGGCATATACCTGAAGCCAGTTTGCAGTTCGAGGTTGGGCAGTGAGCCACATGTGTGCCTGTGTCGGCCAGCCTCTGCACATCCTCGTCGTCAAGGTGCACCATGTGAACCAAGACGGTCTGCGGCCCCAGAAGTCCAACGTTGTCGCAGTACGAGGTCGGAGTCGTCGATACTGACTCATGGAAAGCTCTGTCTGCCCTGACCTCCGCACAATGCATCGTGATTGGAATGCCCTTTTGTTTGGCGATAGTCGACATCTCTCTATACAAGTCTTCCGTTACACTGCTATGGGTGAGTCTGATGAGTCCTGGTAGAACCTGGGTTATGTATGCCCTTACCCTCCTGGTGGTCTCGGAGCGAACCATACGCGAATGCGATCGTTGGCAGCTCCGTTCCATTTCTGCCACATACGAATGGCTCCGCCAAGGGACTGCTCCCGGGTTTCTATCATTCCAGGATGCATTGACCATTGCGAATTGTCGGCGTAGCGTGCAATGTCCATGACAATCTTGCCCAAGCAACCCCGTATGCCGGAACTGTCAACCACTTTACAGAGATTGTTGAAGTTATAGCGATCAGCGAACTGTAATTGGTTAGCACGGCATTCAACTTGAAGATGCACGTATAAGTATGGGAGGAAGATGACTTACCATGCTCTCCAGAAAGCAAGTCGTCCCGGTCAGTAGCATCTCTGCTACACTGATTTCAACCGAGGCCATAGCTTCCTCCTCAGTGTAATTGCCTTGAAAGACCCAGATTCTCTCGCAGAGCCACGAAACTAACTCCAAGTCATCTGCGGCGCCACGGATGAGAGTTTGGGCCGTATGCATGTGGGTGGAAATCAACCCAGGAATGACTATGTGATCGACGAGGGAGATCTGTGTACTTCCCGCATAGCGTACCTTCAGCAGCTCAGATTGCCCAATGTCAGCGATGAGATTATCCTGTACCAGGATAGCTCCGTTTCGTATAATTTCGCGGTTTTCATTCACCGTGATGATAGTAGCATCAGTGAAAAGAGTAGGCAGCATGATTTCCTAGTCGAGCCTGAAGGCCGTTAACAAGTGAACTGGAAGAAGATATCTTTAGACTTGATTTGAGCCTCGGCCAGTCCAGTCTCAACAACTTATAGAAAAAACAGTTTCGGATGCTCCAGATTTCTCCAGAGGTAGACTTTGGCAGTCGGGCGGCCCCGAACAGACGTGATCCACGGACACCGCCATTCGCATAACTGTTATCTAGCCACATAGCAAAAGATAGAAAGCTTTGCTTGTCTTATGATACCGCGGAAACCGCCATTCCGATTACTGTTATCTAGCCAGATAGCAAACGATAGAAAGCTTTGGTTGTCTTGTGATAGCCGCCTGAGGACCTTTCGGGCTAACCCCAAAACTGCAGGTCTACAGAGGTAGATGATTGGGTACAGCAGATATAATGCAAATCAATATTGACGATAGTGCCGTATTCGACGTCATATGCTTCTAATTCTCCCGTCTAAGTGTGGGGGCTACTTTCTGACCCCGACCAGACCCGTCTAGCGGAGAAGTCACAGGCGGCATAATATGAACCAACTCAGTTTGATAGACTAGTTAGTCAGAAGACAAGGGGTTTTAAGCCTCTTGCATCCTACGATGTACTGTATTTTCGTGCTTCATTCTTGTGTCCTACCATGCCCACACTTTAAAGACGCGAAGATCACCACGAACTGCATATCCTGAAGATTTTCTCCATGACTTTATCTTGTCCAGCTTTCTGGTTTGCGCTTTGTCAATATGTCGCTTTGCACCCCGTCCAAGAGGCCGTGCGCTTATATAGGCATGCTGGTATCTTGTCAAAGTCGCTCAAGTCTTTCAATCTCTCCAGGCTGCCTATTGGTGGATGAACATGGAACTATTTCCCATGTCATAAACGGCCAGGTTGAGACTGAAAAAATCGAACAGGCTATTGAAGAGTTTGGCTGGGAAGTTGGCGAGACCAACATACACAGAGCCGCCGCGAACGAATTCTTTTTCCCGGGTTTCATAGGTAATTGCCTGATGTGTAGTCCAATAACCTTCTCCGTTACACAAGCTGAGCCTTTCCATTTACAGACACGCACATCCACGCATCTCAATTCCCCAACTGCGGTCTGTTCGGGCAGTCGACGCTTCTCGAGTGGCTGGAGAAGTACACGTATCCTCTAGAATCAAGTCTTGCCGACCTCAACAAGGCTCGCAAAGTTTACGAAACTTGCGTGTCTAGCACGATCTCCCATGGAACAACTACGGCAGCGTATTACGCCACTACACACGTCAAGTCTACCAGCTTGCTTGCTTCTATATGCAAGGCGAAAGGCCAGAGAGCATTGATCGGGAGAGTATGTATGGATCACCCCAGCACACTGGTAGAGTATTATCGCGACTCAAATGTCGAAACTTCCGAGACCGACACGCTGGCTGTTGTGGAACATATCAAATCGCTCGACTCGTCGGGGCTACACCTGGCGCCGATCCTGACCCCTAGATCAGCTGCATCTTGCACACCTGAACAGTTATTCATGCTGAGAGATTTGTCAGTCAGCTCGTCGCCTCCGTTGCGCGTGCAAACGCACTTATCCGAGAATCTTTCTGAAATAGATCTCGTGAAAGAATTGTGGCCATCGCACAAGAACTATACAGATATTTATGACAGTCATGGGTTACTAACACCAAGCACAATTCTGGCCCATGCGGTCCACTTAGATCAGGCCGAGCGCGATCTGATAGCTTTGCGCGGCGCCAAGGTCTCGCACTGCCCCGTCAGTAACAGCGGGCTGGGATCAGGCACATGCCAGGTTCGAGGACTCCTCGACGATGGTATCTGTGTTGGACTAGGTTCCGATGTATCTGGAGGCTACAGCTGCAGTATCTTGGAGGCAGCACGGCATGCGTGCCTTGTCAGCAGGTTGGCCGCCGCTGAGGCCCAGGCAATACAGGGAGAGGTTCAGGAGGGAGCAGGTTCAGGCCACGATAGAATCAAATTGAAGGTGGAGGAAGTTTTATGGATGGCTAGCCGAGGAGGAGCTGAAGTTGTAGGATGGCAAGACAGACTTGGAGCTTTCGAAGTGGGGATGCAATTTGATGCCCAACTTGTGTCTTTCGATCTTCTGACTCCCGGGTTTGAGAGTCAGTCAACAAGAGATCTCGGAAATTTTAAGGTATTCGGATGGGAAAGTTGGGAAGACAGGATAGCAAAATGGGTATACTGCGGCGACGATAGGAACACGGTCAAGGTATGGGTCGATGGTGATGTAATACACGTACGCTGAAATTCGACACCATGAAATGTACGTTTCACGCGGCCGTTCTAGCTGTATCTTCTGCTACAGCTAGTTTCAATAACATAATTCGTTAGAAAATTGTCGAACCACAGGGTGTAACATGAAGTACTTACCTATAGGCAAGCAAATAAAAGGTCTCCCCATAAAAAATCTTCAATCCCATTTACACGGCTGTCAGCAGAGGTTCGCAGGAATAAAGCAAAAGACGAAACTTTCCATGCACGGAAGTGGTCTGTGGAAGTCAGGAAGATTCTCAGGAGAAGTTCATGCCATTTACGGGTTCATGAACTACCGTATAAGCCCGAGACGAACCCAAGTCAAGAATAGTAACTAAGTTCAATACTAATTGCATCTTCTCTCACAGCATTCCTGCACAACACAAATAACAGAACCCTGGCCTTGATCTGTGAGCCAGATACCCACACAAAGCCCAGGCTATCCAAATGGGCCTCTCTATGCTTTCATCGAATAAGTGACCCTTTGCCACACAAGCTGCAGTCAAAGAAAATGTATTGCTTTCCCAGATTTAAGCAACAAAGTCCCTGACTTTCTTTCGTGGAGCTCCACCACCCGCATCACAAGCAACATTGGAACCTGTTCCGGGGTTACAATACCAATGCCAGTTACTATCCATGTAGTTAAGACTGCCGTTCTCATACCAATAGCCTCCAGTTTCTTTTGAGTGGGTAGAGGCAAGGTCATCACAGAGAAGGCCATGTCCGATATCGGGGCCTTCGTGGTTATTGGCCTGTCGCAGAGCGTCATCGCTCGTTTCACCTCTGCCCGCATAGCAGTAGCGCTTATCCATCAGATACCCGTTGATACGTTCATCGTTGGCGGTAGCTAGCCACAGAGCATTGGTTCCAGTAGTGGCTAGGAGAAGTAAAGGCATAAAAGAGCAATGCATGTTGACGGTTGACCTATAGTGTTAGTCTTAGTCCTACTTCATGCAGATGGATGATCACACACCGGATAAAAGTCAGATTTAGACTTGGATGATAATGGATCTGGTAAGATGCTGGTTGTAGTGGAAGTAGAGTTTGATGTGATTGAGTCGAATGGCCAGGACGAGCGAGAAAATGCGGCTATACACGTAGTATTTATACATCCCATCCAATGTTACTTCATTCACAAATCATCCTCTGGAGATGTGAATCTGGTTTGAATTGAAGTCAGGGGGGGTTCGGTAAGAAGAGGACTATGGTACGTTGCTGTCAAGGATATGATGTCCCGGCTAATTTTCCATCCATAAAAGTAATACATGTATCATTACTTAGGTGTAGGCTACATCCTGGAGACTGCTATTGCTATTCAACGGCTGTTCAAAATGGCACGCCAACAGAACACTATGCTCACGGCATTGCTGCCCGTAAACGGATACTTGGCAGGTGAGGACTGTGGAGCACCTTCGTGCATAACAGCGCTAAATATGTCCCACAGGCTGTTTTGACTTCGAGGGCTATTCATCCCTACGAAGTATAATCTAAATCAAGTTTACGTTTGAACCTGAGAATATAACAACAAACTATCTATCCGTACCGGCAGTTGTGTATTATCTCCACTGGTGCCTTCGCTCTGTAAAGCTTAATTCTTGTCAGGCTGGCGAATCTATCTACCGGTAAGGTCGGTGGCTACGCTAAACTGTCCATGGTCCCCACCCTCTTTCAGGCCACCTACATATTATTAGTGAAACTCAGGCTAGCTTTCATTACCCAAGTAGGCAGGTGGATAGTTGGGTCCTATTGGTTACAAGCGATGACACGATAAAACTTCCCGCATCTTATAGGTGAGGGTAGAGTGTATTCACAAGTGTGCAAGGGTACCTAATGTAGTTTCTCTTATGCAGAAGGACTACTTGATATTTTATCAGGGAATAGACGGAAGGCCGCTTATCACGCTATATCCATGTTAGAAGGTCTATAATGAAATGTGATTGGCCATTGACGTTACACTGCATGTGTTGGTAGGCGAACGACAACGCGGTTAATAGGTTTACGGCTGCCTAAAATATATTGAACTGCTCATTCGGCGGAACTTCCCGAGTCGGTCAGTTAAGATTATACACAGGGGATGTGACGTTCGGTTTCTAAGCTTTAAGGGTTTTAACTTCTTACCTGCGTAAATAGTAATCTTATTAATTTATATGAAGTCTGGTACTGAGAAGCTATTATTCATTTGAATATGCTCAAAATATAGAAGTGCAGATTACTATATGGTTTGCCATCAGAGGAAATTAGTCTTAACTAGGTAACTAAGATAGGCCTGTCCCATTCCTGTCTGCCTGTTAGCCTCCTTCAAGCAGGACTATTACGTAGAAGCCAAGTGAATGGCCCAGCGTCGCGACCGTCCTAATGAGATTTGCTCTCGCCGGCGTAATAAGCTTTACGACCATTTCTGCTCCTGGTATTAGAGGAGAGAGGGCCAGGAAAAATAAGCCTCTCATTCCTCAAGGCGAAGAACCTTTTCGTTCCTTGAACAAACACTTCCTCGCCTTCAAATAACCGAGTAATGCGAGCCCAATGGTATTGACGTAAGGGGCAATCAGGACGCAAATAAGAGGAGTGTAGGTGATCTCTAGCTTGAGCTTTTCCAGTAGTTGAGCGGCTTCGCGAGACCATCGACTGCCCAATCGTAATTATCAAGGTAGCTAACAGTTGTAAATAACATTGAGTGAGTATAACTATTCCACAGTCAAATTGATGGTGAGTACTCACGCCATTAAAGCAAAGACGGCAAATGCATCGGCTGCCATCGTGGCTATCTCAGGCCCAGTGAATATGCCGCCATCGTTATTACGTGCGAGGGCTGCAACATAATTAAAAAAGTCTGCAGTGTTTAAGGGTTAGCCAAGTAATTAATCGGTGAGTAGTAAAGTCAGGGAACTGGGAAAGAACGCACAGCACCCAACGTTGACCTTTGTAGAGCCGAGATAGTCCGTGGTTAGATTGCCATCGTGTCCTACATAGAGAGGCAGCCCTTCGTCAGAGACAGCCCCAGGATCCGTCACTGCATTAACACGATTTATTAGCTGCTGTAAAATGTGTCAATCGCAGGTCATTCAACTCACCCAGTCGATGACGTCCATCCGCACCATACCAGTGGGCAAACTCATGGACCATTATCCGCGCGAGACCGTGCTGTGTTTCGATGTAAGTCCCTCCTTTAATGGAGAACTTTTGCTCCATTGGTGATGGGCGTTCAACTATCTCAGGTTTCCAATTAGAAGTGCACCAAGTTATCATGTCAAGGCCTATGTTAGTAGAAGCATAGATTTTTTGTCGGCAAATTCCCACAGTGCCACCTGAAGAAGACCGAAACTTATAACGATGCTCGAAAACGAATGAGCCCGCATTGCCACCGATTTCCGCCGCCCGGCTTTCTTTCAGTTGACGCTTTTGGGGGTCGTTTGGATCCTCATCATCGCGACCGATCCATTGCCAACCGTTGTCACCGCAAGCGAGCAAAGGCTTCTCGAACTTCCCAGTGTAGCCTTGCTTAGGGACATTTTCAGACCCTTGCAGGGCAGTATTCACTGGGATACGACGGATCGGACTCTATGAGAATGCTTTGGTATCATGACTTACAGCGCACGTTTGACATGTATCGAGTAGGACCGTTCCCTGCCTTATCAGGTAAAAAGCCGAACGTGGCACCAAGAGCTCGACCAACCCTAATCCATTCGGAATGGGCTGTAGAGGTAGGATCTACAGGCATTGGTTGTTCAACCGCGTCCATGCCGGCAATTGCGGCCTTTGCCAACTCTGCAGCATCATCATATGCCTTTTGTAGCATTTGCAAATGCTCTTTGCAGCTGTGATGGACCTCCCATATATTGAGGTCGGCAGCTAACGCGAGCCCGGCGAGCAACGCAGTAACCCAGAATATCTGCATAACGGGCAAGTTTACAATGAAAATGAACTGGTAACCAGTAAGAGAGGTTCGTGGAACACGCAAAGTAAAAACAATGAGGGATTATCAGAGCGAAACTTGTGTTTGTAGTATATGCAAACCAAGTCAGGTGATATGGAGAATGAGATCGTGGTAGTCGATGGTAACATATCTTTGAAGGATGGAGAAAACGCACTTATATCGTGACTTCTCCGCGCATTCAAGACGTACCTGTGCCATTAAACTTCAATACGACAAGGGTGAAGATTACGAAGCTCAAACCTGTGCAATAACGGGTAATCAAACTTACCCACACTAGAAGACAACGGCTCCTATAGTCTTCCGAAAACAGACGCGCAGTTAGTGCTCCCTAACTGCCCTTGTAGATACGGGACGTCGGGTATAGATCGATTCATGACACCCAACAACATATACGTCAGAACCTAAAGTATTTATCACTGCTACGATGTCCCTCTATCCCGCAGATTCTCGGCACTCATTAGACGAATGACAATGATCCACGTACGTTCCTCGGCACAAAACGTCCAGTGGCGAGTATCAGTCTGGGGCATAATTGATTCATTCATTCATTTATGGATTTCGCGCACAATGAAGACTGCCCAGGAGTATGAGGCAAATAACCAGCCCTGTCAGTCAGATAACACGAAGATAGCTGGGGTTTAATGTACAATAGTAACTCACGAGATTGGTAACGCCTGTGGATCTTTATGAGCCATAGCTATTTGGCGGGAGCCTGTGTTTAGCGCAGACGTCAGATCTTCATTTATGAAGACTGATAAACTAGGAAACGAATCTTCAGGGCGTAAAGAATTTCATGAGCTTCTTCGTTAGGCTATCCACCAGGCGCAGATTTCTGCTCAACGTAGTTTGAAGCGGGCCCTCCGTATTAAGCGCAGCATTGATGCTCCTTCCTCCTAACCAAATAGCAGCTACAGCAATAATCCAGGCCCAACCATTTCCATCCTCCATATTGTCTTCTGGAACGAAACGGATCGTTAGGCTCCATATCTCATTCAGTCAGCCGTTCTGTAATTAAGCATGCGTTAGTTCCTAGCAGCGCTCAGCAATTCTCAGAGATATACGGTAGACCATCAGGGATGAAAATGAGAGGAGGAGGCCCCAATCTTTCCCCTATCTCTTCTCTTCCATGGAACATGAACCGTTCGGTCTAGCGGGATGACGCGTCCACCGAGGCCTGAGTGAAAAAGGAGGAGGACAGGGCCCCAAACAAGAGTAGGGACACAGGGGGTTAAATGAGAAATAGTCCCGTCCAGCTGAAACCTACTATTTAACTATTAAGCTGCACGACTCCAAATACCCGCCTCCCCTCGGCAAAGAACTCCTGTAGCGAATTTGAGTCATTCATTCTTCTCTTTACGGTGTGCAGTCACCTTCCAATCGCTCTCTCTTCGCCATATTCAAAGGTCACTTGCTCGACATGACGACGAGATTCTGGAGAATCGCCTTCCTGGCGGCGATATGGTACACAGCGGCCAGTAGTGCCCCTCAAAGCAATCTAAGCGTACTACACGTCACTACGCCCTCCAGATCACAATCGACCGCAGCGAATTTTGCCACCCCCGTAGAAGCTGCAAGCACGACGGCTGTCGTGATTGCGAACTCAGAAGCCAGTTCTAATCTTATTGACGCCTGGGCCCAGACGAACGAAGGTCTAGGTGTTTCTACTACTAACATTATAGTCAACACAGTTTCAGACCAGACTACAGGAGATTCTAGTAGTTTTTCCGACCTTACTTCAACTCTGACAACCACAGATAGCGACCACAATCCTATCGTCATATTTCCTTTCGGGTGGCTTTGGGGACCTGTTGGGGTTCTCCCTCTGGTTGCTCCCCCTGCGGTTGCTCCCCCTGCGCCAACATTAAACCCTGGGCTAGAAAGTGTCGTAGACCATGGCCACGAAGATTACATACCGAGCTCGCTTTCAAACGCGGACGAGATGAGCGCAACTCGGCACGAGAGTACCAAGGCTACTTCCTACATCTCGGGTAGCACTTACACCAGGTTCTCAAACATGACCAAATGTTGATACTTGAACGTAGCTGATTTGTGTCATAGGACCGGTACAGAGACATGCTCGTCACCAGAGAGCTGCCCTTGGAGCAAGCAAAGTACTACAACGACCACGGCATCAGAGGCTCCATTTCTATTCATGAACGGCGAAGTTGAACCTGAAGCATACCCTGACCCTGGCAATGTCGGTGAGAAAATCATAAAATATTTTGAAAAGATGTTTGAGGAAGCCGGGGTTGCACGAGCAAGTGACGTGAGTGTAGCTGGATCAGTTACAGATACTAGATTCACGGAAGCGCCAACATCCACGACGTCACAGCCGGCCCAAGCCAGCAGCACGCCTTCGACTACTAACTCCAACGGGACTACCATTGTAAGTGGTGTTATCTGGTCTTACACATGGACGCCTCTCACATGTTGGCCCTAGCACATCGAAGATGGTTGCGTCCTTGTTAACGGCTCGCCCCGCTGCGCTCTGGGTTCCGGCAACAGTTTTACTACATACGAGAGCACTTACAGTATGTGATAACAGCGGACACCTGCCTTTGCCCATGGCCCGACTAATGTGCGATGCGAAGGCGTTAACCTCGACCCAAACAAGCCGAACAGCACAGCATTGATCTTGTCCGGATTTGACGGCAGTAACGACAATCACCTTCACTCGACCGCTACTTGTCAGCTTCTGGCTTTGTGGCCTTCAACTTATGGCGATGTCACGTTTGCGAAAGACGGCTGCCTCTATGATGCTGCCGGGAACAAGATATTCGACCAATGCTGCGGATCCCCGGATGGTGATAATAACGGACCCGTTGTCAATCCGTACGTTGCTCCGGCGCCGCCAGATGCGCAGCAGGTTCGTGGTAACCACGATGGATCAGCCATCTGCCGGTCGATATCTAAAGCGACATGCCTTGCGGCCGCCGCTCGGTACATGGATGATATCGTCTATCACAAGAGGACCTCTGCGGTTTGGCCTGATGGTACCGGTGAGGATATCACAAACATGATTTTACCCGTCGTTGGCCCTGCAATTGAGCAGCTTTTTGGGATCAACTACGGCTGCACGGTCATCTGGACCTGCGAAAAAGAGGAAGATTTTGAAAGTGGCATGACAGGCAAGGCTATCAAGTTCGCAATGCTGAACATCTACTCACTCAACGGGGCCAAGGGCTGCGGGAGTACCTACCTCGATAACGGCTGTCATATCACTGTCAACGGATGCAATAACTGCCGCGATGTGGGTCGTCAAGGTACTCTTTGGAACCCGTATAGTGTAGCAAACGGTACGTATGGTGATGCCAACAACGGGTTCCCCCCCCCCCCCCCCCCCCCCCCCCCCCCAGCAACTAAGTGACGGCAAACTCGATGGTGCAAGCGAGGTAGTACTGGCCAGCAGCCCTGCTTGACGACACTGTCAGGGGTTAAGAAGAGCAGGGAAGATCGGCGGCAAGTGAGATGGTGCTTTATATGGTAGTGCCAGTTTCTATATCTATGCAGACTATTGTTGATATCATTGAGACATTTGGAAAGCTTGGGCTTGATTAAGTTGAAGGTTAAAGCAAAAAGATATATCCACGCAGACAAGTCAATAGCGCCCCAAGGATGATTAGTTATCGACCTTCAGCTCCCCGATAAATGCGAAGCCTTTTCTCATACGACCGACTTGCACGTCGGTTATCGAGATTTTAGATAGAGCCATAGACATATTGGCAGCACAAGAGCACTCCTCGCATGGATCTCCCAGGTACTAATGGTGGATGACGTGGACGCTTGTTTATACGCGAAATAAAACCAATTCTGGGACCGGATTCCAATCTCACATTACGTGGAAGGACTATCCAAGGTTGACTCCTGGTAAGAGGTAGCCCAACGCAGGCTCGCCGGATTGTGTTAGGTTAAGGCTTGACTTCAGTGAGAGCGCCTGTGGTCTTATGGGTGACCGGGGATTCAACAGTGAGAGGGAAATTGCCTTTCGTAATGCAGCTTAGGTCGAAGGAAAACCCTGGCTTCGTTGCATACTGTGGTAACTTAATGTCCACGTCTGGTGAAGTACCTTTTTTGGGCGCTAGGAGATTTGTAAAAGGAAGGTTGGGCTTTTCGTGCATCTTCTGAAGGGCCAACAAGCTGTGCTTAGAAGAGTCAAGTAAAACGCCAGGAAATTAAACGAGATATCTTTTTAGATAAGATCTAATGTTCCTGTACTATTGCATTGACTTGAATTATGTAGTTAGACTGAGAATGTATTATTTCATAGAGATTCAATTTTCAAAGGATGGTATATAGCTTAAAAGCACATTAAAGTCTTATGAAGGAAAAACAACAACCTTAATATACTAACTTAAGAAAGTTACTTAGTAGTAAATAATTACTATAATATTCTTAATTTACTTTATAAGGGTAAGTTATATCTTCTTACTAGTTTTTAAATTCTTATTTTTAATATTTACTTACTTTTAATGTATTTCGGTGTTAATATATATTAACTACTAGTATATCAATTACACTTTATAGTATTGATGTTATAATTAGGATACTTATTATACATTTTACTAAAGTATTATATATATCTCAATTACTAATAACTAGCTAGTCTTAATAATATAAAACTATTTTTCATTTCTTTTCATTTAACCTATAACTTTATAAAGCCTAGACTTTTTAAATCTTATAATAATATTATTAATAAAGATAACCCTTTCTTAGGTTAAAACTTAATATAATTAATGCAGTAGAAGTTATATATAGTGGTAACTAAACTGTAATTAAGTAAATATATAAACTGTAACTTATACAGCCCTATATATAAAAGCTAGCTTCCAATTTGTTGTTCCTTTCGCTCTTATGTTTCTTTGTTTGCGAAGCAGACCCTCCGATGATGAAGTGATTGCGAATGCTTTCCACTCCATTTTCACTGGTATGTGCATTGCATTACTGGTTGATCTAGCGCTAATTCCAGATCAAGATGAAGAACTCGAATTTCAGGGCATTAAGTACGATCCTGAGTCTAAGAGAATGATGGAATTGCGTCGTTTCCAGCAGCTCATGGAAGCTGCCCAGAAAGTCCAAATTGATGACCCCGTTGCGAAAATCACTGAGGGAGTTAAAGAAAGCACTGTCTACTAACTAAATCCCACTTCATACCCAGAAAAGTTGGTTTTCCCATGTTGGATTTGCTGACGAATAACATTCATATTAATTCTTGTATCTGGCTTCAGTTGTATGCTAGGCTGTATGGTGGTAAGATAGCTGCGGCCCTTCTTTATGTATGTGTTATAGACATCATGGAGTTTGTTTATTTAAAAGACGAATGTCCATATTAAATCGACCCAGGTAACCGCTATAATAGATCCCGTTATATTTCCTGCGCTGTTGCCTGCTGTTTCCGTGGTGAAAGAGGGGCTTTTAGGTAAATGAAAATATCAAATCGGCAGTGTTCGTTAAATATGGAGAGACAAATATCAATTACATCACCCAGCAAAGGGATTTGGGCTGAAGCAAGGAAGACGTGACTATCTACTCTACCCAGTCTCAAGCATGATACTGACCCTTGAATCCAGGGAGAATCTCCACACCATCTTCCTCCTTGTACGCCTTCGCCTTCTTCTGCTGCCAGGTCTGTTTGAGCGTTGTGAACTCGCCCATAGTCGGTATTTTGTGCCCTCCTGCCTCAAACTCGTTTTGCTGGATCCAAGCGCGCTTCAAAACCGGGGAATCGACTGTTTTCAGTACAAGATCGTTCTGCGGGCGTGCAAAGTACAGCAAGCCAAGACGGTCAACGTGTTGCTGGTCCTTGGGGGGTGCCGAGACCTGCTCAGTCAATGCCAATTAGCGTTGCTCGTTGCCTCAGTCGGTTTAGAAGGGATGTGAACTTACCCGGTGAACCGTCGACTTGATATAGCCCCCAGTCAAGAAGCTCAGTGCATCACACGTGTTGACAGTCAGACTGCCGTCCAGCGGCTTGGCCCACTTCCACTCGCCTGTTTTGTGGTCCTTGATCTGGAGTGCCGCAACGGGCTGACGGAAGAGAAGTGTAATGGTGCCGAGATCAGTGTGGCCCAGTGACCAGAGTCCGTCGCTTAGTTGTTTGAGTTCCTCGGGTGTGAACTTGGAGTACTTCATATACCGTAGGTGGGACTCATCATGAATGTTCCACTGGTGTAGGTTGGTAAAGAAGTCGGGCGGCAATTCCAGAGCGAGGGCAATCAGATGCAATAGCGGGTCAAGGACCTTGTCGTGTAGGTCTTGAGAAAAGCTTTCGATCAAGGCTTTGTTCTTTTCCAGGAGCTCAGGGAGCGGCTGAGTGATGTGGCCATCGTTGGCTGCAAAGTGTCAGAACGTTCATTTTCAACCAAGTTTGAATCCACATACTAGCCATATTCCACACTTCAGTCTTATCCCTGATACCTCCACTTAGAAGACGTCTGCCCGCAGGTCGGTAACCATTGTAATCTCCAGCGTCAAGGTCAGGTTGGTATTTAAGTTTTTCTTCAAGCGGGAGTTCATAGAACTGTTGGCCAAGGGCAAATTGGGTGTCAACCTGCTCTTGTGAGATGCCATAGTTGGTTACATAGAAGAAGCCTTTGGTCCGGATGGCTTCAAGGAGAGTTTTGGAGAGGGTGGCATTTCCCTCGTCGGTGCCATATAGGGAGAGGTCGATAGTCGGCACTTAAATGATAGCATTGTCAGTAGGGCTACAGCAGGGCTGTATTTGTAGCTTACGGTCTGCCCAATCAAGGTTCTCCTTTGTCTCGGGGACATGGTTGTATTGGTAGAGCTGTGTTGCAGATGGCATGATAGTTGCTTGGCGTTGCTAATACTGCTATGTGTTGTAGTGCATGATTTACCAGATTTGAATAACTGTGCAAATGTGCCCGACTTATACTCTTAGAGATAATCTGCAAAGAGACTCTTACTGCCGTTTTTCTCTGACAACCATGTACGAATTTCCTTACTCTCAACCCCGCACAGTCGGTTATCTTTATCCAGATTATTTCCCAGTCTTTCTCAAAAGGGGCGATTAACATCGCGATATCTTATTCTGGGATGTCGCAATAGATAGTCTGGCCGGAGATCCCCCGCATTACTTTGATAATGTAGTCTGTCGTTGGCTCAAGTTGTGGTAGTGCTCCACCGGAGTGATGTCGCCATCTGATAGTCAATGGCGTGTTCGCATAATACTACCATAAGCTCCTTGGCATTCCACCTATTTTCTCCGTCGCTCAATATATGCCTTGCTCAAGTACTATTGAAATATCTCAAGACTTTTAGTATGCGCAACTATGGGGTATAGTCGCCCCTAATTAATCACTCGGGCTGCAGATCAGTACCCGCGGGAGTAGGTTGCACGTTCATACATGCCATTCTATGTGGATATTCGGGTTTAAGAGATAAGCTCGCCATAGATGTGGTATGAAATGAAATACTAGACAAAGTCCAATGGGGTGGATAAGATGCAGTATGCATAACTGGTAAAACGTCAAAAGATCGCCTTTTCCCAGCCGAGCCACAAACCAACACACAGCTTTGCCACAATAAACCGTACTGAGCTTGGTCTTCTTTCAATCAAAATGGGTGTGGTCTCATCTATCAAGAAGAATAAGGTCGGCGCAGTAGTGGTCTCTGTGTTTGACTGGTACCGTAAGTTAACTAAACTTGCCTGCCCCTCCTCCTTCTAGACTCATGCTAAGTACCAAACAGCTTCTAAATACCCAAAAGAAGAGAGGAAACTTCTTAGAAAGCTAGATTTGGCCATCCTGGTCTTCGGGTCCCTGAGCTGTAAGTCTAATTGTCCCTTCGACTGATTTGTAAGTAAGTAATAACATAACACCAATTAGTCTTCTGCCGCGTAAGTCACTCCGTCAATCCACACACCATCTGGCATGTGGTGCTAACAAATTGAACTCAGTTCCTCGGACAACAAAATGTTACCAACGCATATGTCTCTGGTATGAGAGAGGATCTCGGCGCTTTCGGAAATGAGTTAAACTACTATGTTGTGGCTTGTATGTCGTGCCCCAGCTCCTTTGGTGGCATAACTAATTTGGTGATCCACATGCAGATAACACGGCATATGTCTTGGGCCAGATCCCACTGATGACGCTGCAGACCAAAGGAAAGCTGTAAGTTCAGCAACCAACAGATTATTTTATTTGTTAGAATCAATCCCACTGACAACAACAGGGCACCATTCTTGCTGCCTTCACTTCAGATACTCTGGGCAATCATCGCTTTCTGCCAGTCGGAGATTCAACATAGCTGGCAACTATACATCTTGAGGGCATTGACTGGTTTCCTAGAGGCAAGCTCTTTTGGCGGCACCCATCTCATTCGTAAGTCTCTTGCTCAACCTATAGGTCTTACATCAGCTGACTGACATACGTCGGTTTAGTCGGCTCGTGGTTCAAGAATGAAGAACTCTTTAAGCGAGCGGGGGTGTGGTTCATGGGCAACTCTTTGGGCTCCATGTTCTCCGGATACCTCCAGGCGGCTGCATACCGAAACCTCAACGGTGTGTTCGGACGTGCTGGCTGGCGCTGGCTATTCATCGTGCAGGGTATCATCACCCTCCCCTTGGCTTTTCTCGGATTCGTCTTCTGGCCTGGCTTGCCCACCTCTGCTAGGAGGTGGTACCTGACGGAAGAAGAGCACGCTCTTGCCCTCAAGCGCATCCCCACCGTTGAGAGTGAAGGTATTACCTGGAAGACATTCAAGTATACTTTGAGCCGTCCAATGTGGTGGATCTGCGTCTCATGCTACATCTTTCTATGTCAGGCGCATTACTGGGTTTGTACACTCCTCATTACCTCGTATATCATTCTATCAGCTGACCACAAGATAGACTGGTTACATGGCCCTTTGGCTACGTCAATCGGGCTACTCAATCGAGCTCGTCAACATTCTCCCTACGTTTGTCGACCTTATCAGAGCTATTTCGTCATGGTTGGGCACAACTCTGGCAGGCTGCCTTAGCCTTCGCGGTCTCTGGACGTTCCAAGCGTCCTTCGTCTTCTTTTCCTGCATTGTTCTATCGGTCTGGACTGTGCCTGATGCCCTCAAATTCTTCGCCTTTTATTTCGGTGGCTTCTCAGGGATGGCGTCCCCAATTCTCTACTCGTGGGTTAACTCGACACTCAAGGAAAACTACGGCGAGCGGGGACTTATCATCTCGTCCATGATGACACTGGGCTTTTGTAACCAGATTTGGATTCCTCTGTTCACATTTCCGACGGTAGAGGCACCACGATTCCCGAACGGATATCCCGCCGCGACAGTCTTTGAGTTTACCATGTGGGCAATTTTGATGGGTGGGGTGTGGTATATGAAGAGGTGGAAACTAAGAAACCCGGATTTGGAAATGCGCGCGGCTTCAGCCGAGGGTCAAAGCTCCGGGAACGGAACTCAGTCCAGTAATGTCAGCTTGTCTAATACCAAGCTCTGATTCTAATGGCTATAATCTACTGCATTTTTTAAGAAGAAGATTAGCTGTATCTTCTGTTTCATTTGATTATATTCATTATCTGCTCCTATATGCGTGAGTCCATCTTATAAATCTTAAAGCTAGATTACAGTGTCTTAAACTAGCTATATCCCCTTAGTCTACTATTATAAATATCCTCTTCGACTTACAGCAAGCTACTCAAGGAATAAACATATCTCTAGCACTTATTTTATATACATATTTTATAACTAGTAATAGGGATTGAATTGGTATACATACAGTAGGTAGTTACCGTGCCAGTCTTACTAAGGTATAAAATAGAGTAATTTATTTATCTTACGCTCTCGTCTAATTAGAGACTTGCTTACATCTAGAAGGTATTAAATTAAAGTTAAATGGAATATAGTACGCAGTCTTTAGAGTTTAATTCTAACTACGTAGTAATATTTATCAATTGGTTAATTAACCTTTTACATAGAAAAGTGAAATTTCTTTTTATAAACACTTTAAAGAACAATACATATAGCTATTCATTGTTGTTTAATAACCTACTTATTTAAATACGACAGAAATAGCTTTCAAAACATGTTTCTAGCTTAATTTAGTTGAATTCCTTTGGCAGCGGACGTCTGATATCTCCGAATCTTCTTTCAATCTCCTCAAACTGATCTCTAGGCAGCCTTACTCCCTTTAGCCTGTCTTCGGGTCCTTTCCGACACGATATATCAAATTGGCCACAGTCCAAGGCTCCCTTTCTGGCTGCTTCCAGTCTCTCAGATACATCTGAAGACCTTATCCTACCGGAATCCCAAAACACATAACCGAGTTGTCCCAGTGACGAGTAGTCACAATTGAGGGGCCTAACACCGTCCCATACCGCTCCATAATTCGGATCCTCTCTGTACAGATGCCAGCCGAGATTGTGATGATGTGGGTTATCTTCTGCATCATATTCAGGGTGTCTGTATACACCATGAATTTCTCGTATCCATGAGGGCGATTGACGGAGAGCCTCTGGGAAAAACTGACGAGAGTATGGAGAGTTTGAACGTATCAACTCAGATCGTTTGTCGTCTGATACACAAAGATTATAGATAAAATCAAGACCAAGGGATGTCATGTAGCTGATGTGACTTTGGGAATAATATATACCATCTTGGGAGAACAATGAAAGGTCAGTCAGATCCAGGTTTTTAAACTCTCTGAGGTTGTTCTGATCAAGTAGTTTATCGCCCTCCTCTTTTTCCTTCATCCCTGTGGACCCTAGAGATGATGGCCAAACAATCCCAGTACACTGCTTGACAGCATCAATAAGTTGCTCCTCTAGTTGGTCAATAAAGTTGCCTATGAGGATGGAGAAGTATATCTCCACGCATTGCATTTCCTCCACCTCCCATGGTGCTAGTTGAGACAAGAATAGGTCAAACTGTTCAACAGCAGAGAACTGATGGTTTAGGGATGGGGTCTCCCAAGGGTAGGTGTCGTCAGCTGGAAAGACTCGTGAATAGATCTCGAATCGCAGAAATGCCCTTTGAAGCCTTATACATTCAGAGTCAGAGAGAGCAAGAATCGACTCGCCTAAACCGAGCTCTTGTAGTTGATGGAGGTATCGAGTGATGATGTACGTCACCCTATTATAGAGCTGGTAGAGTGATATGATATCTGCTTTGGTCGTGGGAAAATCAAATGATGAGGACGTGTCGAAGTACTTGTCCAGGAACTGGGATACCAGACTAGTAGTCGAAGGTGAAGGAGTTTGCAGAACAGCGAGAAAGTGCCTGACTGTTTCTGCCGGCAGTGTATTCCTAATCACGGCTTCGAGGATGAGCCGCGGGGCTTGAGAGAAAGACCGTAAGCATGCCGGTGATGCTGTGATCAGGCCATGAAGACCACGAGGTGAGTCGACACTTTGTAAAATGAGGGACACCAATTCTGGCGCGAGGGTCTCCAAAGACATTTTTGAGTGAAGTAAAGAAATAAGAGGTGCAAAAACAATGGTTGATGAGTGATGGTTGAGGTCGGATTGCCGAAACGTGATACATGCTTTGGAAAGTGAGAGCATATGGCTATCGATCTGTTTCTGTGAACGTTTGTATGCTGCAGCCGTCACGTGGAGATGAGGGGCAAAGGTGGGCGGCTACTAGGGTACGAGAAATACTAATCCACAACTACTTTCTTATTTTCTAGTCATGCTGGTACTCGCAATGCCTTCTTGGATGTCCACCCTTTGCCTATCAGAATGTGGAGTACAGAATGAAGCACGAAAGGTTGGCCAATAATGCTGCCGAAGAGGCAAGCCACTACAGCCAAGTCTATGAAAAACACTATGAACAGGCCGGTCTGCCACCTCGGCGTGAAAGCGAGTCACCTTATGGCAGTTATGGCTCACCTGTTCCTCCTCCACAGCGTCCTGGAAACCCTAGGCTACCCGTTGCAACGGAGGCCTATGGACAAGCCAGTTATGGTGCTCAAGGTTCCGCCACTGCTGCTACGTCGTCTGCCTATCGTCAGTCTCGCAGTGATCCTAGGATACCCTCCCCAAGTGAGGCCTATGGACAAGCCTCCTATAGCACCCAAAGCTCTGCCAGGGTCCCCGTTCCCACTTCCTACGATCGGCTGCCAAAGGGATCTCCACCTCCTCCACGTCCATTATTTGACTCAAGCATTCCCACTCCCAAAGAGGCCTATCCTCATGTCTATGACCGAAGACAGTATAACCGAGAGTAAAGGTGCGATGCTGGTATTTCTAGTTTTGTGATGGACTCTTTGTTGAATTATTGGACTAAGAAGGATATTTGATGGTGGTACCTATGTATACAACCGGGTTTGATAAATAATGGTTCTATTAGTGTTGGATATGCACAGTTTGAATTCTACTAGTTTTTTGCAATATATTTACCTACTCGAAGATATTAAAGCCTTTCAAATCGTGGTATTTGAAATAAGGGAAAGCTATGTTAGAAACAAACCCAGAAAGATATGATTATGAGCAAGAAAATATAAAATAAGCTTGAAAGGTGCTAAAATAGCAACTCGAACTTTTTTGGCTCATTTGCATGACTTGATTGTAATACTAAGCATATCGATTGTAATAAATCTCTTCATAACATTTGAATACTCTCATTTGAGGAATTAATTAATTTGAGTCTGCTATAATAGAGCTATGAGAGGGCAGTAACTACATACAAGTACAATTTGAGGACGCTATAAACATACTGTTAGCGGAAATCCAGGATACTTCAATAATTAAAACTATACTTCCACAGCCCGTTGTGTGTGTATAGTAAGCCCTAAACTGGTGGTTCCCAACCTTTTCGACTGTAGATGACCAGTCCAACGGGGATGATGGCATCTTCCCGATAAACAATAAATTCTGGGTACATAAGTGCCCCTCCATTGGGTATTGTCACTCCCTCAACCTTTGAATCTGTTAGTGGGGTGTTCCGAGTAATGTTTAGTCACTTACACAGTTATAACCAGCACCTGGCTGGGTGATGCTGTGGTCTGAAGCATATTTTCGATCAGGCTTGGACGCCACGACGTAGCAAATGAGCACAGCGTGGAGTCGCGAGCTGACATGGTGGTTCTTCGCGTAGATGTCTGCCTCTATGGTGATGGTGAGTTACAGATATAAGGAAATGGAGATGGAGATGAAGCCTTACTTGAAGAGCACGGTGTTGAGTAAATCCCAGGACCAAACATTCCCTTGCTATCTACAATCGTTAGTCGGTGTGTTATCTGGCGATATCAAGTCTAGTCTTACAGGCAAACTTCAATTTGAACGATGTCCTGAGAATGCCACATATGCTGCAGTTGTCATCATGGCAGAGCTGCAAAGAATTTCCCGACTCGCCAATACGACACGTACGCTGAGCACCGTGATAGAGCCTCTTATACGACCCGCCATTCCTGTGATTGTAATCAGCAAGTATCTCGTCCATAGATGGGTCGTTTATTACAGATAAGTGTTGAAGCATTTCCCTCGATAAGTCTTGTCAATGTTGGTTTTGCTTGCCAAAAAGATTGACTTGACCTCTGCGGTTTTGTCAGGGTGCCACCACGAATTATAGAATTTGTTCTTGTCTAGACATATTGATCAGACATGATGAATTCTGTCATATAGAGTACATGTTCCGACTCACGTTCCTGGTATCTTTTATCATGGTTGTTCAGCCTCTCCATATACTACCTGATTAGTAGTTATCAATTTCCAGTACTGAATGGTGAGCTTACAATCGGCATAGCGACGATGAGGCACCGGAAGGCTTGAAGCTAATGGAAACACAAAATGGACGACAAGAAGGCCAAAGGACATCAGCTGAGATGGTAATCGGGACTGAATACACATGGTGCGATTCTTACGTTTAATGTGTGATCTCAATGATACCTGTATAAGTACAGAAATTGTCCCAGTCTGGTGCATTTTACGCCGGTGAGCTGTTTACGGATTTGTTTGTCTGCCTACTAAACTCCATTGATAAGACAGTGCAGACAGTTTTTCAAGCTTGGGCATAGACGCATGTTGAAAGTGCTAAATATCACCGACATCGTCCAATGCTATTCCTCTTTTCAAGCCTTTTTACACTTTCAAATTACAATCCTCAAGCCCGCAATGTCGGTGCGAAAGTTGATAGAGCTTAAGGGGTTTGTGGCTTACAAGTCACAAACCAGGCTACCAATGAGAGTCCAGGTGTCGGAGGCTAGAGGTCGGAGGGTGAGACTGAGTCCGATAAGCACCTGCGGCTGAAATGCAAGCAAGGAGGAATGCACTTTAGCCTGCAATTGCTGAGTGTCGTCTCTTGACTCAGACAATCAGGCTATGCCGTTGCACTTAGTTAAGTTTGCATTGACGCTCATTGTGCGCTCAGTGACTGTGAGACTCTTGAAAATTACTAAAGCCACTGACCATTCCATTCGATCAAAACGCGCTTGTGATTAAGCCATCCCATTGCATTTTGTGGCGCTGTCGGTTTGTTAACCTCCTGATAGGCCGTTTCAAACCCCTCAATCTCATCGTGTGCTGCCTGACGTGGCAGGGCTCCGGGATCACTTATCATTTTAAAGACATCATTAGGCAACAGATATTAGTATTTCTCCTCTTCAACTAGGCTGTCCATCTCGATATCAGCCTAACATAACCATTTAGAAAGGCTGAAGCGCTCAATCCACTGCCATACTCGCCATACACCTTTCGCATCACAATGAAAGTTCCGTCATTCTCGGACAGGCGGCGACATGGCCGTTCTCCCCGCCAGTCACCTTCACGCAGCCTTCGTAACAACGGGCAAAGAGAAGAACTCCGAGAGATTTCCAAAGAGACCCTCAATGTCTTGCCCAGCCTGCTCAAAGAACTTGGTACCGCGGACTTCGCTAGACAGTCTATCAAGTATTCATTCAGCTCTCTGAATCGTCTGGATCCTCGCCAGTGTCCATCTTACAGACAACCCGCTATCATCAAGGTTGTCAACAATGATACTCTTAACGCTGCTATTGAGCTATCCTACAGGCCCCAGCCCGACGGTGAAGGGGCCAGGAGTCAACCTCCCATCGTTGTCAATTTTGCAAATCGCCATTCCCCTGGTGGAGGCTGGATCAACGGCGCTATGGCCCAAGAAGAGGCGATCTGCTACCGCAGTTCATTAGCTCTAAGCCTCAACAAGAAACATTACCCACTTGAGAGAGACCAAGCCCTCTATAGCCCTTATGTACTCGTCATGCGCGAAGATATGCCCTCTGGTCATAGACTCTCTTCACTGCCTGCAAGGGATCTTCCTGTCGTTAGCGCATTGACCATAGCTGCTCTGCGAAACCCCACTGTGCGCGTCTTCCGCAACGTGCCGTACACGAATCAATTGTCCCAACCCAACTCGGCAGTCTACGACAAACAAGTTTTTGCCCACGATCGAGACCGGGATCATACAAAGGCCAAGATGAGACTTGGTCTACGCATGGCGGCCAAGAACAAACACGACATTCTTGTACTTGGAGCCCTGGGCTGCGGCGTCTATGGTAATCCACCAGAAGATGTTGCCAACTGCTGGCTTGAGGTGCTGAGGGAGGACGAGTTTTCGGGAAATTGGTGGCGAGAGGTCTGGTTCGCCATATTTGATCCTAAGAATGAAGGTAACTTTGAAATATTTCATCAGGTGCTTGATGGAAGGGGAGTTTAGAGGGTAAACATCCGACTCTATTTCTTTCGCCTTGTCTGGGCGCTCTGTAAATAATGTCTTACGATTATCGCCTACATTTCTAATAAGTCTCAAACTGTCCTCTTCTAGTCGTCTTCCCCTACTCCAAGACTCTTATGAGTTCTTCCATACCATTGTTGTTTTAAGAAGCACCATCGGGACATATCCAGGTCGATATAGAACTTAAGTGGCAATATCTCAGCACGGACAATATTCAAAATGAAAACACAAGAGTTAATTTATAGGATAAAAGGTTTTGGCAAAATTGTTAGGAAGATAAGGTTTAGGGGAAACAGCCAACTGTCTCAGATCGTGTCTTTCGAGTCCACAGGCTACCAGTGGTCCACTGCGTACGTTATTAAATAATATTCGAAAACGAGGCACAGTTAACATTGCATTAATAAGTTCCTGAAATGTGTGCATTACAGAGTGTATGCGGAGCTGAGGGATTTAGAAAGCAACAGGAGCACAGGTTTCAGAACGAAAAAGCCAAATCATAGAGTAATAAAAGTTACTGGTAAGTAATGATATTTCCTAATGTCGATAAGGCAGCCATTCCGACATCATGTATATCTCCTTGCAACACCTGAATTCGAGTCGACTAAAACCCAGACATTAACAAGAATGTGTTTCAAATTACACTTTTTCTATAGTTGATTACCAAGATCTGCAGAAAGTAATCTAACATCTCTTTGGCGTGAAACAACAAAAATCACCTTATTTGTTATTAACAAAACCACTATATGACCCGTCTATCCAATTCCGACTTCTTCTCCCTAGTACAAAGCCGTTTTAATGTAGCTAGCCATATTTCCTATACATTTTCAAACAAGACCTAGCTATGTGTTTCTTCTTCAAACACATCTTCAGGTGCAGGACTGATGCTTTGCAGCAACCATTCCATTACGCGCATCTAATTGTGTTCTGAGGGGGACCCTGCCATTGACAACCTAGGTACATCAATCAATATTTAACAAAACAAAAGAGGAAAAGAGGTTTTACTTACGGCCGTTAAAGGTGCCTCCCTGGCCATTAGTCCAGTACTATAATAGTGATTAGAAGACAAGACGCGGTAATAAGGGATAGGTTACTTACAGCACATGCGGTACCCTCCTCGCGAGGATCTTCAGTGTTCATCCACGTGCATGACTGATGGGCAGTCCCTAGAATTGTTAGTTTTTATCAAAGATATTTAAACCCACACTTACAGCCAGTCCTGTACAAGTAGTGCCACTCGTTATTGGCGACCCAAGTTCCATCTCCGGATTGAGCCCAGGCGCTAGTTCCGACAGCGAGGGACAAGGCAGTAGCCAGGACTGAAAGGGTAGAGGTGAAATGCATGTTGTAGAAGAAGTTTGAAGGAAGCGTTGTAGAGGTTAATGGGAGTAATAAGAATGAGATAAAGGTCCTGAGTATGTGAGAAGGAGAACTTTACTTATAGATAATTATTTTTGAACTGTAGTGGCGAGGATAGTATAACTGGGAGGTTAGGTAGTGCGATTTTTAAATGTTGGTTGATATACCGAAACGGATAATATCTCCTTCAAGGATTCTTTACCTTGTATCGGAAGGATTGCCGGCCGTATTCTACGCGAAATTGTTACCTAAACGAGACCAAAGGATTCGAGATAACCTAACAGGGTAGTCCACTTTTCGTAAAGACAGCGTTAATAGTGTTTCTCCTCCTACCTTATTTGGTGATAGTGTCTAAAACGCAAGTGGATTGCATGGGTTTTTCTACTTCCTTCCTCCATTAGTAACCAATAAGAATTCTCTCTACTAAATAGCCTCCAGAGTATAAAAGTTTTCCAATATTCTGTGCTACAAGGCTAAAAACAAATCATTAAGCGCTCCTGTCGGATTTGCTTTCCGGGGGCAGTCCGAGATATTATGTCCACTTTGAGTTTCCTTATTGAGCAGTAATATGTGGGATACAATTACGTAGGTTGTGTGGGAAATGTGAAGGTTCTATAGTGAACAGATTAGTGGTTTGAATATTGTGTGAGATTCACAAAGCTGTTTGGAATTACGGATTACAACTTACAATTCTTTAATAAATTGCTTTTAATATTATCCGGTGGATAACTCTAAAATAAAGTTACAACTTTATTTATATAAACTTTTCACTTTATGAAAATAGGTCTTTAGTAGTGCTATTTTCAGTGGCTTGTTAGGCTGACTAAAATTAGCGTCTGATGTCTTACCCTAAACTCAAGGAGTGTTTACGCTAATTATGCTGGCTATAGGAGGTCATAAGCAATGTTTATAGAAACTAATTTAGGATATTAATAACCGCATCTTTAGATGTTCTTGTTATGTATAATAATTTGTCTAGTTAAGTTCAGGAAAACTACTTGATGATGTCCAGGATTTAAAATAATGTTGAGTGTGTGTGAGCCGAAGCCAGCCAAGTGGTCGCATTTGTGTACCCAGTATCCGCATAGTTGCGATATTTTCAATTACTCCAGGGTATCTAAAAATGTAAATAGCCGTCCTAAATACCTAACCTTGTCTCACTGCCTGTCTTAAGCCATCCCAGAAGCTACTTGGAAGTATCTCTTGACCGCCATATATAAACTTCTCTCCAAACCGGCTGCGCCATCCGACAAGTTCACTACGACCGAGATGAGATGTATCTCAAATCTTACATTATAAGAACAAGTTACTAAGTCTTCCGGTTGTCTTTAGCCGTTATATCGCTCATGTCTTCCCATCGTATGTGCTCCAATTAAACTCACCCTTTCAAGCCAACCGCCTTTGACCATTCGTGAGTGACATCGACAGGTAAAGGAATGGAATGAGTTTTTAGTATCCGTAAATGTCGCAACGTTAACCCTTCGCACTTCAACCCAAGCTAAGCCACGATAAAGTGTGATCCGAGATTATTGTAGGCTAGGCTAGCGCCAGGTAAATCAAGCATAATGACATTAAGAAAAAAGAGCCGAGGATGAAAGGTCTGTCTAAGCTCGATCTGTCGATTTTCCCGTCGGGTAAGATGGAGTATCCCGGTAATCTACGCCCTTATTGATTGGTCCTGGGCATCTGTACCTTGCATTTTGCATCGCCCAGTCCCCACCGTTGAGAACCTAAGCATTCGATCGACTAATCAAGCCTCGGAAGGATTCTTAACCCTACGGCCCTTTTGCCAAGCGTTAAACCACTAGCTTTTGGACCACGAAATGAGAGTCTAGAGTTCCAGAAAGACGGCATTTATCGCCACGGTAATCAGAATTATGCCTTGTAATTACGTTCATGAAGGAAAGGTACCTGGTAAGACGTTCGATGAAGGATTTAGGGAAAATCCTGCATGCTTGCTTGCTTGTTGGTCTAGACCATTCACATGCAGTGGAAAAACGCAGTCATAGGCCGGCACCGTGATACCCAAATTTCGCATTCTATGGCCACAAGTAGGCTATATTTCCTGTGTCGGCCTGCAATCCCGAATCTCTAGCAAGTCTCTCGTTATCAACTTCTGACTGTGTGTTTATCTTTGTCGGCATCATGCGATCCCAACTATCGCATTTTGCCCTCTGGGTAGCAGCGAGTCAATTCATTCTTTTTTCTCCTTTTGTTGACGCTCGACATGAGGCTCGAATGGTGCACAGTGATCTTCATAACAGGAGAGCTAACAAAGACCTTTGGCCTATTGATGGTATGAGCTCTTTTACTTTTATTTTCCTCATACTATACTACTTCTCGTATTATATCCCGTGACCTACAAGTAGAGTTAACACAATAGTAGAAAAAACACAGAAAATCTTCAACAAGATCCAGCACAGCCCTGCTCATCAGAACCCAGACGAGGCACCGCCCATCCATATCCCATCAGATGCTCTTGCTTTGAATAAGACGGCGCCCAAAAAATCTGTCCCGTCGCATTTGCAGAGCAGGAATGTCAATCTTTTCCAAAAACGCGACGCTCTGCGCTGCGATGGTGCGCCCTGCATTGATGGAAGGTACGCACTTTTCTAATAACCTGCATTTCTCAACCTGCTGTCAATCACGTACTAACCAACCCTCCCTAGTTGCTGCGGAAAGAACAGCATCTGTGGTTACGGGCCCGATTATTGCGGCGATGGCTGTCAGTCTCAGTGCGATGCTACGGCCATGTGCGGAGAGTTCAGTGAGGATGCCGATATGCCGTGTGGTATGAAGCTTTGCTGTGAGTGAATGACTGGAGGAGCGGCCCATGTCAATGTCGTTAAAATGCTAACTAGAGAATAGGTAGTGCAACTGGCTGGTGTGGCAGTAAGTATACCTCCAACCGCCCCAAAGTCTTTCTCACTGTCTCCCCGCCTCCCTGCTTATCTATCTCCCCCACCTCTTATTCTCTACCTTACTCACCTCGTTTTAGCTACTGATGTCTATTGTAACAACGCCGATCCCGTCCATAAGACGCTGCCCTGTCAGGCTGGATACGGCTCTTGTTCGATTACCGGACCACCCTCATGTGCCAAGGGCAGCGGAGGCTCCTCTGCCAGAACAATTGGTTACTATCAGTCGTGGAATACTCGCACTCGACTCTGTAATAAGGTCTCACCAAAGCAACTCGACACAGCCAAATACACCCATATCTTCTTTTCCTTTGCCTTCATCGACCCAGTCAGCTTCAAAATTGCTCCCGCCCACCCAGATGATATCCAATTGATGAAAGAGTTTACGTCTCTTGCGAGCAGTAAGCTCAAGACGTGGATTGCTATTGGTGGTTTCGACTTTTCCAACCCCGAGGTTGCCACACACAAAACCTGGTAGGTGTTTGCAGTCACTGTCAGCAACGAGAGTAGCGTACTGACCTTTTTCTCTTTTTTTTCTGTAGGAGCCAAATGGTATCTTCCAAAGCCAACCGTGCCGCCTTTATCAGCTCTGTCAAGGAGTATATGGATACTTTCGGCTTCTCAGGTGTCGACCTGGATTGGGAGTACCCAGGCGACCCTAAGAGAGGCGGGAATAAACTCGCCGATACGAAGAACCTGGTCGCCCTAGTAAGGGAGATGCGCGCAGCTTACGGCCAGTCATATGGTATTAGTCTGACACTTGCCCCTGATTACTGGTATCTTCGCTGGTTTGACGCTAAGGGTATTTTATCCATGCTGGGAATTTTATGTTTGATAAGAGACTAACCTGGCTTGTAGGAATGGAACCCTACGTTGACTTCTTCGGCTTTATGGCCTATGGTATGTTTACTATGCATAACCCATTCAACCCGCTATGTACTAATCCTCTCATAGATCTCCACGGTTCTTGGGATGCTGATGTACTGACTCTCGGTAAAAAGGTTCGCGGTCAAGCAGATATCCGTGAAATCCGCAATAATACGGTACCTCTTTGGTTTGACGGACTTAACCCGCAGAAACTCAACTTTGGTCTCGCTATGTATGGCCGAGGCTATACCCTTGCTGATCCCTCCTGCAACCAACTTCTATGTCCGTTTGCTGGCCCCAGCAAGCCGGCCCCATGTACAGGATTTGGCGGTGTTATGTCCCTTGTCGAGATTGAGCAACTAATCAAGAAGCGCAACATCAAGCCTCAGTATCTCCCCGACTCGATGATGAAGCAGATTACCTGGGATGATCAATGGATTGGTTACGACGACGACGAAACCTTTGCAGCCAAGCGGGCTTTTGCGGACAGCCTGTGCTTTGGAGGAACCATGATTTGGAGTATTGATTTCCAGGTTCCAGGCTCAGGTTCACCAGACGAACCCGAGGTTGTTTACTTGGACCCAGCTGTCTACGAGGGAACTCCTGCCCAGTGCACAGGACCTTGTCAATTCGTGTTCCCACCTCGGGCTCTCGGTTCAACCACCACAATCTCTCTCCAGCCTTACACAACGTCGATCGAGTTGAAGCCTGGCGTTACGACAACACTGACTATCAAACCGCCCCCCATCGTCACAAACTCGATTGATTACTATAACGTTAACATCACATCCAACCAAGGAACCAAGACAATCACACCTATTGCCAGTCTCACCATTGCGCCAATCACCACAACCGTTACTCTCCAAGGCGGCGAGACCCAGATTCGTACGCTCACGCTTCCACCTTGGCCTGCCATCTCGGGTATCCCTACTGGAGGTGACAAACCTGCCCAGACACGGCCACCTACCAATACACGTCCGGTCACCTTGCCGCCAGCAAAGCCGCTTCCTCCAATGACCAGCCGACCCTACCCAGAATACCCAGGTGACACTGACGTGCCTGAGCCTGAGCCCACAAATACTTGGCCCCCGGAGTGGGAAATTATCCCAGTTGAGTCAGAAGTGCCGGAAGAAGGTGACGAGGATGACAATGACCATAACATCTTCTACGTCTCTTGCAAGCTCTGGTTCTTCTCGGTACGTCAATCCAAGTATCTGTCCCGTTCATGACAATCACTAAACCCTTTGACAGATGTGCATTGACTGGCCCGACTTTGGAATCAAAATTCGAGGCTGGAAATGGAATCTGCCTGTTGGAACCCATGGACCGTAAGTTTACTTGTCTGGCGTAGTGTACGCGAACTGACCTTCTGTAGCTTCCCTCCACCGATTCCTCGCATGAAGTTACCCCCTGGTATCACGTTCAAGGGAAAACTTCCAGTCTGGCCCAAACTCACGAGAGCTCCCGACGGAACATTCAAGCCCCCTCCCAAGCCCGCGAACTGTGAGCTACAAGAGGCCTCGTTTTGTATCACGACTAGTTCCTTCGCAACAACTGTATCCAAGGGCGTCACCAAGACCACAGAAACGCAGACAAAGTCCACATGTGCCACCGTCACAGCCTGCAACCTTCCGGACGTGGAGGAGACGAAGGTAGAGAAGGCATGCAAATTGACCCGTCGAGCCGTCGAATTCGCCAACATGGCAGAGGCCACAGGAATGCCCAAGATGCAGGCCCTGCACGAGCGAGCCGAGCCTGACTGGGCTTGCGAGGAGTCCGGCCTTGACGGTATCATTATCCTGAAGGACCGCACGAGCACCAGCCAGAGGGATGCTATCAAGAACGCCCTCGTAACGAGAGACGCAGCGTTGCAAAAGCTCGGCACCAAGAATGGCCATTACGAAGTTAGATCAAACCAGCTGGGATACACGGCATTCTTCTTTGTGAAGAACCTGGGCCCTGTCTCGTGGAAGTTCTTGGAGGGTTTTGGCGATAACGTGAGTAGAAATCCAAAATCCAAGCTACAGTTTTGTGAGCTAACTTGGACGTGTCTAGATTCAAATCATCTATCGGCTTGAAAAGAAGAAGACCGAGGAAAAGCGAAACATCAGAGACGACGCAAAAAAACAGGCAGTTACATCCAAAAACAAGGCCAGATTCTTGCACAAGCGAGCCAACCAACATGAGGAAGTAGACCAATGGCATTTGTCCATGATGTCGTGGGATGATATGCATAACTTCAATACAAGATGGATATTCCCCGACGAAGACATTGAGCACGACTGGCGGCAGGGTACGTGGTCGTATCGCTATGACGACTCTCTTGGCAGGGGCCAGACCATCTACGTGATGGAGTCCGACTGGCCCTTGCGAGACGTAAGTACCTTTGGACATGGAATTGACGCATTGTTTTGTTACTGACGCCTTGCGCCTCTAGCCCGAGTACGCACACGTTTCCCCTCGAGAGCTTCTCCCTACCACGCAGTGGGGCGAGCCTCAAAAGGACCCAAGCCACTCGGACTCGGATCACGGCTTTTTCGTCGGCGCCTACGCTGTTGGCACGCATGTTGGTGTTGCAGCAAACGCAAACCTTGCCTTTGTTCGCGGCGGAATGAACGGTGGCGATCTTGTATTCGAGAGGTTTGTGGAAGGCTTTATACTGATTGCAGATGATGCTGGTAGTGCCAGGGTTGGCCGCAACAAAGGAGTCGTGAACATGTCTTTTGGTGCTTCCCTGCGAGTGGCGGCACATAAAGACATGGCAGATGTCTGGTGTAAGTTGTTCCCTGACCTGACGACAATGGTTAAATGGCTAACTCTGACGGTAAATAGGCGAGCTTATGGTACAGATGGAGACGAATTTGGGTATCTCGTTTGTTCTTGCGGGCAACTACGAGGGTAGGGCAGAGGACTCTTACCCTGACCTGTGTATGCCAAGACTCCAGGGGGGATACCTTGTAGGAGCTGTGGACAGAAAAGGACGCCTTCTAGACACAACCAACGCGAGGGAAGAAACGAACACATTTGCTCCCGGCATCGATCTGCCATATCCTCCTGAAGATGAGCCCCGTGCACGCACTGGAACGTCGTTTGGTAAGTCCAACCTGGGTCTGTGTCATATTCTTACCCTTACAGTGCTAACCGGTGTGTCACTGATCTAGCCGCTCCCCTCGTTGCAGGTCTTGTTGCCTACTTCCGCGCACTACCGGGTGCTCAAACTGCTCCTGTGGCGATAAAGCAACGAATTGTCCAGGCTTCGCGTTCGATTGATTGGAAAGATGAGGACGCCGTGCTAGTCGTCTGGAACGAGCAGACACAACCAGATGCAGTCGAGGATGGATCCTCGGGAGACGAAGACGAAGACTGTGGAGATGATGCCGGCAGTCACAGCGATAGCAACCGCAAGCGAGGCCTCGGCCGCCGTCAGAGCTGTCAGATCCCCGGAGGAGGCCCCAATCCCCGAGGTCCGGCGGTCACTTACAAGCCGGGACCACCAGGTCCTCTTTGTAGTGATGTCTGTGGAAGGCTATGCCAAGGCTTCTGGTGCAGCCCCAAACCGACTGGCACGAACCCAGACTTTTCCAACCCGACTTCCCCTGCTGGAAACAACAACGGAGGTGGTGAACCAGCTCCTAACCCTCTCCCCGGCTTGCCCGATCTCCCTACAACAACCGACGGCAGCGGTGTCCCTGTCGGGAAAGTCTGTCTGGCTTCCACGACGGCGGTTCATTGCAACGGTGGACCTAGAGGAGGCGTGTGCCAGACAAGCACCTCGTGTATCAGCACCGGCGTTGATCCCAACTTTCCCACTCTTGCTCCCTGGCAACCACCTGCCAGCCCAGATGGTGCTACCTGTGCAAGCAGTACTACCTGGACTCTCTTGGGCGGCCCCAAGGGTCAGGCAACTATCACTTCAAGCGCTTGTGCTTCTTGGAAGCCTAAAGCGACCCCGACCCCGACGCCATCACCAAAGCCACAGCCACCGGGGCGCTGTATCACTGCACACACTTATATGAGGAACTGCCTCGGCTCCCCTGATAGCATGTATGTCCAGGTCTGGGAGAATGGCATCCTAATTTGCGACTCTGGGAACGGCATATGGTTTGCTTCAGACCAATCTGTCTACCGAATGGACTGTGCTGGTAAAGCAAAGGTCAGCGTCACCGATAACGGGTCCCAATTAACATACACATCGGAAGATGGCTTCTCTATTACCGGTAAGAATTATAAGAGACAGTCAGACACGTGGGTTTGTGGTACCAGGCCAGGCAGGAATGGTATGCCTGATGTTGATATCCAGGGCTTCCTCTTCGAAAATACCTTCATGACCAATAACTGTGAGGGGTGCCCTGTGCCGAGCTTATGCGATTACGACCATACTTCGTGTCCATTCGACGGCCAGTGCAAATAGTCGAGGAGTACACTTTCTATTCAGGAACATGGAACAGAATTAGCTTTACTTCAGTGCTATATTTGTTACAATACTATTCATTCACAGACTATCGCTCTTAATTTTCGACATACAAATTGGGTATCGCCATGCTGCAAATCTTTCCCTCTCAATCGTTCAGGCCTCATTAGCCCAGCCAGCAAGTACCCCTACAAGATCCTGGCGCTACTAGACTCCTTTGATATGCTTGAGAAGCAAGCCAAGCTCTCTCTTGACTCCGTCGCGTGCTACAGAGAGGTTATAACGCTCCGTCTCATGCGCTCTGTACCGTGCTAAGGCCTCTGTGGCCTCGGTCCCATTGGGACTGCGGCGCTTTGAGTCGAGTTCCATAAGAAGGGACTGAGTCTTCCGGGCGGCATGAGCTAGACGGTGATCGAGTTCTTCCAGCTTGTCTTCCAGCTCGCACTTCTTTGTTTGAGTCAGTTTCTTCCTTTCCTCGGCGAGATGCTTCTTTTCAACATAGTCATCATACTGCTGGCTTATGTCAGGTTCGCCGTGGTCTGCTTCCTTGCTCAAATAGTCGCCCTCATAGCCAAAGTCTAGACTCTCGATGCGTTGGAGAAAGCTGGTGACTTCTCGATTGACAGCTTGTCGAAAGCGATCTGTTTCTCGTTGTGTATAGTTTGAAGAGTTCATTGCCAGTGATATCTGCGTCCTGCTTGTTAGTATAAAGAACCCAGGATAACTTACCTCTTGTATCTTCTAATATACTGGGAGATGCGATTTTGGTGTCTGAGAGCCTTTCTGTCTTGTTGATGAAGTATTCGGGGCTTTTATAAAAGATATTGACGTGTGAACAAATGTGTCGCTTGTTCTTGGTCTATGCATCGATGTTCTTAAATCGGACGAGATACTATGTGAATAAAGTCGGAACAAACAAGTTACTACAGCTTTGCACAAAGTCGATGGCTGCAGATTATTAAGACGAACACACTCATCAGGAATGGAAGATACAGGCACGGCATCTAAAACAGGTACACTCGCTATGTTTAAAACGAGCCCATGCACGTAAGCGTGGTGATTGGTTAGATTTATTAAGCCCCGAACAACGCCGGATATACTAGATATAAATATTTAATGTTTTCTCAAGTACGTGTACTTAGTTACCGAACACAGTATTTCATCTATCTCTGAGGGGCTAATTTCCCACTTGAACGGACACCTCACCTTGTCAAACCTGTGAATTACCAGACTTGATCCATGACGCATCTTTCTCGCTTGCATAGGGTTCGTAACATGTCCAGTTGTATAAAATTTACTTTGAGCTTTCAAATCAGATAACGTGCTTGACGCAATTCTGAACAAGGTATCAAACTGCAAATGCAAAGCCTTATCCTGGTGATAGAGCCGGGACCAAGTGGAATCATGTGATTCGTATGAGAGGCGACAATGAATAGTTGTCTCAAGGTGCCGGAGAACCTCGAGCCAGCTTTTCAGCGTCTCCGGTTGGTTAACAGATGCACTATCCTCTGGGGAGACATGATATGCTTTGACCAAGTTGATACAGTTAAGTGCAGTCAGCGGGTGCCTATATTATCAGCAACCTACGGCGGGGCTTATTCAGTCGGTGTTTGGCTCGGAGAGAAAGTTAATACCAGCAAGAAGAGAAGGTATCATGTATAATAAATTATCGGATCTCACAAGGGTTGACAAAGTATATCTTTCTTAATTGGACTTTTTAAAATGAACGTAGTTACTCATACTATTTTAGAATCCATCTTAGAAATACTTAAACTCTCAGAGACCGCTTATCTTTTAAAAACCGGCTATACAGAATTATCAAGCCTCCGACGAAGATTGTTATACCAGCCCATGCCCACGCACCTCCATATCCAAATACCCCTCGAAGAGCACCACCACAAGGTGGACCGAACAAAAGCGCGAATGACATGACAGAAAAAGCCATGCCAAACCTCGTCCCAATACTCTTCGGATTGCTTGTCAACCTTACAAAAATGGTCGGCTGCAGAGCAAAGAAGGAACCAGTGAAAAACCCTTGACTGATAATAGCGACAAGCAAGCGTGCAGTAGTAGTGGCCGAGATAAGACATACGCTTGTTACGGCAAGAGTAATTGCAGAGGCAATGATCGTATTCATGGGACCAAGGCTCTGAGCGATCAGGGCGGGGACAATTCGCCCAAAGATGGAACTACTGTTGAGAATAGCCAACAGGTATAGACCTAGATCGGGGGACACGATCTTCTTGTCGAGGGCGTAGCTTTGGATGTGGACGAAAGGCGTATACATTCCCAAGAACACCGAGAAGCAGCCAGCTACAAAAAGCACATAAGGCCAGTCCGTGAACGCAGTCTTATCAAGAAGTGGCCGTCGTTGGGTGGGCCCACCAGAGTTCAAACCAGGGCGTAGGACAAGGTTTGAGAACAATAACAATATCAATAACAGAAGAGCTATAGCCCGGGTTGCCCAGGCTAAAGATGTCTGAGAATGAACCTCTCTTATCATTGTGGGAAGAAGTACTCTAGGAACTGTATCAGCTTGCGTCATATCATTACAAGATGGTTCAGTCACTCACCCGCCAAGTCCACTGCCACAGGCCGCAATTCCATTGACGAGAGGCAGTCTTGTAGTGAACCATAATGAAGTAATGGCCACACTCAAGATCGAGAGGCAACCGGCCCCAATACCAACCATCAGGCCTTGGGTGAGAAGATACTGCCAGTATTTCTCACTCAGGCTCTGGAGCACGGACCCGAGGACAATGAAGCTGGAGCCGATGGCCAGAAGATGTCTAAAATAGCCAGAATCAAATATCGGACCGACTATAAGTCCCGAAAAGACCATCAAAAATGTCTGAAAGGAACCGATAATTGATATCTGAAATGGTGTATGGGCTGAAAGTGCCTCATTCTCGTAGATGGCTTGAAAACTCCCAAAGCTCGCAATCAGGCCTGTGAAAGTTAGTATGGCTAGTTCGTAACAGGGAGAGACAAATTTCTTGAGTCTTTAGGATTATACCCCATGTGCAAAAATAAAGACAAAACGATCCAGCTACTTGCAGCCATGCCACCAAACCGCCATCCGGAATGGGCTTGGGGGAAGGAGTGTCGACCGGAGGGTTGTCATGGACAGAAGATTTCTCCTCGGATGGCTCTCGAATAGCAGCCATTAATCGACTAGTAAAAAGTTTGGTTTGCAAGAGTCTTTAGCACCTGACAAAGTAAATGGCCATAGCATAAAAAGGTTGGGCGAACATATATGAGCAAGGCCGGCCAGGCCGCCAAGGTTAGGAATTTCAGGCTAAGCCTCGGATGCCAAAGTATGTCCTGCATAAATCTCCTGCCAAAAGCGGATATAAATTACGACGAGTCCAAGTCCCAGTGGATCTTCTGAATCACAAATGTAACATGGGCAGGCAGCCTTTTCCACAATTAAAGCACTTTCTTTAAAGGGATAAGCCCACATGTCCCTGTTTTAAGCTAGAGGTGCATACGGTACATGGTTTGCTACCCTGCAATTGTCCTTGACCTACCATATTAGACAAAGTCATTTTTTTCAACGGCCTTTTGTGGATTGACAAGATCGGCGCGCCCATGCAGCCTCTTTCGGATTACTACCGTGGAATTGAAGATCTTATCTGATGTTATATAAATTTGAGGGTGGGACTTTCTATATTCGGTAATGGACCCGAAAATTCCCTGGCGAGGTGGAAGCTAAAAAGTAAAAGTTGATTGAGTTCATTGCGACAAAGATAAGGCACCGGTTGCGTGATTACAGTAATATGTCGGTACGTATCACCTGGTGAAACTTGACTAATGGCTTGGAAGGACCTGTAGTGAGCATTATTAGCTTGATGTGATACGGTAATGCACGAATCATACTGAGTATCAGCTATAGAGAAACAGGAGAATAACTTAAGCTGTTAACTGTCGAATATTGAAAAGGTCCGGTCTTGACTATATAATCGCACTATTGGGACTTGATGTCATACTGTTGTAAATAGGCTCTCCAAGCCTCATCCTTAGTCCCATTACTTACACAGCCAATATACATATCTGGTCGCACTACCACTACGTGGGAAGTACGTGCCTCGACCCAATCAGCAGTAAAGGTTTCATCGCAATCCTTACATTTGCTGTATCCGTTACCGCCACTGACCATCTCCTTGGGTAGAATGGTATAGATTGTGGCCGAGACCGGTTCAATATCGAGATGCGTTCCGATCGACAGGACGATAAAACGTCCATAGGACACGTTTGAATAAAGCCGCGTGGCTTCGCCAGATCCTTTAGTAATAATTACATCAGGACAGCGATACCCTGGTTTCCATATTCCACGTTCAAGGCCGTGCACAAGGGGAGTGGAAAACTGTCCATAATCAACTCCCATACCTTGTATGTGTTAGTCATTTGAATCGTGGCATGCCTGTTCAAATCTCACCTGTAATAAAACCAGCATTGCGCTCGATCGTGGACACGTATTTCTTGGCTGTGTGTATCGTATCTCGGACTAATGCCGCGGCCACTCCAATGACTTGGGCAGCTGTAGATCTTCGTTCGATATCATAGCTGCGTAAAATGTCATCTCTTGCTTTGGCAGTCAGCTTAGACGGCATTGCTAGGAAAGCTAGACGCCAAGCTAAGGCAAAGGCATCGGAAACACCCGTATTTAAACCTTGACCACCATTGACTGAATGGACGTGTGCGGCGTCTCCCGCAAGTATAATCCTGCCGTGGCCATGCTTTGAGATAAAATCTCCGGCAAGTCTCTCCTTCACTAAGAAATTATTAATCGCTGCGTTGGACTATGGTTTGTATCAAGCACTTACCGGTGAATGTGCTGAACCATTCTGTCTTTTCAAACTCAACTCGGTAAGGGGCGAGATGATGTCTGATTGACTCTTCAGCCAACTGCTGGGTGATGTCACCTTTCAGGAGGACATAGAAACGGGACATTCCTCTCTCACGAGGAATCCACGCCACACGCGACTCTCCATCTAGCTCAAAGGTAATAATCTCAGAGCAAACGGGAAAGTCAGTATCCAAAAAGGTATCTAGAACCGCCCAAGTCATCTCAGGCTTGGTACCTGTGAAGCTAATACCCAAGGTCTTTCTCACAAAGGATCGTGCACCGTCAGCGCCAACCGCATACTTGCTGCGGATCTTGTGCCCTGAATTTGTGGTAATCTCAACGAATTCCTCATTCTCAATAATGCTTGTGACATGCTGATTGTAGCTGACTGAGTCGAGGAGGCGACTGCGCATGACCTGTTCCACGACAGGCTGCCCTATCATAAGAAAGTTCTTGTGGAGGGCATGCTCAATTCCAACCCACCACGCATTCTGACGGGACTTGAAATCACCATCTTTGAATGTTGAACTTGCTTTTTGGTATTAGAATGATCTCCGGAAGTTATAGAGTGGCCGACTTACTATTGCATTTGAGACCAACCGGTAATAGTTCATCCAAGATGCCTGCAACCTCAAAGTATTGCTGAGTGCGAGCATTGAGAGCATCAGCTCGACCTAAGCTTAGCGTTGAAGGCTTTTCGTCTGTTCAGTAGTCAGACAATCGTTCTTTTTGGAAGAGACTCTCGATACTTACCCAGCACCCGCACTGAGACTCCCAAAGATCGAAGGAGAAGAGCAACAAAGAGGCCGGTAGGTCCTCCTCCGACAACAGTAACATCAACTTGCTCCATACTTGCAAATGAATGACTCCAAATTGATCGTAAAACATGAAAAAAAGACTAGGGATGGACCCAAATGTAAGTTAAAATGTTGAACGATCACCCACTTGAGCGGATGAACCCGTTAGCAAGGCATTTCTCGCCAGGTTCAGGGATACAGACTACAAAGATACCATGATATTCATGGCCACCCTCGGATCTCATTGCCACTCTGAGGGATAAAAAACTACCGGTGGGATACGCGGGATGTCGGGTGGGATGCCAGGTGGGATGCCACGCCCAATCTGTCATCAACCATCCCTGGCCTTTTCAGATTTTGCAGTATTCCCAGTTTTCAACATCTTGTCAACCCATATTCCCGGAAACTTTTTAATTAGGCAGGTATTCTCGTGCTTCCATTCATGGACATCCCTATATCAGGGTCTTGGCACGCGGATATACAGGCTGATCCACCTTCTTCTCTAGGACCATATCCGTGTTGTGTCGGACTAAGCCCACCCTGCTTGCGACGTAGTAGTTTCGGAAACACTATCGAAAATGACTGACATTCCCGATGAAGCGTAGATCAATCCGCATGGGCACAAGTAAAAAGTGCCAGGAGTGAGGCTTTGCCAAGGTCATGGATGGTGGTCCATTATTCGTGGCGAAAAAAGCGCACCCTTTGACAAGATTGTTCTTAGTCAATCAGATAAAATTTTATGCAAATGAATGTTTCGGTTGTATCGCTTTGCCTTGATTTGGTACCTGCGAAACCTGGTGGTATTTATAAGTGTTCTACCTCCTTTGGCAGCACTATTCGTTCTCTTCATCCTGTTTAACTGTCCGCTAATACCTTCACTTTTGCTACCTAGCCATATTGAAATCTTTCTATGAACTACTGGCACTATGGCCACGGCTAGTCTTACCCCCTCGATTCTATGCCCAACTGAGGCTACTACCTATTTCCCGGCTGTAGGAAAAGTCGAAGACTTGACAGCCACTATCGATCGTGCGGCTCTCGAGACTTCGTCCAAGGTCCTTGACATCATCGGAAGGTATCGCTTGACAAAGAGCAAAGACACCGGCTCACAAGCCGATGGCTCGTTTCTCAAGTTTATTGCTCTGATTTACACACATGTCAAGGCCAGAAACCCTGTTCCTCTTTGCTTACCAGCATTTCCTTTCAAGTCGCCAAATTCAACCCACAAAACTTTGGGCAAACTGCCAGACAAAGGAGAAGAGATTGCTCTGGCTCATCTGAATGGACTTTGCAATGCTATTGGAGACGTGTATGCACCGGGTGCGAAACTGAGCATAATCTCGGATGGGCTTGTGTATAATGGTATGTCAGCTGTCCAACAACTTCCGCTGAGAATATCTAAACTGACACATTTTGCACAGATTTACTGAGTGTTCCTGATAAGGATGTATGGGCATACGGGGAAGCTCTTCGATCCCTAGCAGTTGAGAAGGGATTCCGTAACATCTCTTTTGCGCGTCTGCGAGACCTCGTAGAGATCGATTTACCAAAAGATCTCGAAGAAATGACCTATGTAGCCAATGCATCAAACTTTCGCCGTGCATTGCTCAACACATTCAGTCGACCCGATTGGAGCTGGGACGAAGTCCGCCAATTAGAAGACCAATGCATGACGTATCGCGGCTATATCAAGTTTCTCCAGACAGACCTCGAAACAGTTTACCCAGTGGACGGAACACGCACCAAGTCCAAGTATAAAAGGGGAATCGAGTATATTGCTAAGCAGATGATGGCCCGCGGAGACGTAAGCGATTATAAGTCTGGCTTTGGAGTAAAGGACGACACTGATCTGATATAGGCCTTCGCCAACGCAGTTCGACAAAAGTACCCTGACCACGTTCGCCTATCCATACACCCATCAACTGGTGCAACTAAACTTTCCATCAATTTGCTGCCCACTGATGACCTTTATACCACGCCGTGGCATTGCAGTTTGGCATTCAAATTGGATGGCACGATCCGGACAGGTATGCGGTCAGAGTTTGACAGCGACGAAAGCCTCGAACTAGTATACGATAATGGACGTCCTTCGTACTACCGAGAAAAGTCGCCCCTGTTCTCGTGGGCGGAGGAAAAAGGCGGTATTGTAGTCGAGCCCATGTACCCTGCTGGTCTCACAATCCGTCCCGTCAACGGGCCTGGGTCTTTAACACTTGACGACATCAACACCAGCAAGGTTCGCGAGCTATCTGAGATCAACTCCCCTGTTATCTTGAAAGGGTTCGTGAAAAAGCCAGATCGTGATAGATTCGTGAATCTCAGCCATCGATTCGGAACGCCACTACCATGGAAGTTTGGGTTGCTGCTCGAAGTCAAAGATCAAGGGCATAACACGGGAGGCTTGAATAATGTTCTCTCAGCAGAACCTATGCCAATGCATTATGATGGGTTATTCAAGGTGGCTAAACAGATCGATGTAAACGGTCAAGAGAAAATGGTTTCGACACCTCCACGGTACGTTTTTCCAGTCTGAAGTATTAAATATTTTCTAACTTAGCCTTCCACCATAGGTTCCAAGTGTTTCAAGGCGCAACAGACTCGCCTCGAGATACTGGATTCACTCTATTTTCTTCATCGACCCTCTTCTTCAAGTATTTACCACCATGGCTCAAGGAACAAAGTTTATCTAAGTTGACCTGGAGTGTATCTACATCAGCATTCAACAACACTGTATTGGGAGGTCTACCTCTGGTGGTCCCTCACCCCACCACAGGGAAGCCGTGCCTGCGCTATCATGAGCCGTGGCCGCAGTCCAGGACAAGATTCGATGCTTCCGAAGTTACTATTGAAGGATATGAGACCGCGCAAAGCAAAGCTATTTGCGCAGCGATTGACTCGGCTCTTTATGATCGAAGAGTAGTGCTATACTATGTTTGGGAGAAGGGTGATATCCTGGTTAGCGATAATTTCTTAATGATGCATACGAGAAGCGAATTTAAGGCGGGAGTTGACCGAGAGCTTTGGCGGATTCATTTCGATTAGACTGAGCTGAAGAGAATGGGTCCTTATCAGTCATGCATAAACGGATCAATATTAGGTTTAGGTTATTGGTTTTCGGTCATTTTTGGAGGTACTTAGCCAATCAGATTATAAGTAAAATAAATGGTTCCTATTCAGCACGTATAATTCCTGCTCAGTAGCAATATTACTCCTGTACATAGAACTTCAGTAATAACTGGACTATAGAATATATACAGTAGTGCCCAGTAATCAGGGACAACGCCCATAGAAAGCAGATCTCGCACAGGGTCCGCTTTGGGCCATCCTTAAGGGAGGGTTATGTAGCTCTGGCATAGTCATGAGAAAGATATGGTTACTTGTGATGATTTAATCATTATTGAGTGAGTCTAGTTATCTTCCAACCTTGTTCTTAGCGATATCGTGTCGAACTAATACTAAACTCTGTTTTTCGTATAATTCCTTTACTGCTCGAATTGTCATCATCTGTCTCATGATCTCCTACACGTGGTGTAGTATGCTGAGCTGAAGCCTGAAATGTTCCCTTTCGGCCACCAACCGAATCGAGTCTGATACCGAGACCTGAGTTGTTCAAGGCATTTTCACTCTGTAAAAGATGGTTAGCGGATGTGTGGGTTTGAAAACTGGATAAAGATATGATAGTCACAAGGGTAAAAGACAGATAAATAGCATTAGAAAGAGTCAAGAGTATGACTTACCTCGCCTGTGTACTTATTACTTTGATCGCGTGAGGTGCCATAGTAGAATCTAAAAAGTTTCCGGAGGGGGGGCAAGGAACAAGCGATAATTCCAAGACAGCATTCCACATTTGAGGTTATACTAATAACGCCAAGGTGATCTATTTCACAATGAAACGATCTATTAGTAAATGCATCGATAGGTTAGTTTCAGGAGGATGGGCTTACATGCTATCTCCTCTGGATATTTAACAGTGTCGTAGTACTTGAGGTAAGGCATTCGAACACACGTAGCAATACTGGCGGAAACGCCCAGACCGAGGATGGCAATTACTGAAATCTTTCTGCGTCGGGACATCTGAAGACCCGCGACAATAAAGCATGGAATGGCTGCACAGACCCAGTCGGTCACCATTTGGATTGCAGAGACAATGTAACTGACGGTTTGCAGGCTGACTTTCTTTTGGCAAGTCCCACTGACAGCTTAATGTTAGTACCGTGATCACTTGACGCCAGAACAATCTCGAAGTTGGAGAAGACTTACAGCCCCGGATTCCAGGTTGCGGCAACAGGCTTGCAGTTTGCAAAGACAAAGGTAAGGGCCAGGATAGTCACGATGACCATGACTGCCATGTTGACATATATGGGAAAAACCACTCTCCGTCGGCTATCCACTCGTATGCAAGTGAAGCCGATGGCGCACTTAATAACGGTCGATGAGGTAAAGTATAAAATCTCCCAGTAGGTCTGGTATTCGGATGCGCGTACGAGGTACAATGGTGAGGGGAGATTGATATCGTGACACCCAACTCCATATTGTGCAGCGAGAACGGCGAAAATGACGGCGGGTATTAGCAGCATCTGTTTCGTTAGCAATTAATCCATGTGTTGACCAGATGAATAGCATGTATTGGAGGGAGGCAAACTTACGGTCGCAACAACCGTCATGTAGTCCTCAAGGCCGAGCAGTCTCGGTGCCACTCCAGAATAGCCAGCCCGAACATAAATCCGCAGGCACACGACAATGACGCTCACGATGCCGAAGAAAATTGCGAAACCTTGAACGACAGGTCCTAAATCTTTGGGCGTTAAAGGTTCAAGGCTGTCGGCAAGAGCCTTGATCTGCTGTCCCGTCATAGATTCCGCCATGGCAAGAGGCCCGCACTTGTTGAAGCGTGGTCGTTGTGTATCTTACACTTCGGGAGAAGGTTGGCGAAAAAGTGTGCCTTGGACATTGATGTCTTTTATTCGTATTCAGAGTGTCGAAGATCTTGCCTTAAAATAAGCCTTTTTCACCGAATACCACCCCAGACTTTGCTTTTTTCTTTCGGGTAGCCATTCAAGCCATTCTAGGGGCTGAGCGGGTTAGTTAATTGACACCACGGGCCGTCAGTAATGCAAACTGGGGTTGAGCAAGGTCTGTGTTTTTCTTCCCACGGGCCGTTGCCTCTTTTTTAGCTGCCGGCTGCTAGTCTATCAGTCTGCCGACTGCTAAGCCTATTTCTGCATTCCCAGGGCCAGTACCCCAGGCGTCAGGCTTCAGCCTGGCTTTGTTTCCTCGTCTACGCTCGTATATGTTACCCATGTCGACCCCTACGACTTCTTGAATGCTCTTGTCATTCACAGTCCATTCCTGATACCAGGGACTCAAAACTCTTTTCGCGTCGAGACAAATCTCGCTACGGACCCGTTAGAACTCTAAATAGTGGTCGAGCCAGGCGATTGGCGGTTCACCGTCTCAGTTCTTCAGTAGTCCCAGTTCGGAAATCGGGGACTGGGGCCGTCAAGTACAGACATAGCCAAGAAAAATTCAGGATTGTTGGTCACCAAAAATGATAAGTCAGTTATAGATACGCACAACCCTGTCTCGCACCAAGACTGCATCAGTGCTGCTGTGCTATCAATCAGTATATTCACTTGGCCGAGGACGCTGTTGTCACTAAACTGAGAGGGGTATTCCTAAACCTCTGATTTCATCTTGTTTCGTTCGAAAGTGTCTGACTGATAATAGCCACTGCGAGTCACTTCCGCTCTATTAACTTATAAGCGTGGAACAAAGCAGTCCTCTGCGATTACGTATTTGTTTCACTGTGTCTTGGCCAAGGATCAAGCGGTATTAAAATACGGCCAAAACGGCACAGAAATTGAGGGTAAGCGAGGTACGCGAGCCAGGTAAGGAATGGGGCTGCAACTACAACGCATGAAGGAGCAGGGCTAGCAGGGTTGTTTCTTTTTGTTCACGCTGAAACTTCTCTCCGCTTCTGTCACCACAGGCCATGGTTTCTGACCAATTAAACCTTCAAGGTATCTTGATGAGCGAGTAATTGTAATTGCCGTATTATCATGTGGCTCGCCCCCCAAACCCAATCCCTTCACATTTGCTTCGTAAGACGTTGGTTGATTAACTCTTGTGCCGGAACCGCCATGGCCACATCAATAGGCATTGCTCTGGCAATGATCGCCATCGTTGCTTTTTATACTTTCTTCTGCAGTGTTTATTATGTGACACTCCATCCTCTGGCGAGTATACCCGGCCCCAAGATTTGTGCTATTACCAGGCTCCCCTACTGGCTAGCTGCGCTCAGAGGTGAAGATGTTAAGTGGATGAAGAGATTGCATGACATCTATGGACCTGTTGTACGCTTTGGTCCCACAGATGTTAGCTATACTGTTGGTCAAGCTTGGAATGACATTCATGGACCCAAGGTCACTGAGAAGGCGCAAGAGTTCTCTGTTCAGCCGATCAATGGTATGTTCGAGGAAGAGCCAAGATGAGAACCATCCAAACTAACAAACACTAGGCGTCCCCAGTATGCTGACGACTGACTCTGAAAACCACATTCGAGTGCGTCGGCTCTTTTCCCCTGCCTTCTCCGAGCGCGCTTTGAAGCAACAGGAGCCCCTCTTTAAGAAATATGCAGACCTCCTCATGTACAAAATCTCAGAAGTTGGCAATGAAGGAGCGAAGGCCGTTGAAATGACTCAATTGCTCAACTTTACAACGTTTGATGTGATGGCCGAACTTTGCTTTGGGCATCCTCTCAACCTACTCGCCCAGAACGAGTACAGCCCCTGGGTCAAGTCCATCTTTGAATCATTGAAGATGTTGCCGATTGCTTCTATGATTAACTACTACCCACTTCTGAATTACATATTCACTCGATTTGAGCCAAAGTCAGTCACTGAGCAGCGTGTTACTCACTGCAAGCACTCGGAGGATCGTGTCAACCATCGTTTGGAAAATGGCTCTGACCAGCCTGATGTGTGGAATCTGGTTCTATCAGCGAAGGAGGGGAAGGGACTCACTGTCAAGGAAATGCATTCCAACGCCGAGCTATTTATGCTTGCAGGATCAGAGACAACAGGTAAGTGCGATGTAGCAAGGAGACCACATTCAAGGGTAATTTAGTGTTGCTGATACGTTCTATAGCCACTCTTCTCAGCGGTTGTCTCTACAATCTGCTTACTTACCCTGACAAGATGGAAACGGTTCTTAAGGAGATTCGAGGGAGATTCAGTACTTCAGACGAACTCACACTTGAACGCCTTGCTGAGCTCAAGTACATGAACGCCTGTTTGAAAGAAGCTCTTCGCGTCTATCCACCTGTACCCATCGGAAGCCCTCGAGTCGTCCAAGCCGGTGGACAACAGATCCTAGGCAAGTATATCCCAGCCGAGACACGGGTGTCAGTCCATCATTATTCCACCTACCACTCGGAAAAGAACTTCAAGGACGCCGAAAACTTTGTGCCTGAAAGGTGGCTCAAGACTGATCCTAAGTATGCTGGAGATATGCTAGAGGCTCATCAACCTTTCGGCTTTGGACCTCGGAACTGTCTTGGGCAAAACATGGCAATGCATGAGATGAGACTTATCTTAGCGACGCTTCTGCTGAATTTCGACCTTCAACTTTGCGATGAGAGTAGAAATTGGGCAAACCAAAAGTCATTCGCACTATGGATTAAAAGTCCGCTGATGATACTAGCAAAGCCTGTCTCCACGCAGACGAGATTAGGTATCTAATGGGGGTCAAAATTTCCACTGTTTAAGCGTGTAATAGAAGTATTACAGTTATCTAGAAAATATCTTTTACTAAATGTGACGAGAAAGGTTTTGGAATTCTTCTTCTGAGTATTGTTTTCCATTAATTTGACGCCAGTTAGCAGAAAGAAGTCGGGCCGATAAGCTGTAATATTCCAGGGCTCCCAATGAATTAAATCTTAAATCGACTTTTCAGTATTTACTTCAAGGGCCTTCATAATTAATTTAGAGAAGTTATATTTGAATTGACTTGAATTGAATTCGTGATGTGTCTTATCTTATCGATAGACTTATCGATAGACTCATCGATAGGATGAGGGATTAGATGGTATGTCTCTTTTTTCCTTATTTAAGAGGAAAAATAACTACCCTACATGGACAAAGAATAAACCCCATAGTTAAGTCAAGATCAATAAATAAAGGTATGAATTTAATTTAATATAACTTAATTAATTTTAGATTTGAGGTATTTGATTTAGTAGGCGTGCTATAATAGATCAAAACACAATCAGCTCCTAATCTTTCCAAAATGTAGTTTCAAGCTTTGTATCAAGTAGTGTTGCAAAGATCGTTTTGAGAAACAAAACATCCAGCGTTAGATTTCTAGTGAGGACTTTCACTGGTATGATAATCAACCCCAGACTCAGTCAAACCATATTTATTTAATTAACTTTCTTCCTCAACTATTTCAATAGCAACTTGAGTCACTTTTTTTCAATGGCAATGTGGTGGTATTCAACATCCTAAAGTTCATCACGTTGGCCACCTTACTTGTCCTCAATGCTGTGGCCATTAGCTTCCATAAACAATCTACGCTAACATCGATCAATCTGCAAGATAAAACCCCACCACACACATTCCACAACGGCATAAAAATCTTGCACGAGTTCACTATCTCAAGATTATTGTTGAAGTCGCTCCTATAGTTATTGATTCGATTACAGATCAAGCTAAAACACAACTCCTATCATTCTCATTGTGTCAATGTGTACACTATAGATGGATGCATAGTATCTCTGTTTGTTTCCATATTGAGCAGGGACAACACGGATTGTTTATTGACTTCGATGGCTCATCATAAAAACTATTGGATATCATCATTCAATCTACATATTATGCTTTTGAGTGGAAAGCTTGCTATAAAGTGTTGAATTTGTAAGAACGTCCGTCACAGCGCGAACTTTTCTCAAGAAAGAAATAGACTATTACATGTTGCCAAGTATGAGCACCGCAAGTGGCAACCAAGTTTCTGCTCTATCTCAGGTGCAATTAAAGATCTTTGCGCTCGGGATGATGTGCGTGCTCTGAGGTCTCGATAGCAGCCTGCTTCTCAGTGTCGTTGTAGTTAATTTGTGCGACATTGGCATCATCACCATCGAAGATCCTTGCGATCTCTTCCAGAGTCGGGCCCTTGGTTTCGATGTAGAAGAAGTACACAAAGACAAGCTCGACAGCGATCCAAACCTATTTCTTCATTAGTGTCTCCAGTATTAAATTAGCAAGGGAAGTAGGACTTACAGTGTAGAAGCACCAGAAGTTCCAGTTGTTGGGAAGGTTCTCGAGAGCGATGGGGTTGGTCTGGTTGCCGATGGTGAGAGCAACCTGGATGAAGAAGTTCATGATCATGAGACCACGGGCTCGGAGTCTGAATGGGACAATCTCCAGAGCGTAGGCGACAATCAGACCAGACCAGGCAATGGAGTAGCAGACATCGAAGAGCCAGATGAGTGCAATCTGAGGGTATCCGAGACGCTTGATCTCTACCTCACCGCCGGCTTCGAAGCGGGCTGCAACAATAGTCCAGGCCAAGAAGAATAACAGCATGCCTAAACGTACCAATATTAGTTACTTTTCTTCTGAGAATCCGGAGAAAGGAAATTTGTACTTACCGACAGTGGCAGTAAGGAAGAGTGGACGACGTCCGAACTTATCAATTCCCAACGAGCAGCCAATAGCGACGAAAAGCTTCAACATATTCTCTCCAGCGTTCAATCCGGTCTTCTGGGCTTGGTCCTTGATTCCAGCGCCTTCGTAAATAATGTTGGAGTAGTTACTGATCAAAGCGTTACCAGAGTACTGCGAGATGATACCCAGGGAGATTAGGAGCATGAGACGGTAACGGTTGCCTCGAGTTCGAAGAAAGTCGAGGTAGCTGCCAGTCTTCTGAGCCTGGTACTCCAGGGCAATTGTATCCTTAATTTCGTTGTACTCGAACTGCACAGTCGCATTATTGACGTCGCCGTTGGCATGGTATTTTGCGAGGATGCCAAGCGCCTGCTCGTGACGCTCGTGAGCCATGAGCCAGCGAGGGGACTCAGGAATCCACCAAATGAAAGTGATCTGAATCAAGGAGGGCACGGCCTGGATCAAGGTAATGGATCGCCAAGACCAGTTGCTGTTAATGTTGATCGTACCGAGACCGATGAAAGCGCAGACTGAGGGTCTATATTAGCAGATGCCAAGGTTGAACCTTCGGATGGTCACTCACGTGTGGCGCCCAGGTTCCACAAGCAGTTGTAGATGGCGGAGACGATGGCACGGTGCTGGGGATGGCAGATCTCGGTAAGGAGGACAGGGCAAGATAGCTGGGCCAGGGAGTTTCCGAAACCGACAAGGAATCGACCGCCAAGGTACACTGTCAAGCGTTTGTCAGCTACTGCTCGAAAGAGTAAGTTACGGGGAATTGCAAGGTATTGACGTACTGCCATAGCCATCGGTGAAAGCTGAGATGAAAGCACCAACGATCATGATAAGACATCCACAAATGATGGGGATCTTACGCCCAAAGTGATCAGCCATAAAGGGACTGTACAGCCACAAATTAGTTTTCGATAAGTCTACAGAGCACAGCATCGCAAACAGGAACAACGTACGCGAATGGAAAACTGGCGATACTACCAATCTGGTAGATGGAGTTGAGAATACCAAGTTTGGAGCCTGTAGGACGACCAAAGTAATCCTGCCAATCATCCATGGCCTGGGAGGTATTCAACATAGAGCTGGAGATTTCCTGTTAGCCTCGGCTTTAGTCTCCCCACCCTTGCAATTGCTTACCCATCGTAGCCTGTGGTAGCAGAGCAGACACAAAGAATGGCGGCATAGAAGTACAGCTGTCGCATTCCAGGATCAGTCCACCATTTGACCTTGGCAAGCTGAGGCGCCTCAGCCTGGGCAACGGCGAGGTCCTGTCTGGTAGTCGAAGTACCGACGGCGAAAGGCATCGTGCAGAAGCTTGTCAATTTCGGGGTTTAACTATATGGGGCTCGCGCGGGGATGGGGATGGGGTAAACGAGTATACAGCGGAGAATGCTGTTCTCCAATTTCGAATCCGGATAATCGAATAGATTGTAGAATGGATTCTAAGGGTCGTACTGCAATACGAAAGATCCGCGGGAGCGCCAAGCATGATATTTAAAGGTCTATATTAGCCGATTAACCAAGGGCCTGCAATTACCCCAGTAACCTAGTCTGTATAGCCTAATAGCCTAAAGAGCCCAGCCTATTACTGTAGCTTCCCCGGGTATTTCCCCAAGGAGGGCAGGGAGGGGTCCTGTGAGACCCCTCTGTTTATGGTTAGCTCACTAGAGCCGAGACAAATGTCAGAGCCGTATGATTCGACGGCCCGGGCAGCCGAAGTGATCTGCTGCGTGGCTCCCAGTGCTCCTAACTATTACCGGTACTTGTCCCCGTCAACCCGCATGTGGGCTGCTTAACGGCAGACCCCTCCACCCATCAGACGTATAAAGCTGCTCAGCTGCACTAAATTAACAGCATGCGGCCCATGTGGCTTACCAGGCTAATGATCTGATGTCTTGGTAATTGGCTAATTCGGTTAGTATAGCTATTAGCCTGAGCGGGTCATGACAGCATGACTTATACCTCTGTAGGGCTCTGGTTAGACTTGGAGAGTATAGCCCTGAACCACTAAAATTTGGAATGGTCTGGTATTACCTCCAGCTGAGACACTAGTGTGATAAAAGTATTACACATAGCTGTTGATTCCTCATATTTGTAATTTGTGAAACCCAATTCCGAGCGATTGTACGCTATTTCTATCGTAAGCGGTAAATGGAGTGGACTGCAGTAAGATCACACCACTAAAAAAAAAAGAAAATACCAGTCAAATGAGATGTGGACCTCCGGGTTACGGCTCAATCGACCACATATCTTCTCACGTGGCCATGCCATGCTCGATATGGTATCAATTTCCACAAAATTCCAATAAAGACAACCAAAGGGAGTTGTCAAGAGCAAAAGCTGTGGTGCTTATGCTTTGAATTTGTCCGTTTCGGGCGGGTGAATGAGGTGACACCTACAGTAGTTTAACGGCTGTTATTAATTAGTACAGTGTCTGGGTGGCGTAGTGATTACTATTAGAGATGGCTTGGCCCTTTTCATATTTTCTTGACGTATATACCTTCAGATTAATTGTACTTCTGTCTACTCAAGAATGATACTCCCACCAAACCACTCTTGAATCATATGCTACCATTTATGGCTTTACTTGCCTGGCTTAAACTCAGCCACCCAGTCGACGATCTGGTCAATCCCAGCATCCTGAATTGCCTTGACCTCAGGCCAGATAGTACCAGCATTCCGATATGTATCTGTACAATGGTTACCCATGGGGTTTAGGAAATGTTTGATGTAAGTGCTGTTGCCAAGGATCCCTCCAGGTCTTTGCTGGGATGCGTATGAAGCTCCCCGCCAAGGGTCAAATTGACCGTTCACCAAGACAGTCCTCTTTATGTGTTGCGACGGATCGCTCCAACCTCCATAGTGAGCATTCCAAGACTCCGTCGTCTTGCCTTTGGCCAAGCCATAGGTCTCTCCGTTTGGGCCAGGTGGGAAGTAACGGGCACAGGTCTTCCTAAAGAATTCTCTGTTGACCAAGCGTGAGACCAACGTCGGCGTTCCCACCGGTGATCCTGTCTGCCAATATTCTTCGGGCTCGTTGCAGAGGAGCCACTGAAGTTGTATTGTGTCGGCAATTCCTGAATCGTTTAGTTTCTTGGTGCCGTAGACCAAGCTGTCGGCGTCACCAAAGTTGAAGCAACCTGTGTTATTCGTTCCTTTCCACGGGCCTTGTTCCTCGCATCTTCCTGGTATCCACACTTCTTTCACCCAGCGAGAATATCCCTTTAGTGCTCTGTTCAGTCCCACACCTTCAGAGCCCGGGAGCTCCGATGGGTCTGTAACATCGACTGCATTTTCGACGTAGTCGCAGAACTTCCACGTATCTTGTATGCGCAAACTCGCGCCCTGGTAGGTCTGCGGTCCGTAGTTGAGCAGATTCATAAAGTCGTCGTTATGTTTGAGATCCGGAGCTCCAAAATCTTCCTTGATCTTCTGAATCTCATCTTTAGAGCCTTTCAGATACATTAGTACTCATACCACTGGTAATACGTGCCTTCAATCTTACCGTGCGTCATAATACTGTCCAAGTGCTCAATGACCTTCTCGACATCTGCAGTGCAATTTATAGGTATGTATGCCTTGGCCGCATCGAAATATCTCCAGTAATCTGAAATAGCTTGTGGTGGCGCACTTGACACCCATGATGCCCAGAACGTGCCCGGGTATTGTCTCTGGGTAAATAACGCCCTGTTCCCTTGAGCCGAACATCCCGTTTGCACCCAGGGTACTTGGTCCGGTCTAGAACTCCCATTTTTAGCCCATGGCAGTTCCACATTTTCTGCAAAATAGACCTTATCACGAATAATCTGATCCTCAGTGTAAAACTTCAAGTGTTCGGTAGTGAGTTCCTGGTATGGCGATGATTGGCCAAAATAACGATTCTCAAGCATGAGCATTGCGGCCCCGAGACGTCGCGCAATCATGCCGCCAATGACATAGTCGTCATGCAACCAAAATTTGACTTGTTCAGCTTCGGCATCAACTGGCGAGATGAGCACAACGGGTGGAGCACTGCCATTGGCATAATTGAGACTGTACCAATACCGCTGCTTAAAAGTCCCGTGGGAAGGATCATCGTGGTCAATGAGTTGGTTGAATGTACCAGCTATGACACCTGCTGAGTCGTCACCGTCATCCCTGGTATGTAGTCGAGACTCTAGTGACGACTCAAAATATGCATCTTGTCGGAGGGCAAATCCGCTGGTTTGTTGAAGCCAGATTGAGGTGGTGATGATGCTGCTAGAAAGGCGCATATTTAGCTATTGTGGGCGAATTGATGGTTTATAGGATGCAGCACGACAGGAGACAATCATATTGTTATATCTTTCTCTCAGTGGAGTTCTTTAATAATAACAGGGAACATGAAGCCAATAGGGTAATGTCCAGAAAGCTTGGGACCATTCAACCACGTGTTGTATCATATAAACTCTATATGTTGTATCGCGTGAACTTAGTTCCTCGTATTATAAACTTTAGTAAATTACAATAAGCGGTACTGATTAACTATTATTTACTGGCCAGTATCGGTCAACATAAAAATTACTAAATTCATTTTAATTATATACATTGCTTAGGGCAATTATAAATCTACACTTTACAGTCGAGCTATTCTTCAGGTTTAGGACATTCAATCAGGGTAAAGAATGATCTATCCGTCTTCTAGTAAAAAATAGAGTGAGTATTTATTGTATGAAGCCTTACTGGAGTTATAGATGGCATAAATTTCCATTTTGTAAACGCTTTATAATGACTTGTATTTATTATCCCAGGTTTATTTTCAAAGCAGTAAAGTGAAAGCACTAGAATCCAAGATGGCTTAGTCTACCTTCCAGCATATGCTACACCTTCATAAGGCCTAAGTACCACACCTTCTTGAGGAAAAACTTCAGTATTGTTCCCAAGCAATTTCTTCTTACCTGAATAACCTTCGACACAAACCCGCTGCTCCTTTTTAGAGAAGTTCAGCAATACAACAGCCGACCTACCGTCGTAGCTTGTCATGGTGTATGCAAAGATATCCTCCCTATCCTTGTACTCTGGCAGAATTGAGAACCGTCCGTAAACAAAGATATCTTTCTCCTTCTCGCGCACTTCCAGGACCTGCCGCCAAAAATTCAACACACTATCCTGGTCGGACTCCTGTTTCTTGACATTCCACTCTTCAAAGTCATCATTGATACGCATCCAAGGCTTGTCTCCCGATGTAAAGCCCGCATTCCTTTTTGTGTTCCATTGCATCGGTAATCTCCCGTTATCACGCGCCTTCAGCCTCATCTCGCGCATGACATCTGACATATCAGCGTCGGGGCCCCTCTTTTTCAACTCACTATTGTAGTAGTTTAGACCTTCGACGTCGATATAGTCTTCAACCTTCCAGGATTCTGGAACATTCGCCATGCCAATCTCCTGCCCCTGTAAAAGGAATAGAGTCCCACTCAGTGTCCCGAGATAGATAGCCAGCATCTTGGCTGCGTCTTTTCTGTACTCTGGAAGGTCTGATCCATAGCGCGATAAAGAGCGGCCGGAGTCGTGGTTGTCCATGTATACTGAGTTCCAGCCATCGAACCTTGGCATGGCTCCTTGCCAGCGGTCTGTGATGGTCTTGAGCTTGGAAAGTCTGAAATCATCTCTCTCATATTTATGGTTGGGTCCAAAATCCATGTCCACAATATCGCCTGTAAATAGCATATTCAGCTCATGCCGTTCCTTGGCGACATAGCTTGCGACGCTTGCCTCATCCTTTGTGAAGCCTAGTTCTCCAACGGTCATGCAGTCATACTTGTCCAGGACTTTCTCTCTCATCTCCCGAATGTACTCGTGCATACGTGGACCGCTGGCAAAGTATTTATCTCCTGGTTGGAACTCAGCACCAGGGCGCGAGATAGGGGCGTCTGGGAGATCTGGGTGTTTGGACATGAGGTTCATTGAGTCGATACGAAAACCGTCAACGCCCTTCTCGAGCCAGAACTTCATGTCATCGTAGGTTGCCTGGCGCATATCGTCGTTGGCCCAGTTTAGGTCGGGCTGTTCAGGGAGGAATAGGGATAGATAATATTGACCTGTCGGTTCATCAAACGTCCAGGCGCTCCCCCCAAAGATGGAAGCCCAGTTGTTGGGTGGTTGGCGATTCCCATTTGTATCGAACTTTGGATCTCGCCAGAAGTACCAATCCCTCTTCGAGGAACTTTTCGTGGAACGGGATTCTTGGAACCATTGATGCTCATGACTAGTGTGGTTAACCACAAGATCTAGCAGCACTTTGATGCCCCTCTCATGGCAGCCGCTGATAAGGGCATCGACATCTTCAATATTCCCGTAAGGGCGGTGGATGTCGCGGTAGTCTGAGACATCATAGCCCATATCATGTTGAGGGCTCTTGTAGATGGGGGACAGCCAGATGGCGGTGGCTCCAACTGAATGAATGTAGTCAAGCTTGGAGATGATGCCCCGAAGGTCACCAAGCCCGTCGCCATCTGAATCGAGGAAGCTGGCTGGGTAGATCTGGTAGACTACTGCTTCCTTCCACCATTGTCTGTCTGGGGGCGACGCTGGCGACATAGTTGTTGATGGTGCTATGGTGGCGTGGTGTGATGTTTAGCATATGAATTGAAATGTTATGAGTCTTATGACCACTCTAAAACTTTGTTCGTTATGTTTCTTATACCCCAACGCTCATTACCGGTCCGACAAACGCGGAGTACGCAGCCTAGAACACAATGGTATCAAGAGCCTCAGGTGGAATTATCATTGGATGACCTCTCCCGCCAATTCTCAACCCCACACAATTGAATCAGCTCAGTAGTGGAGATCCGATGAGTTTGAAAGGGTGAATTATGATTTGCTGACAGACCTACCCGAGAGCCGAAAGGGTGGCAGATCACATCGGTCCGACAAATTAACCAATGAATGGTGAAGGCTCAAAGCACGGTTGCATGTTTTCGGGGCAGAGTAAGCCAATAGAAATTCACCCATTTCATCCAGAAACCCTGAGTCTCTTGGATCGATTCTAAGGTGGCAATAATGCTGAACTTTGACGGCAACGGCATGAGGAGGCTATGGGTCTATGACTGCAAATTCCCCATGGGGCTCCATTTCGTTGCAAAGAGCCTAACGACATCTTGGGGTTGAAGTCTCACTTTGCACCATGAGGTTTACTCATATATAATCTCAGGATGATTCCCTCTTGAGTTGCCAATGGAGCATCCTAGTATCGCTTGTGTATCATCTCAATTGCACAGTTCAATCTCATTCTATCTTTCCATCATCCTCAAAATGACTACCAAGATTGAAGCCTTGGCGACGGTGTCCGACCATGTCGAGAAGGCGCCCGTCTCAGACTCGGTGGCAATCCAGAAAGCCATTGATGCTCAAGACCTTTCACCAAAGCAGCAATACCAACGTCTTTGGGTCAACCTGAGAAAGGACAAACGATATGTCTTTTGGTCCCTGTACATCATGTCCCTCGTCTTTGGATGGGGTTACGACTCTGGTCTTTCAGGCGTGGCCATTGCCTTTCCTGAATTCCGAAAGGTCTACGGCGAATATTATGAAGTTGGCGACCAATATGTCATTCCTGCGCTGTGGCAGAGTCTCTGGAACGCAGCGAGCACCATCGGCCAGATCTTTGGAGCCTTCTTGGCTGGTCAATTTGCGGATTATGTTGGCCGAAAAGCTGTTCTCTGGACTGCTGTCGCACTCTCCTTGGCTGCATCCTTCGCGCTTGTCTTTGCCCCAAGCCTATCTATCCTTTTTGTCTCCAAGCTCCTTCTTGGTCTTTCCGTCGGACTCTCAACTGTCACTCCGCCACTGTATGTTACAGAGAATGCACCAGCTGCTCTCCGAAGCTCCCTTAGCTCTCTTACAAACGTCATCATTGTGTTGGGTTTCTTTCTCTCGTCCATCACAGGTTTTGGCTCCTCCAAGATTGAGGGCGAGTGGAGCTACCGTCTGGCTTTCGTCATGACCTTCTTGGTCCCAACTCTGTTCGCCATCGGCCTCCCCTTCCTCCCCGAGTCTCCCATCTGGTACGTCAAGAAGGGAAGAGATGACGATGCCCGAAAGGCCATTGCCAAGCTCTACGGCCAATCCATCGATGTCGAGGAAAGGCTCAACTTCATCAAGTCTGAGCTCGAGGTTGCTGCGGGCGAGGCCAATATGGCAAAGCAGACAAGCTGGAGGGCCATCTTCTCCAAGGAGCACCGCAGCAGAACTCTCATTGCTGTGATGGGCTTACAATCTCAGAACTTCTCTGGAGGTTACTTCGCAAGTATGTTACCGAAAAAATAGACTGTCGCAGCATTCACTAATACTTCTAGACACCTACCAGACATACTACTTCGAACTTATCGGCCAATCCGACCCCTTTGGCCTTACCGCGATATCTTCGACCCTTCAGTTCCTCTCCAACTGCGTCGCTGTCACAGTCTCCGACGTCCTTCCTCGCCGAAAGTCCCTCATCGGAGGCGGAACATTGCTCTGTTGTTGGTCCATCATCATTGCAGGCACGTCTATGGCAGGCACCGCCAACCGAGCTGCGAATACCGCCCTCCTTGTGTTCATGATCACATGGTCGATGCTTTACACCGCGACTGTTGGTTGTTTCGGGTGGGCCATCGCTCAGGAAACCGCCTCTCAAGCAACACGACCCAAGACCATTGCGTTCAGCCTCGTCTGCCAGCAGCTCACCGCTCTTATGCTGTCTTCGGTGTTCCCCTTCTTCATCAACCCTGATCAGCTGAACTGGGGTGGAAAGGTCATGTTTCTGTTCGTCGGTGCAGAAGTCTTCATTCTTGCTGTTCTGTTCTGGTTCCAGCCGGAGACAAAGAACAGGACTTACCACGATATCGATTGCCTCTACGCCCAGGGTGTCCCTCCAAGAAAGTTTGCCGAGTATGTCGTCGACGACGGAACTGTTGTTAAGAAGCCAAGTGCATAGGAGGAGGACGAGGACGAGGGGGGTAAAAATTTGACACCGTATCGTGAAATATGGTAATCGCTCAATTGTATTATCTTCTTCAGATATGCACTGGAGCTTGGATTCGGACTGTAGTTTACGTATTGAATAACAATAAATCATCACCATTTTTCTCTTTCAAACCACAGCCTAACTAATCTCCTTGTGCACTAGCTTTGCCAGCTTAAGTCATCTGTTCCACTAAATTCATTTGGTGGATCCAATATCATTCGATGTTCTCCGCATTATAAAAAGTCAATCCCCGCAAACGGCTGGTCCGACTAAACCCATTACCAAGTATCAACATCTCTCCTTCAAAGTGGCAAGAAATGTCTAAAATCCCGGCATATTCAAGGTCGTCTGAAAGACCATCCAAGGTCCGACAAGCTTGTGACGAATGCCATGTGCGAAAGATTCGATGTGATGGTCGCAAACCATGTATCAATTGCCAGGGGTTGAAGAAAGCCTGCACTTATTTGGCCGTGCATAAAAAGACAGGACCAAGAGGCCCACGCTACGCCCAAAGATCGTGTCGTGGCTCTTCGATTGCGGCTGTTCGATGCTCTATCCCCAGTCCCGGCAAAGAAATCGTTTCCCTTGCACATGCTACCCCCAACTCGCCATCGTCAAAGCATGAATTCCTTCCGTCGCCACAAATGAACGATGCAGTTGTTCGATGGTGTTTGGATGCCTACTTCAAGCATAAATACCCACTCACTCCCATCTTACATCGTCAACAGCTTGAGCAGAAGCCAGTTTCGGCTGAGCAGTATGGCCTTATTGCAGCGTGCTGTGCCATCATTGCTCTGTCCTCAGAAATATTGCCCCCCTCGCTGACCCGAGACAATCTCACCCTCCCATCTTCAGAATTCTTGATTAGCGAAACACTTCGTTCAAGAAAATATTGCAATCTTGTTGAGCAGCCGTCTTTGAATCATATTCGAACATCCTTCTTCCTCTATGCGGCATTCTTCGCAATGGATAAAGACAATTCGGCATGGTATTATTTGCAAGAGGCTATATCAATGTTGCAAGCATTGCGTTTGCATGAGGAAGCAGCCTACAACAACAGCGATGACGAGGTATCTGCATCATATGCTCGTCGCATGTACTGGGTACTATTTATTACCGAGAGGGCATATGCATTGCAGAGGAATAGACCAATAAGGTTACAAGACACGTTGGCGTTGCCGGTTGTTGATCCAACATCCTCAGATGCTGAGATATTACTGGGGTTCCTCGATCTTATCTCACTCTTTCGCCCCTTTGATGCGGATTTCATTACACAGTGGAACCTTGCGACCCCATCGACCACGATAGACTCTGCACATCTATCAAGTCTCCAATGCCTCCTCAAATACGCCCTTCCCAACCTCGCGAATTACTCCCAGGTTCAACAAGCAGACCTCCTCATATCTCGCCAATGGCTGAAAATGGTAGTGTGGAAGCTCTGTGCGTCAAATCGAGTGCTCTCAACTACAAACAGCCAGGATGTCATGTCGCTGCATTACCCCGCCAGCATTGCACGTGAAATCGTTCTCGTATCCCAGCTTGTACCAACCCAAGCTTTTGAGGCTAATGGAATAGGGATCCTTGAAAAGGTATTTGATGTCGGGTGTTCTTTGGCGGATCTCTTATCATTGGTGCCACTGGGAGATCATGGATCGGCTATGGATATCGGTGTTGTTGACACCTTGATGGAGATGGTGAGAATCGTAGGGACACGATTTAGCGGAACTTATCGCCATCTGAACATCTTAGTAGAAAAGGCCAATGGGTGTTTACTCACGAATGTGGATCGAAGCCTACCTCTACCAGATGATGAAAGGTGTACTACTGTGGAAGAGATCTAGTCAAGACAAGGATTATGTCTGGCAGCTAGACACCACCGACGTCCACAATGACTTCACGAGACTGTATGCTGAGACTGAACGCCGAAAGCAAAATGTTGCTCTTTGCCTGTTAGCAACCTCTCCTCATTGAGGGACGCAATACCATACATTTCAGTTCGCTTTTGCTTTATGGTATGCACTATGCCGAAGGTCAGTAAATCTGCAAGACGGATTGAAGTATATATTAAATCAGTTTAGGAAATCACCGACATCGCAATAACTGCTGAAGCAGGCTTACAAACTTGGACTTGGCTTATGCATATTCCCAAAGGAGCAACGGAGTCAGCAAGAAGGTCCACTTTAATGGACAAGTCAATTAATATGACGTTACCAAGGCAAGAGGGGAGCTATCGGAGTAAGTATTATGCTCCGTTCTTCCTTCGGGAAAAGATTTAAATCACCAAATGCTATAATATAAATATCTTAGACATACCACTTATAGTTTCCAAAGCAATCACAATATTGCATCATCTCAAGAGTTATCTACATCTAAAGTTCCTAAGAATAACCACTCCTCCCATCCTAGGCATTCCTTGATATGTCTACTTCAACAAAACCAAAGATCCTTGTCGTGCTTACGTCTGCCGACAAGGTCCCCAGAACAGGAAAGCAAATCGGCTGGTATCTTGTGAGTAGAAACATCAGATTTTGGCACCGACGATACTGTAGTAATTTGGCAAGCTAACTGGATTACATAGCCCGAACTAGCACATCCTTACGAGGTCCTGAAATCTCGTGCCGACCTTGTTTATGCCACTCCCCTGGGTGGCGAATCTCCTCTTGATCCAGCATCCGTAGAAATATTCAAGGATGACCCCGTGTGCAAGGATTTCCTCGAAAATCACGAATCGGTGTGGAAGAACACTATCAAACTGAGCGACGTTGCCGATCGTGCTTCTGAGTTTGACGCTGTGTTCTATCCAGGCGGTCACGGCCCCATGGTGGATCTCGTGAATGACCAGCACTCCATGGATCTTATCCGCGATTTCCACACCCAAGGCAAGATCATCTCGGCTGTATGTCATGGGCCTGCAGCTTTTGTAAACGCTACAACGGCTTCAGGTGAGCCACTTTTGAAGGGGAAGCAGGTAACAGGCTTTGATGATGAGGGAGAGGAAATGTTCAACTTCACCGAAGACATGGACTTCAGCCTCGAAAAGAGACTGGATGAAGTAAGCGGTGGAAGATACCTCAAGGCTGCAGAAGGTCCCCTTGCGGAGAAAGTAGTTGTCGATGGGAACATTATTACTGGGCAGAATCCAGCTTCTTCTAAAAGAGTGGCCGAGGAGGTTGCCAAAGCCTTGGGGGTATACTGAGTGCATCAGAAGGGCACATGGGAGATAGATAAGATAGATTTATGATATTGTCTATTTAAGCAGAAAGGCGCCGATTGGCTTTGGCGATATCCAGCTCTAACCCCGATCCGACAGGGTTTCATTTAGTGCTGACAAATAATCTGGTTCACAGTCGCGGGCGTGTTAGGGCTTATCTTGCCAATTGCAAGATGACTTCACCTTCAAATATTTCTGTCGAGATATAATGTTTGGAAACTTTTCGGCGTCTGAATCGCCAGCTGTCCGAGGCGCGACGAGACGCAATCAAGTCGCCAGAGCTTGCGATTCATGTCGACTTCATCGGGTCAAATGCGACGAGAGTCACCCGTGCCGAAACTGCTCAAATAAAGGGTGGCATTGTAAGCGCACAGCTGGAAGACATGTAACATGGAGTCTGTCACGAGCTTTGAGGTATCCAGTCCACCGGATTTATTCAGTAACATGTACTTACAATGAACTTCAAGTGAAATTGATGTCCTGAGAACGCGAGTGGGTGAGCTTGAAGCGCAGCTGAGAGCAGCAAATATCAACACGTCTCAAAGTCGAGAAGAAACACCACATATAAAGGGCTCCAGCCAATGTTTGGCTTCCTACCAAGACGGAGTACAGATGAACATAACTACAGTAGCCACGTCATCTAGAACTAGCCCACCAACAACCAACACTCAATTTTACGGTCTCTCTTCTACGTACTACTTTGTTCACTGCGTTAGTTCCTACCTGCGAGCCTACGATTCGGAGTCCTCAGGACTTCGGACCGGCCAGACGCTAATCCCGAACTCTGCAAGCCAGTCTATGGTTCACGCGATATGTATTCCCGATGCTGAAGCAGAGGAGCCACCAGCATCAGGAGCTACAAACATACACCGTTGCCTAACGGAAGACACGCTGTCCGGCAAGAATCTGTCTGTAGCTCAAGAAGCATTCTTTCTTGACCTGTTCTGGGATTCGTGGCATTGCTGCTATCAGATCCTCGACGAGACAGATTTCAAAGCATATTACAAGTCGCTCTGGACTGATCCTACTTGCAATTCCAGAAAACCCTCTGCGCTTGTAGATATCGTGTTGGCTCTATGCATGCAATATGGTGTAACAACCTTGGCTCGTCAAGCCGAAGCAGGCGCCGAGATCGGCTATCGAGACGCTGCTATTGCGGGCCGTTGGCTTTACCAACGATGCCAAAGGATATTGGTCGTTGACTTGGAAAGACCGTCAATTGAAACATTGCAATCTCAGCTATGGTCTGCTATATATCTAGCCAATGCTTCTTATCAGAACATGGCACAGAATATGGTGGGTGTTGCGGCCCGTACGGCATATACCCTGGGACTGCATGTAGAACCCAGCAATGATCTGCCAATTAAAGAACAAGAGGCACGCAAACGGACGTGGTGTACACTGTTACTGTTTGAGACGCGATTCTGCATTCGCCTAGGCAGACCTTGGGTCACACATACTCAACAGGTGCTACCTTTCCTGCCGACAGAGGATGAAACTTTCATCGCCCATGGTGTGACGTGGTTGAGTTATACCACGCAGAGAACGAAGTTTGCCGAGATCGTTCGTGTCATCTTTGATCAAGTACTGCATCACGGGTCACAAAAAGTAACGAGAGCCCCAGTGGCAACACCAAAAGCAACTGAAATGGCACAAGAACTATCCAAAGTCATCGCAACTGGTATGAATAAGATGCGCGACTGGGCAGAAAGCGTGCCCCTTGCTCTCAAAACCGAGAGACGCCAAGGCGGAAAGGTTTTCTCAACTGATCTTTCTGAAATCGAAATTGAGCCTTTTGCTCCACTTTGGTTGCGCCGACAACGCTTGATGCTTGAACTTGGCTACCATGAGCTGATGCTGACGATTGGACGTTCTTGCATCAGTCAATCTCTGAACCTGGCCGGGTGCTCGAGAAACCCTCCCATTTACACCTGTTGCCCAACAACAGAAATAGCAGCCACTTCGGCCCTTCACGCAGCAGCAACAACACAAATCCTGCACCAAACTTACAAAGAGCATGATATTCTCAATGGATGGTACGAGCCATTTAATTGCCAATGGAACGCCACTATAACACTGGTTGGCTTCCTCCTGCTTTACCAAAACAACAGCCCTGTTTCTTCAGTTGCTCACAAAGCACTTGATCAAAGCATTGAAGTACTTGAGAGAATGGGCGACTTTTTTGGGACAGCAGCAAGTGCAACTCTAGTGGCCAAGGATTTATATCAGAAAGTCCGCGTGCCCTTGGACATCCCACCAACAATGAGTGACAGCAATCAAGCTGCAGTTCCAAGTGTATTCCCAGATGATGAGAGGGTTGACCGGAACGGCCTCGAAGCATTTGACCCGTCATCTCAGGACATACTCGGAACCTTTGGGACTACATTTCAGCTCGACCAATTTGGTGTGAGTCCCGATTTGCAACTCCTTGGTTGCACAAATGACTCGGTTGTAGACGATATATCCGATTTAGGTGGAGAATTTTGCAGTTGGTTAGTCTAGTCTCAAACATCCAAGATATATCCGGCCAACCACTCAGTATTAGTTTATGCATTAGATAATTCTCAACTGATGGAATATTCTCGTGAATGATATTCGGCGCTTTAGCTTAATGGAGGGCTACAATTCCGTATTTCCGTTGTGTCGTTTACGTCATGTACCGAACTAAATTAACCACGAGCCACTCTCCGCTTTAACAAAATCCACTAGCCGGGCTAAAGATTTAATGAAGTCACGGCATGAAGAAGTGGTGCTTGCGCTCAAGTACCGATTGGTCTATCATCGGTCGCTTCTATAACTAACGAAGAATAGCGGTCGAGGAGGATCTCGCTCGTCTGATTCAGCTTATGCTATGTCATGGTAGCAACTCCGGTATATCCGGAGGTTTCTGAATGCTTACCCACCAGTAATGACTGGCTTATAAAAGGATTCTTCGCTGAAATAGACTCACTCTTAGTCTTGTAGTCAAAACCCAAGCAGTGATTATTCCTCAAGGGCGATAATGAAACAAACTTCAGCAGTCCTTGCTTTGGGAGTCTTGGCAGCTCGTGCCCAAGCTGCCAGCAAACTCCTATCCGGCGCAACCATCATCGGCTGGAATGACTCTAGCAATGCACCTCACATTATTCAAGATGGCCATCTCCTGATAAAAGACGACCGCATTGCTAGCATCACCACGAACAAACCCTCAGGTCTGCCCAACGACACAGAGATAGTCGATGTCACCGGCCAGATCATCACTCCTGGCTTCATCGACACTCATCGTCACGGCTGGCAGACAGCTTTCAAAACCATCGGATCCAACACAACGCTTGCCGAGTACTTTGGCCGATATGGCGAGTTTGCAGCGGCGCCTCATTTCAACGCTGAAGATGTCTACTGGGGCCAGCTTGCGGGATTACTCGAAGCTTTGAACGCAGGTGTGACTACGTCGCTTGACCACGCTCATCACACCTGGTCAAATGAAACAGCTTATGCTGGTCTCAATGCATCTATTGAAAGCGGTGCTCGGGTCTTCTGGGCCTACGCCTTCCACGATATCCCGGCACTCAACTACACTGTGAAAGACCAGATCCCCAATTTTGTGGAAATCGCAGAGGGCGATGCTGTGAAGGACAGCAACGTTGAGATTGGCATTTCGTACGACTCTTTCGGCCCAAACCCGCCGGCTGATGCCAAGGCCATCGCTCAGCTGGCCAAGGAATACAATGTCTCTGCAGTAACCACACACTGCCTCTCTGGTCCCTTCGGCGTCAACAACCTTCCCGAAGATCTTCATGCACTTGGTCTTCTCAACACTTCCATCCCTGTTGTCTTTTCACACGGGAGCTTCATGACCGCCACAGGTGCCCACCTTCTACGCCAAACAAACCAATACCTCTCCATCACACCCGAGTCAGAAATGCACTACGGCCACACACACCCACACTCCTACTACATCCAAGACCAAGCAGCCATCGGCGTGGATACCCACTTCACTTTCTCGACCGATATCCTGACCCAGGCAAGAATCTGGTTACAGAGTGTGCGCTATTACTTCTTTGACAAGGTCCTCTCTGACTGGGAAGTCCCCAACACCAGTCCCATGGACGCTGGCCAGGCCTTCTCACTTGCCACACGTGCTGGTGGCTTGGCACTGAGACGACCAGATCTCGGAGTCATCCAGAAGGGAGCCAAGGCTGATCTCATCGTCTGGAACGCAGCTGATTCACCCGCTCTTCTGGGTTGGTCTGACCCCGTGGCAGCCGTCATGCTACACGCCAGTGTCGGCGATATCTTGCATGTTTTGGTTGACGGAAAGTTCGTCAAGAAAGATGGTAAATTGACTGCCACCGACTACCGCAAGACGAAGCAGAAGTTTCTCCAAAGTGCAGCAAAGATCAAGAAGATCTACAAGAATCTCAAGTATCCAGACCTCGAAGGAGAGTTCAATGGCGGCGGCTTTTACTACGCTTCACCTAGAACGGTAGATCTGGAGAAAGGACTAAAAGCCAAGACCGATTGATCTAAATGTTTGTATTATCAGCTCTGTAATAGCTATTTTATTTAATACGTTTGTCGCAACAGCAACGAAGCTCTCTTATTCTTCGATCTTAAACCGAACCTGCCATGCTCCATCCCGATAAGTGTTACAATGGAATTTAGGTTAACCGGTGTCTATGTATGAATCCTAGATGTATCCAAGAACTGTTGACTGAAAGGATAGTCGATGTAACCCTTTGGTATCTTCGGGGTATAGAAGTAGGTTCGATCATAGCCCTCTAGACCAACGCCTGTCTTTAGTCGAAAGACGAGATCTGGATTCGCAACGAAATATCTCCCAAAAGATATCAGTACCTCATATCCCTTGTAGGCTTCGTCCACTGCCGCCATGGCCGAGTCACCGTTGAAGCCTCCAGAGATGATGACCGGACTAGCGTTGTCCCACAACTCAACTATCCAACGAATTGTTCGCTGTCCACCGCAATCGGCATCATCGTTACCGCGTATACGAGCCTCAATTAGATGCAAGTATGCAAGTCCCATTTCTTTAAGCTTCTGGGCAAGGTAGCGGAATTGAGGGTCCGGGTCGTCCATGAGCATGCCAAGGAAATCACTGTACGGGCTGAGACGCATCCCTGTCTTGTCTGCGCCGATAGCTTCGATGATAGCCTTGGCTACCTCAATATGGAATCGGGCACGGTTTTCAATACTTCCTCCCCAGCCATCAGTGCGTTTGTTGCAAGTATCCTGCAGAAACTGGTCGGGGAGATATCCATTAGCACCATGAATCTCGACGCCATCGAAACCAGCGGCAATTGCGTTCTTGGCTGCAACTACATAGTCATCGATGGTGCTGCGAATGTCTTCCTCAGACATCTCTTGTGGTGCTGACGTCGATTCAGAGACTGGGACTGCACAACTTGACATAAGATGAGAGCCATTTTTTGCAAGGATACTGGGGTCGCCGGCACGACCTTGATGCCAAAGCTGACAAAAGATCTTACAGCTTTTGGCATGAATGGCATCTGTTACGGCGCGCCAGGCTTTGATCTGAGCGTCACTCCATATTCCTGGTGCGTTGTCAGAACCAGCTGTACGGGAGGCTATGAAAGTGGCCTCGCTTATGATGAGTGTGCCAGGTGTAGATGCGCGTTGCTCATAGTATTCTGGAATTACCATGTCAGCACAATTTTGGCAGTTGATAAGACAATACTGACCTTGGGTCATTGGTGTAGGACAATGATTATCATCGCACCGGTATCTGGTCAAGGGAGCCATGACAACACGGTGCTCAAGTGAGGTTGACCCAATGGCCAGTGGCTCGAAAAGTCGGGACATGATGCTTCTAAGAATTGACGATAACAAGGCGTATTGCTTGATGAAACAATTAATCAAGTCCCAGTGATGGATGTATTTACAGGCTTTGATCATCACCGTAGTCAAATATTTCGGCTAGTCCACTCCATCATGGTGGAACAATGTATCCGCCCTGGTCCACCCTTATCGCTATCATCCGGGAGACATGCATAACCATCGGCATCTTTTGAGCCGACATGGCGGACCGCTAATAAGCTCGCGTTTCTTATTTCCGACACGCAGCAACGCGAGAATGAGCGAACTGCTGGGATGTCTCGCGCATTGTCGAATGAGCGTCATGTGGGGAGTGCGTGTTATTTCGGGAATAAGCATTTCTTCGGTTGGGCACATTTCTTGCGGCAGACTTTTGACGATGACATCAAACTCTTCGTCATCTTCCTCCTCCCGACAATTACTTTCTGTGCGGAAGATAACAGACACCTGATCAAGACACCAGTTGTCATCGCATTTCTCTCCTTCTTTCTTACTTCTATTACGTTTGCTGGAATAGAGACGGCTCAGTGGTACCCAGCAGCCCGGCGTTACGATCACTATGAGCTCCAATTCAAATTCTTTCGGCATCCCTCAATCGTCTACCGACAAGATCACACCGAATCCCACTCTGCACTCGCCGGTAGAGCCCTCTAATCATGATAATTCAAGGATCACAAACGTCGATAGCAGCTCAAGTACCCAAGTCGCCGACCGAAATGATCAAGACGACACTAGTGATACAGAGAGCATAGGCGGTCAGCGCAACATCGACCTTCCGAGAAAACGCCTCTTGATATCGATCACTGCTCTATCAGTATGTCTATTCGTCTCCTTTCTCGACCAGACCAGCGTTTCCACAGCTACACCTGCGCTTGCTGGGGAGCTCAAAACAGGCACGTCAACATCATGGATCGGTACATCGTTCTTGATTGCGTCGACAGCTTTTCAGCTCATAAACGGACGTCTGTCGGATATTTTCGGTCGTAAGAACATGCTCTTACTCTGTCTGTTTCTGATGGGTGTCGGAGACCTTGCTTGTGGTTTTGCAAAGACGCCAGTGCAGTTGTATGTGTTTCGGGCAATTGCTGGTGTTGGAGGTGGTGGGATTAACAGTCTTGTCATGATCATCGTCAGTGACATTACGTCTCTTCAAAATCGCGGGTATTACCAAGGTAAGTGGATATCGCACGCCATATGGAAGGCTGTTCAATACATTCTTGGCTAACAAGAGTTTGAAGGAATGCTAGGAGCTATTATTGCTCTTGCCAACGGTATAGGGCCTTTTCTAGGCGGCGCTATTGTCCAATCTGCAACGTGGCGATGGGTCTTTTGGATGATCCCTATCATCACTCTACCTACCACCGCTATCATATGGTTCTACCTCCCACTCAAACACCGATCCGGTGAGTACATGGACAAGGTCAAGAAAATCGATTACGGGGGTATTGTACTCAATATCGCCTCGACACTCTTACTGTTGATCCCTATATCTGGAGGGGGTGTCACCTACGCTTGGACGTCAGCATTCTTCATCGCTACTGTTGTTGTCAGTGTCTTTCTGGCTGTTCTCTTTGTCCTGTATGAATGGAAGCTTGCGAAACTTCCCATCATGCCTCTGCGACTGTACAAGGCCCCTCATTGCTGGGCACTCTATTTACAGTCCTTCTTGACAGGACTGGCTTATTTCGGCAACTTTTTCTATCTGCCACTATACTTTCAGTCAGTGCTCGGATACAACGCCCTTGTTGCCGGTGCCCTTATTCTCGCTGTGGTCATCCCTACTTCGTTTACATCTATCCTGTCAGGCCAGTATATGAGCCGTATCGGCAGTTATATGCACTGTATTCTCACCGGTTTTGCTCTATGGACGCTTGGAAATGGCCTTACACTTATGTTCAACCGGGATATCAAACTTGGACCGCTTATTTGTATACTAATTGTGGAAGGTGCCGGTATTGGATTTACCCTGCAGCCTACGTTGGTAGGTATGTATGCAAACGGTCGCAGTGAAGACCGAGCTGTAACTACGGGACTGAGGAACTTCATCCGGACCATTGGTGGAGCCTTCGGAGTAGTCATCTCGGGCGTCATACTATCAAACACTCTGGAAAAGCAGCTTGGTAGTGAAGGCATTGTATCGGACGATACCATCGCTCAACTGACGTCATCGACTTATTCCTTGAGCAGCATGGGCCTGTCTCAAAATACCCAGGATCTCGTCCTTTCGGCTTACATGCAGGGAATTCATTATACCTTTGTCTTCTTTACTGTCTGCTCCGGGCTAAGTCTAGTCCTCACATTCTGGGTAGGAAACACTAGTCTCAAAACGCCCCCAAAGCCGGAGGCTGAACCATCATCATTAACGGATAACTCTGGAGTGGAGGATGAGAGCACAGGCCAGGTCGACCTCGAAAAGGGAACACCAAAGACGACTTGAATTAGCCTGTGGCAGATAAAAGTGGCGATGGAGATTATCCTCTCCACGTATTAAAGACATAGATAGTATTGTAAAAGTCATTGTATAATTTAGTTATTGGGAGACCGATGTTGTACTCATCCGTGTGCCACGTGCTAACGGGGCTGGTGAGGCGGGTCTACGAGGCTTGGTAGTTGCGTGGCTTGGAAATGACCTGAACATGTTTGCAGACTAACGAAGTGACTTATGAGCTCTGGCAACGGGCGTGCATAGCTTTGTACTACTCTTAGTAAGAAGGCTTATAGAACATCTAATCCTACTTATAGTTAGGCTGGGACTGAATTACGGACTCGTCACTAGAAATGTTTAAAAATGTTATCAGTTTCATACTAAACTTCATGGATGTGTTAGGTAAGTTACTGCGCAGCTTAAGGTTAAAATAAGCTAATTAGCATAGTATATAAGCGTAATGTCTCTAACCTACAGCTATTGGACCCCAGTAGAAGCTTAATTTCCACAAGTTATGGCTGAGTACTGTGGCTAATTGACTACCCAGTAGCGATTCAATGAAAAGGAGGAACTAGTTCGTTTAGCTTCCCAATAGTCTCTTCAGCCGCACTTAACAGGTTTTCATATTTATTATTTAAACACAGAAAACAAACAGAAAACAGTCCAAACGTGCTGCTCAACCTAACCACCACTTTCCTCACAAATTTAATCCAGGCCATTCACCAACATGGTTTCTTTAAAATTCATAGCCAGAATCTTTGCATACAGCACCTTTGCCGGCGTCAACGCTGGACTATGTCGACCTAGTTCATCTTCCATCAAGCTCTCTTCTTCCACTACGCTACCGCCTATTACTACCATTACTGCCGCTACGACCACGGAGACTGGCGCATCTGTCACCACTACTGGAGATCCAAAGACAATCGCAACCACTCTCTCAACGTATACTACGACTGCGAACACTGAGACTCCCACGACAGCGCCCCAACCCGATACCAAGCTTGCTGATATTTTCGGCATTACATATGCGGAGTGTCTCGCTGCATGCGATAATAACCCTGCCTGTGTGGCTGTCAACTACATCCCGAACTCGCAGCAGTGCACTCTGCTGCCCAACCCCAACACCACGCCTGGCGAGGTTTTTGGCCTCACATATGAACAATGCCTTGCTGCATGTGATGCTACCACCTCCTGTGTAGCTGTTGACTACCTTGCGGCTACACAGAAATGCACACTGCGCTTCAGTTCCACAAATCCTCCTAATCCTGAAAGCAACCCTAATGAGCTATTTGGCCTCACATATGAACAATGCCTTGCTACATGCGATGCTACCACCTCCTGTGTAGGTTTTGACTACCTTCCGACTACACAGAAATGCACACTGCGCTTCAGTTCCACAAATCCTCCCGATCCCGAAAGCAACCCTAATGAGCTATTTGGCCTCACATATGAACAATGCCTTGCTACATGCGATGCTACCACCTCCTGTGTAGCTTTTAACTACGTATCGGATATACAGAAGTGTACTCTTCTCTCCTCTACTTTATAAAGTAATCTCCTTAAGTTATTTTACTTGAAAATTATACTTATTTATATCTTTGCTTGATAAGGATTTAATACTATAGTCTTATTAGTAAATATCAATATTAAAAATAGGAACTTATAAAGAAAATTGCAATCACCAAGCAACCTGCCAAGACCTCTAACTTACCTATAAGTCAACCCAATGATGTAAAAAGATATGAGAGGAAATTTCGTATGTATAAGATAGAGAATTTTATGCCGACGGTTAAAAAGTCATTTAGCTATGAAGGAAGCTGCCGTAATTAATCGACCGAGATTTCCATGATCTAGTAGACTTCCCCCAGTGAGATAATAAGATAAGCAAAGAAACCAACGGTAATTCAACAGTAATGCAACCGAGGGATAATAAATACTACCACTATAATTAACCCACTTACTTCGCCGAAATGTTTTATTATAGGAGTGATTGGCAATCATATGTTTACTATTGCATGCATTGCCGCATTATTGTCTGCTACTGCTTATGCTAACCCGCATACTCAACATTAAACTTATGCTCACGCCTTTTAGACCTAACACGAATCTCCCACTTTGGTTCCCTCTGTAACCCATAGTAACCTTAAGGTCATTATTTTTCTCCAGCCCTTAAATGGATCTCCTACTGCTTTCCACTGCTCGCTTACAGGCTTGTCCCATTCGCACTTAATACGACACAGAGTTTGGACACCTGAGTTTGGCCTTTTTAATGCCGGTTCTTTAGTACTGCATATAATGCTAAAAGAATATTTTACGGGAAGGTCTTAAGCCCGGTAGATTTTACTATAAGAGATAGGTATTTAGGATTACTTCCTAATCTTTTTACCTCAGAAAGTTATAAATAAAATGTAATTAAGTTTAATACTAAAGATATTAATATCTTAAGTAAATATTACTCTATTTTTATTATTTTTTTAATTCTTTCTTAATTAGTATAGATCTTATCCTTATCATTAAGCTTAAGATATTTAATGTCCTTACTAACTTAAATTCTATAGTAATATCTTAATCGCCGAGAGGTTACATCTAGAAGGATTTAGAAAACTTCTCTAGGTAGGAAATACCAGTCTTAAAACGCTATTAAAGCCAGAGGCTGCATAACCATTATTAATAAATAGCTCTAGGGTAGAGGATGATACCGCGGGCCAGGTCGATCTTGAGAAGGGAATACTGAAGTCGACTTAAATAGCATTTAGTAGATAAAAGAGTTGCATGATTCATCCCAACGCAAAGCACACCACTAAACCTTCCTAGAGAAACGAGGGTACTGCTCTGGCATCTAGTATGGCTAGGAAATTACTCAGGAGCGGGTGAGAAATAAAAATGAAGATCTAAAGGTATATAATTGTTCCAATGATCAAAGTACCTTTTTAGAAAGATTTACCTTTTAATACTGGCTTGTGAATGAGCTGTGTTGATTGTTAAAGTTTGTAATTATAAAACCTGCTATCGTATACCTCTTGAGCCGGAACAATTCGACGACTGATCCTCACATTGAAATCCCTTTGGAAGAATATACCGTAGCAAAGACTGGTCCATGGCTTTTGATGATTGATGCACTGGATATCATATCTTCGGAACAACTGTTTAAGGACTCAAAGCTTAGTTACAAAGGAACTTGAAGTTAAAAGGACCCAATTGAAATTGAGAACCGAGGCTTGCTTACCTCAATGAATACTTTGTTCAAATTCATCATGGCGATTGGAATGCCTAAACATCTTGTCATGCCGTATCCAAAGATCAGCTCATGAACCTTTCCCATAGCTAGAATCTGCTGGCCGTCGTCGTCGTAGCTTTCGGATAACCATCGCTCAGGCCTGAAAACATGAGCGTCTTCGCCGAAAACAGGATTCAGCTGTGTGCCCCAGGCATTGAAGCCGACATAGACACCGCCCGGGATAAACCGCCCGTCGGAAAGTTGAATACCTTCGGGGGGCGATTCTCGTTCACGTAGTTGTGTAATCGGCGGAAACCGTCGGAGGCCTTCACGGATGACGGCTTGTAGATAAGGCAACTGCATTGCTTCCGAGTTCTTCGCTGGGGAGGAGAGTAATCCTCGTGCTTCTGCCTGGTCGATCTCCTTTTGCAGGCGGTTATACACTGTTGGAGTTGAGATAACAGCTAGTAGAGTGGCGCGCATTGCTGTTGCAGTTGTATCGGACCCGGCCACTCTGTTGGAATGAAGGTAAGCCTTTCATGCCATACTCAATGACAGAGCTTTAGAGATTGTCGTATGCGTAGAGGGGTCGGGTGTACTGACAATGATATAGATACTTCCATCTCGGCTTCGTCGGGAGTGAGGCCACGTTTCATGAATGAGCCCAACATGTCTGCCTCTTGGTTTTCTGGCGTCTTGAGTCGATCATTTATAACCTCTCGCGACAACTGTGTCCCATAGACTCAATCAGTAGGGAGATAACTCATCACCATTAAATTGGTGAAACTTGATGCAACTTACCTTCATGATGATACCGACGCCAGACCTGTCATTTGCAGTTGGCACGACGAGTCTTCTAAGCAGGGGCACTGATGCTACGAATCGAAGCACCAAATTCAGAACGAGAATGACCGAGAAATGTTGCACTATTGGTAACTGTGTCTCGATCGTCGCGATAAAATTGTATTTGTCGGTGTCGGACCGGACAAAGCCCATTGGTTTCCCGAAACAAAGATGAGTTATTATGTCAATAGTCAGAAATTGTAGTCGGCGGGCAATATCCAAGGGCGTGGTTCTACCAGGCGCCGAGAGCCAACGTTGTTCGATGGTAGAAATGAACTCGTTGATTCTCTCATCGACGGCATTCTCGAGGCCTTGGATATCTTTGCCCGCGTACCCGAACGACATGCGTTGGCGTAGCCTGTTGTGACGAGGTATATCTCTCTCCGACACTGAAGTCTTGGGTTAAGCTTTTGCAATATGATACTTTGACATCAAGAATGAAGAGGTGGGTGAAAGAAGAAAGAAGCTGTTGAACTATCGACATTACTCACCGATGTTAGACACACGAGGGTCGATCCGAATGGCGTCGAACCACGGCCCTCGACGCCACTTGGAACCGACAGCTAAAATCTTGCGTGAGAGCTCCGGGTCATTGGTGACCAAATGATTAGGCCCGATCCGAGCAATAAGTCCATACTGAGTGTTGACGTCCACTAGGATTTCTGACAAGTTTCCCGAAGCAATTGTCTTGCAAAGCCAGAGGCGACTGTACGCAGCCCACCTTGGCCCTGCAAACTGTCTCAAATGGCAATGGGCGGTGGCAATCTTCCAAATCACGATCACAGCGCTTGCCAAAGCAACTGAATAGATGACAAAGACAAAGACGCTTGGTCTGTTGTTGGCATGGACATTGTCGATGAGAGCGGATAGGGCTTTCCAAGTCGAGGAGCTAGCGCGTTGGATCGTAGCGCCGGATGCATGTAAATTCAATAGCACATATTCGGAGACGACTGAAATTGATTGCTGAAGGTTGTAAAAGAAACCATGATAAAGTGGATGGTCGTTGCTGGCCACCCAGCTGAAAATAAATGGTGTGTGGTTCATGGTGGCGTGTGCACCCTTTCAAAGTACATCTGGAGAAAAGTTCGATAAACACACCATGGGCTCAGTCTCTTTTTTGAAGCAACATCAACTTCAGCCAAGTGGCTCGGAACAACCCATTTCTAAATAAAATCTCGACTCATTAGTAAAAGGAAATTTGCTGCTAATCCCTAGTGTGTTGCTTGTCTTTGGCATAAATCTGGTCATCCTCCGCCTTTCCGTATGTCCAAGACTGATTTACATGCATGCAGAATATCCAACACGCCGACCATATGCATGTTGTTAGTCTGAATCAGCCTATTATTTCTCACCCACTTCTCGTGTATTTCGTCGCCAGTCCCACAATGCATGAAAAACAAGCTTGCAAGGCCAGCGCAGTAGTACCTAGGTAGACACCCCCAATTCCGGTGGCCAGAAGTGGGTGGCGAGCAAATCGCCGCCGAATATGAGACTTTGATTAGTTCTGAACATCGGTAAGTATGACGGATTACAATTCGAGCTAAACACCACAGATTTAAACCTTGTCTCTCTAGAGCTGTAGCACCCCTATCTGGGATGAAACCGATCGATTGGAAAGCACCGTAGGTAATTGGGGGTTCACACCCGTTCTAGCCATACTGACATGCATTGGAGGGATACAAAACCAGCCAGAGCTTAGGTGAATCGTCAAGATCATCTGACCATGTACCAGATTATCGTGACCCAAGGAAGGTAATACACCAAGAATATGTTACAAGCGTGCAATTCACCACGGTTCTAATCCCGCCACGTTGATTACTTCCAAGTTCTGCTGGCTGTGAAACATGTCAAGGTTCCTCAACTTCAACACATCTCACAATACAACTGGCCAGATTCGTTGGGTCGAGAGGCGCAATCGCAATGGACAGCGTCAAACACAACTTTCGTATTTCCAACCACGAGGTTATTCGATCGAATCTTCTCGTTGGCAGAACGAAGCAATAACGGACACCAAAGGGATTAATTCAAAGCGCACGTCTTTAAAATTATCAACGGATCTGGTCGGACTATAATCAATATTTCAGTGCATGTAGTCTTGAGCTATGTAGTACACGAATTCTATGGAGTTCAAGACCAAAGAGCTTCAATCATGCCTCCTGCAGATTATCTGGGGACAAGGAACAGCATACCAGCCATCCTCGGCCTGCACCCAGTCTTCCCACTCCTTCAAAACCTGGAGCATATCCATTCCTCGAGATCCCGAAGTCTCTGCCTCGTTCCGAATCTGATCTGACGTCTCTTGGCTTTGGATGCTTCCCACAATAACGTCGGCCCACTCCCGACGCTCTTTAGGCGTCGAGTATACCCACGTTCCCACGCTAGCCTCTATGTTTTCTCTCATGAACCCAGCAGCCAAGGCGTGTGAGAAGAGCTTACGGCCGACGTACGGGTCCTGGCCCCGGCCAAGCAGCATCATGGGGATTGCATTGATGAACTCCTTCATGCATTCTTTCTCGGGCCAAAACGCCACCATGCCGTGGTCCAATTCACGGCAGCATACGAGGCCTTCGGAAGGCTTCGAAGCGGCACGCAACTCGCACATGAGCTTTGTGGCATCTTGCACGTGCATGTGAAGCTGGTGGGTGTGCACAACATCAAAGCCACCGTCGACGCTCACAACAGTATCAAAGATACTATTGGGAATTGACGCTGCCGTAAGATTGAGCCCATCGCCGATCTCGAATTGGACATTGGTAACCCCGGCTTTTCTGGCATTGTCACGCGCCATCGCTATTGCATCAGCGCCACTGTCGATCCCGAGGACTGTGGCAGATGGGAATCGCCGAGCTATATCGATTGTGATGCTTCCTGGACCACAGCCTACATCCAAAAGGGTAAAACCATCATGGAGTTCGTCGAGGACTGGTATGATGTAGGGGACTGAGTTATTCAGGGTACGTTCGGCAAGTCTGTCTGCAAGGTAGGCGTTGTTGGCGCCGATGTACTTGTTATTAGCAACAAGTGCCGCCGTGCCAGTTATCTTGCTCATTCTGCTATGTGGTAGGCGAGAGTGGCGTTGAGTAGTTAATTTGTTGCTGAGGATAATCAGAGTATGGGGGCCTGAGTAAATTGTGCTGGGTGACCTGGGCGCTGTCCAACTGCCTTTTTAGCCATCTCTACATTCGCTTCAATGCATCGCAGGGGCGAGGAGTCGTCAGCCTGTTCACTCAACATAAAGCGTCGTCGGGGTTAAGTGTTATTGACTGCAGGTATTCTGGGTCCTGACCGCGTTGTGCAACCAGGTGGGTTTTCTGATCCGATTCCAGCCCGCACCCAATAATCTTGTGTCTGAGCCGATAACCGTGGAGTCACCAGTGAAGCCACGCTGTTCGCTACTCTATACAGAACTAAACCGTAAAAGAGTAGTCACTTACTGAACCTTGAGCATGCCTTTGGACTCCTTACTCAGTGCAATCTTCCAATTTGTCCTCGAAAGAATCCCTGTAGACTTACGCACCTATCGCCCTACGAGCCACAGACATGAATACGAATGCATGTCGCCGGTTGATGCAAAGCGATACTGGGTTCCGATAACACTTGCATACACGATGGTGTAACATGAAGCAAACTACTTCACACCAACTAGGACATATATGGGCTAATTACTACGACCATTCCACACGGGATTTATCCTGCTCTGTCTCAGATACAGCATAGTGCCACAGCGCTAGGGTTAAAATTGTTCATAGGAACTAGGATATTGGAGCTATAGGGTAGGTGCTTAGTAGAGATTTTCTTTTTCTTACCCGCTGGCAGCTAATTAAATATTGCTCAGAATAAATAATATATTTTAAATGTACCCAGAGGCTAGTAACCACGTACATGGTAGTTTCTAACCTTACTTCAACCTACTGGAAATCTCCTATGGAAAGCCTTTTTAAATGTTAAACCGTAAATTATGGTCAAATTAAAATGTATCTTCAGTCACTGTCTAGCCTGTTAACCTTCTGTCGGGTAGTAATCCCTGCGCTTTTTCTATTTGAGACTTTATCTAGTCAGGCAACTCAAGTCGGATCACTAAACAATTACTCTGTGTAGAACATTACATCTTACTTGTTCAAGTCTTAGCACGATAGAGGCCGCGTAACCTCTGGCTCTGCGCTCTGTCCTGGTATTAATAATAAATAAGAATAAGGAAAGCTTGACTGTTTGTAGTTCGCCTTCGATATTTAGCGGGTTTCGTCGCGCGCTAGTTATGGCCTAGAATCCAATAGTTTGTGGCTACTCCACATTAACTGTTGAGGGTTATCAAATAGACTCCCACTTTCCGCTCTTTTACGTGTCGGAATACTTCAGGCCAATCATTAATACCACCTTCCTACTGCTTTAGAATACTCACTAATCAATGGCTTTCTTACATTTTCGTTCATCTAGATGTTATACAGTATGCTTAGCCAGATTAGGCCCTGATCTGTACGATACGTACGTACACATAGAGGGGCCTGCTTGCAGCACCTAAAATTGGACAAAACAAGCGGGCATTTTGACGAGTTATTGGGGATTTAGTGCCCGACTATCGAGGCACCTTGCCTATCCGGGCCTAAAAAGAAGAAGAAAATACAAATCAGGGTACTTCTGACCGCCTGAATGTAATATGACAAGGGGTCTGGAGGATCATATTAATCCGATGCTGGATATCATCCCTGTACCAGTCTTATTGACAATCTGCTATTAGCGTTGCAAAGGTAGCGAGGGTTCAATGGTCTTAAGAATGACTTTAATCCGCGGCCTGGGGATTCGCCATGCTGAACTCCATCATCTTCGTCGTTTACTTTCGCAATGGTTGCTCTCAAGTCCGTTTTGCTGGGCTTTGCCCTTGGCACCGAGGCTCTAGCCGTCACCACTCCCAGCGTGGTCTGCAATAGCAAGCTTGGAACCTCCAGTATTCCCTCTAATAAGATCCCGAGGGCCACTACTACCGTGGACTATAAGGTCACCATCACCAAGAAATTCATCCGAAAGGTCAATGTCATTGTTATCCCGAGACCTCGCACTACTACCGTGACCGAAACTTCAAAGACGACCACTACCACCATGGCCCCTGCGGACGTTGAGACAGCGACCGAGATTGTCACTGGTAAGAAGCCACTCGGACCCTTGAGAAAGCATCATACTGATCGACATTCCATTTAGACGAGCAAACCGAGATAGAAACCGTGGATACCACCACCACAACTACCTCGACTTCATTCACAACCACCACCGTGTCCACCACCAACACCGTCGCCGCCCCTGCTGGTTTCACTCCCCTCCTCGAAGCTCCCGACTACGTTGCCAAGGTCAAGGCCAGGGCCGTTCAGCAGGCTGCAGCTCGTGTAATCCCTGGTCTTCGCGCTGGCCAACAACTATATGCCCAGAGAATTGACTGTACCAAGAGAGTTCCTTATACCACCATCAAGTCCATCACCACCACAGTCCAGGGCCCGCGCAAGACCCTGTAGCCAAAGACGAAGACCAAGACTATTACAACGACCGAGACAATCGTCGAGACAAGTTATCCTCCTGATGTTACCGAGACAGAGACTGAAACTGTCTCGCCTACTACTACAGTACAGACCATTGTTACACACGAGGCTACCAGCGTTGAGACAGGTAAGTCTATACTTTACCCGAGCCATGCAGGATATGTACTAACTTCTGTACCCAAGTCACTGTTGAGTCTGATGTGCCTGGTGATACCTTCTACTCCGCATGTGGTAGCAACAACATCATGCGAACTGCCAACGGAGGTTACCCCGTGGTGAACATTGTCGTACGGTCAGGTATGCAGTACAGCGCCAACTTAATCGCCGGAGTTTCTGGAGCCTACAATTGCTGTGTCAGTTGTATGCAAGATCCTTCTTGCTTGATGGCACTCACCCCTACTACTGGATCTTCGTGTTACAACTATGTTGTGAACAGTGCTGCGGCGAGCTGCCCCAACAGTCAGCTCGTATGGTCTGATTACTACAGTAGCACTACCAGATCACCGGTTTGGGTCTGGTCTAATGGTCCTTGTGGTTCCATGGGCAATCTAGGTAATCGATAATGGACAGACTCTGCCATTTGCCCCGAAGAAGGATACTGCAGAAAACAAGCCGTCATGGAGGTAAATAAAAGAACATAAGACAAGTTATTTCAACTATCAAAAATTACATAATTGAACGCTGTAACTCACACTCAAACCGTGAAGCCTTTGCTTTGTCATAAACTGAGGCTGCCTATGAGGGAGCGATGACCCTCTCCTATAGGCCGTCTATTGCTGGTGTGAAGAAATAGTCCTTCTACTCACTGACGGAAGCGCAGATCTAATGCAGAAGATATCAACGGCCAAATCTCTATGTCATTGGACGCTAAAAGGTACATTTAGAGGGCATTGTAGGCGTGTGATGAAGGAAACGCTGACGCGGTTTGGCTACTTGGCTATGGCCCTTTTAACCACATTAGGACAACCCAGATGACAAGCCGCTCCTGTTTGCCAATGTAATGAAGAGATCATCGATCTACTACGGCCGAGTTATACAAGCTTGGGGGTTCAGTCATTCAATAACAATTTTTGAAGAAAGGCCTGATATAGTGACTCTTTTCTTTTTATATAAGATTCTTATGCTGCAGACGCCGATGGTCTCGGCATGGGGACCCTTTCATCCCTTAAACCAGAGTTATTGATAATAGGATAAGTTTTGGAAGCGTGGGTATGCATTGCAGAAGAGAGCTCAGGAACTCACAATATTCCGCTGATGTCGGATGTGTGCTACGGCTATGGAAGAAAGTCCGTGTCCAAGAAATTAGTTATCCCCTGTGTGAAGTTAAACGCCAAAGTGGACTGTATCTTATCGGGATGTAGTAATGAACGTACTAAACCGTGTAAGTTCAGGAATCCAATAATATGTTAGAGATTTATCTTGTGTATTCTCACTTCTATCATTGTTAGAACCATGTACTCGGAAGTATATTCCTCAAGTCTATATACAATCATACACCACGTATATACTCAGTCTATTCCTAACTTGCCTTGGTTGCAGGTCGTTGGCCATGACCCCTCTTATGACTGCAGGATTAGGTAGGGCTTAAAAGAAGGCAATAATATCGCCTAAGCGGGTAGGTAAGTTATTATTTACCATACTTATCTGCTAAAGCCCTATGATAGAGGACTTTAGAAGCTATTTACTAGCCCGGCCATCCATAGTGGTGTCAAAAGAGCCATTTATGAGGACCTTTAGTAGCGTAAAAGCTACACTGATATATACCTAATAATAGAAGAAACGGTAGTAGCTATAAAAGTCCTTGCCTTGCGCGTTTAGTCATTAACTGAAGTGCACAAGATTATAGGCTGTGTAAAAGAGTATTATAATCTGATCTTTATAGCCTTCCTATTTAGAGTCGTCGAGAAGGTAGAATAGTTAAGGATAGAGCCTTAAGGCAATAGTGTACCAAGCCTTGTCACCTTATACTCATAGTGAGGACTGGAATACACGCCATTGGAAGGAACTCAAAGATCTTACCCCAGGATCCAGTTTTTTGTCTCTCAAGATCATCCAAATCCGAGTTCAATAGGTAATATATAGTCGATTTATCACGCATTAACATATCTTGGCCATATTTTGGTACAGGTCTTGCTAACATTTAAGAGACATGACGCTTAAAACTCTGTATTTGTAGACTGAAATGAAATGGCGACTTGGATAGAGATAGGTCGGATAAAGGCTGTCTGGACTTATACATATCGACAAGCAGTAGTAAGCCGCAACCGGTGTTCACACTACTAGAATAAACTGCCAGTCAGCGTACGATCAGGCTTATCTGAGTCTTGGAGGGACGGGGTATTGAAAATAAAGACTACCCTCTTAGCGATAATATTTTAAACCTCCCACGTCTAGGCCTATTTATTACGCTCAGATACATCAAGCCTGCAGAACTTTAGTAAAGTCCTAAGCATCTAAAGCATAATAAAGACCTATCTATATACTTATCTGTAGTATAATACCTACGACCATAAAAGTAGGATCCGTGGTACTGCTACTCGTAGGAAATAGGAAGAAACATAAGAGACATATAGCACGAATAGTCCCGAGAGAATACGACATGGATCGCATAAATAACATTATGGGCCAGCCTTGGGAGAAGAGTGACCTGTGAAGTTTGCTGTCTTGCTGCCACGGCCATAGTCACCCAGAACAGGAGCTTTGAGGTTTCGTAGTGTTTATAGGGGCTTCTCTTCTCGCTAATGAGAGGAAAGTAACGATGGTTATACGTAATATATCTAAGGTGATTGAAATTAGGTTAATAAGCTCGGGCAATGCTATTGGTCTTGAGAAGAGTGATCTGTTGACTCACATGTTGAATAGTTCAGCAATCTCATCTATCCCAAGCGCGATGTTACCAAGTGCTCGTGGCCTTTCTAACGTAGGAAAAGAAGCGCGACGTTTAGTTGATAGCTCTATACCAGGACGCTAAGTAATGCATAGCAGATCTGTTCTATTGCCTATGGAGCTGGAGGGCCCTAAGGTAGTGAACATCTCCTTAGGGGTAGAAGTCTAACCCAGCCCAGTCCTTACCGTCTCCCTAATCTAGATAAAACATCTTTAATGGCCTGATAAGCAGGAACGGTAAATATAAAAAAGAAGATAATAAGTTTAAACCCAACCTCGGCGACTTTAGCAAACATCCATAATAAAGTCACACCATGCCCTACCAAATTGAGTAGCATAGGCATGCCTCTTTTTCTATAGTAATACCCTAAGGAACCCGACATCCACACCAGCCTTAACAGCAGCTCAAAGTCTCCAAATAGCCTCGTCAAAGCCATATATCTATAGAGCATTGGTTCTAGCAATAATTACAATACCAGAACCAAGGTCTTTACGAGCTTAATAGGCGGCAGCAATACCTTACTCAAATACATTAATGCTAACCACTACCTTGCCGCCGAAATAGCCGCATCGCTTGGTATAGATTTAGTACTCGATATAAAGATCAGCTATACCAGACTAATAATATTAGGCGACGGTTCGAGCCACCATATTAGGACTGCTATAGCCCATATCGTTATCTACCATAAACGGTATAGAAGTATTAAGGTTAGCGATCATCTTAGCATATTCATACATATTATTATAGGATATAAAGCCGAGGTCAGGCTAGCCGAGCTAGGATACTACAATACCAATGCCGGTCTATAATATACCATATTAGTATTAAAGATAATTATAAAAGGTCTAGAGCTTAACTTACCATATAAAGGCACTTAAATCTTACCTCGAGTACAATACATGCGCTAAACCCTTCATTAATACCTGGCGTGACTAGAATCTCATCAGACTCCAGCCTCTAACGAAGCTTAACAGCGTTGGAGATTGTCGAGGCATTGTGGCCATTGCTATGACCGTTAGTTTTACCGTTGTTGTAACAAACGTTGAAGAATGTTATAGTTCTAGGTAGAATAGTTTTAATATTCTGACTGTTTGAATATTTCTGTTCTTTTTTTATTTAAGAGAACTTATTTAATTGAATAAATTTATTAAATAAATCCTGCTAGGTTGTATTCAGAGCATTATTTCAAGCCGATAAATTACCCGTATGTCCGACTGGACAACTTCTAAGCTAGGGCCCTAATCTTCTCGATTTGTCTGGTTAACAGTCTAGTTACTAGCCGGTATTCAGATTAAAGCTATGCCTAAGTTAGTATGTAATTAGTAATGAACTACCTAGATATGAATATCTTTAATTTAATCATTAATTAGATAAACGTACATAACATACCGCTGTTAAAAAAGATTAAAAATAGTATAACTATTAGGAAATAAAATTAGAATTTTATTAATTTACGTTTAAAATAATTACATAAATACTAACCTCTTCAGGTACTTGACTTATATAGTTTCTTATTGATATTCTCTTTTAAGAAGAAAAACTTACTATTTAGTAAGAAAAGTATACAGGGTCATAGGGTATGCGGAGTGGTGGTAAAGAACCAAGTCTCAGAGAGTACCGTATCGACTGAGCAAATTCACCACGACCTGTAGATCCGTTTCTTTTGATTTAAAGCCTCCGATTGGTCTATAATGATTTAGAGATCTGACATTCACGCTAAAAAGCAGAGTTTTGGTGTGAATAGGGACCTGCAAGTCGTGGAGAATTTGCTTAGTCGACACGGTACTACGTAATAGTATTTTTCAGCGCGTGCTGTTTGGCCGGCATTATTACTTTCGCACTGTATCCACATAGTTTAGCTTAGACCCCCTTGGATACCCCAGACCAGAACCTTGTAGGTAGTGGAGTTAACTTGTTTCCCCGCACAACCACCATCTTTTTCCTGTTTTCAACCTCCCTGGTAATTTCACCCCATTATTATGTACCTCCACTCTGCCTTCCCCAGCTTTTACCATTCACCACGATATTTCGGTCAGAAATGATTGGTCGTGGAGGGCAGTCTCTGCTCATTTGGGTCGTGCCATGGGGATAGCTAATCGTCATTCTCCTGCTTGTCCTTGGCTCAAGGGCGTATTAGAGCATGGATCGACAACTGGGCTACTCTAAAGGCGATAAATCGGAATTTTGGCTTTTTGGAGCGAAGAAAAACAGGATCTACCTCTTGAGCTGTTAGGCAGTTTGGGAGCTATTTTTTTCCATAAAGGCTATCTTCCGGCTACTCTCTGGTATATAAAGTCTGTCGTATTCCCCTAAATGAGTTACAGTTACTTTTCTATTCCAATCAACCTCATCAATTCATTAAGCGAACGCTCTTGTCTACAACACCAACTATCATGGCCGCTAAGGATAATGAGATCTTCCACGACGAAGATGACGGCACCATCGAAGATATCAACATCGTGCCCACGGCAGACCTCCCCACCAAACTCGCAGAGAACGTTGCATATGGCCCCGGAGGCATTCGAGGAGTCATTCAGTCTCCCTTTGTCTTTGGCGCTGCCTTTTTAGCCTCTCTTGGCGGGTTCTCCTTTGGTTATGACCAGGGAGTTATTTCTATTATTAATGTCATGCCTCAATTTCATGATGTCTTTCCTAGGGCTGCGTCCGGCTTTGGAAAGGGTTTCATGACTGGCATGCTTGAGTTTGGTGCTTTCGTGGGCTGTTTCTTTATGCCCTGGATGGCTGATAAAATCTCTCGAAAGAGGGCTTTGGCTGTTGTTGTAGTTATTTTTAACATTGGTGCTATCCTCCAAACTGCCGCTGTCAACTATGAGATGCTTGTTCTCGGACGTACAATTGGCGGAATTGGAGTCGGTACTCTTGCATTGGTAAGTCTTTAACCTTTATACCATGCTTAAATATTTTAGTCTAACACCTATCCAGGGCGCCCCTCTCTACATCTCCGAGATCTCGCCCCCTAATCTACGAGGTACTCTTCTAGTTCTCGAATCTATTTCCATTTGCGCCGGCGTTGTTGTGTCTTTTTATATCACATATGGAACTCGTCATTTAGATGGCGAAATCGCATTCCGTCTACCCCTGGGTCTCCAGATGGTTTCTGCTACAATCGTTGGAGTCGGTATTCTCTTCTTCCCTTACTCGCCCCGATGGCTTGCTCTTGTTGGCCGCACCGACGACGCTCTCAGCAACCTTTCTCGCATGCGCCGCCTTCCTCCTGATGATTCTCGCGTCCGCACCGAGTACCAGGGCATCATTGCTGAGGCTCAGTTTCAGAAGACTGTTCTTGAGCGCCGTCACCCCGGAAAGCATGGAATTAAGCTCGAAATCCTGACGTGGCTAGATCTCTTTAGCCCCAAGACATGGCGACGAACTGCTGTTGGTTGCGGTATACTTTTCTTCCAGCAGTTCAGTGGAATCAACGCTTTCATCTACTATGCCCCGACCCTTTTCAAGTCACTTGGCCAGTCTGAGGAGATGTCTCTTACCATGTCTGGTATTTTTAATGTTCTTCAGCTGGTAGCCGTCGGTATCTGTTTCTTCATCATCGATCGTGTAGGCCGTCGTCCTCTGGCTATCTTTGGTGGTGTTGGAGGCGCTGTTTCTTGGGGTATTATGGCTATTCTTGTTGGGATCTTCTCTCACGACTGGAAGGCCAATGCAGACGCCGGTTGGGCTTGTGTTGCCATGGCGTTTGTCTTTATCCTCTGCTACGGAATTTCGTACTCTCCCCTTGGTTGGTGTCTCCCTTCTGAGGTCTTCCCTAGTGCTACCCGATCTAAGGGTGTCGCTTTGTCGACTGCAACCTGCTGGATTTGCAACTTTATTGTTGGTAAGTTTTATTTTTAATCTTGAGTTGAGAAGTTAATTTTTAACGATCTATTTAGGCGTCATCACTCCTCCCATGCTTGAGTCGATTGGTTTTGGTATATATGTCTTCTATGGATCTTGGTGCGCTATCGCAGCTATCTGGGCCTACTTCCTCGTCCCCGAGACCAAGGGCAGGTCCCTTGAGGAAATGGATCAAGTATTCGGCGACAACAGTGGTCAAGAAGAGAAGGAAATCATGAAGGCTACTGCTGCACAGGCTAGGAGTGCAGGTATTCCTGTCCACAACGTTTAACCTAGATTCCCTTTGTACTTAAACAGCGAAATGCTATTTATCATCTAGAACATCATTTTTCTTCTTGTCATGCTAGCGTCTGGTGTGTAAATGAATCGTTTCTCGTGACACGAAGGTCCTGGGAACCTAGCATCAAGTCATGAATACTGGGTCTGCAAAGGACGCGAGGAATCGCCTGAACAGTCAGTTAGGAAATTCTCTCGGTCAATATCTCCCTCCTACCCCATAAACCGCAGGTGGGTACGCGCCAAGAGGTGTCCGTCCAAACCCCTGTCCTTGATTCTTAGCGAGTTTACTTATTGTGGAAAATTTCGGCGATGGCTGTAACTCTTCAACTTAGAAAACTACAGGTGGGGTTAAGGTTGCATTGGCCAAGATTGCTCTGTTGGGAAATGCGCGGCGACCTACATATTACTGGCGATCCCGCGCTCTGGCGAAGCCAACCGCTTATAGCAAAGCGGATCGGCACATTTTCCCATGACGTTCCTCTGGTTGGCGGGTGCATGACTCAGCTGCCTTCAGCCTGACCTCATCCCGGTATTTCACCTTCATGCTACATCCCCCGGATTCCTCGGAGAGGCTCATTGACAATAACGTCATGCGCTAAGATACCCCAAGGTATTCGATCTGGCGCGTGCGGAGGTGAACATGGTTCTCCGCACTTATCCATCTTCACTTTCCACGGATTAGTTCCAGGCCAACCAATGTCGGCTTGGCCTTGGTCAAGTCAAGGGCACAGTATTTTAAATTAGATTCTTAATCTGGATCCCTGCTTTGTGGCATTTACAATGCATATATTACCTCATCTTTATTCGGAGTGGTATCCGATGATTAATCGCACAGGTCGCCGTCTCGATTTTACATGCTCAGAGCATCCAACCGCGATCATTTTAACCAGATGGATACTCGGAGAGTTTCTAACAGTAACCAAATTTTGAGTAGGAGCTACTACACCCTGCTGTTTCCGAATCTATCGAATATCATATGACGCTACATGAAAGTCCATAATAGACTTAGGGTAACTACGTAGAGGTTTGATTATTAGAGACCATATATCGACCAGAATTATATTTTAACTAGATATTATAGTAAGAGAGACAGTATATATATAATAAGGTATTATATTTATAGTATATTGTATTATTCTATTAATAGTAAAGTACACGATACCTTTTCCTTATTATAAACACAGTGATTAAGTGTGGCGTTAACTCTAAAGGTTTCTAGAATAGCTTTATTTACTTAAGATTAATTACTAAGGGAAGGGGTTTAATACTTTTATAGTAATCAATTAATATATACTATACATAGTCAAGATTAGCCGTAGAAGAAAGTAATAACTATATTAAGGGGCCTTTAACTCTTTATCCAGGTTAACTACAATAAGCTGTAGAAGGATCATAAAATCAACCTAAAGCAAACGCAGCCAACAGGCCGAAAAATACTACAATGACAAAATCTATATACCTAGAGCGTATTTTCCAGTTTCTGTTAACTATGTCATCAACTCTACGCCATTCCCAATTCTTGATGGCTTGATACTCTAGTAGCAAGTCAGGCTTGACTGGATCGGGCAGTATATCTGTCAAATCGAACAATAGCTTAAAGCCCAATTTGACAAGTCGCTCAATAACGGGGTTCGGATGACCTATGTGCTGCTGTTCACGCACTTTGGGCGTAACCACTGTCAAAAGGATTTGGCGGCCAAGCCAATGAAGTTGTCTGTTATCCTGTTAACATATGCGCGGTCAACAAACCCGTCCTCTTACCTCGGAAACCAGCAGGTACTAAACTCTTCGACAAATGCCGCCGCAGGCTTCCGTCCTTTTGCTTGGTCTTCGTCGTTGGTCCATTGATCGAAAGGGAGCTTTTGGAACCACTGGAAGAAACCCTCCAGCTCTTCCCAATTTCGGGGAGAGTTGACGGCAAAGCTCCGAGAGCCATCCGAAGCCTCGGTCTTGAAATGAGCCAGTACGCGCTCTGTCCAAGCAGGCCATGCAGCCGCCAAGTGTGGATGAGGCTCCTGATTTCGGGCTCCACAAAGCTTTCTTAGATATGTTTCGAAATAGGCAGACCCAATCACCGACATCTGACCCTCCCAAGGGGCGCTAAATGTTCCAGGCAAGTTTCTCCATACCCCGGCGTGAAGTTTGTTGACGACTTCAATGCTATTCTTCGTTTCTTCTGATCCACTGCCAAACCACATCCAATCCAGGAAACGGTTCTGAGTCTCGTAGAAACGGCGATGAGGAACTCGCCATGATTTTCCGGTCGAGTGTATAGCGGCAGCACCGGCTGGTGTCTGGGTCAGGTGGATGAATGTTGCGCAGTATCCAATCGCGACGGCAAAGCTTGTTCCCGTGAAAAAGTTTGCTGTCCTAATGAGCTGATCATATTCTGTCTCAGGGTCCAGCTATTTACAGAATAAGTAATACGTATAAGATCAGATATCTATTCCTGCGAAAAAAACTTACTTGATCGAAATACTTTGAGATCCATTTTCCTTTTCGCTCGGACTCTGGCGGCCATTCTAGGAGTGGACGTTTAGGTGCTGCCGGTGGCCGTGGATCTCTTGCATTTTCTCCTAATTGGTCGATACTATCAGTTCCTGGCGGTAAGTAATTGGAAAGATCCAGCTTGTAGTATATCGGATCTCTCGCTTGTGGATTCTCAAGGGCCGACATTATGGGTTCTTAACAAAGTGGATTTTGGCTTTATAAAATGATTTCAAAACCCTTATAATGTGTGCTTCTAAGGTTGGAATCCCTCATTCTTAATTCTCAGTCTTGCCCAATCTTTTATATCTACTGCGATGTTGCCTGGCCAAGGGCTTCCGTGATGTATATCGGTAGCGCTCTCGGCATTTAATCACACTCGGACCCAGTGGCATGGCATTTCTTGCCGCTTAGTAAGGATACTCAATTGTTAATCCTAAAGCCTGATTGGCGGCTCCTAATAAGCCATGGATGGGGGTGGGATAGGTTACTAATATGTGTCTTGATTGATAATCCATTTGGTCTGTTTCCTGTCTTTAGGTTTTTAGGCACCAATCCTTATGCTATTTGACTAGCTTGTGGTGGTGGATTTGGTTGAGGGGTATGGGAAGGAAGACGTGATCTACTTAGTTGACTTTCCTTTTGTGTATTTGAGCTTCACTTCGTAAAATTGCCATTTGTCTTGTGATAAAACATCTCTAGTTTGTTAAAAGTGAAATAAGTAACATGTCTAGCCATTCTGTTGAAACGTGTAGAAATACTTATACTAAATCATATATTCATTACCTTGTTTTATTTTTACACCTTTTAATTACATATGATTTGGGTTGATTGAGGTGGAGTGTAGAGAGGGAAAAGTGGCCCCAGCAGTGGTTCTTGCAGGGGTTTTTATGCCATTGAGAAATAGAGTTGTGGCTGATATGGTGGGTAACCTTATTGAATTTGAGATATTGTTGCTTTTCGGTCTGTGTAGAGACCCCTATTGTTGATATTTCTGTGGGTTTTATTGGGACAGCTGGATCTCTTTTTTAAAGGTGCTACCAGACTCAATGTAAATTACATATGATTTTCAATTGACTAGTTTTATAATACTTGACTACCTAGTATTTAATCTAGTAATTACAAGAGTGTACTTGAAGACGCTATTGCATGATTTTAACCATTTAACTTTATTGTTTAATATTGAATACTATGCGGTGAGTTATTAAAACACTTCTACGGTACTCTTAGGTTTCCAGAAGATTACATGGTAGGATAGATCGCGGATGTATAACTCACTACCCAATATATAATACTGTCTGTATGGTCAACTCAAACTTTATCAACATGCTCAACCCTGGAATCAATATCTTCCTTCGCAGCACGCACGGCCTCCACGCGAGATAGCCGAGAGGGTACAAAAGGGGCTCGTACGTTATCCTGCGAAAAGAGTTCATCCATGTCCTCAAGAGCGAGACCTGAATAGCTCTGTTAGTGAAAATCCCAGGAAAGCGGGATATGTAGCTGTGACTAAATGAGTTACCTTTGGTTTCCGGGACAAAGACCCAAGCAAACACAACCATAGCAAAGCAAAATGAACCATATATGAAGTAAGTACCAAACCCGCCACGGCCAAGTGTGGCAAACATGCTTGGCGTACTTTTGGCGACAACAAAGTTGAACAACCATTGACTAGCGGTCGCCATACCCATCTGGAGTGCGCGCATGCGGGCAGCAGGGATTTCCTAGAAGGCAGTCAGCAACAAGATGGTGGTTTCCTAAATCAATTAACTTACGGAACAGTATGTCCAGACCACAGGGCCCCAGCCAAACTGATAGACTGCCGCAAAGATGTAAATGGCCACGATAGCGACATAACCAGCAGGCCCAACGGGTGAATCTGCGCCGGGAGGATCAAATCGGACATAAAACCCGACGTAAAACAAAGCCAGTCCCTGCACAATTGCAGTCCATAGAAGACTCTTCCGTCGGCCCAGCGAGTCGGTTACAAAGAATATGAAGATAGCACAGGACACCATCTTGACAATACCATAAATGCCTGTGGCGAATAATCCAGCTGAAGAGGACGACAACCCTACCGATTTGAAAATTGTAGGCGAGTAGTAAGTCATTGCATTGGTGCCCGTGAGGTTACTCCACATCATGAGTGTGATGCAGAGGAACGTTCGTCGCCGATATGATTTGACAGTGAAAGCTTCTTTGACTAGAGTCCAACCTGAGCTGTTAGCTGCCAAAGATCGCTCTTCCTCGAGCTGAAGAGAGATGTTCTCCATCTCTTCAACTACATAAGGGTGGTCTTGGGGCAGTCCCCTTAGCTTGGCAAGGACTAAGAGAGCCTTATTTGGGTTCTTCTGAGCAAGGAATCGGGGTGACTCGTTAGCGAACATCATGCCGAAGAAAAGGATGACGGCTGGAAGGGCCTGTAAGGCAAGTGGGATGATGTATTGTGCATGCCCTTTGACGTGAAGAAGACAACCGTAATTGATCCAAAAGGCGAGCTTACAAGCTGTTAGCAAGGTTCAACGCAAACTTCTAGGAAGAATTCACAGTCAATCCAGTGACAATGGAGAGCTGATAGAAGCCAGTAAGAAGGCCTCGGATACCTCGCGGAGCATTCTCGGATACGTAGAGTGGGTTGACAGTGGAAGAGATGCCAACGGCGACGCCAGCGATAAATCTGTGATATGTAAGTTCTGTATTGCTTCGATCTGAGGATAGCGTCATGGCTTACCTCCCAATATACATAAGCGAAAGATGACCACTAGCAGCAGCTTGCAGGGCGATACCAACGAATACCAGAAGTGACGCAACCATCAGAGAGAGCCGTCGACCGATAAAGTTAGCCAACCACATGGAAACGATACATCCAAGAAAGGCACCAGCTTGAATGGTCGAAACGATATTCGAGGAAAGATTGGCAATTTCGGCCGCAGGTTTGTCGGTCAGACCATACTGTCTATGTTGCCTGTTAGTTCATTCACGGCTAGAGATTCAGGTGGCGCTACTCACTCTTTGAAAGTAGGCATAGTCAGGACACCCCCCATAACGCCCATGTCCATCTGAATGGATTAGCTTGGACTGATGAGGAGTAAGGCCGTCGAGAGTAGCTACTTACGCCGAACAGAAGTGCACCACCGCATGCCTATCATGATTAGTCAGTAACTCAACTTCACGAAACTCAATGCTGGTGGTAGACTTACAAGCAGACTAACCACTACAGTCCTCACATTGTAAATCTCCGGAGGATCATTCTTGGTTGCATCATTGCGAACAAACTTTTGTAAAAACATAATGAAACGAGATAGCGAGTTGAGTCGGAGTGCTCAAAATGCTGATAATAACTATATTTACGAGGAGAGCGTTGCCTTTTAAGTTTCTCAACACCAACCCCAAGCCCAGCCACGAACCAGTTCCATAGGCCAAAACTGTCTTCGGTTGCGACGGTAATAGACGGCGGAAAACAAGTCGACCCCGCAAACGCCTCTTTGAGATAGCGCCAGCTACCGAAACCTTATGCCAGGTCTGGACTTGCAAACCCGTAGTTTTCTTCTTTCCCCGCATTATTGAGATCGCCCTCGCTCCGGGGAAGCTGATCACTACATGTTAGTACTGGGGAAAGGCGGCTGTAGACGGAATATGACGTATATAAGCTGCATCATTCCTTGCATTGTCATGAAGTGTCCTTCGCCTAGTTCTTAATTAGCACTTGGGACTTCTTTTTCCATTAACATTAGTCAGATCAAAAACGGCAGACGTAAAGTCATCGGCTCTAGTAAGGACATAACCTTTCAAGTGATCTATTGCCGTCTTGGCCCTACAATTGCGTCTTTATAGAGCACTGCGCCTGTATGGCAATAGTTTAGAAGTACCAAGGAAGGCGGATTCCAGCGGATCAATCCCAGAATCTTGAGATATGACCGATAAGGCTGGTGATGCAAGAGTTGGAATTAAAGGGATGACAGCGAGGCGTTAATGAAGAAAACTTCCTTGGAGACTGGCCCATAACGCAGAGCTCAAGATTTCAAGAGGGGCCCGAGGGAAACTTGGCAGCCGATGCAAGCATTTCTTTGAAAAGAGTGGTAATTTTATCGACTGGTCAAAGACTTCTAGCCTAATCAGAAAGTTCAGAACACTATTTGCAACGAACTAGAATTAAATCATCCATGTTAAACCCTGTACAGGAAAACCCACGTTTTTGATGCTACGATTTTCGCGAATAACAATCACTAATGCTCCCTACTATGAAAGTGCTTCCCTTAACGTTCGAATCATTACAAGCCATCTAAAGGCCTGTAGACCTTCATCCATCGCTTGAACATGTAAGCATTTCATTAGAACTCTCAATTGGCTTTGAACAACTTACAGTGTCATAAGGCTTCTCCGGGTCAACAAATCTCACGTCCGTTGCAAGACGAATCTTGTTGTTGGGGTCTCGGTTCTTGCAACTGGCATGAACCATGTAAGGATTATGAAAAACCACATCGCCGGCCTCATACTCAGCAATGAGCCATTTTCTTCTTGCCTCTTTGCCATAAGCAACTGTATCTCTGCTTAAAAAGCCACCGTCATTCATGTTCTTGTTGAATGCGCTGACTCGCTCCTCATCTGTCAGGTTGTGTGCGTTCGCGGAAAAGTCGTCTTCCGTCTTCTTTCCGATGTCGGTTGAGTTTTGCAGATACATCAGACCGCCTCCTTCAAGGGAGACGTCCCCGATGGGAATCCAGGCAGTGAGACTTGTAGGAGGACCTGCTCGAAGATACATCTGATCAAAGTGAACGGGTGTCAGCTCGCTGTTGGGGACAAAAGCCCGAAGCATTGTGCGTTGCAGCATATGAGGACTCTTCCAGCCGGTGAACCTGCGGACAAAGTCACGGAGCTGCTCGTTCTTGCAGAACTCGACATAGAAGTCAGCCTCGTGGGCTGAGACCATAAGCTCAAGGTATCGATCACTCTGAGGATCTCCTTTGAGGCCGAAGAGGCGGCGCAGGTTACCCGGAGGGAGATATTTACGTGGATCGACTCCAGAGTAGATACCATTGACAGGGTCACTTCCTTCTTGGAGAAGGCCGCTTGGGGCCATGTGCGTGAAGTAGTCGCGGCGACAAGCAAGGGAGATTTCTTTATCAATGCAGCCTTTGACCTGCAAACAGGGGGGTGAGTGATGTGTTTTAACATGATCTTAGGCTTGGTTTGTTTACGTACAAAGAGGTAACCATCCTTTTCGAATCGCTCATGCATTACCTCCAATGGCGTGTCCATGGTTGTTGGCTGGAGGTAACCAATTGTGTCAGGTTCCATGGGACCATAGTTGGATTCAAGACTTAAAGTGGTTGGATCGGCGGGATGATAGTGGCCATAGGGATCTTGCGAGGCTGCACTTGATGTCTTCAGTTTGTGAATTGAAGAAGTTGTAGAGTTCTCTGTAGGAAGAGATTCGATACGACTGGGAGCCATTGTGGTGCTTGATGAGTTAAGATATCAATTGGGATAGTAGCTAGAGTCAATACCGCTATGACAAACTAAGAGGCCATTACACCTTTTAAAGGGTTACTCGCTTGTCGATTAATGAGTAGCAGGAGTGATCTTATATTTGAAAGAAGGCAACCCAAACCATCAGTTTGTATCCTCGCCAGACCCCGCTCGCGTACCGTTCATGTAGCCAATCGCAAGATGCATGATTGCATTTTTAATACAGTTCAAATTGAACCGTCGAATCGAAGCTTCTAATGCTCATCTACACAAGCAAGATGACTTCATGCCAAGAATGATCCGTCTACAGCCGTCTATAGCCTAGCGCCATCTGACGGCAGCAGACGGTTATAGAAGCCCCAGGTTTCCCCGCAATATCAGAAATCCTGGGGCAACGCAACCTTTTGTTACAGCAGAGTATCCGTAAACCGAGTCCACTTCTTCTCTCAATTAATCCCAGCCAACCCAAGTCTTAGTCAACATACCCACCCTTCTCACGGCTATAGACAACTGGTCACGAGACTCGATTGGTGATGACTAAAGGTTTAGGCATAAGGCAGTACCGATCATGCGTCAGATGCCGCTCGCGAAAGACGCGTTGTGATCTGTAGGCTACCTTCGTTTTGTTCAAAGTGCATTCTCGGCCAGCTAAAATCTGACCACTTACAGAGGCTCTGGGAGTGACCCTGGCAAACCTCCTTGTGCAAAATGCCTTCGAGAGGGTGCCGAGTGTGTTCTCGCAGGTTCCCGCAGAGGTGGTGACTATTCACGTTATAGACGTCCACGCCGGACCTCCCACAGTAGACATCCAATAGCAGCACTTTCGATATCTTCGAGCGACCATATATCACCACGACAGAACAACAGAAGCAAGACCACAGAAGATGGAGTTCACGACAAGCTACAGAATCCCATTGATGCTTTACTGGTGCTTGCACATGCAGCCGACCAGCCTGAATATGGAGTCGGGTCAGATAATAATCGACATACACCCGATGGGTACGAGGGCCTCACGAATGTGACAGAGGTACCACCACTAACCTTGTCAATGCAAACACCTCAACTTAGCGGTTCAATGCCAGAACCAGTCGGCGAAACAACAATCGATGATTATCCTATAATTAGTGATGGGTCTCTTGATGCTATCCTCCTCATGCAGTTGTTAAGACAGTAAGCCCAAGCTCTCTTAAGCCCAAACTAACCAAAGATCTACCCGGACACAATTCCAGACCCGGACTTCGAAAGTTTGGTGATAAGCATGATGCTGACGAGGCCATAAAGCTATGCGGATAATTACCACCACTTCTTCCCTCTAGTCCCAGCAAATGTTTTGAGACCAGAGCACATCCTCGACACAATAAGAAACGAATCATTTCTTCTTACCGCCATCCTTATCGTTTCCTCGAGGGATCGTACGGATCTTACAGAAACCCACAATTCCATCTGGGAGTATATGAAAAGCCTTATCCTAAAAGTAGTTCTAGGAAAGAAATGCGTCCGCAAAGTCGGGTCTGTCGAAGGTTTATTACTCTTGGGCGAATGGACTCTGCACAATCAAGACCAAGTCGATGATGGCGATGAAGCTTCTGCCTGGTCAATCATTGGCCTAGCCGTAAGACTCGCATATTTACTACGCTTGGAGGAAAGTGGCTTCAAGAGTGACGATGCTGAGCTTCAATCCGTTCATAGAGAGAGACTTGTTTGGACTTGTAAGCCATCCCTTCTTCTAGTGGAATGGAGAAGACTAGTGCCAGGCTCACATTTACCTTGTTAGTCACATATCTGTCAGACCGTCAGATATCTATCAGAATGGGACAAGCGTTCTGGTGTAGAGGTCCCGCTCTCTCAGCACGCTTCACTGCTCGAGACTTCCCAGCGTTACAGCCTACACGTTCTCGCGATGAAGACTTTGCCTCCTTCATTCAAGCACAAGTTGAATTGACAACTCTCTTCGGTAACGCCCACGACATCCTTTTTGCGTCGAGGTCCAGGACCGCTGAGCTTATGATGCGAGGTGACTACACAAAGTACGTTGATGATACGACGAAGGCTATGTATGCTTGGCAGCATGCCTGGACGTCCCTCGCTGTCTCACCTCATCTGAAGAGTTGCTTGAACCTCATGCAAGAATACCTGCGATTGTATGTAAATGCCTTTGCCTTCCAAGCTGTCATCTATCGCGCTTCTGTCAACAAGGATTCCAACTCTGACCTTTCGGATGGATCGCGATCGAGGGGTTCCAAGATGTTTCCGGACTCTGCAATGGCCAGCCCTGATGCGCGACACATATACGAAGCTGCCGACGCTGCCGAAGCCTTGATCAGAATCGTGACTGATGATATTCATCCTGAGAGGTATTTGCGTTATATGCCAGCTCGCTTTTACCTGTAAGTAAGCTCAATACGTAGTGTATAACTGCTAAGTACAACAGTTACGAAATTCACTCTTCCGTCTTCTTATACAAAGCTCATGCCTGCGGCGCCATCTCCTCCGGCAATCACACCCACATAACATCTCTTATGGAACGCTTCATCTCAGTTTTAAAAGCTGCTGCTGTCGATGACAAACATATCGCAGCGGCATATGCGAAGCTTTTAGACAGACTATGGTTCAGACGTACCCACGGATTGTCAATGAGCGACATTACGAACGACAATACCGAGTTGGACCAAGGAGACCAGGAGGTAACAAATTCACCACCAACGCTAGCGACAGATACCAACATGTCTCAAATATCCTTTTTTGACGATTTTGGTTTTCAACCGCTTGAGTACACCGATGTGATGGATGGGCTTTTCTCCATGCCATTCGTTGCCTCATGGGATCCTACGACGTTTCCAAATATTATAGCGTGAGAAGCTCTTCATAGTTGTCAAGAGTTACTACAAAAACATCAGTGTCTAATAAATAAGAAAATATAAGAAATATAAAAGAAGCCTGGAAACCCGAAAGAGAATAAAACTATTAAAACCTGAAAGGTTATTATTAGGATCAAAATAGTATTAATAGTAAATATCTAAGTTATTTACCTAGGCAGATTACCCTACTGTAAACTTAATAGATAGTATAAAGTCCTATTTAAACTACTTCCTAACTAACGTATCAAACGCCATTAAACCAGTGCCCTCACGGCATCCAACATACTCGGCGAATATGTCTGGGCTTCTCATAATTGAGGTTTCTTCCCAGAGGTTAATCTGACCTACACCATTGCCCATCTCTCCTTCCGGCCCATAAACCTCCATCCATCGCTTGCGAAGCTTCACATGACCTCGGTGAACTCTACCAACCCGCTCAAACTTACTCATGTCCTGCCAGTAGAACATCTCAATCTTCCTATTATGGTTCAAGTTGATTGGGGTTCCATTCTTGAACGTTCCAAAATCTGAGACATAGCCCGTTCGGACATTAAAAAGTCCGTTGGCAGTCGTATCCTTTCCTAGATGATTCATCCACCCAGTAACTAGCTCGTCGAACTCCTCAAACCATAGCACTTTCTCTCGACTCGACATACCCGAGTGGTCTTGGCCCTCGACCAGAAAACATATATTCTCCGGTAGGTCGGTGACGATCATCCTACCAGGACGGATGCTTGTTTTTTCTGGTACCCGTTGAGGCATTTCCTCCAATGATGAGGCCAACTTATCACCCAAACTCACGTCGGGTATACGGTGACGAACGCAGCCCCAATACCCAATCTTGTCACCGAATGGCTCCATCTCTCCAAGACCATTCATGCCATTCCTTAATTCAGCAGTGCACGCATTCTGTACCCGACTGGCTGTGACGGTAAGAATTTCTCGCCACATGCCTGCGTCTTCTGGGAGTCCGTCCCAGAACTCTTTCACGGCAGGTGTTGGCCACCATGTTGCATGGGACTCTGGCCACCAATATGAGAGCCATATCTGAGTGCTCATCTCATCAGTACCTGGAACGGTGATGCGATCAAGGTGGGCTTGTCCAGCGATAAGTTTGTCGAATTTCTGAACAAAATCCAGCTGCCGGCCGCTTGGGCTTTGGCCCTGATATTGAATGCCAAAAATCCCTTAGACAAATTTGTCTCCGGGTTGGAACTTGGCTTTGTAAAGTATGTTGAGGAGATTGACAATGAATGAAAGTATATGTGCTGGAATGTTTCTCGGAACATGAAGTGTCCTGATGCAGAATTTACAACATCGGATTTGAGGAGAAATAGGCATTTACTTATTGTCTAAAAACAGAGCAAAAGCCTTGCTCTAAGGTTACGTACTAGTCACAGTGTCGCAGTATCCCTACTCAGTTGCCCTTCGCCGAGCTTCGTGTCATATGACTCCATGGTCAAGATCTCATTCCGACATAGACTCTTCCGTTGATTTGTACCAGCTAGTCGAGGAACCTAAATTCATTCCGAGTAACAGATCAACAAGGCGACGAATTAAGCACCAATCTGAGCATTTGAACGATAGCACATTAGCGGGGCATTAAAAGTATCAGCATAATCAATATCCTGCTGGAGGCCTTGTATTGCTTGTATTGTAGGGTGGAAAGACTAAGCTCTACTATGTCAGGTCGAAAGGGTTATTTTGAGACTAAACTGCCTTTCGATGTACTAATTACTCGACCTTGATCCTAATTGGCGAGGCACTTTCGGAATGAGATAAGGATTTCTATATTGTGGTTAATTCCGATGTCTACGCCTCGGGGACAGATTGAGGGGTAATAATAGTTTGAATCCGATTTCTCACTCAGGTGACTGATTCTGGAGTGATTTGTAATTAATAGCTTATCGTAGGTAGATGAAGAAAGGGGTAATAGTTCGGTATAAACAAATCCTCAAACGGTTAGAATCTTATTAATTCTATGAGTAATAATAAACAACAAGTCCTTTAAGTCGTATAAGCCATTGAGGCCAGAAGAAGAGGGTATTCTCTATGCGGATGTTAACCTTTCATTCCAGGTCATGATGTAATAGAACCTCGATTTTGTGGGATACCACTCGTCACCTGATCTATTGAGTATTTAAGTGACAATAGAGGATGCCATTCCAATTCGGATTAAGGATTAATGACCTATAGGTATGGCTATAGGAGTAAAGGGTGGGATGGTAACTAGCTATGCATATCAGAGAATAGCATTAAATGGTTAATTTTGAAATGTATTTGGTACAACTACTTGATTAGGCTCGCTAGAAGAATGTAAAGCCTTCGCAGCTACCAAGAATCTGGCTCAGATTAGTGAACAATGACGGGTCAGTGTCTGCCCATGTAGCATCCACAGTATCTAGGTCAAAAAGACCAATTGGGATATTCGCTGTTACAGCGCCATTCGGTAAGGCTGGATCTCTTACAAGGTTCGTCATATGTCCTGCAGGACGGTTCGCGTCCGCCTCCAAGAAGATAAAGTCTTGGTCCGCTCTTGACATCTCTGTACTCGGCACTGGCCGAAGGCTATCCCCAGCGACGGTCGAGTCGGTCTCCCTCGCTAGTCCAGCTAAAACTTGTATTGAGTCTCGAGCAACCCTGATCATAATTTCGAAGTTCGAAGTGTCGATATTATTAGATCCAAAGCGACTGGCGGCCTTACGGAGAATAATTGTTTGCATTTGATTTGCTCGCAAGTAAAGCATCAATCGAAGTTTGTAGTCTCCACGCTTCTCGATTGCCACATTTAACTTGTCGTGGACGCTGTTGAATTTTAGTCGGTGTGGCAAGTTTTGCTGCCATTGATTCACTCGAAACTGCAGATAATCCTGAGTCGAGCCAGCATCATGGATCCTAGATGACAAGGTGCCGAGAAAATAACTTCGCACATCTGATGCAATGCGGCAGAACGAAACCATCTCCTTTAGGTAGGCCAATGAAAGGCTGCTGTCGTCCTGCAAAATTAATTAGGGTATGCTTCAAGCCTTGGTATTGTTGCTCATACCGTTGCTAGTGGTTGTCGAATGATTTCACAGTCCTGTAATGCGAACGGTGGGCCAGTGCCGAAGCTCCATCTTCGATCCAAGGTGTAAAGGGACCAGAAAAAAATATCTGGTATGCTTTTGACAGAGATTTCTTCTTCTTGGCAGACTTGTTCGTGTACAAGTCTTAAGATGCTTCCTATTATTCTCCAGGCCTCCTTCTCGCGGTCGTTGAGAAAGAAGAATATACACTGTTAAATAACGTGGGATGAATAAGAGAACAATTGAACAGGAAACCCTCACTTACGATCAAAATCAGTAACGTCAAGTCGCTCAGGCTCGGGGACTCTAGGCATATCTTGGGGGTGGTCGAAATAAAAGCCTTCTCCACAAGAGGGTTCGTTACTTCCGCAGCCTTGGAGCCTTCGAAACTTGAAAAAATGGCCAGGACCAGGAAAGTAATAATTTCGATCCGCTCACCATAAAGGCTGCTAGAAGGGGGATCCTCTAAAAGGAAACGTCTTCTCCTCTGAAGCATTTCATGACTCAACCGGTCGATATTAAGAAATGGATACATCATGCCGACCTCCTCATCGTAGATTCGGAGAACTCGGACCCAAAAACTTTCATCGAGCGCTTCTACCACTCCCCGTGGAGAGATATTACCTTGGACGAAGAGTATGTGTAATTTTCTAGAGACGGGGCCATCAGAACTGTGGTTTGTGCTGGGGGTATCGCTTTGCTGGCTTGCTTGAGAGAGCTGATCCTCAGTGAAGCGTATGAAATCATCGAAATTGCCAGATGTTAAGACCGAACCTAGAGGTCTAAGGGCCAGTTCAGTGCCAATCCCCCTAAGCTTCCTGGTTGCTCCTCCGGGTTTTCTTGCTCTGTCTGAATGGCCCTTGACTCTTGGCGGAAAGAGCGGGAAGATTGGTAACGTGTCGCACGTGGATAGTGACAATTTGTGGAGGCATTCCGGCATCCTTTACATGGCTGCTCACCACTGCATCTGGTCTTGCGCTGTTGGCATCTCTCGCTACCATGTAACCTGTCAGTAGAAGCACACGAAATTAAAATGATAGACTTTTCATATCTGCAAAGTTTACTAACCAAGCAACAGAAGTGTAGGAGGAGCGTCGCTTTTGTTTTGTGACCATTGCGGGCTGCGAGCGCGAGGTGTGCACTGATGATGTTATGCGACAGGCTTGGCAGGAGGAAACGAAACCCCGCAATGACGTGTTGATCTTAAGGCGCGTGAATTTTAAGTTTGTTCATCGTGTTTGACTGACTGTTGGCGCAAAGACGCGTTGAGGTTAATGGATAGACCTGTAGAGTATCACGTGACGTGAAGCGCGGAAAAGTACATGGTAACAATGAAACAGTAGTTTGAGGTAAAGCCAACCGTGGATATTAAACATCCCCTGGGATTTCTGTATTGCCTTAAAGGTATTCAAGTAACATAGACGCTTTTCTTATATTGTACTTTTATTTTCACACAAGAGTTTATTCCCGTATATTGTTATCATGGAAGTTGATGTTGGTTTGAAAAAAACATGGTTGTAGTTTGCGGAAACACGTCAGAAATCAGTGAAAGCTCTAAAAGAGAATTATAAAAAAAAATTAGGTTATATGCAGTATTATTCTTATCTAGTACTCAGTATAGTAAACCTATCCTGCTATCGTTATTCTACTTGGTTCTGTAGACAGTTGTGCTAACTTACCCTGGAGATATTACTTTTCCAATGACGTAGTGGCAGAAAGATTATTTATTGTAGTGTCCTAGCGCGTGTCTTATCGGAACTCCATTATCTCAGGAAGCTTATCCTTATCAGTCAGTTACTTCTGTGCAACGCTAACCCCGCACTGCTTATCACGAACGGCGCTTGAAATATCTCCGATTCGAGTCATTAGACCCTATTAGTGAGGTTTCTCCTGACCCGATTCAAGATTAGCCAAGTTGAACAAGAGACAACGATGTGATATCCACATCGGGTGGGAAATAGCCGAAGAGACTTTGACAAGTAATTAAGCGATCTGTCAAGATAAGGCTTCGGCAAACTACGGCATGCTTATAGTCCAGCTATTAATCGCAAACCAAAATTCGCAGCAGAATGATTGTGCTGCTTTTTAATTCTACCAACCATTAACACCGATCTTCCCGCTACATTTACAACAACTATTATAGCTCAAAATGCCCGAGGCGTACGCGTCCCACCCTGACTATGGCTTTGAGCGCGACTTCAAAGGATATGGAGAAAAGGGCTTGGTTGGGTTAAAGTGGCCCAATAACGCCAAGATTGCTGTCTCGTTCGTCATCAACTACGAAGAGGTAAACCACACAACTGAAAAAATGAGACCTGAAGACTAATTGCTGACCGCTGCTATTGCAAAGGGTGGTGAGCGTTGTGTTCAAAGTGGCGATGGTGTCTCTGAAACAAATCTCCGAGAACATCCCGGAGTGGCACGCATCAACGAGCGCGACTACAACGGCGAATCTGAATACGAGTATGGATCTCGGGTTGGGTTCTGGAGACTCTTCAAGCTGTTCAACCAGAACAAGATGAAGTTCACTCTCTACGCCGTTGCACAGGCCGTCGAGCAACAGCCTGAAGTGGCTACCCGCTGTGTAGAAGAGGGCCATGACGTGGCATCTCACGCATACCGCTGGGTGGACCATCACGATTGGTCTATTGAGAAGGAGAAGGAATACATAAAGAAGGGAATCACCACTCTGAAGAATATCACAGGATATGCTCCCAAGGGCTGGTACTACGGCCGTCCTTCACCCCACAGCCGCAGCCTCATTCCCCAGGTCTACCAGGAGATGGGCGAAGAGCTAGTATGGGCCAGCGACACCTACGCCGACGACGTGCCATACTGGATCGACCTCCCCAGCGAGCGTGAAAAGCCTGAAGCAAAGGGCTGTCTGATGGTGCCTTACAGCTACGACTGCAACGACTTCAAGTTCCACGTCGTGACGGGATTCCGCGACCCGAGCAGTTTCTACACCCATCTCAAGAACGCGTTCGACGTGCTGTATGAGGAGGGTGAGGCTGGTGAGCCCAAGATGATGACCATCGGACTGCATTGTCGTATTATTGGTCGGCCTGGACGATTCAAGGCTTTGAAGGACTTTGTTGAATATATTGCCCAGAAGGAGGGTGTGTGGGTGGCTACGAGGACAGAGATTGCCGAGTCTTTCAAGGAGCAGTTTCCTTACAAGAAAGGTGAACTGGCGTGAGTTAGCGTTAGTGGATATGCATCATAATATTGCATTTGGTAGATGGAATTCCATACTTTGTCCCATTTCTAGTTCTGTGGTTTAGCCCTCGTCTTCAAGTAACATCTCAACGTGTTTGCTATTCAGGCTCAAACGTCATTGGCAGTCATAAACACACTCTGTGTATTTCAAGGCCGAATTTGTATCACAAAACTTTTGCAATGTTGTAAACGTGCTCAGAGAAGCCCTATTCCCACCCTCGACTTAAATCCAAGTCATTCTGAGAAAGATTCCATACATCTTTACAGCCTTTCGTCGCACCACTCGTAAAGCTATCGTTAGAAAAGTCTGCCGTATCATTACCCTCTCCTAGCATCTCGTTCCACATATGCCATCCATGCCAGCCACCTGGTGCCTCCTCATCCACCTCCATGAACGCTTCTTTTACAGCGTCAGAGACTAGACCACGCATGGTCATATCCTCCTGACCACTTTCATTGTGCGATGTGGCTTGACGTGGTGGTACAGCTGCATTGGATTCGAAGCTAGATCCCCCTTGATCGAATCTGGTCTGCAGAGGCCGTCTCTCTGGGATCCCCATGCCCACATGCCCAGAGAGTCCTCCGGGACTAATTAGTGTCTTCAAAAGACTCCCTGACAGGGCATCAAAGATATCGCGATATTTCACAGCCCCCGCCCACTTCTCGCCAAACACTGTAAGGCTTTGGGAACATGCCTGTGTAGCCTCAACGACGTGGTAGCTGAAGAGACTTTTATCCTTCCAGATGCAGTACATCAGGGTCAAACCAGCCACAAAACAGCTGTGAAGCGAAATCATGGTGTATGTTAGTGTTCTTTGTTGATTGAGCCGTTTGTAAGCTACGCAGACACATGCAGCTGACTGAGCTGTGGTGATGAACCGGGGATCGGTGGTAGGGAGGGATGGAAGTAAGACTGTGAATAGCGATAGCAGGGCTTTGTGATACTGTCTGTGGATTCGAGTTAGTCTTTTATTCTAAAGTCCATAGGGCTGGAAGAGAATTGTACTTACAGACTATAAAAGTCACCCGCATCCTGATTGGTACTTTCAGGATCATAGAGCCATGTAATCTTTCCGTTGTCTTTAGGTGACTGAGGCGTTGTTTGGATCCATATGTCGAGATTAGAGCGAATGGACGCCATCTTTCCATCTAGCTTCACTCGTTCTTCGACGGGACCAGAGAAAATATCTTTGTCAACTCTGAAGACTGTACGATGTATGCGCGATTGGATCTTTTCTAGCTTGATGATGTGAATGAAAGGTTCGATATTGCACCACTCTGTCCCATGATCCTCGGTGGCAGAAGCTGCATGGGTCAAGTCCCAGAACTCACGCCCCGGATTTGGCATCTGAATCATTTATTAGTTTCATGCGTTATAGTTCTGATCACAGGAGGGTAGAAATACTGCAACGTTGATATCTCTGTCAGATATTGCAAAGGCCCTGCCCAGAACCACGCTCGTTCCTCGATCCAGGCCATAGCACGACCAAAACGCTCGGCGTCGAATTTCTAGATCTCTCGCAGCATCTGGATCCGGCGGTGGGCCTTGTCGCTCCCGATGAAGACCGAGCTCAATGCACAATGAGACGGCATAGCGGACTTGGCTCCAAGCACCAGCTCCATAAGGCGACCTTTGGCCGTGAACGGCAAGAAGGAGCAGAAATTGAACCGTGGCGAGATTGTGCTGCTCAAGAATGTAATCCATGGGCTCTATGGCGGCTAATAAATGTTTCTCGTGATCCACCTGAGATGGCTTACGGGTCAACTGCTCGAATCGCGCGGCGATGGCATATATGAGATGCATGATGCTTCTCTGGGTGATTGACAAAGACCCCTGCTGATACTGGATTGCGAAAAGCTCGGTGTATTTCTTCCTGTCGAGGATAGGCCAACGGGTATGCATCCGGTCAAAGAAGATGTCGAAGAGATGGCGAGCTTCGTCTGGGAACGGGAAACTCTGAGATGATTCATCCGAATGGAAATGCAGTGTTGGTGACAGGCTGTCCAGATATGGATCGACGGGGTGAGTTGCTCGTGTCGAGTGGCGGTTCAATCTTGTGGCATGTCTCGAGTTGTGAAAGATAGATCTTTGTATCATCCTAGCAATGGCAGCTCCCGAGCTCGACCCCAGGTATGTTGGATCGGGAGTCGCTTCAGCTGTCCCGGATGCACAGAGGGAAAGATATGCGACGCCATCAATGATGGAGTTACGTTCGTAGCCGTCAACATCTTCAGAGACGGAACCACGATGAGATGATGTTGACTCTGGATATGGCTGTGCATTTGTTTGGTCATTATTGTCGTCAACGGTAGAGAATGGTGCAAGAGCCTCAAAGTGGTCTTCGGCGTGGGCAGGAAGCCGGGCCTCAAGAAAGGCGATGCGCTCTTCGAGGGCGTTGATGTAACTATTCTGGCAATTAGAGAAGTGGAAGGCTGAAAGAGGTGGGTGGATTGTACAGTGTTTTACCGCCTGGATATTGTGGGCGGACTGGTCTCTCATAGATGCACGTTGTGCCGACTCTTTCGCAAGACTTGCACGCTGGATGTGAACCGTCGCACTGAAATGACCATCAGCAGCCTGAAACATCTTACAATAGGCCGTTCACTTACCCTTTGCTTTCGGCTTTTGCACCGCTTGCAAGCCAGGGCGACTCGACCTCTTCGGCCTGGACCAGGTGTGGCCTGTGGCTGTCTTCTCGTGGAAGTCTGTATACATGTTAGAAAGATCCTCTCTACACTGGTAATTAATCAGTTCGTACAGGTCGGTCATGACTGGCAGGGGATGTTCTCCCCTGCAAGGCATCTTCATTGATCCGCGGAGTAGGCCCGTCCGCATTCATCGTCATTGTTACACGACCTAATCAAGCTTTCTCAATCAATTTCGGTTGTTTGAAACCGATTGACAGTGAATTGTGACGGTCACAGATAAGATTCAAGTGAACAGACTGTTCCCCATGGGCCATACCCCAGAAGCCCGCAATCACACGTGTAGTGAGTGGATCAACTTTAGCACCCGTTATCTCAACTCCAGCTTATCTTTGCCCAGCTAATTCAATCCCTGCAGCGTTACATACAACCTCATGGACTAAACTCACTAATGGACGCGATAGCCGTAACGCTAGGTTTGTCTGGTACTGTTATCGAGCTATGCCAATCATGATTGGTCTTTTGACTCTTATCTCAAAACTCCAATCGGACGGTTCAACCCCGCCCTTTATCGCGTGGAAAGGGATGTCCTATATCTGGCTCTGGCCTCTAACAACGCCACTCAATTGTTCGTCGGGAGGAAACAAGCCGAGGGGTACTGATAGACGGTGCGACTCTGTTGTATAGTGCCAATGGCCTTGCTAAGCATATATGATAGTAATGATGTAAGAACGGTTGTTGGTTATGAATGGAACAAGTCTCAATAGTTTATACACAACGATTCAATAAGATTGTTCTAAAAGCATCATTTGATTGACAATCGAGTGTATCCAGCCTCCATCATGGTCAAACTCCCATCAAGGAGCGAGCTCGCAGCGCCTTTCCGCTCAAAGGAGGCTTTTGTCAATTTCGTCAAGGCGCCCGAATCTGCAGACGGTCATACTCAAGTTGGAAGCGAGAGATGGTCTAACAAAGATCTTGAGCCTACGCCGCTGGAGCATCGCAACTGGACATGGTGCGTCAACGCTCCTTGGAACGGATATTGAGTTGCCATACTGAGACTTGGAACAGGTACAATTTGCCGCTGTATTGGTTCTCCAACCAGTTCAGTCTTACGGGCTGGAACACAGGCTCTTCGCTAATTGCTGTTGGATTGGTATGTATCTTATCTGATCAATGCATGGTAGTTAAATGACTGACTCCCGCAGACTTGGCAGCAATCATTTGCGTCGTGTGTTCTGGGAGCACTGCTCGCCTCTGTGATCGTCGTGTGCATGGCCAGACCTGGAGTACAGTACCATATTGGCTTGTGAGTGCAGTACCTTTTAACAACACCTGGATAGCAGGTCCTGACTACACCATATAGCCCCGTCCTTGCCCGATCTAGCATGGGAATGTATGGCGCCTACTTCTTCATCTTCATTAGAGCGATTGTGTGCATCGTTTGGTACGGGTGAGTAATAAATTTCTCTATCGACCGCCCATGCAAATCTTGGTATACTGACGAGGTACTCAATATAGTATCCAGACCTTTTACGGCGGCTCTATCCTCTCGGTCATGCTCCGATGCATCTTTGGTAGCTCATGGGAAAACTTTACAAACACACTCGGCGCCAACGCGGATATATCATCCAAAGTCCTTCTGGCATTTTTTATTGTCTGGATCTTGCAGTTCCCATTCGTGCGTATTCTTCGACTTGCGACTCGGCTTCAATACACCATGCTAACGGTATAAACGGTAGATGTGGGTTCATCCACGAAACATTCACTACGTTTTCACAGTCAAGGGCTTCACCATGCCCATCGCCGCATTCGCTATTTTTGGCTGGTGCATGGCCAACGGCGGTGGCATCAATGGCATGAACATTGCGTCCAAGGAAGCCGAGACAGCTGCCTCTACAACTCCCCTTGGATGGAGCATCATGTCAGGAATCAATGTCATCATGGGCGGCTTGTCACCTATGTTGGTCAACCAACCTGATTTGGCCAGATTCTGTCAAAAGACCCGTGACGCTGGCCCTCTCCAGGGTGTTAGTGTTTTCGTCTCATCAGTTATCGTCTTTTTCCTTGGTCTTGCATCGACTGCATCCATGCAGGCCGTGTGGGGAGAAGCGTACTGGAACATTTGGGATCTTCTCGACTCTGTCCTTGACCATCACTGGACCCCTGGCGCTCGTGCCGGTGTCTTTTTTCTTGCTTTCGCGTTTCTCTTGGGAACTTTTGCCACGAATTTCGGCGCAAACTCAATTCCCTTTGGCTCAGATATGACTGGTCTTTTCCCGCGCTGGCTCACCATCCGAAGAGGACAAGTTGTTTGTGCCATTCTAGGCATTGCGGTGGTCCCATGGAAGCTGATGGCTAATGCGCAGGCCTTCTTGTCTTTTCTCGGCAGCTACAATATCTTCATGGCACCTCTATGTGCTGTCATCATTGTCGATTATTTCTACGTCCGACGGGGTAACATCCACGTACCATCTTGCTACGACGGAAGCAAGCACGGCCTCTACCACTTCTGGTCAGGTGTCAACTGGGTAGGCTGCCTGGCTTGGATACTGGGCACAACCATGGGACTTCCTGGATTAGTTGGGGAGTATCAGCCGCAGCTTCTCACAGACGCATCGCGTTACATGTACATGATGGGCTGGCTGTTAACCTTTGTGACTGCTGGAGTGGTTTACGCTGTTGGTGTTCAGTTTGTCAACATTCGAGTTTTCCCGGCCGGACGGGGTATGGTCAAGACGTGGGAATGGCTGGCCAAAGATGGAAGAGAAGGCTTCTTTGATGATGAGAGGGATGGCCAAGTCATATATGCTCAATCATCGCCGGTCGCCGAGAAGTCAGAGGGAGAGGTGAAGATGGGCACAAAGGGTGATAGTGGATCGCTGTGAGACAGCCGACCACTCGATTATACCTTTTTCACATAGTCAAATTGTTTGTTATACGAAAGTTTATCTACATATCCTCTGCTTCCCGAACCATCATTCATATCACCCTTTTCTCAGCTTTTTGTTCCGCGTCAGATTATGGCCATAATAACTCGAGCGCAGTGATATGCTTTTACTAGGCCACGGAGAAGTAATGATGCGGCATCAAGATGTAATCTTGACCTTCTGAATGGGCTCAACTGATAATGTCAACCGTTCTGAGTCCAGCTCCATATTGTACAATGTCTGCAAAAGTCAGGTAATTCCCTGAGTGGACCCTACTCCATCTGCTTATCTCCGGCCTCTCGCCGTATCCCGCTTCGGAAACAAAAGTGCCGACCGGCAGTGATCGGCGGGATCACGCTGACGACAATTTGGCCGATCGGAGGCTATGTCAGCCTCCGTCATAAGAACCCTTGGAAAAGACGCACTTCTGGTGACAGGCATATCACATGCAGCCCAATCATCTCACATCAAACTCTGACGTTTAATCACAAGCGTATCATCCGACGTCGTTTACCATGACCGAGCTATACAAACTATCAGCGTCAGAAGTCGTTGCAAAGACCCGGGATGGTCAATTGTCAGTGGAAGAATACGCGCAATCGCTATTAGCACGCATCAAAGAACGTGATCCAGTAGTCAAAGGATGGGCTTATATCAATCCCGATCAAGTACTTTTGGAGGCTCGAAAATTGGATCAAGTTCCTAAGGGGAGCCGTGGACCATTGCATGGTGTCGCAATTGCTGTCAAGGATGTCATCTATACGAAAGGTGAGTCTGCGACTGAACCAGATATACTCCGTGTACCATGAGAGAATGGTGTTGACGCCTGACCGACATAGATATGCCAACACAATTCAATTCTCCTCTATATAAGGATGATGCCCCCCAGGTCGATGCAGCAAGCATTATTATCCTGCGCAAAGCTGGTGCGCTAATACTGGGGAAGACAACCACAACTGAGTTTGCAGCCACAACCAAAGGACCACAGACTACAAACCCACATGACAGCTCGCGCACACCTGGAGGTTCATCATCGGGATCCGGGGCAGTTGTCGGTGATTTCCAGGCCCCCATCGGTCTTGGCACGCAGACTGGAGGAAGCACCATCCGCCCAGCGTCCTTCAACGGCATTTATGGGTTCAAGCCCACCTGGAACTCGATCTCGAGAGAAGGCCAGAAGATATTCTCGTTAATGCTTGATACTCTGGGTATCTATGCAAGGAGTGTAGCTGATTTGAATCTCCTCGCCGATGTCTTTGCTTTGGAGGATGACGAACCTCCAAAGATAGACTATACGGTTCAGAATGGCAAGTTTGCTGTTTGCAAGACTATGGTCTGGCCTGAAGCAGGACCCGGCCTGGTCAAGGCGATGGACAAAGCCGTTGAGCTCCTTCGGTCAAGTGGCGCCACAGTTGATGAACTTGAGTTCCCTGAACACCTTCAAGCTTTGCCAGAATGGCACAACATTGTCTTTAACAGCGATGGACGAACAGCCTTCCTACCAGAGTACAGAGTCGACAAGAGTCTTATTGCTGATCAACTCGTTGGCCATGTTGAGAATAATCTCAAGATTTCACGAGCTGCGCAGCTCAAGGCCTTTGATGACACTGCAGCAGCAAGACCAGTTGTGGATGCAATGCTTGCTAAATACGACGCTGTCCTGACGCCGAGTGTACCGGACGAGGCACCTCTGGGCATCGAGGCCACCGGAAGCGCCTCTTTCAACAAAATATGGACGGTAAGTGCATTCCCAATTTGGGATTGCAGACATCAAGCTGATTAGGTTGCAGGCGCTTCATGTTCCCGTAATCAACATTCCTGGATTCGCCGGTGAGAACGGGATGCCCATTGGGTTAACGCTCGTGGCACCTAGGTACCATGATAGAAAGCTGCTAGTTGTGAGCGAAGCAGTTGGAGAATTGTTCGAGAAATCAGGAGGATGGAAATAGAGCCAACTTCATATTCAAGTGAAACGTCTGTGACACTAAAGATAAAATTCATTGAATTGATATCATATATGCTATAAACAGAAACTCGCTTTATAATGCATCTTATAGGTAGTAAATAACCCGTCCTTCGAAAAGCCTTCTCGCTGTGCGGGAAACAGCACAACTGGCAATTCCATCCTCACCATTCTTCTTCACCAGAACCGGAATAGTTCCCTTGCTGTGCCCAAGCACAACGTGTCTTATGTTGGACTCCTTTCTTCCATCTTCTGACACAGGAGATGGTGTGCGCTCTGGGGTAGGGGGTCCGTCGGAGACAGGCGTGGCTGATAGCTCTGCTGCAATAGTGCCCTGAATGCTCACTGCGGATCCCAAGCAGACCGCGCCGGTGAGTTGTAGTGTGGGATGGGGCAGGCCCATAGAGTATGACTGGACGTAGATATCGGGTGAGTTCTTGCCATCGGCAGTTCGGGTGGGTGAGCTGAGCATGGCGATCTTGGGGGTTCCTCGGACTAGACCGGCGGCCTTTGTAGAGGTTGCGAGACCCATGTCGACGGCACCTTGACATCGTATTGTCTCGATCAAGGCGTGTTGTGTCTCGGGCGCAGCGCCTGCGGGGAGGAGAGATGCGATGGCTGATGCGCCAACAAGGACGAATGGGTTGGCAGCGTCAATAAGAGTGGCTCTGATCTGGAAGGGAGCAAGCTCAGGCACCAATGCGGAGGGATCGACGCTGAGCCATTGTTGCTTCTGGCCAGAGGGGAACAGGCTCCCAGCCATACTTCCAGCGGGATCAACAAAGGAGCACTTGACTTCACTGCCAGATGTCTTGACACCAGGGATGTCAAAGTCGCCATCCTCGCGGTAGTAGCCGTGGCCGTCGAGTTGCACTGTCTCAACGATAACTCTGCTGGTGTTTGTGTTGAAGATTCTGACGTCAATCTCGGTCTGTCCAGGCTGTGGTGTGACAAGTCGTTCCTCAACTGCAAACGGACCGACACCAGAGCTCATGTTTCCACAGTTTCCTGAGAAATCCACCGATTCTTTCCCGACTGCGACTTGAACAAAGGTAAAGTCGACGTCGGCATCGGGTCGAGATGAAAGTGCGATGACGGCAACCTTGGATGTGGTGGATGAGCCACCGCCAACGCCATCGACTTGTCGTGCATCGTTGTTTCGAGATCCCAACGCTGAGATCAGGTGAGGACCCCACTCAGACTCTTTCTCGGGGAGGTCTTTTCGGTGGATGAAGAGACCCTTTGATGTCCCGGCGCGCATCAGCACGCACGTGAGAGCATGTCGTGTAGGATAATGCTCTTTTGGGGGTTGGATTTGGATAGCCATTGTGATGTTGTGTAATTATAAGAGGTTGTATCGCTGTATGAGTGACTGTATTAAGTAAGGTAAATGCATGTACTCGAATGATGCGAGGACCGGAACCTGCGAGTTAAATAAAGCCTGTTTCTTTAATTGATTTGCCATCTTGGCCCGGGTCACGGCATTGAGAGCATGAACGAACATGGTTCAACACTCTGGAGAAGCAAGCCAAGGGAACAGTGGAGATGCCATGGGAAGATTACGGAGTAGTAAGACGGGACAGAAAAATGGTTCATGCCGCGGGAAGAACGGGAAGAGTGGCAAGGGACCTCATCGCCCAAATTGAAACTCCCCAGTAGAAGACCCATGGAAGCCAAACAGTGGATCTTCGAGGAACGCTGCGTCTTGGTTGGACGGCCAGAAGGGCTGCTGCCATTGATTCCCGCCCTCGATATCCGGCGCAAAGTTGGCCATTCCCGCGGGAAAGTTTGCGGGGTAGTAGACAGGCTGGGCCGACGTCGCCGTCGACGTGTGGAGATAGTGCTCCCCGTCGACCTGAGGTATCTTGGGGGGCGCGTAGGCGCTGTTGGCCCCGTAGGCGGTGGACTCGCCCGTGTGGAAGTCGCCCTCGCGGAGGAAGCTCTGGATGATGCCGTCGATGTTGATCCAGTCGGAGCCAGGCGAGGGCACCGCGCTGCTGCCACTGCCCACTTCCATTGGCTGCAGCTCTTGGCTGCGTGTGTTGTCTTGGCTATTCCCGCTGTTTCCGAGGCTGTCGTAGCCAAGCTGCTGCGTGCGTTGGGGATGCTGCTGTGGCTGCTGTTCACGCGATCGCGTGGCTGGTTCGGCTTCGAGCGCGTCATCGGGAAGGTCGTCTACCACGACGCCGTATTTGCTCATGAGTCTGTGGATAATCACGGCTGCTTTCTGCACTGCTGAATTGGTCTCCTGGTTCTCTTTAAACACGGCCAGACATGTCATCAGATTGACATAAGCCGCAGACTCCTTGCCGTTCTTGGCGGCAATGCGGCAGTGGATTGTGGCAGCAACGTAGGTTGCGTATGAGATTAGATACGGTGCGCGACGCACTGAGAAGGCTCGGTGGTAGGCGCGCAGGAGACTGCAGATGCTGGATGCTGCTGTTGAGCATTTTATCACCGAGTCGACTGATATTGAGCGGAACGTATTGTATAGATGCCCATCTGCCACGAAGGGGCGATGTAGAAGGATCACAAGCACATTGTACATAGCGCTGAAACGTTAGCTTCTGTAGGCAATACCTAGACTTGGATAACTCACTGCAGACTCAAAACATGAGGCGGAGGAACAGTAGCGCCATGCCCATTCGCCGCTTCAGGCTTGAGATGATCAGGCAAAGACGTCTGCCACTCGCGCAACTTTCGCTGAAGCCGCTCCAGCACTTGGGACAGCTCATCCGGGCTCTGATCCGAGGTTCGTACGGTGTAGATGGAGCTCAGAACCTCGCTCATCACAATAGACAGCTTGCATAGTGCAGTAAAGGTGGAGATGCTGTAGGCCGGCGAACCCGAGTAGTCGTTCTTGGACGTTGAGTAGGCAAACGGCTGCCAGAATTCCAGTTCCGAGTATGTGTCGATGAACTTGATGGGCACCATTGCGTCGGCGTCTTTGAGGGTCACGGGGCGGCCTTGGTACAGGCTTTGGATCTTATCAACCACTGTTTGTGTTAGTTGGTGCGTGATTCTTTGGTGCGAGGGATACATACCGAAAGCTCCCCAGAACACTCGACGGCGTATCTCAAGATCTTCATCAGAGAAGAGATGTGAGTTTGTCAAGTCAACATGTAGACCAAGATCAATGAGCATGCGAAAGGCCAGCCCGGCATATAACCACGCCGCACTTCTCTCGTCTCCCAGCGCAAACAGAGAATTAGTCATGACCAACAAAGCCTGGATGGTGGTGATGTCGCTTCTATCCAAGGAACCACCCAGCAACTCGCGCACCCTCTCGCGATACCTCCAGCCTGCTGTCCGTACATCGTTGATATCCTTGCGCACCTCGAGTCGAGGACTGAACTTGGATGATCCAAAGTAAATGGCGTTGAGTAGGAGTTTTGAGAAGTAGGGACCGCCACAGGCCATGTCCCGCATGAACGCGGGCCGGTAGGTGATGAGGAACGAATGGTGTTGGCGGTTCCAGTGAAGTGAGAGGAGATGCATGCCCAGGTCGGGATCGACGCCGTCAAAGTCGAGCTGTCCCTTGCTGTAGTGAATATCCTCCAATTGGCCTGTCCCGTGTTAGCCCAGCTTCATTGCACTCGTAATCAGTCAGTACCCACGTTGCTTAGCTGCCTCGGCGATAAGACCGCGCTCTACCCAATGATCAGGCATACGGGGCTGGACCTCCTGCTCAACGGGCCTCTCCTGGGCGTTATCCTCGAACAAAGCACTCGTTCGGCCGTGATAGCTCGACTCGCCATTTGCATGAACTAGCACGCGGGCAACACCTGGATCCATGGGTCGGGCGGCGGCTTCAGTGGGATCCCACGAGCGACGAGGATTTGTGCCTCCATCACGATCACGACCTCTCTGCGTCTGCTGGCTACGTTCATCGGGCAGGCTGGCTGCTTCACTGTCGGCCACCGAGGACGCAGCCTCGCCTTCTCGCGATTGGCGGACTCCACTGGGAGACACGGTACGGGCCTTGACGCTCCGGCTCTTACTCTTGAGGCGCTGGTGTCTCTGCCGGCCCTCGGCCTTGCTTACATCAGGCACGGGCTCATAGACGCATTCTTTCTCGTATGTCTGGCAATTGATGCACGAGGGTCTTTGGCCGTTGCACTTGATCTGTGTGGGGTTTTAGTCCCGCGGGAAGCTGTGAGGGGGAGAGACAATAGATAGCAGGGGTGGTTGATAGGGAGATAATGGGGAATATGGGGATTGGAGAATGGAAAAGTATTAGTCACCTTTCTTTTTCGACAGAATGTGCAGGCTTCAGTTGCGCGCCTGCGAACGCGGGAAGATGGCTGAGCGTCAGGCATTTTCTCAACTGTGCAGAGACGGAAGCGGAAGGGAAGGGAGGAAAAAAGACACGCACGGGAAGAGACGGGAAGAAAGAGAATCTCCATTCTCACTCGGTTCCACTGTTGATCCGCGGCTCAGCAGCCCGTTCTTGGTAAAGCGTGGTTTTATCCCCAACTCTGTAATCCTCCCGTCAAGTTTTCGCCCGTTTGTTACCGTACCACTTCTCTGAGCCACATTTATTAATGAACGAGGCTATTTGCTAATCTTTTTCGTGTAATATTAGTTGAGGCTATTCCCCGTCCATCCAATCGTCGACTGCTTGTTTCTCTAATCCGTGCAAACCTATTCTATCCTAACTTATCCGCCAAGATGGACGCCGTTGCTACTACACAGCCAATTGCCAACGCTCTGCCCAAGAAGCTGGCACCCCAGACCCAGACCACACCAGCCCAAAAGAAGAAAATTACCCCTGGCATCTCCCTGGCTGCAGGAGCTGTCGCCGGTGGTATTGAGGCCACTATCACAGTACGTCACTGTTTCCCCGCACGAATGACTGCCCCGAGCACTGCTAACTTTTGCAGTACCCTTTTGAATTCGCCAAAACAGTAGCACAGCTGAGTGCGAGGCAACAAACTCCTGGCGTCAAGGTCTCACGATCTCCTTTTGCCGTTATTTCCCAGACCGTTCGCCATGATGGCGTGCGAGCTATTTACACTGGCTGCTCATCATTAATCACTGTAAGTTGCCCCATCTCCAATTCCATAGTGGCTCAACTAACGTCATTTTCAGGGTACTGCAGCCAAGGCTGGTGTTCGTTTCTTGACCTTTGATGCGGTCAAGGCTCAACTGGCAGACTCCAATGGAAAGCTCACAGCGGGATCTAACATCCTCGCTGGAATGATCGCTGGTGCCGTTGAGAGTGTGACAGTTGTTACACCCACAGAACGAATCAAGACTGCTTTGTAGGTTACCCTCCCATTGACTTGTATCAGACTTGTATACTAACACGTTGTCTAGAATTGATGACGCAAGATCAGGAAACAAACGACTCAACGGTGGTTTCCACGCCCTCCGAACCATCGCAGCAGAGCGTGGCATCCGTGAAGTCTACCGCGGCCTAACATCAACAACAATCAAGCAATCAGCCACTTCCGGAGTGCGAATGGGATCTTACAACATCCTCAAAGAGCTCGTCTCCTCCGACGGAAAGAACCCATTCGTGACTTTCGGAATCGGTGCCGTGGCCGGTGTCATCACCGTCTATGCCACTCAGCCTTTCGACACTATCAAGACAAGATCACAGTCTGCCAAGGGCGTGTCGATCGGTGAAGCGGTGCAGGGAGTTATGCGCGACGGAGGTGTGAGGGCTTTCTGGAGTGGAAGCACAATGAGATTGGGAAGATTGATTCTCAGCGGTGGAATTGTCTTTACTGCTTATGAGAATATTGCTGCGCTGCTCATGGGGTCAAAGTAAATGGGTTTATTGTCGTTTAGGTGCATGGGAGGTGTACGGGTGTTTGTTGGTTTTATGGGATCGGGGGTTAGAAGATATCATTTGGAAAGCAATGCTAGAGTCTGGTTACATACTCAATTTCAAAATATTTAAATTTGATTAGTTAAGTATCATGACTTTATTTGGTTATAGATAAAGGGTTGTAATATGAACCACTCTGTATATTTGGCAAATCGACGGTAATGTTGGCGGAGATACAGGGTAGCTCAACGCAGAACTCTACTAAAAAGATCATCGCTGTCCGCATTCTAATCCCCAATTTTTAAACATAAGCTTAATCAATGCTTATTATTAACGGTTCCGCGAATCTTTGGCTTTGAACCTAACTCTAACATTAAATCGAATTTCTACAGACACATTGCGTATGCTCCGCTTAGATTACTATCACGGCATTATTATTAAACACGTAGCCAAGTCCTCAAAGCAAAAATCTCGCATCAATTACCGCGTCCGAGGTAATTCTCAGCATGACTCTCATTCCTGAGCCACGCCTGTCATTATCCACCGCTTAGTGGCCAGGGTGGTAAACCCCAGCATGTGTCCAGACCCAGGCCACCTTTCTCGGCTTTCCCCGCATCAACCCAATCCATTGGTAAGAGACACCGATAACTCTAAGGTTAAGCATACAGGCTGGTCCGTGGGAACGTCAATCTGGGGTAGCTAGGTCAATATCAGGTCATTAATCGGAGATTCGGTGTTCAAAACTGGAATTGGAGAGCCAGAAACGGGAAGATCGTCTCCAATTCTTTCTCCCATTTGCTTCCCGTTCAAGTGACAGCTCCATCGGCGTATGCCATCCCCATGGGGAGAACCAGGATTCTAGAACCGGGAAGGCCTTGGCATGAGAAAAACTCCCGCGGGAGCAACGAGGCTTGCTGGGTATCCTTCTCCAGACTTGATTTCTTCCCCGCAAAGATAGGCGGTCCCCTGCTACTGGGTTCTCCGCGTCGTGGGAAGCGCTGGTGCCAAGCAATCTAAGCTTAAACCAAACCTTAATGGGGAAGACGTTAGCAGGATTGAGTTTTTTCCCACCAGCCGACCTAGCGGGGAGAGGGAGGAATCCACTGGCTGAGGATGACAAGAGATTGCCAACCCGTCAAGAGATTGCCAAGAGGCTCGTCCCCCTCTGGTGTGTATATAACCCAGATGCTCCTACCCCAGATTTGAAGATATCAGACTCATCTCCACAACAGCTTTCTTGGCCGCATCAACCAGCTCCAGCTATTCCTCTGAGTACTACTCTCTTCATCATTCCAAGCTGCCAAGCAGACTTCGCCACAATGACTGCTTCACGCAACAACAGCGTTGATCGCAATGAGCCCATCGACGAGAAGGCCGAGATGGCCTGCATCGAGGACACTGTTGCCCGCGTCGGCCCCATTCCTCCCACCGAGATTCAGGCTCGATTTCCTCTTCTCCGGGATCTCTCGCCGGAGCGCATGGATGAGTTGAACAAACGCGTTCGTAGCAAGATTGACTGGCACATGATGCCTGCTGTTACTCTGATGTTCCTGATGAAGTAAGTCAAACAATCTACCAAAGAGAAGAATAACAGGTACTAACACCTTCAGCTACCTCGATCGCATCAACGTTTCCAACGCTCGTCTTGCCGGTCTCCAGGAAGATCTCAAGATGGACGATACCATCTGGAACACAGGCATCTCCACATTCTATGTTGGTTATCTCATTGGCCAACTCCCCGGTAATCTCCTCATGGCCAAGACCAACCCCAAATTCTTCCTCCCCACTATCATGCTCATGTGGAGCGCGGGCACCATCTGCATGCCCGCCATGACCAGCGGCGCCGGTTTCTGCACTGTCCGCTTCTTCATTGGCTTGATGGAGGCTCCTTTCTTCCCCGGTCTGACCCTCATGACATCCTGCTGGTACACCAAAGAAGAGAGTCCCTTCCGAATGGCAATCTGGCACGCCGGCAACACTATCTCCAACATCATCTCTGGTTTCTTGGCTGCTGGTATCCTCGAGCATATGGATGGCATCGCTGGCATGCACGCTTGGCAGTGGTTCTTCCTAATTGAGGGTATTGCTTCTATCCTTGTCGCTGTCGTCTCTTACTTTGTCCTCCCCTCGTGGCCCCACGACACCAAGTTCCTTACTGAGCAGGAGCGTGAGATGGCCCAGTACCGAATCCTCGTCTCCAACGGTGGTGTCGATGAGAAGATTGGTGGAACTTGGGATGGTGTCAAGGATGCAGTCCGTGATCCCTTCACCTGGTACTTCTGCCTCATGCACTTTGCCCTGGTCACCGCTCAGAGCTTCAAGGATTTCCTCCCCTCTGTAAGTCTACTTCTATACGCCCCCCCGATAAACATTAACTAACAGAACTTCCAGATCATGAACACTTTCGGCTTCAACAAGATGACCACCTACCTCATCCAGGCTCCCCCCTACGCCCTCGCCTACATCTCTGCTTGTCTTATCGCCTGGTCTTGCGGTCACTTCATGGAGTCAACTTACCACGTCGTCATCCCAATCATCCTCTCTGCAGCAGGATGCGGTATCCTCATCGGCACCATCAACGTCGCGGCTCGATACATCGGCATCATCTTACTCGTCTGCGGTACCTACAACGGTCTTAACTTGCAGCTCTCCTGGGAAACAACCGTCGTCCCTGCTCCCCGTGCCAAGAAGGCCGCTCTTATCGCCATCGCCAACTGCATCAGCCAGGTCAGCCATTGGTTCAGCCCATACTTCTATCCCCGAAGCCAGGAGCCTTTCTACCGCATGGCAGGTGGTCTTCTCCTCCTCGGTTGCGCCTTGACTGTTGTCTCGGCTTTCCTCGTCAGGTGGAGGGCTATCAAGCTTAACAAGAAGCTTGACGAGCAGGAGGGATGGACTCCCAACTCTGGTGTCGAGCGTGGCTGGCGATACAAATACTAAGCTGATCAAAAGGCTTATTGGAGTTTTTGGACAACGGTGGCTTGGTGGGAGCGGGACAGAATGGCGCTTGGAACTGTAGCTCGAATTATCTTTACGGTTTATTGTTATGAGTAATGAAATTATGTTTGAGCAACTTGACAACTGGACTGGAGTGTCTCAATGAACTATGTCTTTTATTTAACGTGAGCCCTGACTCTAATTCTAGTGATATCTGCCGGAAACGAATAAAAATTACTCATAAGTGTGTCGCACCTCAACCGTTCGAAGGATATGAGAGTCATCAAGAGTTGCCCCAAAGTCCCTGTTGCCTTCACTCACACTACCTCCCTCTGCGCCATCATCCCCGCCACGCACCTGAGTGGTAACGTATGACTTGCCAGCCGGGATGAGGATGTTTTCGTCGCTCCCTAGCTCCTCATTGTAGTGGACGCTTTGTGGAGTCTGGGTTGCATTGCGAGATCGTTTGTGCGATGAGCTCATCATCTCGAACTGTGATTTGGAGTAGTTGGACGAGTAACCGGGCTTGTCCTTATGGAGGATCGACTTCCACAACATGGGCATGAACGGGAAGCATGCACAGACGATCCCAATACCACACTCGGCGATTCTAGCTCGGGTTAGCTCATGTTAGTCAGATTTAGCTTGGAGTGACGTGACTCACCCGGTGAGATTGATTTGCAGAAAGACATAAGTCTGGTCCGGGCTTTCCCCGTTCTTAATGATGAAGACCAACCTAACAAGGCTAAAGATGCAAGCGATACCCCCGACTCCAAAGATAGCGACGATCTTGAGCTTGGCTACCAGGCCTACTTGAAGCTTCTTAGTGAGTGGGCAAGGCAGAAGAAGAACAACAATGTCGCTGAGAAGACTGATGATGTTATCAACGAGAATGAGAACGCGCTGGTTGAAGCATTGTCCATCTGCGGTAGCGCCCCAGAACATCGATATAGGACGGCAGATGAACATCTTGAGAAACAGCATCACGACGTAGTAAATGGCCATGACGAAGAGGAAGCCGTAGATCCATTTGACGTAGGTCTTGTAAGGAGCGAAGATGCTGGCGAGGAAGAGAAGAATAGCTGCCTTGATGGCGAAGACTGTTGGGCCGTAGTTGACCATGGTTGCATAGACGGTCTAGCATCGGTCAATATGGTCGTCGGTAGTATGGTGGTGCTGAGAGGCTTACCTGGCTGTACTGAGGGATAAGATCTTCGGGGACATCCCACTGATGCAAGCCTCCACCGTATCTCAACACTAGAAGCATTTAGCGTTAGTCACTTTGACTTATGGAATTACTCACTTGTAAGGCATATAGTGCAGTATCCCATAAAGCCAATCTTGATTCATAAGTAAGTAACACAAGCTTTACGTGTTGTTGGCTGACCACTTACATATCCGATCACACAAGCAACTGTAAGCACTTTAGTTGGTGAAGATCAAAGACCGGGGTATGGACATACTATCATCTCGTCGCAGTCTCATGGACAGCCTGTAACGGGCCCACAAGCGAAGACCAACGAATATGGAGCAAACCGACATGGCAATCGCGTTGGAAACAATGCAGATGTAGAACATCTCGCGGTCGGGATCGTCAAAATTGGACTCTTTCCCAGGAGGGGGCTCCATGCCTGGCTTAATCATGGTGGATGGTGTTCAGTGCGGAAATGTTAAGGAGAGTAAGTGAGCAAAAGCTACGAGAAAGTCGGCGCATCAAATTTCAAACAGGAGAATCCAAGAACAAGATATTTTTATCAGTATGGACAGACATATGTATCCCCTACGGACATGACGAGATTTGCAGACATGAGCTATGACACAAGGGGCAAATCCTCATGATCAGCCAGATCCTTCGACAACGACCATCAGCGGACCATTCACATTGCTAAGTCTAGGATTCTCGGGCAGCGGATGCTAAACTAGCCGGAGGGTACTCATAATTGCTTCTTGCGGGGAGTTTTGTTGGAGAGTCTTGCGAAGGAACCGGCCATTGAAGGAGGCGGAAGTATCAGCCCCTGGATGAGTGTTCCAGTCTTCCTGTCGTATGCATATGAATGATAATGACAGAAATGGAGAGGAAACTTTCTCTTTTCTCTTTTCTCTTGATGCAGGGGAAACTGGCAAATGTGTTGGTTGGTCTGCAGGGATGTATTGGCTGTTGGCAATCGAGATAAGTACCTGCGTTGTACGCGGCAACAAGACGTTCTCCCGCGAGGAGAACCTCGGCATAAGAATATCTTCAACGGCCTGTCCTAACCCCATGGAAGGCACACTACGAACTGTCAAAAACGATACCTGTACCTCTAGTGCTGATCGCTGCTTGAAAGAACACACGACGGAATACGCTATGCACATCATGATCCGATACTAGTAAACTTACCGAGATTAACCCCGTAACGGACAACCACTCTCCCTCGGCAGTCATAAAAGACAGCTGCAGAGGTGGAAAAGATTGTCTAATTGTATGCACGTTGGTCGCTGCAGAGTTACATCGTGCGACGGGCTCGGCTCATTAGTTGCCGATCATCGTTTACAATATGGCCCATCCCCCGCCGGCTTAATTCCCCGTGGTCTCGGGCCGTTGAATGATGTCTCAAATGTGGATCCTGTCAGTGACTTTCTTTTCTTTTTTTTAAATGGCTTGATTTATGCTCTTTGAAGGATTCGCTAAAATTGATTGTTGTGACGCTTGGCGTAGAGAATCCTTGTTGGTTTGGCATGTGCAATCACAAGTGAATCACGCATTTGCTGTAGCCGAGAGTGTTGATTACGTGCAGTAGTTTCAAAATTTGACACGTAAACGAAAAAGTAATTCTGGTGGTGAGACATTGCTCTCTCAGATTGGTCTGGCCATGATGGCAATAAAGAGATCAGATAATTGATACCATCCACTTCTATTCCTATAATGCAGCTATCTGGGGTCTGGTAGAGTGGTGTCCTAAAAGATGGCCTGGGCATTTGGTGGCGAGGAAATGCCACCTCTCATGTTGAATGGTGAAGACGACACGAAAAATGTCCAGCGGTTCTGTTGCTTGCATGTCTCTGCCAACTTTTCCAAGTCGAATAATTCACCTGTACTGTTAGCTGGTACAACCCCAAAATGATGTATAACATACCAATTGGCATTCCCCATCCAGCCAGCATATACTCATGCATCAGAATAGTCCCCGACGGAGGCGGATATACCTAAATAAATCAGTCAACAGCTGAAACACTACCCATTTAGCACAGCCACTCACCTCCCAGCTGATGGCATCGCCAGCCACAGCCGCAAACCCCGTGTCCCATACCCACTTGAGCACGTCCATGGTTCCCTCTACACCCGCATGCTGCGGGCTAGTAGTCGCCGCATAAGCCTTCTTGGCCTGCACGTCCATGGAATGCTCCCACTCTTTGATCACGCCAATGCGCACGAGCAGGATATCGCCGCGCTGGAATGTGATATTGCACTCTTGGGCAATTGCGAGGATGTCGCTGAGTTTGATGGTGTGCAGTGAGAATGTCGAGTATGTTATGCCTTGCTTCTCCGCCCATGATGCGTAGTCTATGAGCACCCCGCGTCCTGCATTACAATGCGTTAGCTAGCATTGACTTGATATTGCTTTTTTGTAAGAGATTGACGATACCTGTGATTCCCTCTTGAGCCCAGTGATGAATCCCAATGCGATCATTGGAGCGGTCCAGAATTTCTTCTTTGGTGGTTCCGCCGTAAAACACACGCTCTTGGCTGCCTTCTTCGCGAGGCATGGAGAAGTGTCGCAGGCCATCCCACTGGCTACTCTGTTCTGTCACTTTGGTCAACACACTCTACTGCAAGAACGAGAGAAACACAAACGTGGATTCATAACGTAGATATCATCAAACGCCACACCGCCAAGCAGCGGCACCATTTTGAGCTCACAGGGTTGTCGATTGAAGCAAGCAAACTCCAGCTTGTCCAGATCCCACCCCAGATTAACACGAATGCCCGTTTTGATCTGTGTCTGCGCTGCGCGAGCTACCCGCTCTGGAGTCAGCAAGACGAGTCTGCCCAGCCCTTCTTCCCGACTGCCAGGTTTTCCTACCCATACGCGTTTCGGGTCGGGAAGTTCGTCCCACGTTTTCTCCATGTATGAGGGGTCCATTCTGTGATGCGATGGGTTTTGAGGGTTGGTGAGATCGAGGGGAAGTGGAATGCAGGGACGATGAGGTGCAGCTATTGAGGTGCTTGTTTATACAGCTCTCGTCATGTCGACTGCAGTATCTACGAACCCTGCAGAGGTTTGCTGTGTGATGCTGTCCCACATTTCACAGCCATTGTCGGATTCCAGTAACCCTGTTCGCAAACACAATTCTCTTTAATGTTTGCGCTTTTACCTTTCGGTTACAACCATGCACTCGTGTGGATATCGCTCATGCAACGCAAACATAACAGGAAGCGACACCGATCATCCCTGCACGTAAAACAAGAGACCGAATCTGACACCGGCATCTCTGTTCCATATCCGGCGATCCAAAAACGGTTGGAGGGGTGGGGGGTGTCGAAGGAACCCTTTGGTTGCACTTAAGGTAACCTTGCCGATCGCAACTGTTCTTCTCGTTCCCAAGTCAATTGCGTTTTAACTTTTACCTTTTTTTTTTTTTTTTTTTATTACTTTTGCTCGTATTGCTGCTCGCTTTGACATTGCGAGGATGCCGCAGACCGGGAACCAGACGAGCTTGTATAACAAGCTTGTCATTACTTTTGTTGCCATCGGCGGAACCGTATGTATTTCCACTTACGCGCACGTTCCCACTCTCACGAGCTTGTCACAATCACATTCAATTTAGCTGCGGCTTGCTAATTTGACTTGCAGACATATGGATATGCCGCCTCGATTATCGGAAGCACAATTGGACAGCCGGGCTGGTACCAATACTTCAACCTGCCCAATGCTGGCGAACCGGGCTACGATACTATAACTACGCCGGCGATTGCGACTGCCAATGGTCTCTTCTCTGCTGGAGGTGCGGTTGCGTGTCTGATTCTCATGTGGGCATGTGATTACTATGGTCGGTTGAGGAGTATTCAATTTGGCTGTGCCTTGGGTATTCTCGGTGGTATACTGCAATGTGCTGCTCAAAACCTCGCGTAAGTTCTCATTATGACCTCCGGTATGGGCCAACACTAATAGTATCCTGTTAGTATGTTCCAGGCCGGAAGATGGATCATGGGAATGTGCGTTGGCCTTATGGCCACAGTCACTCCCATGTATCTCTCCGAGATGTCTAGTCCCATGGCACGCGGCTGGCTCGTCGGCCACCATGCTATCTTCCTCGTTTTCGGTTACATGTTATCCTCTTGGATAGGCTTTGCCGTGTACTTCTCAAAGAACCTCGAATTTGGCTGGCGTTTCCCTTTGGCTTTCCAAGTCCTACCCCCATTGGTGCTGCTCATGGGGTCCCCTTGGATTCCCCGGTCGCCACGGTGGCTCATGTCCAAAGGACATAATGAAGAAGCTTGGACTGTGCTGGTCCGCCTGCGCAAGTCCCCTACTGACCCGGAGGATCTGATTGCAAGGGAAGAGTATCACCAGATCAAGAAGCAACTTGAACTCGATGCGAAGAAGCTTGAGGCTTATGGGGGTAGCCCTTGGAAGGCTGTCTTTAAGAAGAAGAGCTACCGCAAGCGCATGTTAATTGGCTTCATGACGCAATGGGGTGCTGAGTTTGGAGGTCCTCTCATCATTGTAAGTCTTGGCTTCCATGGATAGGCGATTTCACTAACATAATCAAGAATAACTACGCTGTCATTCTCTATACTAGCCTGGGACAAACTGGCTACATGCCCCTCTTGCTCTCAGCCTTGTGGCTGACCACCGCTGGCCTTATCTACAATCCCGGTGGTGCCTGGTTGCACGATAAGGTCAACTCGCGCCGAAAGATGTACATGACTGGCTTTATCGGCATTGTCATCACTACTTCCATCTACTGTGCCATGGTGTCGTTATATGCAGGAACAGACAACAAGGCAGGCAATGCCATTGGCGTGTTGTTCATGTTTTTGTATCTTGCTTTCCAAGGAACATTCTGCAACACCACCATGTATCTCTACGTCTCGGAGATCTTCCCCACCGAGATCCGATCTATCGGCATTGGATGGTCACTCTTTGGACAGTTTGCAGGTAAGTGTCTACCCCAATACTTTCACTTTCATGCAGCAGAGCCTAACTGTCGTTCCAGCCACCATTATCCTTCTCCAGTCAGCACCCATCGGCTTCAACGCAGTTGGATGGAAATACTTCCTTCTCATCATCTGCTGGAGTGCTCTTTTCGTCCCCGCCATTTACTTCTTCTGGCCAGAAACTGCAAGGTTGTCTCTGGAGGAGATTGGCAAGCAGTTTGGCGATGAAGTTGCTGTGCACATCAATGATGCCACCGAGGAGGAGCGTGCTGCCATTGATAGAGAACTCATTGGGGCAGGCTATGGTGAGCACAAAGCTCCTGGCGATGTTGTTAACGACGTCCCCTCGAGTAGTAGTAGCCAATATGTTGCCACAAAGTAGGAGGGTACCTACAGTTAGAATGAATGGAATGCAGGCCATGGTCAAAAGTTGATTGGAAATGTTTATCTAGCCCTTCCTTATACAAACAAACAGTCGTAGAGCGGTATTACGCATCAAGTTGAAACAATTGAAAACCAACATGTTACCAACAATCATTTGGCAACCCTTTCCTCTCGATCGGTACGATGCCAACCAAGTTAGCAACACAAACCCACCACCACACTTTGCGGCACAGCTCGGCTCGGTCAAAATGAACAACGGCATTTGTAAAATATGATGAACGTTGAGGTTACAGCACTAACCATGTCTGTCAACCAACACAATCCTCTGATGGATGCGTGGAATCACACCCTGGTTCAGTGGATCTGCTAGTTGCATAGGGGCTTCCAGGGTCCCTGGCGTCACTCGCCTCGCATGGTTCGCGGCATCAACTGACGACAGGATCTCAGTGGAGTCCGCAAACTCTGAAAAACCCTTGTGATTGCAGTTCTTGGCAATCATTTCTCCTCAATTCAAGGGAATAGCTTAGCTAAATGGCACGACCACCGTCCACATCGAGATTGACACCAGTGATGAACGATGCATCCTCACTCGCAAGAAACACGGCAGCTTTAGTCACATCTCGAATCTCCCCCATGCGTCCAAGAGGGACATTTCCCAGCGCCTTCTGGACCTCGGGGGTAATTTCCTTGCCAATAAACTTTGGAAGCAACCCCGTCATTGTCGCCAAGGGACAAATGGAATTAACGCGGATTCCGTCAGGGCCATACTCAGCCGCAAGTCCCATGGTAGCCTATCACATGTGTCGTTAGTTTTCTCTTTTCGTTTTGATAGAAGGAATTGTTTGATGCAACGGTAAGTGTATGCAGGGTAATGGAATAGGTCTCGTTACATTTGCGATTGCACCCTTGGATGCATTGTACCACACCAAACCAGGTCTGGGTCGATGAGCACCAACAGAGGCGATGTTGATCATGGAGCCCTTTGTGCCTTGTTTCTTGACCTGGGCTGTGAAGGCATTACTGCCGAGAAAAACGCTCTTGACGTTGACGTTCATAACCTTGTCGAATTCCTCCTCCGTGACCAAATTAGTGCTCTACCAGAAGGTCAGCCCCGGCTTACCAATATTCTCAGTGTTTCACTCACCTTATTCTCGTAGCTTGTGCCCGCGTTGTTGACCAAGATATCTACTTGGCCCCAAAGCTCGACAGCTTTGTCAATTGCACTCTGCCAATCTGCTGCTTTGGTGACGTTCATAGTCTGGAATGCGAATGACTCCGACTTTGCTGCCACTTTGTTGCCGGCTTCTTCGTTGATATCGCAGAGAAGAACTTTGGCGCCTTCTTCTGCGAAATGCTCTGCAATACCTTGGCCGAAGCCGGACGCCGCGCCTGTTTGCATTTCTCAACGGCAGCCGGATGTGAGAGGCTGTTGTACTGACCTGTAACAATAGCAACCTTTCCTTCTAGACGGCCCATGTTGGTGCAAATTCACAGTGGTGCAGTATTCTGTAAAATTCGCAGGTTGATCGTATGTCGAACAGCGTGGTATTATAGTTGTCTATCAACTTTAACAATGTTGTTTCCCTCTGACCATGACCGAGAGGAGTCGACAGTTGGCTAAAGACTCAAGTAGGTATTCCGCAATTGCCGATCTTACCCGTTGCTGGAAGGTGGCTTGAACTTGGTCGTCTGCATTTGCTGTTGATCACGAAGCGGGGAAAGTTACAATGACCATTACTAACCGACTCGTTACGCATGTATCCTGCAGGTGAGGTCATGACGACAATCACCAACATCTTTGATCAGTTTTGAGCAACGAAGCTTCCTCGATACATCTAAAGACAGAATAACAGAGTTTGACCTATAGCCGTTAAACATATCAATATTAATACTCGTTGCAGCAACTCAAGTTATCAGTCGCCATCCCTTGGTTAACAAGTTCCCTGGAGGATTACCCCACATCAGCAGGACATCATGGCGTACACGCTACCCTTCAAGGTACTAAGCCCGCTATTTGCATTCCGAGTAGGACAAATATTCAACAGTCTCTAGCTAAATCGTCCTGACCTTCTCATCACCGATTCTTATGTCGAAGGGCAGACCAGGAGCGCTCTCTCTGGCGAAACATTTGACGTGCTCGGTAAGACTAAGCTCCCTCACTCGAGAAATCACTCTCACCAACTAACTCAAAACTCAGACCCAGGAACAAGTAAACCATGGACTAAAGTTACCAACAACTCAGCAGACGATGTCGATGCCACTGTTCAAATCGCCCACAAGGCATTCCAAACCTTCAAGAAGACATCACCACGAGCACGTGCGCAATGGCTTTACAAGTGGGACGCGCTCATTCGAGAGCACAAAACCGATCTAGCCACCCTCTTGGTCTACGAGACAGGTAAACCGTACGTCGAGGCCATAGGCGAGATGGACTATTCTTTGACCTTTGTTGCTTGGTTTGCAGGCGAGGCCGAGCGAATTCAAGGAACCTGTTTCGCACCCTCTGCACCTGATAGACGCGTCTTCACCATCAAGCAGCCGCTTGGTGTCGCAGTCGCGCTTGTGCCGTGGAATTTCCCTGTTGCCATGGTCCTTCGCAAGGCCGCAGCGGCGTTGGCAGCTGGATGTACCATGGTTGTTAAGCCATCACCGGAAACACCGGTTACTGCCATGGCTTTGGCAAAGTTGGCTACAGAGGCTGGCTTTCCCGACGGTGTTTTGAACATCCTGCCGACTAGCTTGGATAACACGCCTTCCCTGAGTGAAGCACTCTGCAAGCATGATTTGGTGAAGAAGGTCACTTTTACTGGATCAACCCGAGTCGGAACTCTTGTCGCAAACCACTGTAGTCCCGGTCTCAAGAAAGTTGTGTTGGAGTTGGGTGGTAATTGCCCGTGCTTGATCTTCGACGATGCCGATATCGAGGCAGCATTGAAAGAACTAGTCGGCCTCAAGTGGCGACACGCCGGCCAAGCTTGCATAACAGTCAATCGCTTCCTGGTCCAATCTGGCGTGTATGATAAGTTCCTTCAGCGCTTTGTTGAAGAAACAGCAAAATACGTTGTTGGACACGGAGCCTCTGATGGAACGACACTTGGGCCTGTGACAAAACCCGACAGTCTAGACCGAGCTGAGAATCTCATCAAAGACGCTATTAAGAATGGTGCTCAGGTTGTGACAGGAGGCAAGCGTGTTTCTCCAAAGGGAAGCGAAGGAGGTTATTTCTTTGAGCCGACTATTCTTACCAATATGTCGCATGATGCACGCATATCCTGTGAGGAATGCTTCGCGCCCATCGCGGCTTTCTACAAGTTTGAGACAGAAGAACAGGCAGTCAAAATGGCCAATGACACGCCCATGGGTCTTGCTAGCTATGCATTCACCAAGAACGCTGATCGCATTTGGCGGTTATTTGAGAACCTTGAAGCTGGAATGATTGGTCTAAATACTGGTAAGTACTTTGAACTTGAGCCACAATTTGAGGTTTGCTGATCATATTGACAGGCAACTCTTCCGCTGCCGAATCACCCTTTGGTGGAATCAAAATGTCTGGGTACGGAAAGGAAGCAGGGAAGGATGTGGCTGTGAGCGAGTACATGATAACCAAGACAGGTACTATGACGGTTGACGGCCTGGTATGAGGATAGAATGAGAGGGAATATGTTGTTGAGTCAAAATGGATGACGGGATCTTAGCATTCACATATTATGTGGGTGGCAAACAGCATGTGGGTTGCACAAGATATTATGCCGGGGTTAGCTTTGTGCTAGGTGGTCCCAATTCAATCTTTCTACTTCATCAACAAACACCGTTATATGAGCCGCTTGCGAGACTAAGGCGGTCTCAATTCCATCAGCCAGACGCATGACGAAACCAAACCTCCGATATTTAATCCGTTGGCGTCCTTTGTAGTTCCCTCAAAACATATGCACCCGCCTGGAAGAGTGAAACATGGCCGGTAAGAAACCCTTATTCTCATCCACACTCTCCACTGCTGTTTGCAGACTCTTGGGTGTCTTTTTCAGAACCGAAGTGGCCAAGTGCTTGTCCAGATGCTGGGCATGCATCTCGCAGATCTTCTCATACGCCGCGAGCACGGTGTACTCACCCAGGGCCGTGGCAGCTTCCTTGCCCTGGTCGAGAATATCATCAAAGAGCCCTTTCCCAGATTTCTCCTCATCTTCCGAGTCTGGGTCTTGGTCTTTGGTCTCTTTGGGGTTTTCGTAGAATGGTAGCTTTAGCATAGAAGGCGACACAGATCCCATGCTCATGACCCTATCCAGACTATGGTTCCCTGCATCGACAAGTCTTCCATAGTTCTGAGCAGCAATTTCCGAACCTTTGTTAAGCCTCTCCTGCCCCTTAGTTGCGCTGGAAGAACTTTCGATGTATTTATCCAATATGTTGCACATCTTTCTCTTCTTCCGGCCCATGTAGGTCTGCCAGGCGTTCACAAGCCCAGGCTCTACCGCTGAGTTGGTAAAGTCAATTTCTGTGGCTGCGATACGATGGCCGTAAAAGGAATGTGTTGAGCCTAGCTCTAGGTAGCAGAGAAACCACTTGGCGCCTGGTGCCCCAGAGAAGCGTGCCAGAACCCATTCACCGGCGACGAGTTGGAGTTGTGGTTCTTGGATGAAATCGATGATTCGCACGATGGCTTGCTCCTCTTTGGTGGGTTGTGACCCAGCGACTATCTTGTCCAAGTCGATAGGTGAATTATCCTCGGACAGAGGTCCATCCGCTTTTGGCTTTGCTGCTCCCTGAACCTCCAGGTCGCCGTGAAGCTTTGTAGCCCTGTCGTCCTTGATCACTTTATCCTCGACTGTCTGTTCAACATCGAGCTGTTTCTTTAACAGGTGCTGCTCGCAGGCAAAGTTCACAAGCACGCTAGCGAAGCCTGTACTGATCGTACACCAGCCTGACATCTTTTGCTTTGGGCTACTCGCTCTGGCGACCTGCCTCAAGAGTTTCTCCCGATCGATCATAGTAACGATAATGCGCTGAATGTCGAAGATACCTTCGATTCCAGAACTGTTGATAATGATTGGGTTAGGACAAGTCAGGTCGTTAAGAGAAGAGTGAGCCAATTCGGGTCCGCGATTGCTCGTCGTTGCCTCTATTCCACTGGTCTTGACCTCGAGCTCGTGGATGCGACTGGGCAACTGATTACCTTTCCCACCGCTGGGGTCTGAGGAGGAGAGGCTCTTCAGATATTCCTTGACTGGTCGATCTAGCGACATCCACTCAGGCACTTCAGGCGTGGTTGGATGTTCTGGGCCAGAGAACACTGGCTCTGGGCTAACATGCTTCTCCATAGGTTCAGAATGGTGTCTCCCAAACGAAGGCTTACCGACCCCACCAACCCCAAATCCTGGCAGTTTGGGAGTTTTGCGACTAGAGGAGAGCTTCATGTTCGGCAGCGAGGGTTTGTTGAAGCCCCAGCCAGTTTTCTCTTCAGAGGCCAGCGGTGAGCTTGTTTCCAAAAGGGGCTGCTTTTCGGTCGCTGGTGAAGAGGCAGTGGGCTGTACACAGAACTCCTTAATGTACCGCAGGATCTTGGATATGCTCTCAAACTCATGCTGAAGGATATCGAAGTTGGACTTGCGAATGAAGGCAGATATTGCCTGAACCCACTCCAAGGGAAGGCCATTGCGACCCTTGATCTTGATGCAGTCTATGGCATCTCGAAGCAGTGTGATGATACCCTGGTAGGTTACCATGACCTCCTTACGCTTCCTTTGCACCTCTGCAGAAACCATTATGCTATACCGCCGACCGCGGTCATCCTCATTCCCATACGCCTTGTGGGAAGCAGGATACATGGATCTTCCTCGCACAGGACTTCCCATATCCACTCCCGCCCAGTTGAAGACGGAGACGTCATTGTGACTGATTACAACCTCATCAAGAAGTCGTGACAAGGCTTTGGGGTAGCCTTCTGCGTGAAACGACTGGAATCGCACGTCGAGAATTCCCATTAGAGAGTATACGTAGTCAACGGGCACCGTTGCTTTGCGTCGGCAAGAAAGCTGCAAGACTTGCTCGGCTGGGAATCCACTGCGTACAGTTCCTTGCTTCCAAGATTCCAGTTGGTTTACTTGGCCAAAGCTAGCGATTGTCTTCCGGTCAGATAAGATGAGATCTTTTGTTTGAGAAACCACACTCTTCAGGAGGAAGTTGATCATATCTTGCGCTTCTAACTCAGCAGTCCGTTCTTGTGTTGCTGGTGTGGAAGGCATGTGATGCTTTAGCTCATCAAGGATCCTCCTCGCGCGTTCGTTTGAATGATTGTTCTCATTTCTGACAAGGTTCCATGCTGCCAGATACACGCAGCGGCTCATCTCGGACATGGCGGTCTCCACTGTCATAGCGGTAGGGAATGCAAATCCCAAGGCGTGCAAAATGGAGATGAGGCGCACTGCCACCTTGACGTTCTCCGAAGCTTCCTGGCCTCCATCGTCACTGTTGGCGATGACAACTTCATCCTTGTCCAAGAGTGACTCGAGAGCCTCAGAGTTTGCGATGCCATTCAAAACTTTTGTTTCAGCCTCTTTCGTCTCGAAGGCGATGGCGTACATGCTATATATGTCACCGCGGGTGTAAAGCTCAACAAACGGGACCAAAGGATACACATATCCCAGGCTCTCAACAGGTCGGCTCAGTGACTTCCACTCTGAGTTTGTGAAGTAGGCCATCTTGCTCATGACTAGTTCTTGAAGTGTCCACGCACGGTTTGCCCATTCAGGGTTGGTACCATCAATGGCTTCGAAGCTCGGGATGCCAGTGTTACTATCTTGTGCAACCTTTAGTTCGCCTTTGAACTGTTCCCAGTCATGGACAGCATCAGCTGCGTTCCAGTCTGTGTCAATATGCACTAGACAAAACTCAGCGTTCGCATACCAATCGCCCATGAGTGATAGTGACTGGGATAGTTCTCCGTAGTTGAGCTTGTCGATGCAACAAGTGTCGGACCACATGTAGCAGGCACCTTGCTTGGGGAACAGGTTTTTACGAAAGATGTTGCGGGCCTCATTCATCGAGTGGTCGAGCTTGATAGCTGACTTCCATCGCTGGAGACGGCTCATCATTTCGCTTATAGCGTCACCAAGTCGGCCGTTACCACGCAGGAATTCGGCTTCATCGTTTGCCTTCTTGTGGCTTTCGATCGAGGCGTTGAGTAGTTCTTGGGCCTTTGCGTGCTCCTTTTCTGCTTCATCCACCAGCGAAGACGTAATTGGCTTCGAATCAATGGTATCCGGACAAGTTTCCCGGACCTCTTCCGTCTTGTCGTTGATATTTTGGTGTATGCGGCTGATCAGATGATCAAACATGATCTTCTCCATCCGAAAGCGCTCAGCTTTTGCTTTCTTGGCATCTCGGTTTTGCCTTCCCCAGTTGACTTGGGCCTTGGAGTCAGTGGCGTTGATTTTCATTTTCAAAAGGTCGCCAACAGTCATGCCTCTAGAGTTACTGTCTAACAAAGACAGTATAACCTCTTCCTGCTCCATAATATCGAGCCGGGATTGCTCTAGAACAATATGAATGTCATCATCGTGTTCTGGCAGTTGCCTAGTTCTTGCGCGCTCCAAATGCTTCTCTCTTGCTCGCTTGATATGGGCCAGGGTGATTTCGTCTCCCTTCCATCGATGCGACAGCATACAATACGAGTCCAGGGGACTTGTATTCCATACATCAACCAGATTTCCTGTCTCGAGATCAATCAGACGTAGTGGACGTTGGGCTTGCTCTGTGTCTTTGTGATCAACGAAATCGATATCCTGGAGCCCGCTGAACGCATGGCTTGGTGGCTCAACGAAGGTTGGCTTGAAGTCTGGGACAAACCACAGGTTCAAGATTGTACGGATCTTCTCGGGGCTGCCGCCGATCTCGTCAAACAGTTTTTTGAGATGCTGCGGAGTGAGGTCGGTGTATGTGCTTAGGTCGGTGACCTTTGCTATCTTCTCTGTGATGCTGTCCATGGCTGGTTTGTGATTGGAAGTCTAGCCTCTCTCATCAGTAAGTTTTTTAATAGAAAAGCTTTGACTGATTTGATTGTCAAGTGTTTGATCAAAGGTTTCTGCCCGTGGCTAGTTGCCAAATCCCTAACAAGACAGGTCAACGAGTGTCCCGCAGCAGCTGGAATCACAGCATTTCAATTGATGAGACACAAGTTTGATAAGTCGTTACCAGTGATCATGAGCGCTTCTGATTGGCGTTGATACTGATCTATTTGCTGACATGCCTTTACCAAATGCTACTTTAGCCAGCCACAGGGTACCATGACATCCCATTTTCTGTAGCAGATCTGCAAACTCGGGCAAGCTGAACTCCGACTGCATATGCACCAAAACTCCAATCATGAGTAGTGCCGTTAGGACAACATTCACCGGTAACGCCCTACATGAGCCAAACTCTATCACACGGCCTTCAACTTCACCTCCGGCACTTGCGATTGGACGTGGGCATGAACCCCCTCATTCAGCTGTCAACACTATTACAAAAAAGGCCTGCCCCAGAGAGACTATTGAACTGTGAAGACTTCCGATTGGCCACCAGCTTCATGAAATTGCTTGGACGGCAGTTTAAAGCAGTAAGATCCGGCAGTGAAACGGGGGTGCCCGGCCCCGTCAGAAGGTCTGCATAACGCTAACGAAAGAATATTGAAGCTTATGGTGCATTACACTTATGGCAAACGGATAATGGTGTGTGTTCAGAGTTTGTTCTTGAGCATTTCTTCTTGTCTTTTGTTGTCTGAAGAGACTTTGGAACATTCATTTCCAAATTGCCGATGGCCTCCTATCACCGGGTTCTCGACACGTTCGATAGATCGGTCAGTCTCAAGAGCGTTGAATGCGATTAGTATGTATACTACCAATCTATTCCAGTACATGAACTCACTTTCTGCAGTGATATACACCCGTGGGACATTCTTGTAGATGGCTTGCGATGGCAGGGCAAGATTCGCCTTATAGGCTTTGTTGACGTCTTCTTTCTGATCTGTTACTCGGGAGAGTCTCGCTTTGAGAAGGGCATTATCATATACAGTAATCAATCCCTTTTCGGTTTACAACAAGTTAATGACTAACTAGTTATAGAAGACGATGTTTTTATCCGTAACATCCTACGAGAAGCCAACGTGACAGCCGCAGAGCTGGGCCTTGAGGTCATCAACGAAAATGAAATCGAGGCCGCGCAAGCCAAAGGTCGCGGTATGTAGAGACAAAGTCACCTACAGCCAGAGGGCTTATCGATATTAAACTTACAGAACCAATTCTCGAAAGGCACTTCAAGTTTCAAAGCATCAGAGGTGGTCTTGATTATACGATCACTAGCCTCGGACACGAAATTGGAGTCAAAACGCGGTACGAAAAGACAAATCTGAAACGATATGAGATCAAGATCCGGAAAGGTAGAGACTATGCCATGAAGAGTAAGTGCAGTGATCCGTGGCCCCAATGTCAACATGCTGATAAAGTTGTAGAGCGCATTCGTCGCGGAGTTTCCCAACACGACTTATTCGATTTGATGCATGATGCTATTCGCCTCGGAGTCATCACGCACGCTGAGCTCATTGGACACATTGTTGGGAAGACAATTGGTGGCACAACGGTAGAGGATATGGGCTCTAAATATTTTGAGGCCATCATTGGGGCTAAAAGCTCGCAGAACTTGGCGTTGGCGGCGGACAGGTAATGCCAGTAGGGAGCAAGGTAGTGTGGTGGTGAGGTGTAGGGTAGTCAGTCCCGAAATGTGGTTGGTTATTGTTCTGCAGCCTGCGTGACCTTTTGCTGCAACTCCTCTCCACCTCAATCCCTGCGCGTCCTCAAAAGTGGAATAGCATGTCATGATCACAGCGTTACAAATACAACTATGATTGGACACCATACCCTTGTCCGGCGTAACCGCCAGCATCAGCTCTGTGCGTGCTGACTAGCCCTAGAGTCATCAGGGGTAGGTGGGCAGGGGTCTGTCGCGTCAGCTTGTAGCAGCCGTTACAGAATTCAGCCAGCCTCACTCAATTTTCACTCATTACTCTGTGTACGCCTAACTGCGACTAAAGTCTTGGAAGACGCCAAGTATTTGATAGCGTCGAGCCTTGACTGTAGTTCATGTCCCAATTTCCACCGGTGGATACACTTTCAGCATGTCCTCAACAGCTGTGCCAGACTCAAGCTCAGGCGGCGGCGATGATAATACCGAGCTCATCGTCGCCGTTGTCGCCCTGGTCATCTCCGTATTGGCCTTCGTCATCGCCATTCTCCAGGCCGCCCAGCAGTATCTCGCCACTGCCACTGGCTTCTCCTCCTGCAGCGAAGCCGTCATAGGAAAATGGGCGCAGTTTGCCCGGCGCCAGATGGTCTGGTCGGAATTCCGCTTCGAGGTCCAGTTCGAAGCTCCCGTTTTCTTTGTCGCCAGGCCCGGAAATACCAGAGGCCCGTTGGGTGACGACGCCCTCGCCAAGGAGGAAAGGCAGAAGATCATCCGTCTCGACGGCAGCAGTGACAACTTCAAGTACACCGATAGTGTCAAGGAATATGATGACAAGTACAAGAAGAGCACGCAGCAGGTCGTTCACACGGCTGACAATGAAAAGGCCACCTGGAGTGCCCTTCTCATGGCTATTGTTCGAATGGAAAAGGAATCTCGTGAGTGGCAAGGTAAGAAATCAGCAGAGTGGCGCAAGGCGACTGGCCCTCGCCCGCCACTTGATAGCTCGACAGCACCCGAAGAGCCTCACGCTCACCACTCGCTTCTTGTTTGTATGCAGAGAAAAAGGCGTACCTGGGACAGCATGCCCAAGGACTTTGCCAAACCCTACGCTACCACCACCATATCCCACATTGTGGAGATTGCTGCCATGCTTGGCATCCACTGGAGGCAATTCGACCTGAATAACGACCAGTATCGCGCCCAGGGCAACGGCTTTGTCGTATACGGTTCATACACGGACGGTCTTGGTATTTGCTTCAACTTCCAAAAGCAGGGGCCGACGTGGTTTGAGAAGAACCGCGTGGTGCCTAGCTACAACGTCAAGCAGCTCTGCTTCGGCATGGCCCCTACCATCTTTTACCGAGAGCGGAAGGTTTATGCCGACGAGGCTAAAGGCGCCGAGAGCCTCCAGCTGGGGAGTCTTGCTGAGATAGCAAAGACACTTGTAGTTCTTGGCTGCGATATTAACACGGTAGGCTATTTCCGCAAAAACACCGACCAAGCCCGCTATAGCCATCTGTTTGCTGGTAAGTCACCCCCCGTTGATTGATTATGTGAACAAGGATTGACCTTGAGCAGTTCCATTTGAGGTCCTCGGTATGGTGGGCGAGATGCTACATGTAAAAGATACCGTCTTCCGCATGCTTCCAAACCCGACTGTTTTCTACTGGGACCCCAGCACGTTCTCTCTACCTACGCTACTTTCCGAGTTCATCACCTCGTTGAGGCTTCTTCGTGAACAGTCTTTGCACGAAAGCGAGCAAGTAAACCGAATACTTGACTGGGCAGAAAAAGACAAGAAGTTCCCACTTCTACGAACCGAGGGATCAACGCTCGACGTTTTTGGTGAAGACACCAATGGAGCTACTTTGGTCAACGGCTTAAACCATCTGCGTGCTGGGATCGAACTGTGTGACGACTACTTTGGAAAGATGAAGAAACCGGGCTTGTCTATGGTCAAGAAAGTTGTGTGTGCTCATATCCAAGAGATTATGAGCATTCTACACGAGAAGAAGGAAACCGACGACAACACCAAGAGTGAAATTGTCGACAACGCTTTAGACGATGAACCAATCACTATTCACGATATTGATTCAGCATCAGCAGACGAGAGAGAAAGCCTCCTAATTCAGATGTACTTTGATCGCGTACGACTAAGCGTCCTTAGGACTGTTGCTAAACAAGGCCTTTTGAGCAAGCACTTGCGAGCCAGACAAGATTCCTTTGCCTCTGGAAAAGTCTCAAACAGCACCAACTCCAAGTCTGCAAAGGTGTACAAGGATGAGGACGTGAGTGAGGCTTGGTGCACGCTTGTGTTCCGTATGCTGTGCTGGTTGCAGCTGCATGACTTTCACAAGATGGATATGCATATCAACAAAAGCGATGCTTACGCAAGTCGAATCCCGGTGTATATTGTCTAGACGTATGCGACTCGGTGATGGGCTTCCAGCTTGGATTAAGAGCTGTGTGCTTCAAACTGCTTCTAGTAAATGGCGGTTATGGAACTGTTCAAGCGTGTTATTATTTGATGATGGTATGACAAGATAGTTGGACAAATTGAATACATAATTTGTTACATGCAGCAAAGGATTACTCCGTCATTGACTGTAGATGTTCTACAATTGGCATCGACAGCACCATCAGACTGTCATCAACCGATCTACAATACAGCCAAGCTGTTATGGAGTCAACCGTCTTGTCAAATTACCCAATGCCGTATTAAAAATGTTACTAGTAGACATAGACTAATGCCAGGATTCGTAAATGACTTGCCATTAATATTGGTCAGCCAAAAGCAGTAACAAACACAGTCGCAGACCTGATAATGTCTATCCAGTCGTGTTGGTTGTTTTGGCCGGTAGGTGTTAGTATCTAAAGCGGCTCCCATAAAAACTGATACGGGCAGCTCTTTTAGTTGCACGTCAAAGGTATGCGCTTATTCCTTAATCCTTCAAATCTCTTGGATCATAAGATTGATAGGAACATTACCTGCTGTAGCAGCAGCCACAGACCCTAGGCTGAGAAGGAAGTAGTCACCGAGGAGTTGAAAGCCCATGAATTGGGTCCATACACCACCAGTAGGATTGCATACTGGGTCGTTTTCATCGTCAAAGTCTTCAATGCAAGTCATAGCTGGCGCACTGCATTTCAGAACGCCTCCATCAGCCTGTCCCTGGTCGCAGGTGATGGGTGCCTCATTGGTGCGGGGCGATGCGTTACAAACATAGAGCGAAGCTAATTCAGAGCCACCATAAAAGCCACATATCTTGGAGCCGTCGACGATAAGGGCGCCAGTGTCTGCCTCAATGGAAAACACACCCACTCCCGCGCCGGAAGGGTTATATCCGCCGAGGGTTATGCTGCCGTACTGTGGAGGCGGAAGTCTGGCTGGTGTGCCACTTGCACCGCCGCCCTGACCAATTGCGTTGAAGTTCCCGAGGACTGGAGAAGACGTAGAGGTAGGAGAGGCAGTGGATGAGGTCGCCACATTCAACGTGGCTGAAGATGTGACGGAAACGGTAGTTGCATCAGCCGAGGTAGGTACCGATTCTGTGACCGACAGACTCGTTGGCTGAGAGGAAGAGCTTATGCCGGCAGACGAAGGTACAGGTAGTGTAGAAGTCTGGGAAGCTTGCAACGAAGTAGATGCCTCGATTGTGACTACATTGTTGATGTTAGCACATAAATTCTTCTTAGGAGCTAGCGTCTTCTCAAGACTTACCAGAAGTACTTAGCTTGCATGGACTCGCTGCCGCCCCCAAGGCAAAGGCCAGCGTGATCAGAATGTTGCTATGCATTGTACTGAATTGATTATTAATGAGAGACAAGAATGAAACAACAGGAAGAGACAGAAATTTTGTAGAAGGTGAGCATGGTTGGCTTTCTCTTTATTTATTAAACTATAATAAGGAGGTAGCAAGGAAATAAACGCCACTTCATTTAGCGGGACAGCCTGAGCAAGGAACTATCGAATATCGAAATGCACTATTGATAACATTATTAATTAGACTCCACCCAAACCTGTCAAATCATAGGTTCTAGAATAACTAGTAACCTGCGCATTGAATCTAGGCGACTCTACCACGGTGGTGTTGGAATATTTCTAACTTGGCCAATAAAACAAACTCTTTATTTTACCTTAATAGTGACTTTAGGCAAACCCCATATACTACTGAGAAACCATTGATATTTGCTTAATATGGCTACTTAAAATTTCACTTACTGACTTCTTACTACTTAACATATTGCTTCTTCTTTTACTCTCTTATTCTTAAATCTGAACTTCTTCACTAAAATTTCAAAGCCACATAATCTACTAAGCGATCAGTTTCAGCATTAATACTACCTGTCTTTCTCACATGCCTTAAAAGAATCTCAATAAAACTCTTTTATATCCGCTCTATTAATTAGAGAAGCCACCAGAGCAGTAGCAGTCTGCATATAACTAATCTTGGAAGCCATTCACAGCCTTACTCAGGTCCAGTCCACCCGCTGCGCCGCAGCCAATCCTCGAAAGTGCTAGCCTTCAGCCCTAACTCCTCGAACGTTTCTTTCATCTTCTCATATTCCATAGCTCCAAAGCATACCTTATCCGCTGGCACCACAGAGGCCCATTCCATCATCTTCTGTGCATCTAATTTGAAGGCAGGGCCGATAAAGGGGGCTGTCATCTCGCCAAACTGTTCCGGGCTGATAGGATTATGAATTGCAGGCTGGCCAGTAACTTTGGTAAATATCTGGGCCATTTCTTCGGGGGTAATGGGCTCGCTCAAGACGAGATATGTCTTGCCAGCGGTCTTTTCAACTCCCAATTCAAAGACCTCTGCATGGACGCAGTCAGTTGTATTATTGCCTATGAGCATGTATATGACTTACTTGCGGCAAAATTGCCCATGTCATAGATTGGGTCAGTCCACTGAGCGACCTGTTTGCTAGGAATGGCAGTACGGAACTCAACAACACCATCAGCTAATTAAGCATTATACTGTCAGACACGCCGCATTATATATGCCACTATTCGCAGACATCACTTACACAGACGGTGACTGTAATGAGGCCATTTCAGATTTGTATAAAAGAAGCCTGCGTAAAGAAAACACCAAATCAGCTATAGTCCTATATTGAGTTTTCAAGAAGGACTGACCAGGAATCAGACAAGTCACGCCTGCCAGGTGCTCCTTTGCAATCTTCTCGATGGCATGCTTGTTATTCATATGATGAATTCCGAGGAACTGCCCGTTAGTTGTCTTATCCATATCAGGCAGGCTACTGAAGACGAAGTGCTTGACGCCAGCTTCTTTTGAAGCCAAAACCAGGTTGCGACCCGCCTCAATCTCGTGGGCCATCTCGGCCTCCTCGACCAAGACCCGACCAGTGGCGCTCTCCCAAGTGACGGCGAAAACACCATAAGCCCCAGCGAACGCCAATTGAAGACTACTCGGGTCATAAGCGTTGCCCTTGACAAAGCTGAGGCGGCCTGCCTCAACGTCATGGGAGTAATCATCAATGAGTGCTTTAGTCCAGGGAGAGTTCAGGTCTCGCGCCAGAGCGCGGATGTGCCAGTTCTCGCCGGAGGCTATCAGAGCGCGGATAGTGCCCCTGCCCTGGTTACCGGTGGCGCCGGTCACAACAATTGTTCGAGGTATTTTAGTGGTTGACATCTTGTTGGGCTTCGAGCATATCCTATTGAGTTTGGTATGCCTTGGACTCGGGAATAAGATGAGGAGATTCATAATAGTTATATCTAGTTGTAAGCATTTATTTATGTCCACCTATTTGTCAGCGTTAATTTATAAGCATTTGTTGATAATCATTTATTTGTAAGCATCAATTCACAAGCATCTTACTATGGATGTCCAATTCTATAGAGCTGAGAATCAATTGAGGCCGAACTCTACCCTAGTAACTAGGGTTAATATAGAACCCTAGGTTATTCCTTAGTGATAGTTTTCATAGTTCTCTTATGTATAGTTTAAAGGTAATATATTAAGTATAACTCCTTTGCAATAAACAGTATGTCGGAATGTAGTGGTAATAATTATAGAAGCCCGTTACATATTGCTTGTGAAAACCAGTCTTTAAAAGTAGATGAGGTGAAATAGGTGATCTAATAACTAGATAGTCAGCCCCTTCGCTATTGAGGGAAGTCAAGAAGAGCTGTGCACTGCCCAAATAAAGAAACCTCATCAAATATGTAAGCGTTTCAGTGATATAAACCTTAATGTATAAGGGTTTGGATTTTTAGGGTAGTAGCCAGGGAAGTATGGCGCTGCTTAAACCGGTCTCGATCGCTACCATAGAATACTTAAAGAGCTAGAATTTCGCAATATGTTTAAGAGCACAGCATAACTTTAAAAAAAAAGCCCCACAAAAGCTAAGTACTTAAAGATATTATTTCCACATGTCCACTCTAGTAATAAAAACTAAGAGTGCAAATCCCTTTTTAGTCTTATTCGCTACAGGCTGCTCTGATTCTATGGAATCATCACACCCAGTCTATTTAGTAGACTTTAGTCTGTTAAAGTCTATCACTAGATCAAAAATACCCTTCCTGTAACCGTATGAATATGGTGTCCAACGGCTTGGGTGCCATACGTGTTTCCAATACCCCATTTATCCACTTGCAACTGCTTATTCACCCTCTTAGATGGAACAGGACGCTTCTCAAGGGCGTACTTCAGCCGCTGCATCTCGAATGCTCGAGACTTTTCCTCTGAGCTGCTCGCCGCCCTAAGAGCTTGAAGGAAGAGCATAGCAGAACAGTTCAGGCCCTTCATCTTCCTATGCCACAGTCTTGGCGGTTTAGTATTCAAGCAATTACTTACGTTTGCTTTCACAAAGAGACTTGTATCCTCGAATGCATACCTTTTACTTTTTTCTTTAAAGAAGGGCTCCAGAATCGAGATAATGCCTCGAAAGCCGTGTCTGCTCTCATGCATCAGCTGTGCTACATTGGATATGATGCCGTTCGAGATATGACTACATGTGTGGTCAGTAGCGGAGAAGATGAACTCTTTGTGGAACGTACCAAGGTTCGCATCAAAGATCACTTTGCGAAACCCCTGACGGAGCCTGCCAAGATTGGAGCTGAAGCACTTGATCCCTTTCTTGTCCAAAGCATTCTCTGCCAAGAGTCACTCCTTGCGGCTAGGAAGCCCATAACTGATTTACGCCATCGCTTGTACGACGTTCTCGATGTAGTAGGCGAATATTCCAAGGAACCCTTCGACCGGAGTAATCTCAAGGAAATGACAGATCAACTCCACAAAGTTTGTCAGGACGCAGACTCTCTCGCAGTCAGCGTCGAGATGGGGTTGACGATTGCGCAAAACAGCAGTCGAGGTTGGAATGCCATCCGAACCTCCCGATTAACTCGATCCAAATCAGGAGGTAGTACTGTTGGAGACTCGCTAGATTACATAACCAGATCTTTGGAATCCCAGCTTCGATGGCTGCAAAGCTACAAATCTCGCAAGGACATCGCTATGAATCTCGTTTTCAACTTGGTAACCCAACAAGACAGTGAGACTAGTACTAGCATTGCTCGGGACACGAAAGATGATAGCGCAAGTATGAAGATCATCGCTGTGCTCACTATGATCTTTCTTCCTGCAACTGCCGTGGCAACCTTTTTCGGCATGTTTTTATTCGACGTCAAAGACGATGGTACGCTTCATGTGTCGGAACTAACTTGGCTTTATGCTGTGGTCACTGTCCTATTAACAGTCACTATCTTCTTGTTTTGGCTTTACTGGTATTCTATTCTTTATACTATATCTCGGTGGAGGAAAAGGCAGAAACAGTCTATTTCAAGTTCGACGGATATGGCCTGAGGATGGGTAGGTAGAGCCCGATGATTTACTTTCTCATGAGGCTTACTATATACTATTTAACTTCTCGTTCACTGTCCAGACTGTTTCTTAGCCACTCCCTCCTATTCTAATTTCCTTTTCTCTATTACTAAAGCCTCTAACTGTTCCGCTTGATAGTTTTAGTTCTACATTCTATATAATGAGCGTTTGTAAGTAAATGTATACTTAGAAGAACTAATGGTGGAAATATTGTACCTTGTACGGTCTATAGTTGAACAATTTTTAAAAGGCTTCCGTTGGCTATATATGTAAGCAATTGATGTGTTGAGAAATGGATAAATCAGAAAGCGGATTAGTCTTAGAAATAGACATTAAGGGCATTTTAGCTCCCAAAGTGGCCTGGTTGACCTATGCATGCTAGTAGCAACCAGTAGGCTGTTAAGTGCAACAGATCACAGCCGAATATTCGTAGATACACCACCCTCCAGGGTATGATCATCTGAGACATTCTTCCCCCAGCATAGCTCTGCTTTCTCCCTGAAATGTGAGAGTGACTGTGGCGGTCGATGTATCATCTGCCAGAGTCAGATGACGTGCGAATATATTTTGAATCTCTCTTAATTTCGAGCAAGGCCTTCTTATGTTCATTTAAGAGAGTGATGTTGCCAAAATCTCAGCATGTAGGAATTACCTAAGCTCTTCGCGATTACACCATATTTATGGCCAGGCATCTTTCCACTAATTGCTAAAGCTCAACCAGTCATACCCTATTACTCCTCTTTTCCATTTATTTAATAATGAAATTCGCCACTATCCTTCTGGCTTACTTTATAAGCGTGGTGTTTGCCGGCAGGATTGGAAGCTCTGATAGACGGAGCTATTGCCACAGTCGCGACAAGGCACGGAGAGATGCGCTTATTGCAGGTTGCGATACCGTCAGCCTTTACTATAGCACAGGAACGTTATGTAACCCCTATGGCTGCGATTGTAGTTGGGGATGCATAGAAAGTGATGGCTATTACGACAACTGGGTCTCATATAGATGTCCCAATCGTATGGGGGTAAGTAATTGCTGGAAGGATCTATGTTATTTGATAATTCTAACGCAGCAGGATTCTAGAGCGATGTGTGCGGTGATTATTGAGTCGTTACCCACAGGTGTGACAGCAGGTCTTCTCATGAGAAGTCCTTCGCAGGCTACCTGTATGTTATAGGATGGAAGATTCTTTTTTCTTTTTTTGCTTTAACCTTCAACTTTATCAAGCCCAGGCTTTCCATATGCTCAATGATATCAAAAATAAGGGAAGAATATAGAGATTAATAATTGTTGGTTTTAGAAGAGAGACTTCTATCGTATGGGCTCAGAGGATCTGATTGCGAATGAATGGAATGGGAATAGCACATTTGGTCGAAGGCAAGCCTCTATGAGCAGGGAGAACTGTCTGACATTCATTTCCAATCGTCGACATACCTTTGTGCGGAGGTGATGTCTTACACTTTGAATACCTGAGCTGCGACAGTCTCACCTCAACAGAGACATAAAAACAAGATAGCATTACTAAGTGACCCCTTGCCTTCACAGGAATGTTATTTCTTGACACTTACTTTAGGTTAGGGGTTTCCCATTGTATCTGGGAATGAAAAACAATTGAAGAATCCTCATCTGCTAGCACTACCAGCCAGCGCCATCAAGTCATTTACGCCGCCTGTTTATTATCTCTGGAACTGCTCAGAAGCTCAGAATATCTGTCGTGTAACAGTTGAACTTGTAGTCATAGCTATTTCAATCCTTGTTGAGACGTGGTGACAGAATCTACTTCTACAGCCATAAAAACCTATTTTAATAAAGTACCTTCAATAACGATCTCATCGCTTGAAACAGGCTGCTTTTGGCCCTTGCGAAAACAGATGTAGAAAACACAGCCAGCAATAAATCCGGAAATACCCACAGCGCCATACATCCACACGAGGTAAGGGTCCTGAGACACAGCTCCCAGGGCGATACAGATGGCGGCAGCAACTGCAATAGTGAGCCAGAAGAGAGCTGAGATAACGGATCGTAGGCTAAAGTGGCATGGTTAGCAGAACTTCAATGCGTCTAGTGGGAAAATGCAAGGGTATTTACTTTCGAGGTGCCTGCGTAAACGCTAGCTCCAGACCAGTAATGATGACAAACGCTTCAGATAAAGCCACTAGGATATATGCTGGCGCCTGGATCCAGACATGAATGCTGTTTGGTGGGGAGTTGTAGATATAATGCTGGAGGAAGCAAGCATAGGCCATTGAGAAGGAGGCGAACATAAAGCCCAAAAAGATGCGGGTCACAGGATCGAAGTCGATCTTGTACTTTCGAAGGAGGGGATAGACAATCACTAAGTAGTTGTTTGTCAGCCAGTGTTATATGGACATGAGCATCATACACAGTAGATTTAACTTACAGTCAAGTAAGGGGATGAAGAAGCAAAGAGCAATTGGGTCGAGGTTTTGCAGCAAATCGTTAGGTGTCCCATGGAGTGCCATAGTTCCGGCTTGGGAGATGAGATTGTTCCACATCTGATTCCAACAGATGAAATAAAATGGGAAGAAGAGGAACATCTAAGCAACTGTTAGTATATGTATTATAAAGCACAGTGCAAGATTCACAAACCTTGCAGCTCTTGAGACCTCGCTGGACGTCTCCAACATACTCGTCAGTATATCTAGATTGACTTGCTATCGGATACTTGTCGCTGAGACCCTGAGCTCTGAGGACCGAGGGTCGGGCATTCATAAAACCCTTCTCCTTGATCGCGATGCTGGTTGTACGGCAAGCGTCGAGGATGGCTGAACCAACTGGTGGAACGCGGATATACTTGTTGCGGCCGGCGAGGAAGACGGAGGCAGAAATAAGGATAGCGCTGCAAGGATACAGGTTAGACGTGCATTTGGGGAATGAAACTTTTGTATGAGTTACTCACATCAAAGGGATCAAGTATGCCAGCCAGAAAGAATGATGAGCCTCGACGTTGACTGTGATAAGAGGCGATAGAGCTCCAATGTTAACAACCCAATAGAACCTGCATGATACTTAGCGATTGACCAGAATGACAGGAGTCCACGAATAACCAACCACATGAAGAGCCTCTGCACGGTAAGCTCTGGGTCAACAATAACTTCTTCTCCTGACTTGAGAGTCCTAAGCATTGGGCGGGAATGTTCGTATTGCTCGGCGCACATGGGGGTCACATTGGCCTTGATTCCGCCTGTTCCAAGACCGATCGTGACCATAGCGGCGACGAGACCTCCAAGACCAGCATTGTTTAGGATAGCTGTAGGGGTCGACGTTGAGACCAGAATGACGAGGCCGAGGGTGTAGATGACACATGCGCAGCAAATTGCCCGGAACTTGCCAAGGTATTGATCTGTATGACGAAGTTAATTAAGCGACGCGGGGTGTTGTAAGCGAAATGTCTACCAGCTACGATGGCACCGATGACTGTTGAAGCATAGGCCCAGAACTTGAAGAAGTTACCGAGAGCTGTCGCAACAGCCTGGCCCTTCCCAAGAGCACCTGGGAGATCGGATCCTGGTGCATATGGATTGCTGCAAAGCCAGTGTCAGTATCGAACAGAGACACAATTTGAAATTTGAATGGACATACTTGATGTAGTTTTGGATAGGGCCAGAGAGACCAAAGTAGGTAAATCGCTCACCAAGCTACATATTATGTTAGTTCAATTTACATTCATCACTTTTCAAGTTTGAGGATGACTTTTAGAACATACCTCGACAGCCAGAATTAGTAGCGCAACCTTGGGCAACTTATCAGGCACCCTTCTCAAACCTTGCCACCGTGCCTCAGGTTCTGCGACGCTGGTGGTATCTGCCATATTATCATCGGGCTTCTTCTCCATGTTGAGATCAGACGCCATGTCGAGCAAATAAAAGTATTCTATTAAAAAGGCGAGACTCTAAGAAATGATGTTATTCTGCTGGATGATAACAATCTCGAGGTTGCAGGGCCCCGTATATAAACGTGGACAAGCCAAACTACACCAGAAGGATCCAGTCGTTTAGAGCTGAGTTGAAAGATAACGCGGGGTTGCCGACAAGGCTTGTGATAGGCGGCCTTCAACGGCCTATCTGCCGAGATAGCGACGGCGGGACCGTTTGATCGGCGTTGTGGACGCCACCAATCATAGCTGATACCGATGCAAGATGCGGGCAAGACGAGGAGATAAACTAAACTCATTTAATCGTTAGCGATTGTTTTCATAAACCGCATCTAAGTGTTTTACTCTTACCAACCCTTTACAGTTATTTTGAAAGTTCAACTTCATTATGTCTACCACTACTACCACCACCACAGCTGCACAAGAGGTCACGTCTTCACTTCCAAGCCTCAAGCGGCTGGAGCTGCGACATCATGAGTATCCAGGTCTAGACCAAGAATGGCGCCAACTATGGAACGTCCACGGTAGCTCAATGGTCCGAGCGGACGAAGTCAGCATCGAGGAGTACCGCCTTGATCCAGCCAAGTACAGTTTTACTTACCCAACCTGTGGAGGGCCGGACGTGTTCCACGTTGAGGATAGACAGATTCCAGTGTCGCACCCTGATGGTGAGATAACTGTTAGAATCTACTCTCCAGAAGGACAGGGGCCTTTTCCTGTTCATCTGAATTTCCATGGAGGTGGCTGGGTGCTGGGTGGTCTCAACTCAGAAGCGGCCTGGTGTCGCCACATGTGCAACAAAGTATCTGTCAAAGTCATTGACGTGGACTATCGAATGGGACCCGAGTGTCTGTACCCAACGGCCATATATGACTGTTGGGATGCAGTGAAATGGGTACTTTCTATCTCTTGTTTCTTCTCGTGGCCTTGTACTAATTGACGACAGGCGATAAACAACGCAAGTGAACTCAACATCAACCCCAAAAGTGTTTCATTTGGTGGCCTCTCAGCGGGTGGCCACATGTCTGCCGTTCTAGCCCACTTCGCTCGCGATGAAGGCATTGACATCAAATTGCATCTTATGATTGTTCCCGCCACCGACATGCGCTACTGCAATACCAAGTTACAGAAGCTCACAGCCGATAACTGCCCTTACGACAGCGTTTTACAGCTCAAGGATGTTCCATGGGGACCTTTAGGTCGCGAACAGTGGTTCCTGAAGTACTGGGTTAGCCAGGACGCTGGTAAGTACAAATGCGTCGATATATTGAGCACTATTGGGCTTACACAAATATCAGATGAACTTGAGCGCATTCTGAACAACGAGTGGATTCTCACACCAGTGATTGCTCCCAACTTTAAAAATCTTCCGCGGGCGCATATCGTGACCGCTGAGTTTGACCTTGAAAGAGACGAAGGCGAGTACTACGCCAAGCTATTAAGAGACTCGGGGAACCCTGTCACCACGAAGCGATACGATGGGTGCCCGCATGCGTTTGCGCACTATAATCATCCAGAGAGGGGGATTGCTAAGAGCATGGAGTTTATTGAAGATACGGCTGAATTGCTTACAAGTGTACATAGAGATTAGAATGAACTGCAATCATGCAGTTACAATTGAAATGTTTTGTCTTATATTCCAGAACCTCCTTTCTGTAATGGTGGTGGTATGTAATGACTACTCGATGGGAAAAATGACGTTCTTAATTTGATTTGTTTTACCGATTTTGTGCTTATCTCCACTTTAATAGCGAACGACTTAAATGCTGTCAGGTGTTTTTCGTCTTATCAGTCGAGACATTTATATCTCTATATTTCCATCTAAACTTCTGTTTTGCTGCATCATGTGATCGTCTAATCTACTTTACTTCCCCGGTTCTTGTTCTGTAATCCATCCACATCGGTCGAAGCCTGAAAGAGTGGATATTAGGTGCCATAGGCGCATGACCGTCGCTAAAAGGCGCCGTCGTCCCAGCAATAGTGTAGAGACAACCTTGGCAGTGGATAACACAGAACGCCACCAATCATATTGAACGCCGAACTAGGAAGCTGAAGTTCGCTAGCATTGTTCCTCACATCCGGCGTTGTCAATGCCGATCCACAATTAGATTAGAGATATGGATATCTCAATAGATATGATGTTTTCTTGTTTCATCGCTAACCAAGAATTTATTTTAAATATCTTCCTTAACACGAAGACTCCAACCACTCAGTCAAGGCATCAAGATGGCATCCGATAGTATCGTTATCGTTGGGTGCGTTGCCCTTCATACGGCTGCTCAAAGACCGCGCTAACAAGGAATCTTACAGAGCAGGAATCATTGGCCTTGATGTTGCCATCGTTTTATCTGAGCAAGGCCATGGTAAAAGCATCACAGTTATTGCTGAATACCTCCCCGGCGACACCGCATCATCATACACCTCACCATGGTGAGATCGAGTCACAGCTCCGCTACGGGTTCATTCTAATTTCTCTCAGGGCTGGTTGCAATTTCTCTGCTATATCCGGTACCGATGCCTATGCTATCAAGTGGGATATGCATGGCTACAAACACCTGAGAAAGCTCGCTTCAGAGAACTCTGAAAAGACTTTTGTCAAAAAGACTCCCTCAATTGAATATTGGGACGACAATGTGCCGCACGATAAGATCAAGGCAATGGGCAACTATCTCGAGGATGCAAGTCTAGGCCTGAATGTTCAATTTCCCGTAATGAGTTCAAACACTAAAGGTTTTCAGTTTCGTGTTTTGCCTATCAAGGACCTCCCCGAAGGCGTTAAATTTGGCTGTGCTTTCACCACTTTAACCATCAATGCGCCTGAACACTGCCAATACCTACATAATAGGTTGAGAGACGAATATGGCGTGACCTTTGTGCGAAAAAGGCTTCCCAGCATCCACGCTGCCTATGGTAGTCCGACAACCAAGGTTGTGTTTAACTGCATAGGTCTTGCGGCAGAAACACTAGAAGGCGTTCAAGACAACAAGTGCTATCCAACCCGAGGACAGGTGCTGCTTGCGAGAGCACCGCAGGTCAAAACTAACGTCATGCGTCATGGGAGAGACTACGTCACTTATGTAATCCCCAGGCCCGTATCGAATGGAAATGTCATTCTTGGAGGTTACATGCAAAAGGGTGTGGGGTGAGTAACATGACAGACTCAAACCCAATACACATGACTGACGATCACCCAGCAACAGCAGCACGTACTCGCATGAGAGCGAGTCAATTCTCGAACGTACGATTGGCTTGAGTGTTGAGTTACAGAAACGAGATCCTGAAGTCTTGGCTGCATTCGCTGGCCTCCGACCGTCCCGGGAAGATGGTGCACGTATCGAGAGGTCTTTAATCTCTGTTAATGGCGAGGACCGGCCAATTGTACATAACTACGGTGCGGGTGGCACAGGATTTCAGGCTGGATATGGCATGGCGTTGGATGCTGTCAAGAGTATTGAGGATATCTTGAGTGCAATTCCCATTAGGCCATCACTGTAAGATGGTAAATCACATTTTAAATACATCATCTCTTCTACCTTAGGCTTGCTCGACTAATTACCCTCCTTAGACGCTTCCAAAGCAAGTTTGACATGTGGCTCTAACCTAAGAACTTGATCAAGACCCCTCCAGAATATCGCATCTATTCTCAAAAGACCCAACCGGAGAACCACGAAAGCATTAGCTTTGAGTCTCATATGCCTACGGGTCATTTCCAGAAGCTTTATAAACGAGAAAGCCTCGTCAAAATCGGGTGACGATACGAACATGAACAGCATAGCGAAGCACAACGATGAGAATGCACTCTGGCACCAGGGTTGCCAGTATTGTGCTGTCTCGTCGCTCTTGAGAGTTTTCACGAAATCGTGGAATTCTTCAAGGACCTTCCTCAGGCTTTCCCGTGACTGCTTCATTTGAACTGGGGTTCCCGTTTCCGGTGCTGTGGAGTGAATGCGAGCACGCAGAATAAGCAGGCGTATATAATATTGGCCAAGCTTTAGGACAACACCAGACACTGATTCGATGCTTTCAGAGTCTTTTGGTTCGGTGTCTCTCGATCTCTTCGCATCTAAATCTTCGAGGAGCTCAGATACGGTATTGTCGATACTTTCCGGTGTTTGAGCATATGTGCAGGCTCGGACAGAACAACACACGCTGTTAGCTTTCTAGACTTGTTCAGGATTTTACATAATCTTACTAGAGACGTTCAAGAGTAGAGGCTAGGCAAGATGTCAATGCCGAGAATTCCATGACATCTGTCCATCTCATTTTATCAAGGCCACAAGAATGGTCGTCTTGAATAGCCAATCCGTCCACAAGCCAGTTCGACTTATGAATATGAGGTGGTCGTCCAAGTGCTGCTGCTAGCCACTTGTCAAGTGCGAAGATTAAGAACGACAACCTTCGTCTCGCACGGGACTGGGCCAGTGGAATATTCCAAAAACTCGGGTCAAGGTGAAGACCAATATTTACAGCCGCCGATGCCAGCATCCCCATGGCGGTCCAGCGATACGAGGCATCGGAAACCAGAGGGTTAGAGGAAGACTTGGCCACGACCAAGAAGAGAGCCTGTACGGTGGCGAGAGTTGGAGAATGGATATCTGATGCAACGGCCGTATTTATCAATTCGGCAAGATCTTTGGAATCGGGAGAGTCATAGGCCATGTCAATGCAGAGCTGGTCGTCGTACATTGCGAATGGTGAAGATATAGAGTAGATCGCTGCTAGAAGACCAGGTGCGCTGGTTGCCGGATCCGGAAGAGAGTCGGCTGAGAAGATTGGGTAGTGCGGTGCGATAAACCTCATATAAAGATCTATCAATCTCTTTCCCATCCCGTGGGAAATGATCTTTTCCAGTTCTCTTCTAAGGTCAACCGTTGGTATAGGCAAATGCCCTGCTTCTCGTCGACTATGTGTAAATAATGATTGTTGGGAGATGAGAAACTGGACAGGCGGATTATCATTGACCGATCGTATGGCTAGCTGTTTGAACTTAAAGGTGCCGTGCTCGTCCGTCTGGTACCGTTGTAGCAAATAAGGATCCATATCTCCGCTGAGGCCGAGTGTTTCTAGATGGAGATTTTCATGCCCGTCAAGTAGCGGATATATCCTGTTCCAGGAGCCATCAGTCGCTTCAGACGTCGTTGATGGAGGTTTATGGTTAGGTGTTTGAAACATAAATTGGAATCCAGATCCATCCATGTCGAAATCTTGAAGAAACTGCATCGTCATATCAGGAAAAACGGTCGAAGTCGTTGGTGAAGGTAAGTTTTGCTCCAAATCCATATCTTCCAAGGATCTATCGGATTGAACAGACGGCCTCTCTAGAAACGCAGCTTCATTCTCTTTAAAAATTCCTTCAGTGTTCAATTGGCTTGTTTGCTGCTTCTTGCGAGGTTGTGCAGATTCGACAAAGGTGCACTCCCTTCCATGTTGATGACACAGCCGGCAGGGAGGTGCCAATTCAATGCGGCAAGCCGTTTTGCGGGAGCGGCAGAAGTCGCATGGTCTTTGTCGCTTGCTCATATACTTTCGCATTGTTTGATATCCGCCGTCCAAATGGAAGAGGGAATGGTAAAGAAGTCGGTTTAACGCTATTGAGATAACTGAAATCGAGATACCGTTATAGAGAGCACGTGATACTATGAGTGGAGAGACCCTTTTAAGACTAGGGTAGATCACCATTCCAGTGTGTACCAGAGATAACACTAAACTGTATTTAAGGTGACTGATTTTATATTCCTTGTGTCTGAAAGCTTTTAATTTTTGAGTTTCTATCCATATTACTGACTCATATGGTTAACAGAGATCTGACGGGTATTTGGCAAAGTCACAAAGCTAGACTGACATACTAAATTTTGCTTCAGTAAGCTAGCGAAATGAATGGTTGACTCCGATTCACTGTGTCGTTTCCCCCGTTCCGACGGTAAGACGGATCCATTGTACAGAAATATTAAGAATTTATTTACTGGTACTTCATAATAAGTTTTTATCTAATGCGAAGCCCTTAATATGTTTTCCGTGCTTGAGGCATCACCATTGTTCTTAGATTGCGTGAATTGTACTTGATACTCGTTCGTAATAACTATATTGTTCTCCGTTTCGTTAGCAGGTGGTTGCTGAGAACGTCCGATGCTGTGCAGCTGATAGCCATGGTTCACTTTATCGCCCCTCCAGTTGTAGCCATGGCTATTGCTAGGCTGATTTGGGTAGGACTTTTGAGCAGAAGATGCTCTTGACACAAACTTCGCAAGGAAGGGAAGATGTCGTCGAATAAATGGCTTCATATGAGCAAGGCAGTTGCAAATAATTCCAGTATTCATTTCGATACAACTCCATTGGGAAGCTGAAGCCTGTGTCCAGGTTATATCCGGGTTATCCTGCATCTTTTGAACATAACTGAAGCGAATGCAAGAAACGATAACAACTCTAGTTACATAAGTTAGCTTGGTTTCCTTGAAGTGGAATGGTGGATATGAGTAAAGCACTAACGCTGAGCCAAGGGCAAGGAGAATACCAGCGGTAATCCGTTGTCTGAGGGGCATATTCAACCGATGTATCAGGGGAATTGGTAAGACGATAACAATGGCATCGCTCACAATATTAAGAACCCCCTGAGATATAGTAAGGTTGACAACGCAAGTCGTTGTGCCGGCCTTCAATGGATGACAGGGCCATGCCAGGAGTATCGTGAAAACCAGTGTATAAATCACAAGACCGGCTGCAACAGCGTAGATGCCCAAGTGGAAGCCTTTGTTAGGAATGAGACGGTAGTAAAGCACGAGGATGGCGAGTTTCGTAAGCGTAGGAGGCCAGACGTAAGTCAAACCGAGGACGAGAAGAAGCTGTTGGAATGCCTGTCGTTAGGTAAAATATGAGTTATGCCAGACGGAAATCGTACGTTGAAATAGCCGGGAAGGCTCGTTGCCCTAACATCCCAGAGGTGTTTTCCAAAGCCAGAGGGAATCGCTGTAAACCGTTAGTGAATGTGTGCAGTGGGGAAGACAAGAATACTGGACATACCGAGAACCACACCTATAAAGAATCCAAGTGATACTCCCCAGGCAAGAACAATAAGAGCTAGACGATAGAACATTAGAGGTCTTCGCCACAGCTTCGGCTAGAAGTCAAACTAACGGATGTCCCAGTCCAGCTTCCGGAGAATGAAGCCAGCACTGTAGAGCCGCAGACACATCGTGATTGTTGCAACGGCGAAAGTACATGAGTAAACAATTACAATCGAGCTCTGGAGGGCGGTACCGCCATCGAAATCCGGTATGACACCTGCAGGCGGAGGCATAGCCCCAATGTCCTGTGACATATTGATGGTGTGAGGGTTTGCTTTCAGCAATACTTTGAGGAATACACTTAGTACCAGGAGCGAAATTATGAAGGCTAAAGTTAATAAGTAACCCTTACGAAAAACTATTTAAAGGGGCTAGCTGTAAGGCTTGGCGAGTCATAGGGAACGCTGAGCTATGCCTGTTAAACTTATCTACAGTTGCAGGCGATATTGCGAATCAACGTCTTGAAATGGTACTGTACCCCACAGAATGCAACCTTTCGCCTTCTCTTTATCGAATTGGGAGTAACAAAGCTACAAGGGGGAGAACCTGATCTGGGGGAAGAGATAACTGACTGACCGGTTTAAATCCTATTTGATAATGAAACAGAGTGAACTAATCTCAGCTTGCAGGGATGAGTCGGAAATTCCCTGAAGAGACAACGGGTTTTAAAGCCATGAATAATCCTAAATTCAAATTATAGTGTCTTTGTCGCATACTAGGTCATATAAAGGACGATCGGCAAGAATTGCCATGGATTAACATAACAGGAGGATGAACTATTGACGTCGGATATTAGTGAACGGGTTGTATGAGTAATCCCTCCGTCGCCTTACAAACTCCAACAGTCCTGCGGTTCGTACCTGTGACCCCAGAACCAGCTTCTACTGATCATGATAAGTTTCTTCAGTGACTAGAATTGGATACTGTACCTAGCTAGCGTAGACCTTAAAAGATGGACTCCCGATCCTTCTCTACGGCTTGTCCAGTAAAAGGCAGGCAGCAATCAATTTAAGTTCAGCTAGTAGTATCATACGAGCTTACCGCGTCTTCGGTAAGTACAACCCTGGTCCTTATCCCACTTCCCCGAGTAGTGAGTTATTGCCATGTCCACTAGTTAACAATCGTTAACGGACTGGGGTCTAACTTTACGGCAGACTATGAAAATTCTTGGGAATAAGACCAACTTTATTTGACTCATGGAACCGTACGTGAATAGAATTAATAGTGTCTACACATACCAGTTACCCAGCTCATTTCGAGACTATTTCCGAAGGATATACGGATATGGGCTGCATTGATATTCAGCTAATGCGTCCAGGGCCCAGTTTCACCACTTCCTTTGACAAGGTTACTGACGCGGCCAGGGTGGGCCACATGGACTTGATCCTTTCCTTTTTCTTGGAAATTGGAATCCCGTCGTAGCACTTGGCCAGTCTTGCCTGAAAAATGACATGGATTGCCTTACCAATCAACATCTTGCCACCTCGTTACCCGTTCGTTGCCCTGTTCTCTAGGTATCAGGTAAGGGCGGGCAGGGTTCACATCACACTCAATCGCATTTTCTGTCGGATGGTATCTGGAGATGGGGAGATCTGCGGGTTTTGTCAGAGTTGAGTTGAGAGGCATTTGCCCGGACTTCCTCAGGGGGGACGCAGTTGGAGACCATAAGCTGAACCTTCATGAGGAATTGTTGAGATGTACTACTTTACTAACGCGTAAACTCCAAGTCTAGTTCCTCACATCTCGAGTCCCTCTAATAGCTCTATGCTCTTATGATCGACAATCGCCGCACAGTGTCTTTCGGTCATTGCATCCACAATTTCACGGCTCTGCATCATCGGTCCAGCGAGAGACCATGCGAATCCGTGGAAAGCTTGCCTCCTGTACTCGCTCCATACTTCTTCTAACCGTAGTTTAGGCCCACCTGCCTCATGCAGGGCATCGAGCCAGGACTGCACGAGGTCTTTCTCGTGGTTTCGACGATCCTCAACTGAAAGGGAGCCAATGATGAAGTAAGCTACGTCGTGCATAGCTGATCCTGCGTGTATGACCTGCCAATCCAGAAAACCAGGTTCTCCTGCAGGGGAGATGAATGTATTCCCGATATGTGCGTCTCCATGCACCAGGCAATTCAACTTGGTTTCAGAGTCCCAAAGAGCTTGAAACACGGCGGTGATGCGTTCACGATCTTCCATGAACTCCGGTACCGGAGGTCTGCAGTCTGGAGCAAATCGCTTGCCCCATTCTCCAGGCGCTACAAGGCCGACGATGGCATCCCTGAGGGAAACTGTCTCTTTCAGAGATGGAATATCACTCCCATCATTGCCCCAAGTGCTGGCATGCAGCATAGCCAACTGCATCACACTCGACCTAGTCCGATCAACAGGCCAAGGTTCGAGGGGGTTTCCAAAAGTGTATCCTTGCGCTTTGAGGTCGCCCATTACAACTATGCCCTGCCCATTGACGGTATCTGTGCCAGTATAAAGTATAGGAGGAAGCGATATATTTAGTTTCGGAGCGAGGTAATGGTAGAATTCGGCTTCGAGTCTGTAGACCGCAAACATGAAGGGAAGAGAGGCCACCAGAGCTGGATTGAAACCACCTTTGACGCATACTCTTGTCGGGGCGTTATCGTTGACATCTTCGAAGGTAAGCTGGATTAGGATCTTCGATGCGGTGCCGTGAATTGCCTCCACGATATTCACGTCCTTGACGGAATGGCCGAGAATGTTGGTAAACCAAGAACCGGTGAGTTCGTCGACCGTGAGGGGTAAAGGGTGACTCGATTTCATAACTCCTTTCGCTTTATCGTGGGTATTGGACAACATTGTAAATGTGATGGTAGTTGTTATAGCAGGAGTAACTGCTTGGGATCTTTTAAGTAATGGAATGTTGATAATTCATTAAAAGGAAGGTCGTGTGGGGAACCCTCCCTCTTTATGAAAAAGACCATGACTCGGTTAAGTAGCCAGATAATAAGAAATCAGCTCAAGGAGGTAATGACCCCTGCTCTTTCGCAAGGGTAGTAAAGGAAGGGACTAAATAAATCCTCAGTACTCCCATGAGGGTACCTGAAACCTTAAAGCTAAAAGGTAATTCTTAGGTCCATAATTAGGACTAATTCTCCTGAGAAGCCAGTGGGTCTACTTTTAAAAGTGGTAAAAACCGACCTTATATCCGAAGAGTTGTATTATTTGCGCCGTCTTAAAATCCCTCTGCTACGTAAAGACACCTATTTTTTAGGCAAGCAAATAAAATCTAGGGGTTATTTAAATTACTACCCAAGAAACAAACATAATAGAATAGAGGTAAAGTTCCTGGCAAAGCCAGCGAGGTAGAATAGAAATATCACAGGATAAAATCACCCTTACCATCCTTTAAATAGTTTATTTTCCATCGAAGTCGATACTCTCCTATTATGAGCCACCTGCTTTGGAGACAGTAATACTCCCAATGTCCTATATCCTGCCCTTGCTAACTTCATCACAGGTAAACAGAAGTGTCTAAAGATTTGGACTTGGCCCTAGTAAAGGATCTTTTTGACATCCCGTTCTGATAGCTCCAACGCGGATTGCCTTTTTCTTGTGCGCTGGGGAATAGAGCTCGTCTTCCTCGTGATTAGGACCGGAAGTCGTAACATACTCTGTGTCGTATTTTCCACCGAGTAGGAATCCTGATTAGACTTGTTTAAGACCATGTGAACATCATCTGCTTGGCCAAATGAGTTGAGAACTGTTGTGTAGCTATGACCGATATTGGGGCACATCGGAATTCTTGTCAAACATTGATCTTTAATAATACCGTCGTTAGATATCTCTTGTCGAAGGACTTCTCCTGTATCGTTCAGCTGTCTGATCATAGAAACTTGGAGATGCTTGCCCTGTCCATAAAACACGATCTGACCCGAATTTGCAGTTTCAGGAGCAGTGTCGTGGTTCTGGACTTGCGTAGCCTTATCATAACCCTGTTGAATATCGATTGTCTGGCCACATTGTGATGAGCTGGGAGCTTCCGAGGAAATCGACGAAGAACTGGCTCTTGACCGGTACTTTTGAAGTTGATTCGATATGTTAATGATCGTGTACTTTTGCGTTGAGCGTCTAGGTAACGGCTCCCCATGGATATAATTGCCACATTGCGAGAATGTAAGAGAGGCCATGGGGGCCTTATGTATAGTAATTGGGCTTAGCGCTGCAAAGTCGTTATGAGCATTGATTCTGATACAAAATCCTTTTTGTGCACTTACTTGGATCCTCAAAGAACCACAGTACAGTTACCGACATCTGAGAGATTACCAGTACGGGCTCTCTTGGGTGGAAAATGAAAACATTCGAGCCTGGGGAGACTTTTGATCGAATTCGGGAGACTGCCTGAAATTCGGGCTGTTCATAGCCGTGGTTCATGTCTTTGAAGATAATGAACTCCCGTGAAGCGAAAATTATACCCGGTGTTAATTTGTCAGGGCCCCGTAAAACCATAATGTATGTGGATGAAGGCGAGAACATAACATGGTACCAGTCGAAAGTGCATGAACAGTGCATGGCGTAGACTGATGCAAGATGATGGTCCGATGATGTACAAAACTGCGGATCAATCGGTCTAGGAATATCGAGTTCTTGAACATGGAAGTTGGGTGTCAAAGAGCTTCCCACACAACTATCCTGCGATGATAGGATAGAAACGAGGCAGTCTAATAGAGTAATCTGCCGGAGGTTGGAGGAGAAGCCTACAGGAAACGAGAATGCTTTGGGCTCCGCGGACCGAAACGCTTTCTCTAAAAGTCTGGATATCCGCAAGGTCGGTATCTCGAGGGCGATGCTGTGAACAGGTGACTGGGATTGTAAGTTTTTAATTCCGTAGCTCACTTCCCAGCCCCTTGATAGTTCGGCTATCATGGATAATAGCCTATCAATCTGAAGGAAGTCGGACTTCATTTCTGCCTCAAAAGTCCTGGAGAGTTGTTAGCGTTATTTGTTAATTGAGAAGAACATCATACGCTGATGGCCAAAGAGTAATAATCCCGATTTCTTGACCTTTGGAGCAGCACTGTGATGCGACTAGTATAGGTTCACCTCTTCCAGGTTGTCTGGAACTGATCTCTGGATTCGGCATGTTGAGATCAACCACCTGAGAGTTTTGCGTCTCGACCCAAAATCTCGATCGGCAAAAGGCAGGAATACTTGGCTCCCAAATTTCACTCGGGTTGTCGTGTAGAACATGGGCAAATTTGGTGTTGATACAAACAAGATCGTTGCAGAACTGTGTAACATTCTCGTCGAGGAATGGGTACTTGTGCAGAGCCAATTTGTGGGACAAGCTTGCTAGTTCGTGTACACATGGTTCCTGGCCAAATGTCCAAGAGGCCTCTGTCCAAGCTGTCACTGCATGCCTGTCTGATAAGAAAGCGGCTAGCATTTGCAACAGCGTTTGCTTAGAGACATCGCAAACCGTATCTGCTATACTAGGGCCAATCTTCCATTGACGTATAGACATAGATGCATGAAAAGCCCAAAATTGCGTTGAATAGAGAAGAAATGGGTATCGGCTGGATATGGCTCGGTTGGGGGCTGTCGGAGAGTACTTCAAATCAAGTCTTTGCTTGGGACCGTCGAAAACGATGTATGAGAGACACGTGGCAGCAAATGCACAATGTACTCTGCCAGCGTCTATCCTGAAATTGTGGTGGTTGCTGTCATCTAGTGCGTTCATGAAGAACTCGAGGACAGAGGTGTGAATAAATCTCACATTACCATCCTCCAAGACCTCTATTAAAGATCCAGTCATGCGTATCAGACGTTCTCGAAGATTGGCGATTTCGTTAGATTTTCGTGTCGCACGGCCAACAAGTATGCCAAGGGCAGCCTGCAACTCTGACACTTGCAAGGTGCGGGCTGCTACACAAGTCCAATCAAAAACCATCTGAATCTTTCGACGTATAGATTTGTGACTGTACCATGTATAAAGCTTTTGGAGAATTCTTGCATATAACGCATCCAGCTCTGGGAATAGACTCATTTCGTTGAGGGCGTCTAACCTTTCTTGTGGTGTTACCATTTCTGAGTTGAGATATTGAATCAGCAAATTTGCCCACAGAAACATAGACCGAGACTTCTGCGCGATAGAACGGACAACAACCTGCACGCTGTCATCCAACTCTAGCAGTCCGTTGAGTACGAGATTGTTGATCTCCGGTTCGAGATAAGTCTCGATATCTCGGAAGTTGGATGTTTCTTCCAACAAAACATTACGGACGGAAGATTGAAAATGCTTCCCGAAATCCACACTCGGTCGGCTAGTAAAAAGGACTTTTGTTGTTGGGGAATTCGTTATGCCTTCAAGGTCTCTTAGAAAACTTTCGAAGTTCTGGCACTCATCAAGACCATCGAAGATGAGGCTAGAGTCTTGGATGTGTTGAATGATTAGGCTAAGAAGGTTCTTGAGGTCATCCTGTGATGCATTTGGCTCGCCTGTGCTGGTGAAGTCTTTGAAGATAACGGCCAAGTCAATTAGTTTCGACTTGTCTTGATGCTGATGAAGTAGTTGGGTAACTATCGCTCGAAGGGCTGACGCGTTGTCATTCTGGTTCGGTCGTTGTTTGTCAAAGAAGTAGTAGGCGACTGCAGGCGTAATGCCTTGACTGCTGCGTTGCTTCTTGATCATCTTTTCATGTTCTTCAACCACAACCCCACACAAGACTGATTTTCCGTAGCCCGGCTTTGCTAGCGATTGTAATCAGGTTAGCCTTGATAGGAAAAACGATAACTGAGAAGACCGACCTTGAATAGAAAGAATGCGAGGTTTTTCAGATCTCTCGACAGAATCAAAACTTTCTTGAGTTCCATCAGATGAACTCATCCACCACTTGTACTGGGGATGGTGCAAAATCCAAGTCGAAGTGTCTGGAAAGCGCTTTCGTTTGACCTCTTCATATGAGGTCGTCCATGACTGAGCGTCTATCCATCGCTTAAGTCTGTCAACTCGAGCGCCTAGTATTTATCGGGTCAACAATTTAGTTCGGGCTGAAGGGCATGCAGTTCACTCACATCTTAGCTCAGACTCAATGTATTGGAATCGTTCAAAAGTTGTCTCGTGTAACTTGCGAAAATTCTCATAGCTAGCTGCGTCTGTACGGCCGTTCAGTAATTCCAGCTCCGTAGTTAACACCTGTCTATGCGCGGAAAACTTCTGCCGAAAATGCATGAAGTGCTCATCAAATGGCACCCAGAACACTTTGCCAAGTCTCAACGCTGATCGCCAGGGTCCTGCAGTATTTGGTTACATCTCGTGACCTCTGAGACGGTTCCTGATGAGCTCACCTTCACTTGTCTTTGTCGGGAGTAACTCGCATACTTTGCAGAATATATCAAGTAGGTCACAGTGCAACACCGTCATGGCATCGATTAACCGCCACGGAGGTTCATCGCTCGCTTTCTTTGACCTTCCAACTGCTTTTGCTTTTTCGACGGCTACTAATACCAAGGTCTTTTCAAGCTGAAGATCTATACTGACGGTTTCGAGCATGTTCGCTAATTTAGCTAGGAAAGAGGTGTAGTTCTTGCACAGCTGGATTTTTTAGCTAATCATGGGCGGGGAACGTGCACTTTCTTAGGCATGTGGTACGCACCTTGAATATGAACTGAACGGTACCCCACACAAGGCCGCAAATCTCAGGTTTGACTTGCATGAAGCTTGCGATACACGCAGAGTAGGGCTCTAGTGCATCAGAGAGATGGCTAACGGCATTGCAAAAGGCTTCGGCACTTCGTGGGAGGCCAAGGGATTTACCTCCTGATTTCTGTTCCAATCCTCTCACATATGTCAGAATGTCGTTTGCGCTAGTAAAGCGACGAACCTCAGGGCGCATCTCAGGGTTGAAAGAATTAATGCATTTCTCAATCGCCCGGTGAAAGGTTTGGTGAACATGTTGTGGGAGATCGTTTGGTGTCGGGCTAGGACTTGGGCCATTTATATTTGCCATGATGAACGATAGTTTAGGCGTAAGTGGTTGGCCTTGTTAAGTTTCTGGGAGAGTTATCCCCTCTATTGTGGCAACTAGTGACAACCTACTTGCTCTAGTAAACTAGGGTAAGAAATGGCATCGAGCTGGTAATATAGTTATTACCCCTGCAGGACAAGGCATACTCGCTGTTGCTGGGAACGCTGCCATTGGGCTTTAATAGTCTTATAGCACCAGAGCTGAGGCGGCCTTGACCGACCACCAAGCCAATCAAATAATAACACGTCGTGTTATATTCAGCCACATTCGACAATCACAGGAGTAGGCAAATATGCTCCGCCCGGTAGGTATGGTTCCACAATGTTTAGTTACCCGCGCATCTGGTTTGAATAATACTGACCCGGTCAGACGGGAGCGGGTATTTGAACCCCTAGGCTCTGATCCAATTACTACCTACAGCACACTCGATACAGCCCACAGATGCTTCGACGACTATAAGAACTAACTAATATAAATGCTATCTGACTAAGCTCTTCGGGGAGAAAGGCGTTATGTACAGGGACTATCCTATACCGTGTTCCTAAAGAAGGTATATACTTATAGCTTGATAGAAATCGAATAAATATATAACATGAATTATTAACGAATTCGGTTTATTCCTTAGTAATCTTTCTATATCCGTTTATGGCAGAAAAGATATATCCAATAAGCTTATATGACTTATACCTCATACTGAATGCTTTTGATTTAGTTGATTTAGTACTAAAAGCCACCGTATCGGATCCTGTTTCTTATAATACAAATATACCATGAGTTTCCATTGGATCAGGGTCTTCTACCTTAACCACATATATCCTATCAACATGTAGCCCAACTTAAGTATAAATGAAAATAGGTTTCCTATTAAATAAGACGATATTATATAAACCATAAGTGAAAAGGATAAAGGCATATAATTATCACAGACGTTTAATTGAGCGTGATAAGGTATTCCATACACCTCGTCTGGAAGACAACTTCATCGCAACATATTATTACGATTTGTGATCATGAATTCTTAGAGCCATCATAAACAGACACGAGACACCTCACTATCAAATGCCTTAGTTCACTAGAAAATCGAAGATGTATAAATCAGAGACTTACCTCCTGCATAGAGAACCTTCCAAAAACCAGTACTTACTGTTGCTACCAGGCCTTCAAACAATTCATTACCATAGGAAAAGATTCATCACCTCCACCACCCATATCAAATTTCACCATTATGTGTCAATTCAAGCCTACTACCGGCAAGACCAAGCCTATCTCTAGCGAGACCAAGCCTCCTGCTGGAGAAGGCCGTGCACTCGTCGATTTATGCGAATTCAAGCACAGTTGGGGCATTGATGGAAAGAAAAAGTACAAGAAAGTCCGGGACTGCGGGTCCAAACATTGCACATATTCCCGGGCGTACGTAAATATCGCAGTTAACTTCTAAGTATTGATAGCCGAATTTCGATAATGCAAGATTAGATCTACTTCACGTTGTCTTTCGAGGGTAATCTATTTTTACAAATATTTCCTTTTTCATATTCTGGTGAACTGAGAAACTGCTATTCCTAATCCAATCTTGGGCTAAGTTGAGAAAGCCAGCTTAATTCATGGCTACTTACATTTCCGAGGAATTGGTAATCAAGCAGTGTGTATCTCTAATTCACGATAAGACTTGTAGACAAACCTGGTCATTTGTTGGAGTAGGAGAACAGATGTTGTAGATCGGAGCTAACCCCATTGCGATTCTTCGTGATAACCCCGCATCAACCCGAGTAGCCTCGGAGGATCCAAGATATCTGCACCCATCTTCGCAGAAAACAACTACTCCGCACTGTTATCTCACAAAAGACTCCGACTAAAAACAACACATTGCGAAAATGTCCACAAGAAAAGGACCTTTCAGACTCGTCACGGTCAATACTGCCCCAGAACGTGCGAAGCGTCTCATAGGACGCTTGATCACCGAGCTGCAGGACGATTATGAGATCATCCACGTCGACAATTGCCAGAGTAATTCACTCACTACCGTTCATTGATTATGGCTGACAATGTGATCAGGTATTGAAGAGGTGATCCCTAAGGTCACTGAGCACAAGCCTGATGTTCTGGTGAGTGATTAACCACGTCGTAGCCCACAAATTTCGAACCGGGTGGCTGATTTTATGTTTACAGTTCTCAGCTTCCATGTGGTCTGCAGAGGAGGCTGAACAAATCCATTCAATAGCAAAGTCTATTGTGCCTAACATCAAGCTTCACGCGATACCTACTGGACTGCAGGTGGAGCGAGGGCCGGATGCTATTGTGGAATATCTCGTTGAGAAGGTCCCTCCTCTACTAGATAGCTAGAGTACCAAGGTCACCCAGACATGAAATTTGGGCCATAGCTTAGGGGTATCTTGGGGACGGAGTATAGAAATTGTGGAAGTCATGTATCTATTCGCTATCACAGGTTCTGAACGTCAAGCCCTTATTTATTCATTCTCAAAACGGCTCACAAGTGTACCGATATGCGGCAGAATTTCCACCCTGAACTCATCACCGTGCTCGAGATTCTCTTTGGGCTTCTTACCCATGCCCACTCCTGCAGGCGTACCGGTAATAATCACAGTGCCCGCAGGCAGCGTCGTTCCTTGGGATAGAAAGCTGATCAACTTGGGAATGCTGAAGATGAGGTCACTGTGTCAAGTCAGAAAAGGGCGCAGTAGAGGAAAAAGGTCTAATACTCACTCTAAAGAGCAGTCTTGTAGTACTTTGCCGTTCTTCAGGCCTCGGATGTGTAGCTTTGAAGGGTCCGGAATAGCCGAGGGAGAGACAAGAGCCGGTCCTGCAGAGATGGTAAGCGAAAAATTGCAAGATAATGAGAAAAGGGACTGTACCGATGGGGCATGCTCCGTCGAAGCCCTTGGAGAAACACCACTGAGACTGATTTAGTTGCGAAACACGACTTGAGACGTCGTTGGCTGCTGTGAAGCCCAAAACATAGTCCATAGCATTCTCTTCAGAGACGTTCTTGGCTGCTTTCCCGATGACGACCGCTAACTCGGACTCGTAATCGCCACTTCCATCGTTCTGGGTGATCTTGGGCAGTAAAGTGACAGAGGGCCAAGGATCGCCTAGAGATGTGCTGGGCTTGCTACGGGAAGGGTCAGTGAGGGTATTTGTTGGGGAGTTGCAGACCTACAGGAAGAGCGTAGGGATAGAAGGAATGTCCATGTTGACTTCCTTGGCATGCTGAACATACTGTTGAACTATTAGCATGTAGTTGAAAAATCGTTGCAAGAAATCCGTACGTTTAGTCCAATGCATCGAATAGTTCCTACTTCCTCTTGAGACAAAGGTGAGAGGATTCGTTCAACAATTTCAGTTCTCTCCGTTCGAGAACCCGGCGACAAGACTGACTGTCCAGAGAAGACATTGACGGAAACATCCTGTCCATCACGAGTAGCCAAGCCCACATCCAGATCTTCTTGAGATGGCTCGCCGATTAAGATACTCGACGAGTCTGACTTGGGAACGAACCGCACGAGACCTGCTTTCCGTTAATCAATTGAGCCAGCAGAGTATACATCAGGAGTGCTTACGTTTAAATGCCGAAGAACTCATCTTGCCTATCTGTGAGGTGATTTAAACAGCACAAGTGATAAACCTTTGGATTGTTTGTTCTTTAACTGAGCATCCATCACGTCAACCCCACTCTCCCCTCGTGGCTCCTATATCGGAAGATGGGTCCAGACCTCGGATATCCCGACCCGGAGAAATCGGAACCCCTCATCTCACCCCTCATTCCGAGATACAACGATCCATCCGGAAAGGGATGAAGCCAATCAGCGGAGGCTGATTGCCGGACTTGGTACAAAAACACTGTGCAATTACTGAAAAGACGAGAATAACAGTACATCCATCGGATCTTGGTTTCAAAGCATCGAGATTCTGCCGACAGCCCGAGGCATTTTGACTCATCTCCCTGATCATAAAGATAATATTCCAACCATCAATCAAACGTTGACTACTCAATTTTCCCGAGTGTCATTTTCTCGAAATGGACTCTTCATCGAGCAAGGCTCAAGGCTTTCGCCAGTATCTCCCGGATCTGAGCCAGCCGCGATTCCAGGACATGAAAAAGCAAGACGCTTACGAATACGCCGAGAACTTCAAGAAGAATGGTCAACCTCCATGGCTCCATGGCTTATACTTGCACTGGCGAAAGCTATATCAGCAGCCTTATCAAGGCATTACATCGGATGGTACGCACTTCGGTCAAAAGCTTTACCATTTGGTCTGTACTAACAATTCTCAGGTATCGTCAGAGACGGGTTGTTCAAGTTACAAGATGAAGGAGTTCCGATAAACGTCATCACAGAGGCTGCAAGTGATCTTTGCGACAGCCTTAGCACCGAACAAAGGCTAAAGACCTGTTACCACATTGATAGCCCTGAGTGGCGAACATGGTCAAATCCAGAGTTCCTCCTTAGCGACAAAGGCATTCGACTCGATGAGATAACAAGCGATTTGAGAAGCAAGGTACTGAAGGTACTGGAGCTCACAGTCTCTCCTGAAGGTTATGAAAAAGCAATTGGGGCAATGCGAGTAAATCACTTCCTAGGGGAACTGGTGGAATCGCCCGCCATCATGAACGAGTTTTCCTACAACTTTGTTTTATTCGGAGAGCCTTCCACTACTCGTCCTTGGGGCTTTTCATTCTACGGCCATCACCTTTGTCTTAACATCTTCCTCTACAAATCTCAAATTGTAGTAACTCCTTGCTTTACGGGCGCGGAGCCTAACCTTATCGACGATGGTCCTTACAAGGGGACTAGAATTCTCGACAAGGAGGAGAGTCTAGGACTGCAGTTGATGCAAAGTCTATCACCTGAACAGCAGGAAACAGCACAAGTGTACAAGCTTATGAAAGACCCCGCGATGCCACACGGTCGTTGGAATCACGATGATCAGAGACATCTGTGTGGAGCGTACCGTGACAATAGGATCGTTCCTTACGAAGGCATCCTCGTGTCGAGTATGTCAAAGGAACAGCAAGATCGCATCCTGGAGATCGCCAACGAGTTCTTGCTCTATCTACCAAATTCTCCTAGAGCGCTGCGCCTAGCACAGATCAAAGAGTGGTTTCATGAAACCTACTGGTGCTGGATTGGCGCTTATGGCGATGAGGATCCATTCTACTTCCGGATACAGAGTCCAGTAGTGATATTCGAGTTCGACCATCACTCAGGGGTTTGTCTAAATAATGAAGAGCCTGCCAAGTTCCACATTCACACACTGATGAGGGCCCCTAACAAAGGAGACTATGGTATGGCGCTGAGGCCACTGATACCTGGGGTGGAGCAAGAATATTTATGGGAGGGATAGTAGAGACTAAGAATCTCAAGCATGTATTTATCCCTTTCAGGTCTGTGTTTATCGGAGTATGTAAAAGCGTTGATGTCACGATCTACTTCATCATGAAGTGCCACCTCGCTCTTTGCTTTTGTGTCGTCTAGTCATTCAGCTTTGCCATGCAATGCGTCATCTTATAACTTGACCGGTAGTGAGGTGATGCGAAGTGAACAGTGTCTCTTTACCGACAGCTGAAGTGCTTCTGAGGTGTGATAAAAACCCAAAAGAGAAAGATCGGCAACAATATTAGGTCGCTGAAAGCCCGATCGAGACAGCGTAGCTAGGTCGGAGGAGAGTCGGCTTCCTAAACGTTATCCTTTCAGTGCAAGGATGACTTGCACAATGTTCCAATGTGAATAAATTGCTTGCGCGTATATGCATGCACCCAGACGCATGGGAAATGATATGGTCACTTAATCAAATTCTTTTTATAACCTTGAACTTTATCAAGCCCAGGCTTTCCAAATCTTTTAATGACATCAGCAATAAATATGATCACTTATGGATTTTAGTGGCTTTCTTACAACGGAAATGACAGCTGAATGGAAATGTTAGTCTGAATTTCATGGATGCTGTACCCGCAGCGTGCAATATGAACAGAGTTGCAGGGGCCAACTACAGCACAATGGAGACTCGAAAGTCTGAGGGCTAATAAACACCATAGACACTATCACAGCAATAGCCCGCGTGATGAAACATCAGTGAGATGCGAGTTTTTGACAGTATGCAGGGTTTCCTTAGTTCTTCAAGTTGTACATAATTGTATACCTAATGTATTTCCTCCTAACCCTCCAATTACTAACTATTCATCTTAATCCACCCCTACACCAGTTTCCGTTTGCTAATTAAAAATATTTCCAGGACCCTTAAAATAGTTGACAGTTACAAAGGAGGGCAATACTGCATACTAAAGCAACCATGTGTTGGAGACAAGCTGCATTTTCCGTGGGAGAAGAGAGTACCTGCCGGGCATACTGGCAATTCAGGAGATACACACTTATCACCCAAGGCAATGAGTGGAAGGGTGCAAGTTGGTCCGTTATCCGAAGCGCATTTGTTATCCTTGAGCGTGGTTCCGTGCGGACACGAAGGGACAGTAATAGTCACGCAACCCTCTAGGCGCAGCTCACTCCCAGGAGGACACGTCGGGCCATTGACAGTAACACAGGAGCCATTGTTGAGCTGCGTACCAGACAGGCAAGTTGGCGGCTGCTGAGAGACACACTTCTCTCCCTCTAAGGTCATTTCCGGCGGGCAGTCTGGCAGTTTCCCCGCAATGCAACCCTCGGGCGAGAAGACGAAGCCCTCGGGACAATTAGGTCCCACCTGCGTGGCACAGGAGTTTCCGCGAACGTGGGTGTCTGGCGGGCATTCTGGAAGCTGGCTGTGAAGGCAAACCTTGCCATCAAAGACGTCACCTTCGGGACAGACTGGCGATCCATGCGAGATACAAGCGGTTCCGTTGAATGTGAAATTCGATGCACATGTCGGAATTCCAGGGGACACGCAGTTGGTACCATCGAAGACAGCTTGGCCCGAGCAGGCCGGCCCCGTGCTGGAAATACATTTGCCATCCTTGAGTGTGCCAACCACACAAGTTGGGGTATCAATAGTAATACAAACACTACCACCACCAGAAGCTGACCCAGCTGGACAGACAGGTGGGCTCGTTCGGATACAGGCATCCCCACGGAGGATCATCTGGTCAGGACAAGTGGGCGGTACCGTGGACACACAGATCTCGCCTGAGAGAGTGGACCCTTGGGGACACGTAGGCGCTTGAGGCACGACACAAGCCGCTCCATTGAAAGCGCCTTCTAAACAAGTCGGCTTGTCTGTGAGAGCACAGATTCCTCGAGATAAGACGGCATCCGGAGGACATACAGGTGGGCTGTTGAAAGCGCAAAGATCACCATTGAGAGTAAATCCTGAGGGACACTCCCCATCCTGCGGAGTTGTCGTACAAATGCCATCTACCAAGTGTGAACCAGACACGCACATTGGGGTCTCAGGCGCCTCGCACGTCCAGCCGTTGAAATGGCCTATTTGGCATTGCGGCGCCGTATCCGAAATGCAGACACGTCCGCTGAAGGTCGCGCCGACTGGACAGGCAGGCCTCTCCTCGTGTGAGCAACTCTTGGTCTGTTCGCTAAAGGTAAAACCACTCGGACACAGAGGACACTGCTTCTGGGTGCATAGGCCACCGTCCAAAGTCATATTCTCTGGACACGACGGCGGCTGCGAATGGGTGCAGGATGCTCCATCTAACCTCTCGCCGGTAGGGCAGACTGGTGGCAGGTTGGATACGCACAGATTTCCAACCACCGTGAAACCCACGGGGCAAACCTTTTGCTGATTAGAGACACAGGATGCGCCGTTGAAGTCAAAGCCAGCGTCACAGGCGGGAAGCTGCGTGGAGATACAGTTGTTGCCATCGAAATGCGCCCCCGAAGCACAGCTGGGGTTTGTGTTTGAGACACACTTTTCATCGTTCAGGACTGTGTCCTGAGGGCATGTGGGCTTCTCATCGGTGACACAGGCACCCTCGTGAAGGTTTGTTCCGTGAGGACAGACTGTTGTAGGCTTGAACACGCAGCTGGTGCCGTTGAAGAAAGTGCCCGGGGGACAACATTTCATTAAGCCTTTTGAATCTAGCGAGGGCGTGATGTCGTCAAGAGTAATTTGACTGAAGGCATTGGTGATGGGTGCGATGGGGAGGGTTTCTGCTTGAGATGGCAGTGGCTGCTGGACGGGGATGTCTTGGGTTTGAGCCAGAGAGGCAAATATTGCCACAAGAGCCAAGGCATAGAATTTTGCCATGGTGGACGTTGAGTGAGGTTTTTATGGTCAGAAAAATGAGGGAGAGTAAGGAACTTTGAAGATGTGGAGATATGGATGAGAGCCAGATAGCAATTGACTACGCACTAGAAATGTTATATGTATTGCCGGATTGACAGTTGATACCCTGCAGTCGACCTTGTCAGTCATGGGTCGCCGATGGACCGAAACGCGCGTTATGAGGGTTCACAATCTCCAGCTGAAAGAAAGGCCTAAAGCAATCATAGCTAAAATGCGACTCTATGGATCGTCACCGGAATGGTCAGCAAAAGAGAAATCCAGCCAGCCACTGTAGGACCGTGCCCAGCGGCTGCGTTTGGATGCACCCAGTTCGGACATGTTCGAAGCTGATAATGCAATTATAGAGGCCTATACGAGCCTTGCATGCTCTGTGCCTCAGAGGCTAGGTAATCAATAAAACTCTCACTCATGGATAATCCAGTGCTTGTGACCGAATGTTATGTCCATGGACGTACCTAGCTCTGCATAATATTGGTGATTGATGCTGCAGCTGTGCATTGCAGCCCTATCAGTTCCTATAACGGCGATGATCGCCAACGCGCTCAAGCTGACTGCCGTGGCTAGCTAACTTTGCTGTACTGGCTCAGCTGTGCTAATTCGGCGCGATACTACCATGCAAGACAAATATTGCGTCGCTTTCAAGGTATTGTTATTTTCATTCGTACCATGTGAGTGACGAAGAACTCATCCCACTTTTCGTCGTTCGAGGACTTGGAGAGTAGAAAGAGAGTCCTTTCCTTCCACTTGCACCAAACTCTTCCATCTTTATCGCCCCTCTTATTAGAAATGGCTCATTACCTGTTACTCATTTACCTAGCCTGCCTGGCATCAGTCGCTGTCCAGGTCAGTGCCCAATCATGCAACACTACTGGAACGTTCGACAGTTGTTGCCCGTCTACCGACAATAAAGTCATCATTGTCAAGGGCAAAGAGTTCCGAGTCCACTGTAACTCGTATATCAGCCAGGTGGCAAAGCAGACTAGCACTTCGGTAGAGTGCATAGACAGCTGCAGTTCCGATCCTGCCTGTGTTGGCGTACATTTGAAACGACCTGCAAATGCCAGGTTCACAAGTTGTGAACGGAAGCTGCAATCTCCCGAGGCGAATACTGTGAGCTTCGTTTTGGTGGACCCTACGGATACGACAAAGTTGATCAAAGACCTGGGAGACTGTCAAAACAATCTCACCATCATCACAGCAAGCAACGCAACCTGCACAACTGATCTTGAAAAATGCCTCAAAGATCTCGGCGAATGCACGCCGGGGGATACAACCTGCCCTGGAAAACTCGAAACCTGTGAGAAACAGAAGGGTACATGTCAAGAAGCGCTCGACCGCTACAAAAAGCAGGCAAAACCTTTCTGCTGCAGCGAAACCAAGGTGCAGACCATTGGCGGAGGAAGCTATCGTCACCACTGCAACCAAGTCACCACGCCAGCTAGCCCCAACCCTTTCTCAAGTCAGAAAAAAGCAGATAATATAGAGGAGTGTGCTCGTCTTTGTACCAAGAGCTCAGGATGCAGATGGCTCTACTATGTAGTACATACTAAGAACTGCGCTTTGGGACGTGGCGGGTGGAATCACCAGACTAAGAATGCTTTCACGACGCCTGGTGCCACAGGTAGTGGCTGCACAGTCCTTGAAAAGGCTTAAATGGAGAAGGTCTTTGGTAGACCCAATCAAGTATTTTCCATTCCGAAAGGATTGTTGGAACGAAGTCAGATGACAAGGTTTGGAGATGGAACTGGAAGATAGTGGCCAGTGCTGATATTTACATAAACTCACAAAAAGAAGCTCTAGACCGCATACGAAGGATATTTTGAGCTTATGTGAAATTATACTTATGCATTGTAATCTCTTCTGGGTAAATAGCAGTCTCACATAAGCCCGAGCAAGACAAGGTTGGATAAGCTTGTATAAGTGATGATGATTTTACTGATTCGGGATTAGTTCAAGTAAGACGCCGAGACATAAGCAACGTCCTCAGGCATCCTATATAAAGCGTCCGCTGCATGACGCTGAACTCGCATCTCATGTTTCATTCGTGAATACTGAAGACTTACTCTGAATCTGAGTTTCTGATACCCATTCCTGAATAAGTATTAAAAAAAGCGAAATGGAAGCCGTGGAACCATCATCCAAGCCGCGGTTCATCTGCCTCGCAGTAAGTCGCCTGTGCCACTTGGAACCGTGCATACCTAACCCTTAACCCAGCACTCGCCATCTGCACAGGGTGTCTTCTGGCTCTTGGAAGAGCTCGAAGTAGATTACGACATTAAAAAGTTCGAACGACCTCTGGATAAGCTCGTGGTAGGTCTGAAAGATACACACATCCAGGGCCATTCACCTCAGCTTATTCTCCCGGATGGCCGGGTAATCACGCAAATGAGCGCCTGTATGCTTTATCTCCTTCTTACATACGACGTCGACGAACGATTTCACAAGACGGACCCCAAATACCGACTACGAGAAGACTACCTCGTCAGCCTTGCCATCGCCGACGTCATGGCTCGGGTGGGGACCAAACATCTCTTTCTGATACTCGGCGCTCAAGGTCCCTTCCTTCTGCGTCCCTTGATTAACCTGTTGGGCTATGGGATTAACAAAGCATTTCTAAACCCAGAGGTAGAGAACCAGCTCCACGTGATGGAAATGGAGCTAGAGGGACGAGATTGGTTCATGGGAGGAGATGTGCCATCGCGTGCTGATATAGCACTCAAGGTCTCCACGGATCTGATTTTTCACCCCAAATTGGCTGATGTGGAGAAATGGCCAAGGGTTAAGGCCTGGCGGGAGCGATGTGAAGCGAGGACTGCGTGGAAGAGGTCCATTGAGAAGGGCGATGGCTACCAATTGGACTGGCTTGCTAGACTTCGAGAGAGTCGACAGTCCTGGTGGTAGTTTTGTGCAAGGGACTGTAACTGATTTCATATATCATTTTATTTACAACTAGAACTTGTTGATACAATTACTATTTACAACCTAAAAACGATATTCCTCGCCTTCTGCAACAAGCGCACCCTTCTCTTTTAAACCCTTGATAAGTCGGCAGGTGGCCTGACAGGCGAGCGTAGCGACTGTGTCACCGCCTTCCAGACGAGGGTCAAATGAGCAGACGACAAGTGAAGTCGGGTTCACCTTCTGCGGAATCATCTGCATTAAACCCATCAAGTCCTCGGGGAAGAAGCCACCGGGAGAGGGAAAGTCGTTGACACGGCCTAGTGATTCGTCGAGAACATCCAGGTCAAGATGAATATGTGCATCCTTGATATCTTCTCGTCGATCAAGGACCGCAGTAAGACTGGCAGTAAAATCTACCTTTTCAGCGGTGTTGCCCCAGACCACATCTACTCCAGCCTCCTTGATAGTTTTGAGTTGCGTCTCAGAGCAATCTCGCAATCCACACCACACAACCTGTTTAACATCCAGTGGCTCGTGGCCGGGGACAGTCTCCATTAATTTATGCCAGCTCGTACCAGTCATCATAGAGGCGGCCATAGCATCGAGATAACCGTTCTCATGAGTTGAAGGCGTATCAAGGTCATCGTGAGCATCCAGCCACAGAGCTGCGGGCTTCGATCCTGTCTTGCCTAAGTTTTGTTGGTTGAGACCAGCCAGCGTTGCAGTGCTTGCATAACAGTTCCCGGAGAGGATTAGGGGGAATGAGCTATTCTTGACGGCTGTAGCTACAGCATTGGAGATGCGACGGAGAATCTCAAAAGTCTTGCCGATTTCGCCCTCGAACTCATCAACGGGGCCGATGTTAATGAATGAGACTGGGGCTAGTTTGCCCAGATCACGGGCAATGCCGTGAGACAGGATACGGAGAGGACCCCCGCCGACGCGATGGTCATAAGCGCCGACATGGTAGGGAGAGATGATAATGGTGATTGAGGTGTATGTCATGACGGGAAGATTCGTTGGTGAGTTGGGAGGATGGAATGGATCGAGAATTGATCAAGATGTAGCGACTCAACAGCAGGTATAAGAAATAGTAGTAGATAACGTTACAGCCCGCAAGCAATAACATAAAAGTTTAAAGTTTTTAACCAATCAAAGTCGATCGGGCCATATTGGCGTTGAGATGTTTGAGGTGTAGTATCCACTCGTGTGGAGATGACATGACGAGAGACAGTTAATTACATAATATGGAATCGTCGTTGTTCACCTAAATTGAATAACCCTCTGACAAATCATTGGTTTATTTATGAAAGGCAGAAGACGAGGCAAAGATGATTTGAGATCCTTGGAAATATCAAGGGCAAACCCTTCTGCCTTGATTAGTGAAGATTTCCCGCTTCATAACGTCCCAGGCAATTTGGTCCTCTTTCTAGCCAGCATATACTAAATTCTTATCCCATGTGAGCGCTAAAGTTCGCGACGGAGAACTTAGCATTACTTCCGCTACATCAATTAGTTAGCATGTATCTGCAGATAAGGGAAGAACTAACATACGTGAAAGGCTCGGTACCGAATTGGAAGGCTGTAGAAATATGGTTAGACTCTTATCTAGTAAAAAAGAGTTTGAGTTATATTTACTTAGCAGATACTGGCTCTCGGCAGGGAATCCTTGGTCCTTTTGTAAATAGTTGAAGAATTGCTTAATATCCGCATTGAAGTCGTTAACAGGATTGGGGGCAACAAAGCTGAAAACCTTCATGCTGCCATTAAGACCGACCCAGAGCTCCCAGGTGTGGCCTTCAACAGTAACACTGCCTTGCAGGGTGCCGATGGGTTGGACATTACCATAACGGCCGAGCCTATACACAATAACATGCCTATGTCAGCTTTCATAATCCATATGCAATTCACTTTGATGCACTTACCAAATCATAAGCTCATATTCACCGCTAGAGGGATCATGGCTTGGATCAGCAGCCGTAAACAGATCATAGGCAACATCGGCGCGGATATCAGTGCCTTCATAGGACCATTCCGCGGCTGATTGCATGGAGCTAATCGAGCTCATAAGACGCTTCTCGTCCATCTGGAGGGCCGAGTTAGGGAAGGTCTTGACGTTATCCTTGCCGCCAGACCACGACCAGTCAACATGCCAGCCAGCGCCCTCACTGTTGGTCCAGTCAATGTGGGTGCATTGGTCACCTGAGCCTAAATCTTGACCCCAGCGGTTGTTGTTGAATTCGTAACCGTCATTGGCGAGGTATGAATATTGTTCGCAGAGGTCCTGGGCCAAGGTCAGGTTGGCGAAGACACCTGCAAGGAAGATAGCTGAACTCTTCATATTGGATCTGAGATATAAAGATGGTGTGTGTGTGTGTGTTGATGGAGGATAAAGAGCTGTTATGATTGTAACTAAGGAATGCCTTTATATTTAACCTCGAACGGAGTGGTGACGGTATTAATTGCTATTGACGGTTTAATTGTTAAAGCATCTGCGCATTGTAATAACATCACTATGGACTTTACCGATATAGTCGGTCCGTTTATAGACTCAGGGGTCTCCTGTTTCAGGGTCGATAAGACTGCTAGTTTTTAACCTACAGGGTTTTAATAGTGCGAGCAGTTCTTCTAACTAACTAGTTTACTACATCCCCACTGAGAGCTACAAACTCTTTGAGATAAGCCATCGTTACGTATGAGACGCTGGGTACTATGTGGATATATTAATTATTCCGGAGTGGTAAGGTGATTCTAGCTGACAATCCTACCTCAACTATGGGGCGGCTCTTTTATTATTTGTGGTCCACCGCATTACCTATGAAACGGACATAATATTCCGTACCGGAAAGAGAAAGTTTGAATGTATGCGAGAAAGTTTGAATGTATGCGAGAAAGAGAATAACAACGTCAAGTTTAAGAACAATGCAATAGACCATATTAGCAGTTGTAACTCCTCATTTCAATATGGTTAATGAAAAACGAGATAAACTAAAATCTCTTTTTAAATTCGGACATACTGTGTAATGCAGAAGACCTATAATTTATTACTAGGTGCACAGTAGTGGTATATATATATATATTGATGTGTACTATATATTCTAATTGTTCTTTAATCAAGATATGCCGCTTCTTAAGCAGTATTGAGCCCTATTGTAGGTGAACTTCTGGTGACATCAGCTCCTTAATGTATCATTGTGGGTATTTAAGTTTGTTGCTGCTAAAGTCTCAGTCTTACCATAATTCGAGCCATTAAAACATATACCATGTTATAACTGTTTGCTCCTATCTCACTGGAGTGATAACAATCTATAAGGTGTAATGCTGAGTTTCGAACACAGCATTGAATCGTACATAAGGTAAGCATTTTAGGTGGCTCCTGTTGATTCTTGTACCGTTAAATGACTGTTGATACGCTTCGGACGCAACGACTATGTTAGAGATCCACATCTTTATAACTTTAATACACCACGTTGTTATCTGCAGGCTGTACAATGACTGACAGGTCAACCTTGGTACAAACAACTATCTGGTTATGGGTGGCCAATAACACCAATAGTAGTTTAACGAATGCTGGAGAAATTAAGGATAAAAGATTCAGTATATTCTATGGTATCTATAACTAAAATCGCGTAATGAGGTCGTGCTGTTTATATGTCATTCTAAGTTGGATTGAACAACCAAAATGAGTCGAAGACAACATAATTGAAAGGCAATAATGCTCGCAGTCAAACCCTGTTAGGATCTAGCTAATTAAACACTGATATGCCGTGATTCTGCTGAGATTATTTATAGGTATTGATGATAATGATAAGATTGCCTTGCTTTACCGATTTCTATATAGTATCAGTTGCTTCGACTACGCCGGTAATGATAAGGACACTTGTAATGAGATATGTGAGTTAAAGGATTCCCGAAGCCGGATTCTAATGAGAACTAAGGTTACAGCAAAGGCGGCTATCAATGCCCAAATTCCCTAATAGTGCGTTTGAAACATATCGGCTATGTTAGATTGATCGACAATGGAACTGGCTCCGCTTCGGAATAACAAGCGGAGTTTCAGGTTAAGTGACGGGGAAAATTCTGCCGGATCAATACATTACTCCATTAGCAGTAGTTTTTCCATAACACATACGAGATTGTAATCTCACTACTGATTGAACACGCCTCAAACAACAGTAAGCTAGAAAGATACTGTCGCCAACTGCTTGTTGGTGGACACTACTGGTGTTTCGTTTCCAACCAGTCGGGCTTACACCGGGGATTCGGCCCGGAGCCCCAGGCTCTACATTCCCCATTCCACAATTACTAAGTGTATCCACGTCACATTGATTGCTACGGATCTGACCTGGTGGAATGGTTTCTGTGATGTTCAAGTCCAGAAGGACCATGGAATCCGTTTGATTAACACCAGACTAACTACTTGCAGGGATTGGGGAAACCTATTTTCTGAGTTGTATTGAGAATTTAGAAACAAAAATGTTGCAGACGATCTTTATGATAAGTAGGACCTTGACAATGAAGCAGAGACATATGGTTAATTTAGAGGGGTTGATGATGATGTCAGCCTGCTTTAACTGAACGACAGTTAAATATACAACCCATTCACGCGCGAGGCCATTAGTAGTGTGCTTGTGTCGGATGTGACTACTACTGTATCCCATAAAAGTCTTTTGAAACCAAGAAAGACCAAAGGCATTTTTAACTATGGACTGTATCCATCAATACTACGTGAGCCGATACCTCCTTTGTGATACAAGTGACGACTTCAAAGAGCTGAAATAGAAAACATTGGAGGCTTCAATCTCCTCCTATTGGTAAGAGGCCAAGATATGAAAACACATTCAGATGCAGAAGCGCAAATATCCCCATGGAGCCTCAGTGACCGGTCTAGAGACTGACTGCCGGCCATGTCCACAGAGCACCATGTGGAAGAATGGAATTCTCGAAATGAATGAGTCAGATCAGGCTTACCCGGCATTTGACCTTAGGTAACTATGAAGAGGGCCTGACTCATACTCTAGTTGTCTAAGTCTCAATCAAAAGAATGTTGTTGGTAATTGCTTCGCCGAAGGGTGTTCCAGTAATGGCTTCCTGAGCAAGGCCGAGAAATGCATAGGCGACGTCTGTGTAGGCTGGGGAATGTTCTGTTGAAGAGAGGGTTGCCGCGTCAATAATTGCGACATCATTTTTTAGCTGTTAGTCCATGATGTTCGACAAAACATCCAGTTAGACTTACCGCTACAGCTGCACGTGCGAAGCAGGCTTATGACTCTACATTTTGGGATCTCGGACTTATTAAGAGAAGGTGGCCTAAACACCATGGCCTGTTGAAGGGCCGACGTGGCTGACATGTCCGCGTTAGCGGCCAAGACATGGTCGACGCTGGTCTTCAATAGAATAATGGCCACTCAAAATCCCGTGGGCTACCAGCCAAGTAGCTAGCAAGTTGACCAAGCGTGACCTCATTCCAGTGCACCTTATCAACGTCATCTTATACCACTCCAGTTACTGAGGCTTTGGACATCTCGACAAGCTAAGGCACATAACGTGCAATGGGGCCATTGAAGTATTCATCACCCACTCTCATCAGGAATGACCAGAAGGTGAAGACCTAGGACACGCTCACAAGGCGGAACACGGAGTATTTGTTACTTCGGGTTTACCAACATGGTATTATGGAGCGAAGTATTTGTCGTACAAAGACTCATCGTTGGCTGTGGAGAAGATGGCGACAGCATATGCTGTTTCATTGGTATGTATGATGGTGGTGTTGAGATGGAGCTGTGAAACTGTTGGCCACTGAGCGATGTGATTCAGTTCTTTGAAGGATCTTTCCTGCAAGATATACAGGACCAGCAAGGCTAGCCATGGAAGGGACTATGTCTTACACTGTCAAAGTGGCAAGAGCGCTGGAGATGGATGGCTCGGACTCCAGGCTGTTGAAAATAAGGTTGTCGTGGTAGTCTGATAGACAGAAAAAAAGAAGGAATAGCGAAAGGGGTAATGGAGAATGAAGAATATTTACGTAAGCGGGATTGCCCCCTGTCGCTGATTAGGGAGCTAATATTCGCATGCTTCCCATACAACTGCGCGATATTCGTGGAGGATCTGAGATATATGGGGCAAATGATAATGCAGATCAAGCATAATCAGACAGTGGCTACTAACATCTGTAAAAAGATGCTCTACTATTGGCCAGCGTTTACATATCGAACGGGCAGGTTATAATAACTCCTAACCTACAGGGTAAGGGTATATGTAACCCGGAATAATTACCGAGACCATTGTAACAAGATGTTCTAACGTGCGTGATAAGCGAGTGAGCCAGACAAGCGAGTGAGCCATATATCCCAACCACCTAAATTAAATTCGCAATAATAACATCATAACCTATCTGATTAATTAAAATTAATTGCTATATTATTCCCTATTAATCTTAATTGACTCTTGATAGGTCCTTGAAGTATGCCCGGTCTTTCCGTAAATACTATATTGCCGAGGCTTTGATCCTTGTGACCTTCTTTGATTACCTCTTGAGGATTTAGCTGTTACCTGTGTATTAATATCTATCTGATTAAGTGCTTGTGATGTTTCCGTTATAGTTAAAGCCCCTTCTTTCTGTACTGTAGTCTTTCTTCCCCTCTGGCGCTGCCTTACTGTTTTATTTTGCTGTTTAAGTTGTTGATTCCTTTTATATAGTAAGGCTATTTTATTTATAAGATTAGTTGTTGACTTCTTAAAAAACTTAATGGCTTGAATTATTGACTTAGGGGAGCTGCTTTTATAATTTATAATCCTTCCTTATAGATATTTAGAATGTAATTGGGCTTCTATTACTGTCTTTGGGGTCCTTGAAGTCTAAGGGGTTGATGGTATTATGACCTTGACGGGAGGCGTTAGAGTCTGTAGCTGTATATTAAGCTTTAAGATGACATTTTCTGGGTTAAAAGGAGCAAGCCTAGCTCCTCTAAAACCTCCCTTAATATTGCTTTCTGTAATAGTAGCTTGGTAGGCGGTATGAAAAGCAGGAAAGAACTCGGTCTTAGTAATATGGGTTATAAAGCATCTGATTAGATGCTCTATTTCTTGACTATAGGCCTTTTTTAGCGGCCTAAAGTACCCTATATTAAGAGGCTAAAGTAGATAAGAGGTATAAGCAGGCATATAGAGCGTGATAATCTTATTCTCCTTGTAATATCCCTTGAATTCGATAGAGTGGTAACTTTTATAATTATTAAGAATTAAAAGTTAATAGTAACTATTTGTCTGTTTAGCTATAGCCTAATTAAAGTGCTTTAGCTACTTAAGACCTAGGTTATTATTAATCTATCTATTTTCACTTAATATAATAACCTAATTGCCGGGGAGGTTATATTCTTTATACTAAGTGGTAAGGTAATCTTTGCCTATATTAATAATAAATGGCGGGATTGATTGACCTTTGGCATTAATCCCCTTGATTATAGTAATTTATTTATAATTTTTAGGCTATACTTTCTTTAGTAATCCTTATCTATAGGAGCCGGTAATGACTATTCTGGGCTTAATTATACCCATTATAAAGCCGGTCTTATTAAAGTTCTAGATATTATTTAATTAAATACTATATTTTGTAATTATATTCTCTATAAGCCAAACCCAGCTATAAATAATAGTTAAATCTTTATATTTAGCTCTTTAATAGTTATATTTATAAAATCGATATGTCTTTAGCTCTAGTTATTACTTAATAAAGTTATAAGCCTATTACTTGCCGATAGGTAGTATACCGCGGTTAATATGTAAAGAATTCGTAATATCTTCTATATATAATAATTACGAGGGAAATCCTTATAAATCTAGGTTAAGGAGGTATTTTACTATTATATTCTCTTCCTAATTAGAAAATAACCGTAACTTATTAAGAGTTTTATGCTTTAAAAGAATGCCTTGCTGGCGGCAACCTAAGATATAATGGTTAATATTATAGATAGTTACCGCCCGTTGGATTATAATTTTTAGGTTATCTTAAAGGGCCTAAAGGGCAAGAAGGATTCTAGCTTTATTTAAAGACTGTAATATATTTATTGGTTGAGAAATAGCTGGTTAAATTCTAATGTTATAAGGTAAGGGATTTTTAGCTCACTCGCTTGTCTGGCTTACTCGCTTATCACGCACGTTATGTTATGGTTGATAACATAAGCTTCTTAGTAATCGTCCCATGACAAAGCTCATAAAGTAACTGTTTTGGTCCAGTTAGTAACCAAATAAATACTGGTGTTCCTTAGTGGCTCCCGGGATAAATTTTTGCGACTTTAATCTAAGAAAATTCGGCGATTGACAGTTTCAGCTTCACGACATCCACATGATGGAACGTGCAGCACACGAATTAGGTAGTCGCCGAAATTTCAACAAAGGAAACACGCGTCAAAAACCATGTTATGCACAGTCACCAACACAGCAAAGGACGTGACCTCATTCTTCCGGTGACCTAACCGACTGTAGGCCCTCCTCCCCCTTTCATGTTGTTGGTTTTCATGACAAGCTTTCTCCCGCTCAAGAGAGCATAAACGTGGGTCAGAGGCCACGCGTTGCCAGCTAGGCATCAAAATTGTTAGCTTTGTCGGTCGGACACGGACCTAATTAGGTCACTGGAACTCCACCGAGCTACGGCTCCACGGCAAGGAACCATGTATTCCACCAAAACTCGCGTGCGAATTGGGTGACCTTGTGCTTCTCGCTTGGCTACTTCCACCTCAGCTGGGCACCCCATTTAAGATCCACGGCGGGATGGCCCCTACGTTAACCTAAAAGCACCTTCTGTATTGTCCGGTGAGCTCAATTCGTCACATTAATAAGCCACTCTCCTATTAGCCAAGATTTCAGCATGACAGCACGTCGTGACGCATTGACGATGATATCCCACCAGCAATGACATGCCAACATACAGAGAAGAGACGAACTGGATATGTGACCTGCGAGTGAGCTCCATTCTTTTGGCGAACGATGAGGATTGGTGCTAATATTCTTAGGAAACGGCGGATCAAGTACGGTACTTGAAGAGAACAGGAGGTACTGTTACAAGACCTCAATTCTTGTAAACCTGAGTTTGGAGCGTTATCTCGTCACGCAGACGAAGTTAATGACTGTGGGTCTCTAATGCTGATGAAGTTCCTCGTATGCTGGATATGGGTTAGTATCGCGCCAGAAAGACAAGAAACTGCCAGCGATGAGTTTCTGGCAGAGTTCGTATAGATTGTCGAGCTGGCTAACAGGCCTTTTCAGGAGCTGCTGAGGGCGAAATTCACATTTGGTATGGGGATGGCACCACTTTTGCATTCCGTGGTCATCGATTGCCGCCATCTGCAGATACGGCTAGAAGCGTTAGATAAGATTTGAATGATGGAAAATGCGAGAAAGCCACAGTAGTATATGGCGACGGTTTATGTTATTAGGAAGTGCCTTATTAAGAAGGGGCATAGAATTCATGTGGCAAAAGGGATATCCGTAATGGATGGCGGAATCGCCGACTACGGTAGCAGGATTAGACACTCGTATATGGAGGGTGAAGTATTTGAACATTTTGACGAACACGGCGCGGTAATTCTTCAGCCCCAGCTGTGCTTCTTTATTTGCAAAGTGGTTATCGTTGATAGAGAGACGCGCTGGATAACGCTGACGACTTTTGATCAAATCAAATCATGAGGACGCACTGTAAACTTTGATTGGACCTAGCGTATTTGGCACCTGGCCAATTCATGGGTCTATCACGGGAGCCTAGACCTCATCGGCATGCCACGTATTGGAGAAAGAATCACGCGTTAATAAGTTGCGAATGATATCGGCATTGGCTGAGCAATACATAATTGTGTCGTCTAGCGGCTCCTCCATGGCTAGACCGGGGCGAGGGCGAGGACTGAAATGAAATGAGACGACTTCAACGAGGCTGTGCAGGACTAAATTCCATATCCATGGTCGTCACACTGAGGCATTTTGCAGGAGGCTTGTCAGCTCGCGCCTCAAGCATAAGGACGCTCACAAGACCGATAAACGAGTCCACTGACTCGGGCTTGTGCGAACTTGCTGCGCTAGATTTAGGCATCTCAATTCCAAGACTGGAGAGAATGATAAATTACGGGGTGGTATATTTCCAAATATTTATATAGCTTCGCTAACACCTGGCTTTGAGAATCTACACGACAAACAAGACATCCACAATCCCGTGACAATGTGGTCCCACGCCCATCCACCCACATCCTGCCCAAACCACTACGAACTTATTGACCCTGTAGAGCGCCAATCATCTGACTCTGATTTGGACCAGTTACATAAGTCTTCGTCATGGAGGGTTCCAAGATTCATGTCTTTGAAACGTAAGACATCGTTGCTTTTTATTGCGGACTTAGTCCTACTTGGTTTTATCCTTCATATTCTTTCACCACTCATCTCTTTGTTACGGCACAACAAAGAACTATTCCCGGCGCACGTTAGTATTACCAGCAGCGACGTACCTAAGTCTTTTATACCGCGGGATGACCAGATACCACGGATCCTTCACCAGACCACCAAAAACGAGACTATACCGAGCATCTGGGCTGACTCCCAGGCGAGCTGCCTCAAAATATACTCCAATTACGAGTACATGGTATGTCTGGGTGTCTATTTGCCATACCACGCGCGCTAATATTGCCATTCAGCTGTGGACGGATGATAAAGCCCGATCTTTTCTAGCAGCCGAGTATCCATGGTTTTTGGAAGTCTGGGACAATTACCCCTTCCCTATCCAACGCGCGGATGCCATCCGTTATTTCGTTCTTTACCACTATGGCGGTATTTATCTCGATATGGACACTGTATGCCACGAAGAGTTCCCTATTCACCAAATCGAGACCAACAATGTCACACACAATTGCCTCTTCGAAGGTACACTACCTACTGGCGTCACCAACGATATCATGATTTCGTCTGCCAAACACCCCGCATTTGAAAGGGCAACCAAACTCCTTCCTGTGTCCTTTAAGTTCACCTGGTGGTGGGCCAAAATGCAACCATATGCTGCTATCATGTCATCAACGGGGCCTCTATTTATTTCTCTTGCTGTTGCCGACTATTTGTATGAGCAGCCGTCTTTGCCTTCACCAACAGTTCAGGTTATTTCCCCTACTGGCCTCAGGCCGTATATCTCGGACCTACAGACAGCAACCTGGCATGGCTGGGATGCTCATGTCCTGATGTGGCTCTCTAACAAGCCATTGGTCTGGTTTATTTTAGGCACGGTTCTCTTGATTGGGGGGCTTTACACTGTGAATAACGTCTTCGTGATTGTCTCTAGGGTTTTGCTTCGGTTAATTCAAGCTCTTTTACAGAGGATAAAAAAGATGGCTAAAACCATTTGAGAATAGGGTCAGTTAAATAGTTTGGCATATACTACAGCCGTGCAATGCTGCACTTGATCTTCATTATATGTATAAATAAGAAAGTTCAGTAATCCTTTATTGCATGGTGAAGGTAGTCTTTAGGAGCCATGGTTTCAACCCTCTAAGCTCCACTTAATGTCTTTACCCGTATAATTCTCTCTAGAATTTGAAGTCAATGCATAACCCCGGACCTTCATGACCCTAAATGATAAAACACATAGTCTATTATTCAAAGTGAGGGATATATCAGCAAGTGGTGGCGTAAAGTCGAAAAAGGAAATCTCCGAACTGACGTGTTCAAAAGGGTTATCACCGAAAAGTAAATATAATTTTACTTCGGACTTCAGTATATGCCGCTGACCCGCACTTCATACGGACTACTCGAGGCATTTCTGTGGCGAATCACAGTCTATGGCGGTGGGCGCGTTTGACGTTCTGGGTTGCCCATCCTTTGCGTCGTACGATGAACCAGCGATTGTTAGTATCCCCCCTCCCCCCAGATAATCCTTAACACATACTTCCATCTCTCTTTTTTTCGTCACCTTGACTCTAAATTACCGGGCAAAACATCGACACGACTTCCAAACGAAAAGTCTATCTAGGACTTCTCAATCGAACCCACTAGGAGATAACTCCACTCGCTGTTAGAACCAGAAATGTCCACAAAAGATGTGCTTTCTGATCCCCAGCGACTTCGGCGTGAATCCCATGCACAATGGCGATGGGTCCTTGAGAGATTTGTCATATCACTTGTCTTATTGGCGGCCGTATACTCTACTGTTGTTCTCGTTCTTGGTTATATCTTAAGTCTTGTCTTTATCACGACCTTGTAAGAGAGCTTTATTGTATTAACAATTTCACCAGGTTCACCATAAATAGGCCCAGCGCCTCCCTAAACAAGGATGTTTCGGCATAACCCAACTCTCTATAATATTTCATCAGCGAACCAACATCATATCGACCATTGATGACATAAGTCCCAGTCTCTAGGCCATCACTAGAAAAGAGCCAGACTGTATGTACGACTTTCTATTATCAGAGAACAAAAGAAGGCTTCCCGCGCAGTGTGCAGCTACTGAATATCTACCCACTATTCCGATTGGGGGAGGGTAAGAACGCTTTCAGCTATGACCAATGAGCAGTACATGGAACGGCTTTAAGAAAGAATTAGAAAAAAGGGGAGGCTAAGCAGTTTATACCGTCTCCTTGCGACTGCGGCATTGAGCGCAGTGCTATAGTAAGGGTTGACTTAGCCCACATTGGAGGTGCAGTAAGAAAATAAAACCATATTAATTCGGTCGTACTCAATGTTAAATACTTAAGGTTAGGTGCTATATACTGCAACCCCAACGTATGAGAAAATATAATATCAGATATAGCTACTATGGAACGAAAGATCAATTGTTGATACTCTGATCAGAAGTTGTATTTTGTCACAGAATTTCGCATAGAAACCAGATGCTGCGTATTTACAGATATGATCACACAGAATCAAGCCGACTGCATGCGGTATCAAATTCACTCTCTCGTTTCGCATATGCAACCTTTCGTGTGATTTTACGCCAATCTTGCCATGGCAGAAAGCAACTGTGTCAAGAGAGCCGTCTCGTAACTTGTTGAGGCATTGATGTCGGTTATGGCCACTTCAAAGCTGCCTTGATAGTCATCCTTCTTTCCCTCAAAAGTTGATTGAAGATCCTGTTGCTGGTTGGGACGATCAGTTGGATAGACTGGTTCCGCGTCTCATTGTTTTTGATGTGTAGATTGTAGCTGATTTCTTTTTAACATCAGTCTGAGATTCGTATGGGCCCTGAGTATCATTCAGGAGGAGAGCTTACTTATTGTCCACAATTTCACGTGATATACAACAGCCGGTCCTAGGGAAGCCTTCAATGTCACTGTTTTTCAGCAGCATTCAATCGGCCTCTGACATACTTGTTATCTGCAATGTCCCAGCAAGTCGGAAAATACGAAAACAGCCAAGACTTTTGTTAGAAGACCAGAAACGAAATTGATCGCATCATGTCTTTGCTTACCTCGATAGAAGGCTGTACTTCTGCACGTGAAACATCATACTTGGCCAAGTGTATGCTTCATGTCCTTACTATGAAATGTCTAGACATGAGTCATCTACCTATTTGCTATTTGCAGAATCTAGAGCGTCATATAGTCGTCTAATAAGCGATTGTGTGGTAGGAATCGTAGGAATGGTTGACGAGGACCAATTTTAGATAATTCACCTTGACGATCTTAATCAGGAATTTGAACGAGCCTTTGAAAAGGAGAAAGCTTTTCTAGAGGACTCCCTGCGAGGTAACTGGTCGGTAAAAATATACCAGGTGGTAGGTAAGTAATCTAGAGGAGTCCCTAAAAGATTACGACAGATGGGATACGCACCATGTTGGTGAGGTATTGGATGGAGACGGGCGATACTACAGCAACTGATAGGGAAGGTGAACAGGTCCAAGTTGGCGGTATAAATTATAGCTGGGTTTCCACTCCCATCAGAGTTTGATACATGCCAAACTTCACAGTGAAAAATATCACAGAAAGCTTAGCCTAACCTTTTGCTATGTTCTTTTGTCTGACATGCTCTTGTTCTTCCCAATAAAGGATGTTACTCTAGGGCGTCAAAGTAACTAAAAACACCAGAAAACAGAAATGGGCGATTCATATGGAGTTAACATTTAGTGGAATCTATCTACCTCCTTCCTTATCCTAGGTTCTCGAGCACTAGTAATATGGATTCCAAAGCTCAAGTCCTAGCCTGTATTTCAATGGGATCTAGCTCAACTGGCTCTTCTGCAAGATGCCCGAGGGCTTCTAAAAGCTCCTTTGAAGGAGACAAATCCTCTAGACACTCCATGTCTACAACCTGGTACCAGTCGTACAATGCAGTCATGACCGCTGAAATAAGTCGTTCCATGGTCTTCAACTTAATGTCAAAGTCCGGATTTGGTTGCGAACCTAGACTTTGACAGTAGTGAAACAAGAACTCGCTTTGAATCTTTCGCAGTATACGAAAAACGCATTGTGATAAGGAAGGTTCATCGGCAATGGCGTAGCATCCTTCAAACACTCTCTCGGTAACTGTTGAAGTTTCGAGAAAGAAGTCTCCCACGTGGTTGGGTAGTTCTTGGATTTGATGTTGCAGGATAGGGGAGACAGCTGTTTTAACAAGACCCCAAGTAAGCAAAGCGCTGTGTTGCCCTTTGTGTGATGGTTGACGAGGCTCCAGTATATCAGGCCCAAAAGCGTTCCTCATCTTCCGACGCAGTAAACGTTGAAAGGATCTAACCCTTGAAGGCTCATTCCACGGGTCGCGTATCTGATCTAGTGCTTGCAAAAGCCCGTTGAGTTTGCTGCAGCTATTCTGAAGCCAAACACCGTTGGCAAGTAGAAGCCGTTTTGACTGATGGTACCCAACATTACACATGCTTATAATGAGATCAGGTGACAAGACTTCTGTATTTCGTTCCGCTCCAAAAAAGATTGCTGCTTCACCAAAGGATCCTGCTAGGTCGAGAAAGCGTGCCCGGCGGATAAGGCAAGAATCACAATATGAAGGGTCTGAAAGACCACGTATGCGGTTTTGAAACTCCTCTAGGTCATGGACAAAATAGGCGTTCGATGGACTCATGCCTGAGCAGAAAGAAAAGAAGGAATCGTGCCGGATGGTTGGTGCATTGGCCATGTCTATGAGCTTCCCAAAGAAGATGTAAGCTGTTGACTTACTTTCAATGGAATTTCTGGGACATAAAATACTTCTTCCCTGAATTGAAATATACTGATCGGCAAGTCTGCACTCGAGAATATCAGCTGCTAGTGCCGGACTGTTATTGAGATGCTGCCAGTCGTGGGCCCTCAAAAGGGTGCGGGTGTCCTCGAGCCCATTATGTGGGTCAGACTCCCTCAAGGTAGAAACCATGCGTTGCCGAGCCGTTCTGCATCTATCGAACTCGTTTTGGATAGCCCTGTTTAGTTCCAAGTCGAAGACCTCTAGTCTATCTTGACACCTCGTGAGAAGAGTTTTGTGAAAGAATTGGAGTTGTATCGGTAGGTTCGTCCAGAAATGCGTGCCCGAGGGAAGTTTACTGATAAAGATAGAGGCATAAATCCACAAGGCTGTTCTCACACGTTTGCGTCGGTCCAGGAAATCGGCCACTTTTTCTCCTGAAACATGGTCTTGGATTTCCTAATTGCAAGAGTGAGCACGAAGCATGTTTCAAGTAAATATTTGTGTTGATATCCTTACCGTTTCGTAATTGGTACCACTCTGCATCGAGAAGCCGTATATGATGATGAATAATAAGGAGTGGATGAATTGGATTTGATCTTGTGTATTCCACTCGGAGGTGTTCTCTCTGACAAGAGTTGTGGCTCGTTGGAGAAATTGGAATAAAGACAATTCACAGCGACGGTGCCAAATCCAATCCCCAAAGAGTTCAAAATTTCCCCCACACTTAGTAATTTGACTCATGGAACAAACTGATGCAAGTTGAAGCTTGATTCGTTAGCTTGTATGACCAGCAGCTTTCGTATTGAACCTTAACTCACAACCCATTGAAGTATTCTTCTTTCTGTCGGTTCGTCAGTGATGGTCGTTATTTCGGACAGCGGGCGATCTTTGCAAAGTCTTGTTAAAAAATCTTGAATCTGGTACGTTGAAGGCGATTGGTAGAATCCTTGCCGAAAATATAATAAATTGAACGCTTCCAAAACAAATTCACGACGGAGACCAACCCCTACTCCGATGGGGCGGCATTTTAATAGTTCTTGCTTGGAGTGGTGACTCCCTGGTTGATGACTGCGGGCAAGTATATACCGCCGGCCCTTTTGGAAGTCCACAGTTACCAGACATGCGGGCGCAGGGTAGTATCTTGAATCATCTAAGAAAATCATGATTGTAAGCGCATAGAACTAAATTGATGTTTTAAAATATATCGAAGCCTTACGTGAGAAGAAAGATCCGGCTGATATGATATCTAAAAACTGGGCCTTGGTACACGGTCCGCGCCAGATTCGTGGCTTGCGTATTGCTAGACAGGCAGTGCACGGAAATCCGCCTTCACACTAAACACACAACAGTAAATAACCGTGCTTGCTGCCGTTGCTGAGCTTGTGTCTCAGTCAAAGGGCCTCTTTGACCACCCCGCCTAGATGGAGGAAGATCGACACGCTGACAAATGACGGGGCCTACCGGAATAGAAACAGTTTCTGACTCATCCAAGGGAACACTATATGTTAAACATAAGTCCTGCAGAGGTGGCCCGTAGTGCATCTGCCCATGGTACATATTGTCTGAGAAAGAAATCGTTCAGAAAGCCATTCTCAACTAGGTTGACAGGGGAACTCGGCAGTAACAGTTTATAAAAACACGAACGACTTACTGAATGGCTGGGGCTCGTTGTTTGTGAGGTATAGTTCGCAAGTCTGGACAGACTGATGTTGATAAGGTGGGGCCTGCAATGTGTGGCTGGATGTAGAAGGGACGAAAACTTGATCGATTGATTCAAATGGCAAAGGTGCAGTATCGACAGGTTGGGGAAACGGCTCGATGCAGTGCTCTTCAGGAAGTTGGACGAGGGACGGATCAATCTCGACCGGAATTTCCACCTGACTGAAATAGTGATGAAGCTGATTTGCCTGGGGCACTACTGTCGTATCTGAGGCATATGAGAAAGGGTTTTAAGTTTATAAGAAGATCGGAGATATACCTTGTTCTCCAAATGTAACAAAATCTCCACAATGGCCAGCATCGTCGAGGCAGGAGAAATCAAAACCGAGACCCGGAAAATCCGACATATCGAGATTCTCAAGATAAGTGGTAGGTTCATGCTGTGAAGAACCATGGAAGTCTTGTCCTTGAAAAGGTGTGGGCTGAGGATTGTCCTCGTCTTGTTCGAGTTCAAATGCCATCGCAGTGGAAGATTCGGTAGATGGGGACGATCGATCGGGGAACTGTGAGGAAAGGTGGATGAAAGACTTGTTGGATCGAAGGTATCTAAAGACGTTATTAGGAACTCTTATACAAAGAGAGACCCCCGTCTCTGGCGACCCAAAAGTTGCCTCGTCATAGCCTTGGCCAATCAAATCAAACATCGGTAAGTTGCCCTTGTGGAGAATAGTTGAGAAAGCCAATGAGAGACATCATCGGTATAGCAAAGGTGGGGCTGCCTACTATCACCGTTGTTTTTGGTTTGTTTTCTGCCTGCGTACGTCGTTACTACTGTCGATCTCAAGTTATACGCTCACGTCGACGATGACCTGGCCTATTCAGGACATTGGCTCTCCTTATGATAACAGATCAGGAGATAAGGTTTCTGTTATTGCAGCGGTCTGTCATTTCGACACTTATTGTGGTAGCTGCGAAAGAGGTTAGCGGTACAGACCGAAGGAGGGCCGGAGGTTAATTAACTGACTGTATGTAACTTAGTTTATATCTTGCTTTCTAATTCTAACGTCTGTTAGGTAGCTATAAGGGTTAATTAACTAGGTAGTATACTTGTGGTATAGAATAGGTTGAAAGGCGTAGGAGGAACAGCTAGCTTTTATATATAGCTTTGTAATCTATATATTTACTTAGTTAGAGTTTAATTACTATAATTAATTCTTACTGGCTTACTAACATTAAGTTCTAACCTTAAAAGGGGTTATTCTTATTATTAATATTCTTAAGAGATTTACAAAGCCTAGGGTTAATAAAGTTAAAGGTTAAAAAGAATTAAAAAAATTAATAATAATAGATCAGATGGCGGCGGTTTGTCACTTGGTTGATTATGGATTAGATAATTCACTTCTTCCCATATTTGTTCCAATGCGAGAGTACGCTTCCCAGTTTCCAGAGCTGACGACATTATTGACAACAGTAAACTACAACAATGCTTTGGCGACTTCACACTCGATGACGTTACGAAGGTCGCGCTCCTCATTCATTACTTCGATGAGTGCCAATGGAATGCCTTTCATTTCGTATTCCATAACACTAAGTGAAGATTGAGCAGGTGGTTTGGAGGCATGCAATCATACCTGTTGTCATAGTGAGCAGATCCATCCTGGTGGCGAATAAGAAAATATTGAAGAGAGGGTTAGGTGATGTGAAAATTTCAGACGATGGAAGCACTTCGAGTGTCGATAGAAGCCTGTTATATTAGTGAACCAAAAGCGCTGTTTTGTTACTGAGATGATCTCCATTGGCTGTTATATTCATGACTTTGTCATTCCAATCATCACTTTTGACCACCCCGAACAATAAAATGCAGCTGCGCCATCAATGATCTGACGTGGAAGTTCTTGTTAGACCAATAAGAAACATGCAGGCTTCGTTATGTGCTGGTCAGAAGATGGTAAGGCGGAACCCAACTGTACTAACAAGAATCAGGATCCTATTACTCAGTGCAGGCTCTGGATATGTACAGAGCCCATAAACAGTTTTTAAAATGCTATACACAATGCCGCCTTCACAAATTAGAACACTAACGAGTATAAAGTATTGGTAGCCTTGTTATATTGATGGTAGTGCCTGTGGCTGGTACGACGAGCTTCAGGCGTTTTGGTACACGTGAAATACCCCGACCCCGACCCATTTACGGCGCTGTGTAACTATGGCGTCTCGTCTCAGACCGGCCAAGAAGTAGTCATACTATTGCATCCAAAATAACCCAAGAAAAGAGGCCCATGAGTTCCAAATTACTCAACCTCATGGACGTTACTATTTCTAGTCCATCGGCGAAAGGTCTTGCCATAGAAGTAGAATATGGCACCGAGTCCACAGAAAAGCGTTGTGAGTGCCATATTGGTCATGAAGACAGGAATAAATCTGGCGGAGTATCAGCATAGGACATATTCAGATTCCAGCGTGAGGTACAAACCCAGATTTGATGGTCCATGGTGTGACGAATCGTCCCATCCCATAACCCCAGAGACTCTTGTTGACAGTGATAGCAACAAATAAAGAACCAGTGACGGGCTTGTAGCAGTCAACAGCGTATGTGCTGGCGATACTGGGCAGAGCAGCAACTTGTATACCAGCTGAGGAATAACCCAATACAGCAATGACTGGCCAAGGCCAATGTCTCTCGTAGCCGATAGAGGTAATAATGTTCCCGAATATCATAATCATGACATAGGGAATCATGGCGGGCAAACGCATCTCCGGTTCACGAATGCCACCATTTCTAGTCGTGGCTTTGGCGGAAACCCAGTCACTGAATGGCCCAGCTGTGACGAGTCCTATGAGCGCACCAACAAGAATGGAGAAATTGAGGAAGCCTACATCAGGTTAGTACATGGAATGGAATGGTCAGTCGCATACGTACCAATTGACTGCGAGCTCATGTTGTAGGGAGGGGCAGCAAAAACTTGAGACTGTGTCAGGTTGAGGATCAAGAAGTTGCTGCAACTCCAACTGACAACAAAAGAAGCGAAGAGGACAATGGGGTATGTGAATAGTCGCCACGGAGTCCAAACATCTACCAAAATGCTTCGGAGAGGCGACGAGTTGGCTTGAAACAACATCCATTGTTTCTTAGAGGGAGAACCTTTACCAAGCTGAGGATCCAGCACAGCTTCGAGATGGGACTGGTCTGGAGAGTCGGTAGATTTCTCAACATCTCCCTGGGTGTGCGTGGCTTTGTCATTCTCGATAGCAACGTCGCCTCGATCGCCAACAACTGCTTCGGTTTCCACTATACCAGAACGAGTCCACTTGGTCTCAGGAAACCCGAAGACCCCCAGAATAATGGAAAGGCTAGTCACAGCGACATTGAGCCACCAGAAGTTCTGCCACCCGACGCTTCCTGCCATAGGGCCAGCGATGATGGGTGCTATCATGAGTGATCCCATATACACAACCCAATACAGCGCATTCCATGTTCCGCGATCGTGGAGGAAGAAGATGTCGGCGATGACGGCTGGTTGAAGAATTTCAGAAGGTCCCGCTCCGATTCCGTTGAGACTGTAGCTAGATATTAGATTTTGTATGAGAAGTGGGGAGGTGACACGACTCACACGCAAGCCCCCATAAAAACACCATACGTTGATGCCTTGGCTCGGATTACGTGGCAGGCTAGACAGATCAGTTGCGAAGCGAGGTATACCGGTCGACGGCCGAAGGATGTAGAGATAGGTGCCCTGTAATGGTTAAATACCAAGGATCAATAAGCGCGGTCGAAGAAGACTAACCAGACAAAATTGCTAAATCCAAGAATGAGAATGGTGATGCCAGTGAATTGAATGACATCCTCGAGGGTGCTGTTATAATCCCGAATAAGGTAAGGAAACATAGGCGCAAGGGCCAGTGGTGCAAAGCCTTGCGTGAAGGTCATGGTTGATACGCAGAATATTGCAGAAAACTTCCACAAAGGCTTCCAGTTGAGAGGATCATGTGGATCGCTTGACGGCTGTGGAATTAGAACCGTATGCGATTCCTTGGTCTTGACAAAGTGCTCTTTGCCAACATCCGTCATGATCTCTGTACCCGGAAGAACCTCGATGTGAAGTTCATCTTCGAGGTTCTCACGATGCTGGGATGTGTAAGAGCATATCCACATTCGGGGCAGACGATAAGTCAGAGCAAATACATACCTGTTGGTTTGCCATTTTTTGCGTTGTCTGCACTCTAAGGCATACTAATCAGTTATTGAATTACGGTACGAGCGAAAAACTTTCTGCTATTTATCATATTAATCGATTCCCAAGGCTTTCTCCTACGACAATACATTGAGGGGGTTAGCTGAGGGACAGACATCCTCGGATGACTGCTTTTAGCTACGCTTAACCTATATCACTCTCGCGCTGATTAACGCTCCTCTCGTGGCGTTTCGGTAGAAGCATTCGGCAAGCGGAAGAGCAGTGACGGGCATGATGTTTAGCAATGTAGGAAAAGGAGGTCACCGGGGTGTTCCCAAGTACGGTTAGGGGTGCCGAGATTGCGGGGTATTTGGGTTTGCATCGAGACTAGTAGTGCCGGCAGTTGTTGCAGCATCATACATGAGTAATCAATAATGTAGATTAATTATGCACGGTTATGTAAGGAACATTGGGTGTTTAGTTGAATTGCAGTGTCTATGTACAACTCACAGTATAGGACTACAAAATGCGCCTACGATAAAATACGGGGATGATCAAAAAAGTGTCAGACCAGAGAACGAAAGGTGATGCGACCATGATTGCAGGACAATTCCAATTTCATTCAGAGTATTAATGTCGTCTTCCTGGCTTTCACGTCTGGCTGCTAAGCTTCTGTATCCAACTAGGCACAAATGCGAGCTGTCACACTGACAGGGCTGGGGCAGCCGAACACTTTCTTCATGCTTGGGGTGCTGTAGCAGCCAGCCTGGTTGGCCTTGCAGTCGAACTGCTTGCAGCCGGAGCCGGGGCTCAGGATATTGTGTTTGTTGGCGAAGGGGTTGCCGAATTGACTGTTGCTTAGTTAGAACACGATCAAGATCAAGATATTAAGGAGTCAACTTACGTGCTGAATTCATCTAGAGAGTGACGTCAGATTAATGCTATCGGTAGTACTGAGCAGGAATGGACTTACAGTAAACATAGTTTGGCTTGGAGGTAGAGGAGTAGCCAAAGAAGAGGGGCTTGGTAAGCGTCTTGGTGGTAGCAATCTTGACAGTCTACATGGATAGATGCATGGTTAGTCACACCATTTAAATAATGTTGAGTGAGAGAGACAAAAAGGGTAGACGAACTGAACCAGACGAGCGCATGTTCTCAGAGAATTTTTGTCCGGACTTGAGAGTATAGAGAGGTCCAGGAGAACCGCCGTTGTAAGGCCAGGATTGAACGTAGATAGTGCCAGGGCAATTGTTGATTACGACAGCCTGGTTGGCCGCAGCAGTGCTGCCAATGATGGCTGTGAGGGTGGTGAGGATGCTGAACTTCATGATTGCGAATTAGGTTTAATTAACAAATAGAGATAGAGATGGATAGCTTGATGAGACAAGAATGTGGTGACCGGACTGACCTACTATTTAACGTCTGATCTGGAGATGTTAACAATAAACTTCAGTCTGATACGAGGTCCTGAGAAATGGTGGCGCAGGGTTATCACCTACACGAGTATCACCAATTCGTATTCTCAGGGGATTATCTTGTTAGAGGCTTGGTCTGGACCTGACACTATCCCTAGTGCGTCGCTTGACCCCTCTTGACGATGTTCCGAACGGGCTAAGAAGCTTCCCAATCCGGACACTCCAAGACTATACCGCACTTAATGATCCAACATTGGCAGACTACATGAACCCTTTTGGCTGCAAATGACCCGATAAGCTGTTTATTTTCTGCCGTGTAGTTGAAAGAAACCCAAAATAGAACATAAGTTACATCACATCTATTGATATCAGGACTGACCCGATGGTTTAAGGTTCAGGCTGGATTGCTGGTAGAAACTTTGTTCGCTGCAATCACTTAATCAGTCAATACGAGGAGCTAACAAAGGTCAGCTGCGTGAATAATGATAGTGCGGCAGAACGTCAGCGATGAATGATGAATGGTCTCTTGAATGAGCAGATACAGACTGTAAGATAAAGCCTATCTATCACACTATTGATGAATTGACTACCCAGCGACACTTACAACCCCTCCTGAGCTTGCCAATATAATTACGGGTGCAATTATTGCTGTAATATATGTCATCTGCGACACGTGGCGGTGGGTCAAGTCATTCCCGCACTCACCGTTAGCAGACATACGATCGACAAGCTCTAGTGATAGCTTGCCGATCTCTGTGCCGACGAGCCGTCGACCAGCTGAAAGAAAAGGCAAGTCACCCATTTCCGGCAAATGTGGAAGCGTAAACACTACACTGATACGACTTTTATAATAACATCTATCATTTATGGTCCTTGGCAGTTCGGATATTGTATGAGTTAAAGCCGACTTGCAAAGTCATTCAGATGCTCGCTTGCAGCAATAAGGGTCAGCGCTGTCATAGCGACAATGTCGACTGCTCAACAATTCCATTGACAATCTTTCACGGAAGTGTTTTGTACGACAGGAGGGGACTAGATACTTTCCATCTTCTCCTGATCCCCGTCTATAAGTTTCTCTGGAGGAATAATTCAACCTTTAGCGTACTTCCAACGTTTGTCCACTCTGTAACCATTCACAGCCCATACTACCACACTAACCATCATGATGGGAACCGCAACATATACCTATGTGGTCATATCAGGTCCAGACTCGTTGAGCAGTTACAAGTCCATGCCCAAATGTCGGCATCATGAAGAACAGCCGAGCAAACATGGCAGCACCTGCATAAACATCTTTGATTCTTTTCCAGGGACCACGATGGTTTTGGTTCAAACTGTTGCCACAGTACGACCACACAACAACTGAATCAGCTAGCAGTATTCAAAGGTTATCATGCTTTATTATCACGAAAATGAGCACTCCACATGTTTGCCATGTATAGGTTGCAAATTACTCGTCCAAGAGCCTTGAGATTGAACCAACTTGATGGTTACCTGCTGCTCAATGGCACAGTTCTTAAGATCATAGGGTGTAAGCTTGCGAATGATTGGTTCGCATGCCTTCAATTCCCAGCCCTAATTCATATCATCTGTATACCGTAGGTCTTCATGTCATTCGTCAGCACTGAGCGAGGAGCACTGGGACCGGTACTGGACTTGTGATTATCCCACGTTCCGGTGCTCGTAGGTGTCAATTGGTTGGTCCCAATCAGCGCTCCCAATAAATCAAGTTTTAAATCGATTTTTTAACAATTTATTCAGAGACTCTCGGAATTAAGTTAGAGAGGCTGGAATGAATTTAATTTGATAAGATTTGAGTTGAATTAGGTGAAGATCTTATCGTCTTAAAAGATACATAGATAACATAGAAAAGAGGATAAGGTACAATTAGGTACCAAAGGACAAAATAAGATAAGATATATTTTTAGTTTTCTTGAAACAGCAAAACAACTACCCTATACAGTATTATCTCTATTTCTATAATATGTTGTATAATTAAACCAGAGTAAACAAATTGACCCACGAATTAAATTCAACTTGAATAGTGAAGTCTCCAACTTAATATAACTTGGCTTGACTTAATTTAAAGCAATTTTACTTATTGGGAGTGCTGATCCCAATATCCACTTGGCCAATGATTGTGAGTAAAACACATTGTCCGTGTTCAAGTTTGTTGGACTTGCTAAGCTTAGGTGCCGAGAAAAGAACTCGTAGTTAAACTAATACATACCACCAATACTTTGCATTTCTTGGTGAGGTTACTGCTACCCTTTTCATTATTGATGCATGAAGGTATCACCACCTTTGGTTGAGAGCCGGGTCAATAGATAGTCCGGATCCGTCAAGGTCCGAGCTTGGGGTGCCCACAAGAGCAACACCGGCCATCTCAAGAGACATGCTACCATAGAATTCCTTCATTTTGCCTTCAAGCATTAGTGACTGGATTAATTATTTACTATTTCTTCTATGAAGCCAGCTTTGCCAAAGTGCCCTGTGTGTTCAATTTGGAAGTTAATCCCCACGGTTAATACACATGAGGAGCTACTGCGGCCAGTGCCACCAACTGGATAGTTGGCTTACATAGATTAGATAGTCTAGCTTGTAATGACCATTGTGTACTACCGGAGACATCGTGATTATAACAATCATTGAGCTACCGAAGTTATGTACCAGCTATACTTATCTTTCGTTTTACTTAATCTCTAATTTTAATCTCTATGTAGTACAGAGGCCAACGGTCTTGAAGGGTGCAGGGAAGGACTTGCCGCATTGAGTAGAGCGATTTCTAAGAGTTACTTTCAAATATGTTTTAGAAACCCCCATGCGTGGGCGATAATACCAGATACCCTAGACTAACATCTGGTGAAGGACTACACTTCTGTTCAGTTCCAAGACTTGATAGTACTCCCGAATCTCTGTATCTTCATCATATGTTTGACTGCGCGTTAGTATGTGAAACGGAAAAATCTAACAGTGATCGATTGCAATTTCTGGTAATGAAAGCATATCATAACACCAGTTTCTAGTTGGTAATGACAGGATTCGGCTATTGTATCGACGATTGAACCAGCCTTAATTTGATGAGTCCCCAAGATACAGACATTTTCTCATAGCTACGGAGGAGCTGACGGGCCTTAAATGCCCAGGGCGTGACGTCGTCCAGAGGATCGAGGGTCTAAGTAAGGTACCTCGCCACAACCGCAGACTCTGTTAGCTTTGCGGATACCGGTACCGCCGTAGTCATAAGTAGCGCACTGGAAGAGGCGTTATAAGTCAGTATAAAGCTCAACGCCTGCGGCATTAATGATGCCGGGATGACTCACGTGGTATACAGCTCGATTGTCCCAGATAACGAGGTCGTCCTGGGCCCACTTGACACGAGCCTGGATCTGGTGATTTTCAGTGATCAATCTTTGGAGAAACTCTAGCATCATGTTGTTCTCGACGTTTCCAAGGCCCTCAATTCGTTCGAGGTGGTGTCCAAAAGCGTAAAGACCCTTCCATCCAGTCACAGGGTTAGTCCTGATGCATGGATGAGTGGCGCGAAGGTCGGAGCCGACATTCTCCGGAGCACCTCGAGAACCAGGCCACAGGCGATCTTCGATAAGTTCTGGTGAGTGATGAGGGGGCATGAATGTGGCCTGAAGCCCCTCGAGCATTTGCTGCATTGGAGCTGACAGGAGGTCGTATGCCTCATAGGCCGAGGCAAATAGAGTGTCGCCGCCTGTGCCGGGGCACATCTTCATATGTAGCAGAGTGTAATCGGCAGGCACGTGTTCAAAAGAGCCATCAGTGTGCCAGCCGTCTGCTCGACTCTGATTCTTCGCGGTAGCAGTGGCATATCCGCCCTCCTAAAAAGAAGCATTAGTAACTGTCAATGTAGTAGCGATCAGGGAGCTTCTGATGAAAGGACTGGGTTTGCCGTCCCAAAGGCCATACGATATACTGAGCTCAGACGGTACAAAGAACCCATGATCGTCAAAACCCTTTTGCATGTACTAACCTTGGTATAGAGCTTCTTCTTAGGATCACGAGAAGGCGACATGACCTCCCCATCCAATGTTCCATCAGGCAGCAAGGTCTGGTTCACAGGATGAATCCAGAGATCGGAAGCATAGGGACGCGTGCTAAGCTGGCCCAGCTTTCGGCAGAGGAGCTTTTGGTCGGGGACGCTAAGATCCGTTTGTTTTGGGAACACACAGAGTCCACGGCGTGATATGAGGACAGCAAGATCTGCGAGTTTGGCGTCGCAGTCGGGAGAACGCAGCACCTCGGACAAGTTAACGTCCTCGAAGATGTTACCTATCAGTGGTGTAATCTCCGACTGTTTGTATTCGTCCCATAGGCCGAGTAGCTGGAAAGGCTTGGTAAAGCCGTTTCCGTTGTTCAACGTAATGGTGTTACGATGGGGTGCGGATGCCTTGGCTTCCTGGGACTGAGTCTGAGTAAGAGTCATTTTTGAAATATTGCTGGTTTTTTATTTGGTGCTGTTAATGGAAGATTGACAGATGTTTGTTTGAGAATGATTTTTTTTTAACTTCCAAACAAAATATCGGGCCGTTTATCTATAAACATCTGAAATGATTTGTTCTGTGTAGCATGATCCACGCAGTAACTAAAACGATTATGTCCTCATGTTCGATTCGTAGTCTACACCTGATGGCAACGGCCATTTGCTGAGCGTTGTAATCATCACATAGCCGGGGTTTCGACCCAAAGAATACGCAAAGCTGACGGGTGGATCTTCGTGGTAAGCACTCACTCTCACCCTGGATGTTTTTGAGCAGCATCATAACATGACAGTGGAGTACGAATAAGACAGACATAATATGCGCAATGCCACTACAGGGCGTGACGGCCAATGATCGAGTCGATTGAGCATCGTAGGACCCACACGTAAGAAGGTTACTTTCCATGCCCCGTGCTTACAAGACATGAAGCATTATGTCCGGGGTTGCTGGTTTGTCAAACAAAACAAAAAAGGCAGGTAAAGTGTGACAATTCGTGCCTGTAATCGTAACGGTGCTGTAAGCAGCACTGTAATAACTAGTATAGCCATTGTAGTCCAATTCTTTGCCCCTGGCATAGCATGATCGTATGGTTTAACCGTTTCATGACCTCGGCCGTGCGTCAGGAAGATCGACCGACCCATTGCCGAGAGTGGGCATGACACTTATGATTACGGCCTTGTCAGCTCTCGTACTGACGATCCGGCTGTTCTTACCGTCGACATCTCGCTTCGAATTCCAAGGGGTCCTCGGTAGTTTAGATAGTGACTAGAGAAACTGCGCAAGACCGAAGATTATCTGCAGGATGATTGACAACCTCGACCTCATGTCAGCAGTCACCTGGCAGCAGGTTCAGGATAATGCACATCCTGGGTGGAGACTGTAAAATCCGAATACATATGGAGGGCTATTGTTGAGAATTCATGAAAGAGCTGATATCCAAGCGACTACAGACAACGTGAACTCTCAGCAATTCTATCAGATCCGTTGTTAACTTTCACACCATGCCTTTGTTTACCAATGATATGTGCCTTCTGTCTGGGCACCCAGACAATGAAATTCAGTCTGTTACGCCTTGTCATGTATATCCGCTGACCAAGAGCCAAGAGGGTATCTGGATAGAGCATCAGGCAGATCCAAAGAGCAGCAAATATCACCTGGTGCTCTGTCTGGACCTATCCAAGGGTACCGATGGTAACGTTCCCAGTATCGGAGACATCAACAATGGTTCGTGCCGCAAGCCAATCTCAGTCCACATAAAACTATTAGCTGATTGACTATTCCCACCAGCTATCCATGCTGTCGCTAATCGACATGGTATTACGCGTTCGACAATCGCAGCCATTGATGGCAAGCCACACATTTTGGAATACTCAAGCGACTCTGTTGTGCAAGACATCCGCATCATGGCCAGCGAAGCGACCATAGTCTCGGAACAATTTGTAGCTGAAATAACTCGGCGTCCGTTCTCGCTTGACAAGGAATTCCCTGTACGATGGATCATTGTTGACAATCCGGATTCTCACATGCTCTTCGTTATTGGTCATCACGTCGCAGTGGATGGCCAGTCTATGACTGTCCTGTCGAGCGAACTGATGGGACTGTTGACAAATTCGCAAGAAAAGCTCCCAGCATCATCCGACTTCAGCAGGATGCACGCCATTGAGGTCAGTGATATCACCTTGCGACTGTCGATATACGACTGGCAACTGTAACCTAACAATCTTTTAGAGGGCCTGGACCAGAAGCTCCAACTATGCAGAAAGCAAAGAGATCATAGCTGGCCAACTTCGAACTCAGAATCAAACCGGGTGGCCTGTGCCTGCTTCCCAGCCAGAAGGACCTCGTCTTCCATACAGGAAGATTGACTCTTGGCGAACATTCCCAAAATCAGTAAGTCGTTCATACCGTCAAAATTAGTGAGCTCGATTTAATGGAACTGTAGGAATTGGAAGAATGGTCCCAAATGTACGGAACATCTTGGTTTCGTGTAGCCACGGCACTGGTTGGACTTGTCGTCGCAAACGTCACCAGACCACAATTTCGAAAAGATGAAGTACTGGCAGTGGGATTCGGTGGCCGGCCTCAAGACATGGGGAATACTGTCGGACAGTTTGCTAACGCTCTGCCTGTTAAGGTGGGATTCTGGGATGTATTGACTGCAGTAGGACCGCAGCAAGGAACTTTTAGGGAGTTGGTAAAGGCAGTGGGACGCAACGTAAGTGCTGTCAAGAAGGCCCAGATGCTGGCGCCTATCGAGGTTGCCCAGGCCTGTCGGGACTTGGGCATTGGGTACATGCCACCTCGTGTTGCTATTACTTACTCGCCCAAACTGTCTGATCCGGCCCACCGGCTATTCCCTGTCGAGGGTGCCTGGAACTTGTTCTTTCCCTTCCACGAGTATGACTCGGAAGTCAGATGTGGTGTAAGTCGTTGCCTGTTCATCGAAGCTTGATAGTCCATTCTAACTATTGAATTAGCTTGTATACGATCCTTCAATCTTCTCTCCAGATGCCGTACAAGAAATCAGGTCAACCTTTGAGCGCCTGGTGTCTATCAGCAAGCAGGAGTCTGTCAAGCTGTCTCAAATGCTGGAATGGTTACCAGTCTATTCTAATCTTCCCGAACCTGGCATGAACATCGAAGGGGCCGACGAGAACCCACTGCAGCACTTCCACCACTTGTTCGACGCCCATGCAAAGACAAGACCGACTGCTTTGGCGTTAGACTGTCAGGAACTGGGCATCTCGATGACATATGGAGAACTTTACAACTCCTCACAACACAAGGCCAAGGGTATGTTTCACCGTTCAATTAGCAGCAAGTTTCGTGTTACTAACAAAAGTACCTCCAGCGCTCATCGAAAGAGGTGTCTGCCGTGGTGATCGGGTAGTCATCGAATTGACACGGGGCTTCGCCGTAGTGGAGTGGATCGTCGCTATTCTCAAGGCCAGTGCGGCGTTTGTATTCCTCGATCCGGAGTACAACAAGCATCAAAAGTCTATTATCTTGTCAGACTGCGAGCCGAAGCTGGTTGTCGACGAAAAGCTTGCCGCAGAGGTTAGAGATGCGAGCAGTATCGGGCTGGACTCCAAAGCAATCAACGTTGAAGATACCAGTTATAATACGGCGGATAACGATCTTGCCTACATGATTTATACCTCGGGTTCGACAGGTAAACCCAAGGGCGTGATGATCGAGCATGGAAATCTGTCCGCCTACGCCAAAATGTCTACGGAGGCTTTCAAGACTGGCTTCGGTGGCCGAGTCCTGCAACTGGCCACCTTTTCGTTTGACGGATCAGTCATGGAGCTGGTAGCGTCCCTTTGTACCGGTGCCACGTTGTGCTTCGCGCAATATCCCAAGCAGCTCGTCGGCGATTATCTGGGAGAAGTCATCAAGGAGAGTCAAATAACCTTCATGCACGTGTCGCCCACTTCCCTGGAAGCCTTGGCTATGGAGGGAGAGTTGCCTTCGCTTCGCCAAATATCTGTCGGTGGAGAGCCGCCGTCCCGTCAGCTATTTGTACGATGGCATCCTTATGTCGACTTGGTCAACACGTACGGACCTACTGAAACAGCTGTTGCAGTTACGTTGAACCAAATCGACAGGTCTTCAGATGTTCCGGAGATTATGTCAGTTGGCAAGGCGCCTCCAGGAACAGACATCTACATCTGCACTGAGGATCTCAAGATCATATCGCGCCCAGGAGCTATCGGGGAAGTGTGCATTGTAGGAGCCCAAGTAGGTCGAGGTTACAATGGAGCGTCCCCTGAAGTGTCTCGCAAGTTCTCCACGGATGCCCAAGGCAGGCGGTGGTACCGTTCCGGCGATAGAGGCATGTACCTGGAAGATGGATGGCTGGTGATTACAGGTCGAATCGACCGCGAACTCAAGGTTCGTGGATTTCGCATCTCGCCTGAAGAAATCGAAGAAGCAATTCTCGACGCTGCCCTTGGTGTCATCGAAGTTTCTGTCCAGCCAACTGAGGATGGTATGGGTTTGATTGCATTCATGTCCCCAGCCACCGTTTCAACTTCAGATCTCCTTGCGTTCCTGAAGGAACGTCTACCAAGCCAGAAGATACCATCACAGTTTATCCCTCTCCCTAGCCTACCTGTCAACCAGAATGGCAAAACCGACCACAAGGCAGTCAAGCAGAACAGAAGCAGTCTTTTGAGCAGCGCTTTCAAACTGAGCGTGCAGTCAAACAATGCAAGGTCTCAAAACGTTATCAGAAGCTTGCCTGATCATGAGTCTGGTGCTGACCAGAGGTCCGCTCACGTTGAAGAAACAATACTCGAAAAGGTCAAACATATCTGGCAAGACGTTCTCGGTGCGTCCCGGCCTCTCTCCAGCAATGTCAACTTCTTTGACATTGGAGGACACAGTCTCCATGTGCCCAAGTTACACAAGAAGCTCAAGGAGAACTTTCCCGGTACCAAGATCAGAGTCACAGACCTATTCCATCAGTCCACCATTGAGCAGCAGGCCGCCCTTTGCCAGTCTGAGCAGAGGAAGAGCAAGGCTGCGGAAGTCTACAACAGCATCACTCCATCCTTCAACGATTCACCTTCTACAACCCCTTCGACCGATCTTTCTGTAGCTTCTAGCTTTGTCCCTGTCTCAACTCCGAGCACAGTCGTCCACACGGATGATGGGATTGCCGTTATCGGTATCGCAGGGCGTTTCCCCGGGGCTCAAGATCCAGACTCATTCTACAAGAACCTGCTTGAGAATTATCTGGCCATCGTAGACGCACCCAACAACGGTCGTAGCACAACCACACCAGAAGGAAACATGTGGGTTCCCAAGGCCGGAGTTCTAAGCGACATCGAGGAGTTCGATCCTGAGTTTTGGCACTTATCTGAAGGAGAAGCCACCGACATGGATCCGCAACAGCGTCTGTTTCTCGACGTAGCATACGAAGCTCTTACGGACGCGGGCTACTTCAGCAACGGCGAACAACCCTTGGTCAACAGAAAGGAACGTATAGGTCTCTTCGTTGGATGCGCCAACAATGGTTACCATCTGCACACCGAATCGGTTGCGGCCGATCCTTTCATGCGTGAAAATAGAGGCCTTGTGGCACCCTCCATTTCAGCTCGCACATCGTACCACCTGAATCTTACCGGGCCTAACGCAACTGTGCAAACAAGTTGCTCTAGTGGTACTGTTGCACTTTCCATGGCCTGTGACGCGATCCGTCTTGGCCGATGTGACACGGCCGTAGTTGGAGGTGTCAGCGTACAGCTCTTCGAGTAAGTGACACTCAATGCATCTTCGAGCCCGAAGCTAACCAAGATTTAATAGAGGAGGCTACATCACACGCCAAGGTCAGATCTTCTCACCTCGGGGCGAGTGTAACCCCTTTGACGCTCGCGCTGACGGCACTGTCCCGGCTGATGGTGTTGTCGCCGTTGTTGTCAAGAGATGCTCTTTGGCCATCCAAGATAACACACCGATGTACGCCAAGATTCTCGGAACAAGCACTGGATCCGACGGCGCTTTGGAAAAGGCAGGATATCAGGTGCCTTCACCTCGTGGACAAGCCGAAGTAATCAAGGCTGCTTGGAAGATGGCGGGAGTGTCGCCTAAGAACCTGGCATATGCAGAGTAAGTCGAAACCGTCCGCACTAACACAACAAAAGCCCAAAGACTTGCTAACATGGCTCTTGCGTAGAATCCACGGTAGCGGTACTCCATTCGGCGATGCCTTGGAGTTGGAAGGCTTCAACCTAGCCATGGAAGAGCTTGGAAACGAGGACCACCGCTTTGTCATAGGCTCGACTAAAGGCAACATCGGCAACACACAAGTAAGTAAAAGGCAGCTGATCGGCTGAGTTGACTCATGTACTGACCACACGGTTTCACAGCAAGCTTCAGGACTGGTGTCCCTCATCAAGGTTATCAAGTCGATGCAAGGAGGCGTAGTGCCGAAGACGCTGGGATTCGAAACACCCAACGAAACTATAAGCCCTGATTTACCCATCGACCTTGCCTCCAAACCAACCAACGTTGGTCCTGGTGATATCTTGGCTGTTTCGGCCACTGGCTGGGGGGGCGTCAACTCTCACGCTGTCTTAGCCTTTCCGGATGCGCACCTCCACAAGAGGACCACCCGACAGGTACCTGCTGGACGTTTCCATCGCAGGACTTTGGCAGCACCTCGACTGTCTGCAGCGTGAAGCTGACAGCATATAGAATACTTTAACAGCCTAAGATAGAATCCCACAATACACTGAAGTTCCGCGCTGAGAACTATTATCTATGAACCCTTTCTTCATCTCTTGCACTCTATGTTAGTTCTTTTAGTCATGGATCGTAGGAAACACTCCATCTCGCGTCCCATATCTCTGTAGTTGTCGGAGGTCAGACCGAATTATGCTTCTAATGACTACTCCATCAAGGCTTGACCTAGTACAAAACCAATTTCTTATTTACGGGTGGGCGACGGATCACGCTGTCTGAAAGATGAACAGCCGAGCAAGTTAAAGAATCGAGTAAGGAACATTTGAGATGACGAGGCTACTCAATTAGGTTTAAGGCTCAGGAGGACAGTTTGGGGTAAGGCGGACGTAACATTTAGGTAACTATATGTAAATAATTCCAATACATCTTGACATATTACTCTAGCTTATCATCTCTCATCTCCTGTTCACACCATTCAAGCGGCATCAAAACCCGTCTTTTCAGTGCATAGCTGCCATGAACACGCCATCTCATCAAGACTCCTCTCAAATTCAACATTTGGACTCTTGATTCCAATTATCACGGTGTTTGTGTCACCGACACTCATGTTGTGTTGCAATAGGGTAACATCATTCGTCGGTGGTAATGCTTGAAGAAGCTTGACGAGTGCATTCGACTGCCCTGGGAAACTGATTGCATATACGCTCTCGTCGGGACTTTTAGACCAACGGACAGCCATATAGCGAATGTGTGACGCCGTGAGCTTATCTCCTGACACGTCTACAGCCGACATACCGCAGGAAGCAATACGTGACAGTAGTACTTGCAGCTGAGTCTGGCCATGACCTTTTTCTGCCTTAAGAGAAAGGCCGACAAGTACATTTGCCGTCCTTCCAGGCACGGCACGATAGACGAACTCATTGATAACATGCGGAGCTAAGCAGCTGAAAAGATCCTCTAAAGAGGATGGCATGTTTGGAATGTCGATGGACAAAAGCGCCTCGCCACCCTCGTGCATTGTAGTACGTTCGGTAACGGATCGTATCTGGTCGAATGTCGCGCTCGCGCTATCAACAACTGCTATGAGCGAGCGGTTGTTGCTTGAAGTCTTGTTCGTCTCTGTCCATTTCTTCAGCCCTGCCAATGCTGAAGCGCCGAAAGGGTCCACGAACGAACGTGTTTCCTCGTAAACATCCTTGACGGCGGCACAAGCTTCATCCATGGTGACCTGAACGATTTCGTCGATGACTTCATGGCAAAGTCGTAGTGTCTCCTTGCCGATTTGTTTGACGTTGATATTTCGGATGGGTAGGACCAGTTTCCCATTGGCTACGGGCTTCTGTATTTGATCCTTGGTTGTGGTGATTTGGACGCCGATAATTTTGACATTGGGGGCCATTCTTTTGAAAAATACACCAACACCAGCGATAACTCCACCATCTCCCAGGGGGCAAAACAAAGCATCCGTATCGCTCAGGTCCTTTTGTCGCAAGATATCCCATGCTATAGTGCCATAGCCAGCAATAACAAGGGGGTTTTCGTTGGTGGGGATCCTTATCAACCCATGGTCCTCAGCTAGCTTTGAACAATGGTCCCGAGCAGCGTCTTCATCAGCACCGTCTAGCACTATGACGCTCTTCATGGCCAAGAAACGGGCCTGCACCTCCATTGGCGTAAACTCGGGCATAACAACTATGGCCGGGATACTAAGTAACCTGGCGGAACGAGCTACAGCCTCGGCATGGCCATCGGTACCGCAAGTGATGATTCCCTTACAGCTCTGAGCTGGATCGAGTTGAGAGATCATGTTGTAGGCACCTCGAAGGCCGCAACTGAACGTAAGTTGCTCATTTTCTCTTTTGAGCAACACGTCATATCCCAGCTTGTTTGACAAGTCCTCGGCTACACTCAATGGTGTTCTCTTACAAGCGTCGTACACTTGGGAAGTAACCGTGAGTCGCACATAGTCTGGGTGTATCTCAGGTGCTAAATTCGTTTCGCAAACCCTGCTTCCAGAGACCCCACGCGAATCTGAGGTCGACAGTATTGTATTTCCAGGGTATGCCGCCTGTGTGGAGTAAGACAACTCCGTCTTGGCCATGATTGTCTGGGATACCATGGCGTCTTCGTGTGTGTGTGAACGGTTGTATCTTTCTGGTATTGATAAATGTCTAAGGTTGTTTCTTAATCTCTGCCAGCTTGGTGAGAAGCCCAATTTTACATGCTCGCAACGACCTTTGTGTCTTTTAGCTATCAGTGAATGCCTGCACCTAATTTCAGACACGCGTCAGTGCGTTGTTTGTAGCCACAGCCACCAGACAAGCTACACTAGCTCCAACCAGCAGAATTATCCTCGCTAACGTTAGTTGATGACGGGTAGCGGCCGCTCTGATATTGACATAAGCAATAATCACTGAAAGATCCTTGCAATCATAGATCTCACTATCTCGGGCTTACTTTGTGCTCATGAGCTGTATGCACGCAAGTTTTGTGGTATGACACAAGCGCCCCCGGAGCTTGTCATTCGTGCGAACGTAAGTTGTTTTGGAGGAGAATGATTTACTTGTTGATTGAGGGGACAAATAGTTTACCATCGGGAGAGGAGAAAAGACCAACTTCGAAGCACACTCTGGATTGATAATTGTCTCGAGCACCTCCACTGGGTAAACATTACGCCTGAAGATGGTCTCTTATAGTGTAATTACAGCATTTAGTCAGGGGAGGGACGTCAGGACCGCAGTTCAACGATAACGACTTGCAGTGCGCATCGAAGCTTACAAGCTCTCACACAACATCAACATAGTGTTCCAATTTAGCTTATGGAGAGCATCAAAAGACACTGATTTGAACGAAAAGTGAATTGGCACACATCCCCGCCATCAAAACGACTAAACCATACTCATTCTTTGCTAACATGCCACAAAGCCAAGGAATGTGTTAGGCTTACTATTTACTCTCGCTAACCTTCCCATCACACATCAGAGTACGAAATTTGATAAAGCGCGTCTTCTCCAGATCCCAAATTCCCTCCTGAATGTAGATATCAGACCCTACCCTCTCCATGAAACCGTTCCAATCTTTCTCGTTTACCGCCATAACGGAACCTTTGAAGGGCTTTTTGGTGATGTCTCCATCTACGTGAGCCTCAAAAATTGGACCTACATGTCCAAAATGTTAGCTACTTGGTTACCCTGCTTCATGGTTCAGAAAGGTCTTGCTTACCAGCCCACGAGACGTAGCCCTCGTTATGAAGCCTCGCGAAGTTAGGGGAGTGGCGTGGTCGTATTTCCACGCGTCGCTTCAACTGTAGCGTTTGGGTTGGTATCATAAGAATATGCTAGACAGACGACAGGTCGCGATGCTTACCACTTTTGGCTTATCTGGTAAGATGACCAAATGCTCGATTTTACTTGGTATCTGTGAAGAAGTGGGTTTTTTCAAGAGATTACAGGTGGCTCTACATAGACCACGAGGCCTATACTGATTTGAAGGTAACATATTCGTTCGGGCGGCGGCTGCGGCCATTGCTGTTACAGAAGAGGTCAAAATATTAGTCTTGAGACTTGGAGGGAGACATCATTTCAACTCCAAATGGTTTTATGTCGAGAATTGTAGCATTTGTCGCACGTCGGTGAGTTGCACCACTAGAGACAATACGCGGCGGAGGTATGCAATAAGGTAGTATCCGAAGATGTGACATAACTGCAAATAAGCATCAACAATGAAGTCTTGGCGTTGAGAATATATGCCTCATCCAAGAACAAGCTTGATGACTGATTACTGTCTCTTACTATAACGACGGGTTACTGTCCAAAGTGCTGATGATGAATCGAAATTGATCATTCGTCCAATTCGAAGTCATCATGTTCTAACACGTCTATAGGCAGTAGTTTGCTGACTTGAGGTAGTATCTCGGACCGGAATTCACGGCTACAGCAATCGTAAGCCTGTTCAATAAAGGGCGCAACCAAAAGACATCCTAGACTATATAGAGTAGTAAGCACAACGCACGAGTTCTTTGGGTCATCAACTCGAGAGATTAGATTAACTCCAAGCTAGTCATAACACAATTTAGTCATTCCGATACCAACGATAATATGAACTTACGCTCGGTCCGCTCTACATCAGCATGTTTCTCGAGGCTTGCTTTCGGTCCGACCATACGTCGATCTTACTCAACTCAAGGTCTGCCAAGAGAATAGTTAGTAGATCTCCTCAATCATGAACGCATGCCGGAACTGACGCAACGACTGCAGCTTTGTGTTAGTTTGGGACAAGCCAGGAGCTGACCAATCACGCGTTGGACAGTGTGACCTTTGTCCTCCATTCTACGCCTTCGCAGGAGAATGCCTTGAGCAAGTGTCGCCGGACCAGGAACCAAAGGCGATAGGAAATGCGTTTGCTTGCTATGCGCGCGACGTTGACCAGATTAAAGCCAAAATGGCTTCTTCTATCTACAGCAAAGAGGTAAGGCAACATGGTTTCCATCTTTCTTGCTGCCGGTGACTTAAGAAATGGTATAGGGCGTTTGGAATCTTGATACAGCTTCAATCTCTCCATTGATGACAGTGCACTCCAAAGCCGTTGAACGCAAAGGTTGAATTGGGAGGGTTGAAGATGAGGACAAGCCGGCACAGGAATAAGTATTTCAAGTACTTCCATTGCACTCAGCTTTTACTATCTAATAACATTGACTTAGGGTAGCAGATATCAACTAGGCATTATTGATCATATACTTTCACCGTCTTGTAGTGTTAAACCTGTGGCTGGCCTGGCTGATTTCTTTTGCTCATTTGTTGAATTTCTCTTTAGCTTACTGTTATCCTGCGGCCGTTCGATTGCCTGAGTATGCTAATAAATTTCTCTCCTCCTTATTCATGACAAGGCAACCCCCCTGTGAATAAAGTTTGAAGGCCACGTACACCAGCGAGTGGGTCAACGTAAGCAACCAAAGACAACAAGGTCTGTCAGCATAACAAGAAGATGACAGGTACGGGGGCTGGACAACAGCACGGGTGACGCTGCCTACGGTAATCATGCCCACACGAAGAAGTCGCGTACCCATTTATTTGCTGTTCCACAGAATAACACTCCCACCCTACTGTTTTTGAAGGTGTACTGAATAAACAAAAAAGCTAGACAGGACACAACTTTGAAGGATTGACAAGTACAAATTAATTTGCAGGTTATTTTTATTACTCATATACCGGAGAGATCTGGGAAGCCTGGGCATGATAAAATTGAACATTACAGCAAAAAAAAGAAAACAGTAGTAACTCAATTTGCAACGGCAATTTAAATCCAATTGAAACAGGGTTTTTCATTAGATCATTAAATGATCTGCAAGATGATGTTATTAATAGGGACGAAAAGAAATAAATTGTTTGTAAAGTTTTGTCGATGTGAGTCCTGAGGAGCATGCAGAGTGAAGTGAAATCCTGTCGGGAGATTATCTCCTTTTTATCCTCCAAGCTTAAGCCATAACCCGATTACTACCTAGACCTGCGTTCCTTAGCTGGGTGATTCATCAACTACTGTGTTTTCGTTCAGTCACCCAATTCTTTCCAAACACCCGAAACTAGTCATCATCTCTGCCGATTGCAAACAAATATCTTCTGAAGTCGTCTGGCCGGGATATGGCATGCAACTCATCCCATAGAATCCACTTTATGAGCGCCAATTACTACTATCGGCAGTTGGGTATTACCCATTACGATGTCACATCCCCCAACCAAGATATTCGATCCTGTCTTCTTGAAAGCAGTCGATTACGTTGTTCGAGCTTGCCTGGCGGCGTCGGCGATAAGTGTGTGGGGTCGACTACGGCCAATGGAAGTAACAGAGTGTGGTGGTGAAGAGAACGATGTTCTAAAGTCTGGAGGAGTCGAAATTTTAACAACCTCGTGGCCGAGATGTTGAAGATTTTATGCCTGTGCTTCTGTGATAGATCACTGACAAGCTATCCATTTGAATTTAAGCAAGAAATAAACCTGGCTCTTGAATTTGTTGGACAAGAGAAAAAATACAATCAATTAAATTTGGATTTTCTTTGCAGTAGTACTTTGTAGACACAAGAATGTTAGGTACGTTTATGTGTTATGTTAACCTAAACCTACTACGGATAGGATGCTGCCGTAGATGGAATCTCCTCTCCCTTACCATATCAAATTCCGAGCCGAGACGGTAAGAGCATGTGAGCCACGGAAAACCGGCGTCACACCTGTCTCTCCTTAGCCTAATTGCTTCCAGAGCCCTCTGAACTGGTCTGTGTCTCTTCAGTTTTCTCTGCTTTCTTGCCTCCAAAGCCGGCTGACATAGCAAAACCTAGAGCTGACATTCCAACGCAGGTATAATAACCAGCTCTATATCCATCTAGACGAGCACTACTGCTGCTCTCACCACCATTGCTTGATGTGACGGTATTAGAGACTAACGTCAGCAAAGCGACACCTAACACCGCACCACCGACGTTCAAGAACATCTATTTCGTTGTATCGTTAGAAAGGCTCTAACACTGACAAATCAAGCTGTCGCGGGGTGCTTATGGATTTGAGATGAGAGACTTACGTTGTAAACACCTGAAACGGTACCTTGAGTCTCCTTCGATGCTGTGGCAACCACTGTCACATTACCGACGAAATAGACAGTACCAATGCCAGATATGTAAAAGATCATCCCGGGAAGACAATATCTCCAATAATCGTCAGCTGACTCCATTCGAGATAGCAATACCATCCCCGCAAGTGCAATCAGCCAACTTGCAAACAGTAGATTTCGTGGCCCCACGGGCTTGAGGAGAGACGGGATAATTGCGTTGACAACGATGGCGGTAATTCCGAGTGGTAGAAATCGTAGTGACGTAGAAAGTGTGGAGAATCCAAAGCCTAGTCGAGTCTGGTCAATATCGTCCTTGTCTCAGGTCTATTTGCACTATTGATGGCTTACCTTGAAGCTGTAACGTCAAGAGATAGTTGCTGCCCTGCCATATGGCAAAGACCAGAGTCGCCCCGAGGCAGCCCAAGGTTCGAGTCTTGTCTCCCCATATGTACTTAGGGAGGATCGGGTCTGATGCAACCTTGGTTTCGACATAGATGAAAATTGCCAAGCAAACGACGCCAACAATAAGCGTGGACAGCACGTTTGCCTTATCCCAACCGTCGACGTTTCCGGTGGTCAAGGAATAAACGAGAAGGACGAGCCCAGCCACCGAGAGAGCAGTACCTAGAACATCTAGTCGTACGTGTAAGTTCGAGAATCTGTTCTTATGCTTGTCGCTGTTTATACTATTCGACGTATCGCGGGGGCCTTGGAGGATAAAGAGGGTTATAATGCCGACTTCTAGGGCACCTTCAACGATGAGGACCACCCAGAAAATCTAGATGTCCAAGAACGATTAGCATGGAATTCAAGACGAAATAGGCTTAAGCTTAAGTGACAGTAAAGGAACTTACCCATTTCCATGTGAGACGGGACGAGCACAATCCGCCGATGATGGGACCGAATCTAATGAGAAGTTAAACTAAATCATCCCTGTAGCGGCGCCATACGTTAATCCACTTACACAAAGCCCAGTGAACCAGAGGCACCCCATACGCCAAAGGCTCTGAGACGGGCTGTGGGGTCCTCGAATGACAGGGACACAAGTGACTGCGCAGCAGGTATTGTTGCAGCAGCTGCAAAGCCTAAATTGTTCGTTTGTTGCATGAGTATGATGGGACATCGAGAGGGAGAAAAAGCCACGTACCTTGGATGCCTCGACCAATAATCAGGGTAATTTGGTTTTGAGCGAGCGCACACATGAGGGTAGAAGCATTAAAGAGAGTTATGCCAGCAAATAGCATTACTTTCTGCTCGAACACATCGCAAAGACGGCCTCCAGCCATGAGGAATCCGCCGTACTGTAGAGAGGTATCAGATTTTGATCAATAGATTGGCGGCAGAGAGGCTTGTTGGATTGTCTGGAAGCTGTCTAGTCTCTCGGGAATCAGAATTACTCACCATGATAGAATAAGCGGTGAGAACCCATTGTAAACTGCCATCGTTGAAATCCAGGCTCTTCTTGATGTCAGGAAGCGTGATATTAGCCATACCAAGACTGGCATTGTCGACGAAGAAAGTCAAGCACCTAATAAGAAGCTAGTGAGAAAGGACTGACCCAAGAAGGATGTAATAAAGGTTCTGAAGCGGGAATAATACTTACGCAATGCCGACAGTAAGAATGGCTAACGCCTTGTCTCTCCTTGACCTTTCCGTCATTGTCAACCGGTAATACTTCTAATCGGCTGTGGAAGATTTAGTTCTCAGATTGCCTGGGTTTCAATAAATTCTCGTCCCTTGGATTGCTGCAAATAAAGAATACGAGCAGTAATACTTATATAACAGTCGCCGAGACATGCATGAAGTTTTATTTCCTTATTTTCGTACGCCAGCGGATTTCTGCCTGGAGGAAATAGCGACCAACAGGGGGCAAAAAGCTTGCTTAGGATTACAGTAAGTGTGCTGTAAGCTAGTCATCTGGTAGATTACGGAATGCAGGCAGGATAATAGACGTGGCAACGGTGAACGTCACTCAACCTGGGCCTAAAAGGAGCACAAAACGATGCCCTTTTCTGATTTTTATTTATTTAACTTGTAAAATCTGGCCTCAGAGATGCCTGTGATAGCAAATACAGACCAATGAAGGGGTGCCAGGAGGGTTCAGTTATCCTAATACCATCCACATCAGGTAGTTCTATTGGTTGGCCAAGATCGCTCTCGAAACTGAAGGTCATAATTTTAGCGAAAGGTTAATTGGTATTATTAGACGAACCAGAACGAGGCCTTGAAGTAAAAGGTCCAAAAGCGGATCCCATGGTAAGCATTACTTGCCGAGCCGTGCCGTGTTGCAGGTATTACTGCAGGGATAATCGTTGTCCTAGACATTTCGTCTGCTATGTGATGTGAAAATTCTTTGTTCTCTGCAGCTCGCAGCTTTGTAGCCCACGAAATTCATTTGCGAAGGTAGGATAGTCTTCTGGGGGAGAGGATTCCCTAGAATGCGAGCTGCAAGCTGATTATGCTTAATTATAATGATGAAGTTTATCCCACTAAGTAACTAGTTCCCAGCTGCCCAATCCCGAAACCACTCCAGCGCCTCTGGGTTCGCTACACTTGCATTAGGTGTTACATTGAACCCTGATATGATGCGCTTCACAGCAATCTCAATCCTGTGAAGGAGGTTAGCATTTGTGATAGACCTATGGTTCTTTGAGCCAGAGCCACGTATGGAAGTCAAAACCTACTTTTTGCCGTTGTTTGTCTTTGGTATCCCTGCTTTACACTCCTCGATGACCCCTGGTACATGCCGCGCACTCAATTCTTTTCGAATGCAAGTCTTGATTCTCTGTCTGAGATCATCACCGAGCTTCTGCCCGGCATGCATGACAACGAAAACACAAACAACTTCGTTCGGAGTACCTTCCTTCACCCTACCTACACACAGCGCTTCGTCAATCTCGGTAGCGAAGAATCGACTGAGTAGACCGTAAATCTCTGCGCTTCCAAACCGGACACCAGAAGGATTGAGGACTCCGTCGCTGCGGCCTAAAACCATGAGACCGCCGGTGCTGGGATTAATCCTTGCAAAGTCGCCGTGGTGCCACACATTCTCAAAACGTTCAAAGTAGGCGCTGCGGTACTTCGCCTCTCCACCAGGGCCCCAGAAGGTCAGAGGCTGACTGGGGAATGGTTTGAGGCAGACGAGCTCCCCATCCTGGCCATGCAGGGGTTTGCCAGTAGAACTGTCCGCCACGGCCACGGCCAAACCGAGGCCTATGCACTGAATCTCGCCGGCATGAACAGGAAGAAGAGGACATGGTTCTCCAAAGTTGGAAATTATATCTGTTCCACCTGAGATTGATCCCAGGTTAATTTTGTCCGGGAAGGTCCTGTAAATAAATGAGAAGGTCGACGATGGAAGTGGAGAGGCCGTTGAGTAAATGGCCTCGAGATGAGAGAGGTCAACTTCCTGCTTGACGCAGACGTCATGAGCCTCTAGTGTCGTCAGGTAGGCGGCTGAAGTTCCAAAATGTGTAACTTGATATTTCTCGAGGAGCTTCGGGATCGACAAATAACCATGGGGCCGAAAGGGCGACCCAGTGTAGAGCACTAGGCTTGAGCCACATGCCAACGCCGCAACGCTCCAGTGCCACATCATCCAAGATGTCGTCGTATAGTACAGAATTCGTGATTTTTGGTTCATTGAGCAATGAAGTATGTGAGACTTCTTATTCTGTATCAATGTTCCCAATGAGCTGTGCACAATGGCCTTAGGAAGGCCTGTCGTACCACTGGAGAAAAGAATGTAGAGAGGGTGAGATGAAGGCAGCTGCTCAAAGTCTATAGCTGCATCAGAAGAGCTAGCAAAATCATCAGTATTGGGAAGAAAAGGATACGGAAAGGGTCTATGACTAAATACCTTTCCAGGAAGTTATCATATTCTCTTGTCATAACGCCTGTAGATTTGAGAGTGTCCATCATCCCGTCTTCATTGATCTTTCTGATCATAACGATAAGTTTGAGACCCTTTACCTTAAGTTTGTCGACCATCTCTAATGTCTTATCTAAGCTGGACCACTGTTTTTCATTGTAGACCATGCCGTCATCAACAAATAAAACCGAGGGCTCAAGCTGTCCAAATCGGTCCAGAGCAGCAGCAACGCCGTTTTCCGGACTGATGGCGGTCCATATTGCACCGATAGTGGCGGCTGCAAGCATTGCAACCAAACTTTGGACGTGGTTGGAGACAAATCCCGCGATTATATCTCCAGGCTTCACACCCGAGGCCCGCAGCGCATTGGAACACTGTCGCACCGACTCACGGAGCTCGGCCCAAGTAGTATGGCTTGAGCTGCCGTCTTCAGTTACGGTGATGCAAGCAATGTCGGTATCGAGGATCTCGTCTGGGAACAGCATATTCTCTGCAAAATTAAGTCGAGCACCGGCAAAGAAGTCTGGGCGTGGGAACATAGGAGCATCTTTCACCAGCACCTGATGGAAGATTAGTCTCAGAGTTAATTCTCATTAAATCTTTGACAACAGTAGACTGCAAACACTACTCGCATCGTGTCTGCGATGCAGGAACGGAGGTGGGGGAATTACAATTTGTCGAAAGATACGGAACTAAGACATTATCATTATCGTACCTGATCATATTGCTTAGACGCCTTTATCTTACAAAATCGCCAGACTTCTTCCCAGAATTCGGAGATGTTCTCTATAGACCACTGATAAAGTCCTGGGTAATCTTCAAAGTCGAGATTGTAAGTTACCTTGACGTGCTTGAGAAACTTGTACATTGCAGTTGATTCGGCACTCGGGTGTCGCCACAGCTGCGCCGGAGACTGGTGTCTGACATCCATTTTCGGGATAATTGAAGCAAGTCAGTTGTTAAACGATTGAAGGAGGTATGAATGATTGCCAACCAGGAGAGAAAGTGGAAAAGAAGTGGCTATATTGACCTGCCTCCTAGGTTCAACCGACATGTCAGAAGCTAAGTGCTCACAGCTCAACTAAGACTTTTCGTATGTGTTGGTGGTTAGATGACCAATGGCATAAGCAAACTAACCTAATGGAATATCAAGATAACCCTTACAATAAGCGAGTATGTCAACATAATGCTTTCGGTTTTTATTTTTCTTATGTATCCCTGACTGGGAATCGTATGACCTTTGTAATATCTAATGCCAGTAAAGTAAGGCTTACAGCCCTTTCTCAACATTTTTGAACTTTTGAAAGTTCCTTGAGGGACTTTAGAATCAATGTGGAAATGCGAATAAGTGTTGACATGGTCGCTTATCATACACGTACAGGAGTGAGAAGATTTAACACCACTCCAGTTTAGTCTTATAGATATCGTACGATTACTTTATAGCGAAGTTTCAATTGTGCTAAAGATGTCTGTTAGGTTACCTTCGGCCTTTATGACTAAATAGATGACCGAGCCGTACTCCATAAGGAACAAAACCTTCACCTCCACTTGTGCTGCCGTTTTCTTTTTTTCTTACTCACATTGACAGACCATGCTGCTTTGGAAACGAAATCTAGTCTTAAGGAGCTAACGGGCAGTCACATGCTAAGCAGATATTCTCTTGTCAGATGTTTAATCATTAAACCTCCATTGACACAAATACATTCTGTGGCTGTTTCAAAGGCCTTGTTTCGCCTGATTACTCCTTTTCAAAAGCTAGCAATCCTTATTATGCTCAATTACAAGATAACAGACGGCTTTTGTGTTGTCCCCAAGCGCTAATTTCATTATGTTGCATGCCCCAGCATGCGCTCACACTAAGCATAAGCATAATAATATAGGATAATCACGATGACTACATTACGTGATCCTTGTAGTAATCACGTTTCGTCAAGCTAGACTTCAATTCGCATATATCGAAAGCAAAATGTAAGACTAAAAGTAAGATTTAATGATGTTTCCATGACATCTAACAGCCGACATGGCATGGTGACAGAGATGACCAGAACTTCGAGATAAGATGTAAAATTCACCAAGTATAGTACTAGCTACCCCAATAGATTCCACGTTACAGGTATAAATCACGATACTGGAGCTTGCAGAGTCCATAAGACTCAATTTCGGAAACTCAATCCATTCACATTACTTGCGTGAAGGTTTCACTTTTACCAAGACAAACTTACGTGGTATCTAACTTAATAACTTCTTATACTTGTACGATGTACATCCCATACGTGAGCGACGAGAACCTCAAAGGTCTCGACTCTACAGAACTGGAAATTGTAGATCGGATTCGCAAGCGTCGCGCTCCAGCACCCCTGCAACCTCTCGACCGAGCACTACTACACTCTCCACCTGTTGCCGACGGGTGGAATTCCTTCTTGGGCTCGATCCGAACCAAAACAACTATTGACGCCGCTCTTCGTGAGCTTGTCATTTGTCGAATTGCCGTTTGCAACGATGCTTGGTATGAGTGGGAGGACCATGCACCTCTCGCCTTGCGGGCTGACGTGACAGTTGCGGCACTCGAATTGATAAGGAAGAAAGATCTCGCAAACGTCAGCAAAGCTGAGCTCAAGCAAGCTGGTTTGGGAGATAAGTAACTAGTAGTTCTTAAGGTCACAGACATGATGACGTATAGCTTAAAGCTACAGGATGGCATGTTCGAGAAACTGAGAGCGTACTTCGGTGAAAGGGAGATTGTGGAAATTATTGCCACAATTAGTTGCTACAATTGCGTCAGCCGGTTCTTGGTTGCGCTCAATGGTAAGCCTATCTTTCAACATGATAAGCTCCTGCTATTGTGAGTCAATACTGATTTGATATATAGTTGGCGAAAAGAACGAGACTGTCACGGCTTTGGATTAAGCCGCAAATATCTAGGACTTTTTGATTCCATCACTCATGGGTTATTAAGTCAAGTCGAAAGGACATCATCTGACTTATTTGCTGGTTGGGTCTACCTCTCTTGACTCACCAAAAATATTGGTATATAGAGCACATTGTTGAACATTTCCATAGATACTACCCTCATAAATAGCAATAAGCCTCCATCCTTTGCTAAGCCTTCCCTGAATCACATCTATCAGTAGACGTTACTTTTTACTACCCTCAGCACAAAACCCTCATTGTCTATCAACATATTCCTACTATATTATAGTGCATTCCTTAGGCGTTTTGTTGACAGTTGCACTTTCCAAGGTGGCTTATGTTTCTCGAGTGTTCTTGGTATTGTAAGACAAGGATATTATAAAGACCAGGGCATGATTAGAGCGATGGCTATTAAGCGATAGTGGGTAGTCTCCACATTGTAACTTGTTGCTCTACCGGTCTTATTTCGAGTACTTGACTTGGTGAACCAAGACGTTTCTAGATGACTAGATAGACGACGAAATGGGACTTGCATGGCCTCCATGTTTTGATCATCAGGTAGGAACTTGTCCCAAAGGCTATCATCGGAGGCTTGTGCTTGATAGACATAAGGACATGTCAATATGGAGTTCGGTAAATACAGTAAGGCCAGCAATTATAGTACTTTATAATGAGAAATAGAGCTGCGGCTGATATGGAAGGTAACCTTATTGAATTTGAGATACTATTGCTTTTCGGTCTGTATAGAGACCTCTATTGTTAAGACTTTTTTTGGGTTTTATTGGGACAGCTGGATCTCGTTTTTAAAGGTGCTACCAGACTTTACATAAATAGTACTTTACAAACGATGAGACCCTTCGCATCCAACCCAGTGGTCCCATATAGACATTTCTGGCTGGCCAGGTTTGCACGCTAGACATATAACATTACTTTTATAACAGTATACAACCCGCATATATCTATTTATGTTCACTCACACAAAGAGTTTGATGATTAAGAAACATGGTGCTACAATTATCATACTGACCCAATCACACTTCACAAGAACTCAACGTGCTCTTGGGGGTTCTTCTCGAGCCCGATCCGACCATTGTACACGTGAAAGTGACAACCTTCAACTCTCGGCCCTTCTCCCAACGTAGCGCGTCACACGCTCTCCTCAGTCGTATCTAGCGATGCTTCGTGGTCCCAAGTTGGTTACACAATGGGATATGGGCCAGTGCTTTTGTGAAACTGCAGCAGTGGCCGTGACAGCATAATGTTCAAGAGGGACCGTCCAGCAATGATGTTCAGCCAAGTTTCCTCTTTATCAGGCGTCAAGCGTGCCCGTCCCCCCTCCACGACCTCTTGTGAAGCCCTGAAGGTCGTCGTCAACCCATCGCTTTCGAGCTTTACGTACCGCCGTTCTTTGGCGCCACCAAATAATGACCCGACAACATCAGAGACAGCCAAGGTCGCTTGAAGAAGGGGACAGGCCGGCCGCCTTGATAGCTCCGATGCTGTGGTACATAAAGATAGTAGGAATAGGTTAAGTCAATCCATGTAGTCTGTAGATAGAGATAGCGATTTGTGGGCCACTACAGCTCGATTGCTGAAATCGATCTTCAGCCATTCCTATTTCGGCGGCAGCTTGAGGGCAATAAGAACAATAACTAGCATCAATATATCGTGCATAAGTCATGGCCATCCTGTTGTGCCGCTGTAGCCAGGTTAGGCTTTCTCGCGGAGATGTTGTGTGCCTGTAGCCGTGGCAGAGGCTGAGGCTTCTTATTCTGTCCTGTAGCTCTAGGGGTGATTGATTATATGCGGTCTGTGGGGTTTAAAATGTGAAGAGGCGATAATGGGGGGAGGTACCTTATTATAGTTGCGAATACACAGGTTGACTTTGCAGAGTCTGAGATGTGAATGAGTTTTGAGATTATCTTCAAGACATGCACGTCGCCGCCAGGCGTCATATCGCCCTAACATCTAGCAGTCAGGCCATGCATGTCATTGTCCTTGTGCGACAAAGCCCAGGAAAGATGCAGCTTAAAGAAAAGCAAAAGCCTCAGTCATTCGTCCCTCAATTGCAGTACTTACCTTTTCCCTTCCGTTCACATCTCACCCCAATATTCCCCGCCCCTCAAACCATCTGAGATCACGACTACGTTATGTCTTTCGAAACAACTGTATCATAGGCCTTTGCTTGCGTCGTTTCCACCTCTCGCACCCATTATCAAATATATCAGCGCAATAAGTATATAGGCTTACTCTTTACTAAGACGGAGATTAGCCAATAACTTATCGGTGATGAATAGTGACTCTTCTATCAGTACGTCAACAATCTCGCTGTGGGGTGAGCAAGACGAGCAAATCAAATCGAATACAGACCAGTATTTGGAGCTCTTTTATTCCTGCCTCCAAAAAAACATACTCCTCCCTGAAAACGTAATGTGATTGGCAGCAGAGACCCCGGTGTCAGATGTTGCAGGAGCGTGGCCAACTCTGTGTTGGCACACATGTATAAATACCTGAGCGGGGTAATCCGAATCGTCAGAAGGTAAACACGTACGGCCTGCCCAGCATCAACCTTCGTGACTAAGATGGATATCGAGCCTCTTCTTAAATACTTTGTGAGCAAAAGAGTGCCATACCCTGAACCCTCCGGTAGCCATCAGATACGTCTGATGGCACTTGTTCCAGGGAAGTGGAGCGATGGCATTTCATGTGAGGTGTTCAGAGTGTCGTGGGAGGGCATACCAAAAATGCTTGAATACAAGGCCCTTTCTTACGCATGGGGTTTACCAAGCCGTAATGACTCCACAGTTCTGGTCAACGACTGCCCTGTTAAGGTTACAATCAATCTCGAACAGGCGCTTAAATACGAAAGATCCCCGGACAAGTACGTGATTCTATGGGTTGATGCGCTAGTAAGTGGATATCATCCGACAATGAGCAGGCTCGCTGACTTCAATCTAGTGTATTGATCAGAAGAACAATTCTGAGCGTACATTCCAGGTTTCCCAAATGGGTCGCATTTACAGCAAAGCCACAGAGGTGGTTGTATTTCTGGGCCATGGATTGGGAGAGCGTAGCACAACACGCGGCAGAACCAAGCAGCTCGACCAATACAGGTTTGAAAGTACTTCTGCCGATACATTATACACTAGTCGTTTTCTTGCCAGATGGAAAGCACCCCGTATACCAAGAAGAGTTACCGAATCTGATGTTTTCTGTCTTATAAGTATCCTATCTCGAGCACGGCATTTAGTCGACCCGTTTGCGTCATTGAACGGAATCTCACAGGTCGCTTTAACGGCCTTATTTGAAGGGTTGCGAAAACTATTAATAAGCCGCTGGTGGGACCGCATTTGGGTAGTTCAAGAAGCGGTTCTCGCAAAGGCTATTACAGTAAGGTTTGGGAATGCCTCTGCACCTTGGGAGCTTCTAGCCGACGTAGCAGGATTGTGTTCCCAGCATAGGATTTATTCAAAGCTCCAGCAAGTTTCAGCAAGCGATATCAAGGTGCTGAGCCTTCTTTCGAAAGCAACTGATATTAACGTACTCCGCCAGACTTGGCGGCAAAACGAGAAACCGAGCCTTCTCTTCGTCCTCAGGAAGTTCAGCAGCCGGCAGGCATCCGATGAGCGTGATAAGATTTACGCTCTCCTTGGACTATGTAACTCAGATATTCCACTTACTCCAGATTACTCCCGAACTACCACAGAAGCCTACAGGGAAACAACTATCGATATCATTCGAGCCAGCAACACTCTCGAGGTACTAAGCGGAGACGTTGGTCGGAAGAACAGACAGGACCTGCCATCTTGGGTTCCAGACTGGAGCGCAACATTCGGTGATCATGACAGAGAGCGAGTGCCTTTCCTAAGCCAGTATAATGCCTGTGGTGAGGTCGGCAGCACCCATGCAGACGCCCCTCCCAGTCCACAGACCAAGCAGCAATTGACCTTATTAGCTGAAAGTCTAGAGGCTAAAGACGGGTTGGAGGCCTTCTTACCCAATTGCCTTTCTCGTGCAATACAAGAATACGGAAGAAAGTACCAAAGCTGTCGCGATATATGTACCAGGTTGGTGGAACGTTGTGATCCACAAGGTCATCATTACGCTGGTACTTTCACAACCCCCGGGTTCATCAAAGATAATCCTCTGATTCCCCAAAGAAGGTTCACCAATCAAGATCTTCCTACTGAACCGATGGGGGCCAGAGAAAAAGCAGTCTGGGTTGACAAACCGTGGGAAGGCTGTCTGAGAATGAGGGGCAAGCACATCGCGGTTGTCGCCCACAGTTTCAATCCAGTTTACACGTCCTCGAGTATGGAGTCAGTGTCAGATACAATTATGGATTGGCTCAAGAATGCACTGCGCTACATTGAAGACCAGACTACCCAGCAAATTATGAAGGAATTTGTCACTACTCTTCTGTCTGCTGTCAAGAAAACCCCTACCGGCTTTGAGAGGCTCGAGGACCAGGACCAACCCGCAATACTGGAATGGTTCTATGCGAGAATAGAAGGAAAGGAAATCAGCGAGGGTCGATTTACGGCTGTGGAGTTTGATGCTTTCACCGATGTCTTCAAGTTGTCCGTGACTATGCGGGGATTCTTTATCACCGATGACGGTAGGATGGGCCTAGGACCTACACCTACTACACAAGGCGACATCGTGTATGTCCTGCCAGGGGGAAACCTACCCTTTATTCTCCGCCAAGCCGACCCCCCTGCAGCTGTCGAGAAACATATACGTGTCTCTCAGACTTTTACTCTGGTCGGCGACTGTTTCTTACACGGCGCTATAGATCCACAAATTAGCGTTTGCCAAGAAGGCAGTCTTCCAGACTGGATTATTGATAGGTCCATAAGACACATGAGGATGGACTGGCACGAGTGTTGCTTAACGCTTGTTTCGAGCGCGGGTTGGAACTTGGAAAGAGAAGAGCCTCTCTCTAATTTCGTATTCGAAAACTTCATAACTTCTGGCTTTTTAACATTTCTTGGACAGATATATACAAAGATAGATGATAGAGATCCAGTAATACAGGTGCTTCGGGAAATGGAAGGACTGTGTGAGGACTGGGGAGTATTGAGTAAAGACTGGCTATATTTAATTTAAGTCAAGCTTTTATTAGGATAGTAGTAAACTTTCCAATTAAAGAGTTTCTTTATTTAAATAATCCATATTAATAGTGCTAAAACTTGTAGTATAAGACCCTTATGCTAACAGTAAGCTGCTATCCTAGGGAGGTATAGCAGGCCTATACCTCGCCGTTAGTCTTTCTTTGATATTACTTTTTCCTTCAGGACTTCATCTAGGACCTCTTAGTCTTCCTCTTGGTCTTATTTCTTTCTTTACCTCTTGTTCTTAGTACCATCTTCGATCTTAGTAGAGGGGTATTTCAAAATTACCTCTGGGGGGCTCCTCAAGCATAGGGCAAGTCACAAGGCTCTATTCCCAATAAATGTTATCGCAACTTCAAAATTTACCTACTAATTAATTTATAGGCAGTAGGATAATACTAGCTTATATATAAAAATATTTCTACTAATTGTAATAACTATAATAAGGCAATACCCTTCCAATAATCACGCTCAGCTTCAAGCTCTAAAACTTGCTTTTCCAAGCCCTGGAGATACTGAATATTTCGGCTGCGGGACTTTCGGGATGCCAGGGTCTTACGAGCTCGCTTGACAGTAACACTATCTTGGTGACTTCCAGCACAAACAGGAGGCAAGTACTCTTTCCCCCTTTGATTATCAACACGTAGAAGAGAACAATGTTGTCCACGAGAAATGTATGATTTGGGCCCTTTGTGCCGACGTTTGGTTTGGTGATTTCCAATAGATCCAGCATTGCTTGACCCTTGCGGATAGCATTCTCTATTCTCTTGGGCCTTGTAAACACTAGATTCTTGACATAACAGATCCAGCTCAACTGTTGGAGACTCGAGAGATGTGTCAATCTTACACGAGACAGAAGATTCAAAGATTGTCGATAAACCAGATACTGCCGTATTGGAATTGGCGTTAGTATTGGTTCTTATACGGTCGTGGGGCTTCTGAATCAGATAGTCAAAGGGCGAGACAGCTGTCAAAGGGTTCGGTGATATGGAGTGGTCCGCATCGGCGCTCAAGATACCGGAGGATGGACAGGTCGCAAAGCCCCAGTCAAACGGGATAGTCACGTCGTCCAGAACAACATCTGTTGGTTGATATATGTCAGTTACAGTATGATGCCAACAGGATGGATTCAACAAACCTGCTGCGTCCATCATATTGTCAAATATCTGGAATCTATCGATCTCCTCTCAATATACACATTAATAGCTAGCGCCATAAGGGTGGGTTTGCGAAATCCTGGTATAATATAGTGGACTCGGCATACTGGCTTATGGAGGAAGCCCTGGAAACAAGGCCTTTCACCCCACGGCGGCCGAACCAGGTAATCAGACTTGTTGTCATCGTCAGCACGTCATCCCGGCAGCTGGACCGAAAACAGCGGAGCTTATATGACCCACTATTATGAACCCTACGCTGCGCTTTCGTGATGGTTGGGATTTGATTTCCTGTAAGCATCGCTTCAAGCTAGAATAATCGATCCCATTGAACTCGAGCTATAGCTGTCAAGTTAATAACGCATCTGTCAAAAAGCGGCAATGTCTACGATTGGCAGACTAAGTACCCTGCTCCTGTCCCGTGTGGCTGACGGGAGCGGCCGGCTTTTAATACAGACGCTAACGTTAGTTAAACCTACAATTGCAGCCTCGGCTTTCTTGACTCGAATAAGCTAGCTTTAATTACCCGGTTCTTAATTGATGGAGATCATTGGATTTCAACGGTCTTGCCCGGGGTAGCTCGCTTCGGCTAGACCATAACTGCCGAGTTACGAGCCCTGGCAGGGCACCATTTTGACATGGATAATAAGACATGTCTTGTATGCCCTTGGAGATAGTTATTCTTGCTCCACCCTTAGGCTACGATGCAAACTCATATAATTCGTCATACCCTATCGACCTTTCTAGACTCTTCTTTGATCTACGATTAGCGGTGTAATGTACCGCCTAAGCCTTTAATGGCAATGCAGCCAATACTACATGGAATATCCTCGTTATGATGTTCATATGGCGTAGCTCCAGGGACAGTATAGGAAATAACAGAGTTAGAAATATCAGCCTTAGTCACCATTTACTAATCATTGACTTCTTTCTCGGCGATTCGGCATGGCCAAATCACATGTAAACCGAATATCTCTGAGTCAACGGCGATCGGCCCGTGGTAGCCTTTTGGCATCAAATAAGGCAGCAAACGAGCAGTAGTACACCACGTCCTATTCAGTCGCTTGTATTCAGTATTCCATCCTATGTATCCATCGTTACAGATCATTGAGACATTTGGAAAGCCTGGGCTTGATAAAGTTGAAGGCTAAATCGAAAAAAAAAAAAAGTATCCATCATTCCAGGCCGCCCATTATCGACTCGGCGCGGATATAAACTCGCCCCGTCGTTGCTCATAAAGTTGCCAATAGTATGCCCATATACGGTTAGAGAGTTAGCTCTCGGCCGAGAACACGACGTGGCCGCGAACATTACTCGGGTCTAGAACCATACCCCCTGGCGAGGACCAGTATACCAAAAGCATTTCGTAGATATGCTATGAATAGCTTGACGCATGTTACACACAATCCAGCTTAGGAAGGAGCTAGCATATGACACTCAGATATCTAGCTTATTTAGGAATGTTTACACCAATTGTATCCAAATGTTTCAAACTAGGGAAATATTCCGCGGAATCCGCGCAATCTAAAAAAACCTTATGAGAAAACATGGGTGTCAAACGGAGAGCCGCGTAAAGCACACAGTGGAGGGTCATCTCACTTACGTTGCCATTGAATCCGGAACAGGCATATGGTGTGGGGCAGCTCGACGCTGGCCTGACTTTGAATGGAGAACAGTGACCGCCCGCTTGATGACGATCTTAATGTTGAGGAGGAGCTCGGCCCGGTCCGGCGGGATTTTAGTATTCCAGCTTAGTACGAACCGGCCCGAATGACACCCTGTTTCATATATATAAGATCATGGCCAACGATTCAAAAGAGTCCTTCCTGGATATACCGATAGGATAGTGGTGCTGACCAGACATATTAACTCTTAAAGTCTATTAAGTTACTCCATACTTCGGAGTATATGCCAGTCATATAGTTGTAACATCTGCTACATATCTGCCGCGTACAAGTGGCAGATATGGTAATGCCTGGGCGATCCTGGCTTTGACCGACATCTTTTCCCCACTGATTCATGTGCTATTATGTTTAGCTGATTGAGAAGAGGTACATGATATTAGAAGCGAGTCATAAGACACTGATCTTTACCCCTTCAAGTCTATGCACGAGAAGCAGCCGAAAAGCTTGATTCTCGCCAGCTTGCATATCCACTTTGAACGAAGGGACAAACATGCTAGATGCTATAGATCTTCAGTAAGATGGGCTAACCAAGCATACATATTGGTTGCTACTTGTAGTGAACTGTAGTTGTTCTTCTTTCTATAGAGTATACAAATCAACAACATGGTGGGCACTTGCTCATCATCGGCTCTCCATACGCAAATGCTGGTTACACGAAAAGGAGTGTTTAAGTTTGTCTCACTTGCACTTTTGTTTTTGGACCCACCATCTATGCCCGCAGCTTCTCACTGCCGGCACCGTTTGCCGCATCTCAATGTTAGCCCCTGCACAGCGCTTACGCAACGGAAGTTAGCAGCCATAGCTTTAAAAGGTGCCGAGTTATCTCTGCCAAGATGTAGACCTCCATTAATCGAGCAACCTAGTATATACAGCACCTCGAGACTAGATCCTTCAACTATTGGAAAGTGTCTAGACAAATAATTTCTATGGAAATAACCATGGACTCACAGCAGGGCCATCCAAGAGGAGATGCAGAGTCAAAAGAGCGCCGCAGAGAACAGAACCGCATAGCCCAACGGAGATTTCGTCAGTAAATCGACCTCTTCCACACACGATTTTGAGCTAACCTGTCACAGGAGAGAAATCAAAGAGTAGACTGCAAAGCTTAAGTGACAACCCTCAGGTACGTAATGCCAAGCATGGAAATGGTGACAATTATCGGGACTTACAGTTCCCTTCTGTCACTTGCCCACATTCGATAAATGGAAGAAATATGAACTCTTGTCTTACTCCCTTCAACAGCAGCCACCAAAGTTTGCGAGAGATATTCTGCACAATACACATCTTCATACAAATTCCGACTGTCAGAGTATGTATCAAAAAGAGACACAATCAGCTTGTCCCGTAAATTCGCGTCCACAAGCCGTTAGTATTCCGTCCATTCTACAAACCTTTGTGTCAGAGATTAATGGTCACAGAACCCTAATGTTCTTATTGATTCTCATTCAATGGCCCTCGATCAGCTTGAGACAGGGTTGCCATCACTTTGGGAGCATCTACCAGTTGTTCATGATGAACTCTTTCCTTCACGAGACGGCAGTAACGAAGCCATACTTTCATCCGGGTTTCTGAAGGTAAGTGCACTTAACTTTTATTCAGGTCTCCATCCTTTGTCTAACATTATCATTTTAGCTAACTCACCTCCTCTAGAGCCCTCGTGATGGCGCAGTGGAGTCAGCGTTGACGACGTTGGAATATCAGAGGAATGAGTTGTGCTGTCAAGCAGATCGGCTCATAGACAAACTTCACTCTATCTATGATATAGGGCACTCGATTGGGATATTCCCATCGGTTCCCAATTTTCAATTAGAACTAGATAGTATCGCCGAAACATTCCAATCACTGCGGTTAGGAGGGAGTGTTTTGACAGATAGTACCAATGGAGGACAGAGTGACTGAAACTATAGATAGCCAGGATAGCGAATAGGCAATACAAATAGAAAGCGATGTACATTATCAATTCGTAGATTCCTTTTCTCTGCCACCCAAAGTACATCATTTTGATCAGGCCTCCTAGTACATTAATCTCAGGTTAACTTCTCAGGAATTAATTCAACGACTTAAATGGTAAAACATTAGATCTACCAGTTGGCACGAGCTAAAGGGAAGCCAACTAATTAAGCTTAAACAGGTAGATAAGATAGGATATTTCTCCCTCTTCCTCTCTAAGACCCTACCCTATACAGAAATAGAGATATCCTCATGCTGTATAGCCCTATAATTAAGTGAAGTCAAGTGAATGACGGTAGGTAATTAACTTGGTTTGGATAGTGGAACTTCTGTTTTGAATTGATTTGACTTGACTTGACTTAATATGAAGGGGCTTACTTGACTAAAACCGTTAATCATGACAAGCCTGGCTGTTGTGAAAATAATAAGTATCCGGCTACCTCTGTGATGTGTGCTCAGGGAGGTTAGCCTTTTAAACACCGAGAACTTGTTAACTCTTCTTCGACACTGTATTAAAGTATAAAAGCCGTAGTGAATGCTTAGGAGAGGAAGTATAAAGTATTTCCCTCAAAATCATTAGGCTTTCGTTGGAATACTTTCTAGTGAACCAACATTGTCTCATGTCCCTCTTTCCAAGCATTTAATGAAAGTTTTAGTGCTATAGGCTAAACAAATAAGAAGTGTTATTGAGATCCCAGTATTACCTATCCTCCTCATCCTCAGCAATCCAATAAGCCTCCACCTCGGCGATACAAGTCCTTGCCCCAGGCGTCACCGCAATAGGAAAGCCACCATAATCAGGGTCGTCGTTTGGCATCATCATGAACTCGCCGTGCCTCGTCTCATCTCCATTCAAGATCCTCAGAGTCTTCAGATCACCATTCTCATCAACCTCCTTCTCCTCACCCCACAGAATACCACCAAACGTCGCCTCTTTGCGGGCTCCCTTGAACCGTGCGTGGAAACCCCGTCCCACGAGCAGGAACTTGGAATCGCCGAGGTGAATGATCATGCCGCCGCCGGGACCGGGCTTGCCAAAGACAAAGCAACGCTCAACGATGACCTCGATATCGCCAAATACGCGGGTCCACTTCTCAGGCTTCTTTTCACTAGGCTCTTCATCAAAAAAGAAGCCGAATCGGTCCTCGGGCGCAGCATCTAAAAGATATTGCTTCGTTTGGTCGAGGAGCTTGAACTCACGACCGATGATATCAGAGCCTGTGTCGATGCCAAATGGACTGGCACCCAGGGCGCCGTATGTAGCATATGATAACCACACACGTCGTGCTCCATACTCGTCACGTCGCTGTTCTGGGATAAAGAGGGTGTTTCCTTGCTCTGTGTAGTTTCGACACACAGTCTCGTAGTCGTGGAAGTACAAATCCGGTGCTAGCAAGTCCAGAGAAGGCGTATTGAATCGCCAGATGTCCAAAACGTGAGGACATGGGCCCCCAGACGGGTAGATGCCAGGTTTATCGCCTCCACCAACCACAACAGGTGCACCACCTCCAAAGTCCAACTCGGACTGATCTTCAATGTTGAGCCACGTGTTTGTGTAGAGGGGAATGGGATACTCCTTCTTACCAGCAGCCGCAACTCGTCCGACATAGGAAGAGATGAGATGCGCCATGAAGGCTTCATCAGCTGCGGTGCCAGCACCGAAGACAGACTCCCACGAGTGTGAACCAGAAGACGGGACGTGAGGAACACGCTTGCTGAATCTAGAGTGTGTATCAACTTGGCTGAGATGTTGAAGTAGCTCGCCTGGAATAGGCTCAGCAAAAGCCTTATCAGCCCTGCGTGACCGATCGCGAGAGTCGCCTAGGACTCCGGTCTCGTTCTGAACCTGCACCATAAGTACAGTTTGGTGATGGGAATCAACCTCGGCGAGATGTCGCAAAAGGGCGGAGAAGGCGCGCGAATCGGCTTCGCAGGCAGCGTCGCATAGAGGGGTGATCATCTCAAGCGTCTTCTTCACGCCACCAGCCTCGAGAACTTGAACGCGAGGAAATCTCTTGGGATCCCGTTTAACCCACGTGGGAGCGTATGTAGAGAGACCATTCTTGTATGTGCCGAACCACAGCAGCACAAGGTGCATGTCGTGTTCCCTGGCGCCTTCAAGCACACGATCAAGCTCGCTAAAGTCGAAATGACCCTCTTTGGGCTCAATCATCTCCCATGTTACTGAGCCGAGCAATGTGTTGATGTGATCTGCTTTCATGGCTGGCCAAACTTGGCTCATAAACTTTGCAGAGCTCAGTGACGAGTTGTGAAGCTCACCGGGGAGCATGAGGAAAGGCTTGCCCTTGACGATGAGCTGGACTGCGCCCTTGTCTGAGCGACGAAGGTGGGGGTGCGCATGCTGGGCTTGCGTTGTTGGGATTTGTGTGATAGCCATGATGTTTGGAGATGTGGTTGGGAATGGGAGAGGTGGTTGTGAGTGAGAACTTGTTGGGCTTGTGATAAAGGAGACTGGTTAAAATAGCCGGTGCTTCCAACCGAAGAGAGATGGGCTATCGCTTTGATCATGTGTTTGGGTGCGGAGAAACATGCACAATGTCATCAACTGCGGGCCTGTGCAACATAAACGCTACGGAGTAATTGGTGTCATGTATTATTATTACAGTGGCGGGTCATCGGACTAACTTCGCATTTATTTTGGAGTTGTATGGAGTAACTTGTGAATTGTGTCAAGTTAGTTCTCGGAGAAGTGCGCCTACATGGAAGAATACCGCTAAATACGCGAGCAATCCGGCCTGGAACCCATTGCATGTTTTGTTCTCTCTGTTAGACAATATCTGATCATAATTCCACTCTCAAGGGCGGACCATCAAGCACACCAATTCCTTGCCAGCAATCTAGATCATCTAGCTTCCGAAGTAAACGCTCTAGCTTAACCCGCCCATCACCAATATCCACTTCACTCACGCCATTCCCCAATTGAGTCTGCTCCAGATACGCTGCCCCAATGTCCCGAATCTTGGGGACGAGACTACTGCCGTTGGCGTCAAAAACGGCTCGTGGTAAATGGTACAGTATTTCTAGTAAATCATCTACAATCTTCTGGTGCTCTTGAGCGCTCGTTACAGTTGGGCCGAATTTTTGGAGAATGTTTGAGCGGATGTTGAGGCTTGTGACGAATAAATTGGCGATTTGAACGTCGTGCCCTTCTGTCACGTTTGCTGGGCGCGACAGACCACCCCGCCATCGCAGCTCAGGCGGCAGACTGTCCAGGACGTGTTGCACCTTGATCAAGTATCTCGTGATGGTGGCTTGCGGGTCAGTGTCGGTGGGAACTTGCTGCACTTCTTGCCAGATGAGAAACAAGTCGCTCAACGAGTTAAGCCCTGGGATGTAAGTGGTGTCGTCCCCATGCCAAGGCGGTTCGCGACACATGTCGGGGGTTGCAGGCTCCATCTGATCATCTGATAAGGGAAGTGGTCTTGGGAAGTTCTCGATTCGATCCTGACTGAGCAGGCTGATTGGAAGTCTTCCGAAAATATCCGCGCTACTGAAAACCCCGGGTCTGATTAGTCTTGACCGATGCATCTCTACTATCCACCCCCAGAGCCTCAACGTACCATGCGCCAGCAAAGAGGAGCCAAATAAGTCTCCTCAGAAGCTGCTGTTCAGCCTCATTATGTTCGTGTATCCGGTAATACGCCAGGTACCGAGCCCCTGCAGCCGCCTCGCTCAACGCGTGATAGGCGCGCATGCTGCTCAGGCCCGACTTGGCGGTAGCGCCCATGGCGGTACCTAAATTGTACAAGGCGATGCACCTGTCGATACTGAAAGGGTCTTGAGTGAAGTGACTCTTGAGCAGTCCATGTGTATCCAGAAACTCGACGCAATAGTCTACCGTGACAGGCCCATAGTCACTCCGGGGTAGCGTTGCTTTGGTAGCCGCGCATACGCTGATGACAAGCCCGCAAAACTCGGCGTTGACGTCGGCTACACCTTGGCGAAGACGTCGGAGGAACTGGCGACGGAGTAGGATCGGAGCCAACGGGTGGATCACGCTGAACCAATCCCCAAGCAGGCGCAGGATGGTAGACTCTGGGGCAAATGCCGAGAGCCAATGGCTGCCAGATCCGTGGCAGGCTTCAGGCGTTGGATTTGGGTTTGCCATGCAAACTGGGAACTGCGGGCTTTGTAGCGATGCACTTGAACCATGGGCTTCGCTATTTCCAGCTGGTGATATTGGGTTGGCGTCCGGAGATGGAACCGCTGGGGAACCAGAAGTTGCTTTGTGGGCTCTCTGTGCATGTCTGCCATTCGGATCAGTATGTCGTGCTTTGAGTATCATTGGTAGAAAAGAATTAACTTGTTCGGCGGTCCCCGTTTCCTTCTTGGTCGCTCATGCGTGCATGCTACGTCGAGGAATTCACAGCCTCGACATCGTTGTTGGCTGGGAATATAGATGCACTATTTCGACGCTGTTAGTGGCCTCTTACAGTGAGGGGTAGGTTGGCTGCAGCATACTCGGATCTTTCTTGCTCGGCAGACATCGCATGCAGTTTGGTTGCGTGCCTTTTGCGCGCCATTGGCTACCGAGGACTCGGAAGGGACAGAAACGTTGATGTTGGCATTTGTTTCGGTCATTATTCTGACGGACTTATTGCGGAAAAAATGAGGGTATTGCCGGTGGAGGTCGTGAGATGACCAGCGTGGAGTTAGCCCGAGGAGAATATTCGGATCACCTCCTCCCTTTTAGATGCTCTTGTATGGATCCATTCGCAGAAATATCGGATATACTCCAACGACCTTACCTTAATCAGAATGGCTTGACACCAATTCACTGCCATCCCTGGTCAAGGTGAAGGTCCAAGAGTCATCCTCGTCCAATTGAAGCCCTCGACAGGGTGGATCGTTCCCCAAAAACCTTAACCTCTTGCGAGTCTAGTTCCGTCGTCTTCCCCATGGGGAGACAGGAGAGCAGGAAAAATCCTGGCACTCACGTACCATTCTAGGGATCATGCCAACGTCACGAGGTTATTGATCCGGACCTTGACTCTTGTGGCTGTCAACCATCAAGTCTATTTGGTTCCTCATGCAGGCGCCCGAGACGTCGTGTTGGAGATATAAGACCTCGAGGTGGGAAGCTAAGATCATCTCCATTGATCGACATCGACTTCTATCTTGCGCTCTCAACTCCCATCCACACTCTTGATACCTTCAAAGATACAGGCCCAGAATGGCTTCGAAGGAGACTCAGGTCGACATCATCGAGGAGGACCATGCCCCTCAAGGCTCGACACTTCCTTTTTGGAAGCAGACGGAATTGCGAAAGCTCTACCTGATTATGGTGTTTCTTTTCATGGGCTCAACAACGCTTGGATACGACTCCAGTTTACTAAATGGCTTGCAAACCATGGGCTCGTGGCAAACCTGTAAGTATATCTTGAACTGCACTGTCTACCCACTGCTAATCTCGGACACCAGTTTTCGATCACCCTGAAGGAAGTCGTCTCGGTATTTTTGGGGCCATGCCCGGCTTCGGAGGGCTCTTCGTCCTCCTCTTCGCTCCCTACGTCGCCGACGGACTTGGTCGAAAGAAAGGCACCGCTATCGGATGTGCCATCGTCATCATCGGTGCCCTGATGCAATGCTTTCCCCAACAGGGTCATGGAGCACGACGAGACGCGTTGTACCTCGCTGGTCGGTTCATCATGGGCTGCGGATCCAACATCTCCAACGCCACTTGCCCACTTCTCATCACCGAAATCGCCCACCCACGACACCGAGGTAAAATTACGACTGTCTATAACACGCTTTGGTATCTCGGGAGTATCATTGCAGCCTGGGTGTGCTTTGGAACGTTGAGGAACCAGACTGGCACCATCCAATGGGTTCTTCCCACTGGGCTCCAGTGCCTTATGCCTGGTATCCAACTTCTGGCCATCTTCATCGTACCTGAGAGTCCCCGATGGCTCATCAGCAAGGGCCGCGAAGAGGAGGCTCGCAAGATCCTTGTCAAGTATCACGGTAATGGAGATGAGAACGATGAGTTTGTTAGATATGAGTTCACCGAGATCGTCAACACCATCAGACTCGAGCGTGAGACAGCCAACAATGGATGGGCAGAACTTTGGCGTACTCCTGGTAACCGAAAGCGATGTGGCTTGATCATTGCTACGGCCATCTTTTCACAATGTAGTGGCAATGGTTTGGTATCATACTATGTAAGTCACAGTTACTGTATTTGAGAGGGAACAAGAGCAACCACTGATACTGGGTACAGCTTGCTGCGATCTTGAGCACTATCGGCATCACCGAGTAAGTCAACGATTGAAACACCTCGACAACATACACTAACATACTACAGTGCCATCACTCAAGCCTATATCAACGGAGGCCTCACCATCTGGTGCTGGCTTGTCTCTCTATTCTCTGCCTTCTTCGTCGACCGCGTGGGACGACGAGTCCTCTTCCTTTTCGCCGGTGTGGGCATGTTGATCTCCTTCACCATCTGGACCGCCTGCAGCGCCGTATACGCAAAGACCGAGTCTGCCTCCGCCGGTATCGCAGTCGTAGCCATGATCTTCCTGTTCTACGGCGTCGCAGGTGCAGCATGGCCCGGTCTGACCGTCTCATATACCGTTGAGATCCTGCCTTACAATATCAGAGCCAAGGGTCTTACGCTTTGCTTCTGCTTCACTGCTCTCTCTGGCGTCTTTAACCAATGGGTTAACCCGCTTGGTCTGCAGCAGCTTGCGTGGAAGTTCTATTTTGTTTACATTGTCATGTAAGTCCTCAACATACAACATAGATATGCCATTAGCTAACAGGGCCGCGCAGTTTGGTCATTGAATGCCTGATTATCTACTTCTTTTTCGTTGAGACTAAAGGTCCTACACTTGAGGAGATTGCTGTTTTGTTTGATGGCCAGAATTCTGCCGCTGGCATTGCCAAGAACCAAGCGCAGATGAAGAGTGCAGTGGCTGAAGTCGAACATGCCTAGTGGCTTGACAAAGCAGAATATACAGGCCACTTCAATTATGGGAACAATTAAAGGGCTTTACCATCATGGAGGTACAATGAATATACCGCGTTTGTGATCAAGCCAGCCCGTAAGATAATAAGACTTCAAATAAACTTGATAATTCTTTACATAATCTAAAGTATATTCCATAATCTATACAAATACGATAGGTACTAATGAGATAGAGGCAGGTAATTTAGTTGTAACATAAAAAGCCTTTATTATAGCTTGATCAAAGAGTGACGTAGAAATTGCAACTAAACTCTTCTATGAATGTGCAATCTTAAACTCATCTATGTACCAGTTCTGGATAGCCTTTGTGTCTCCTGTGATAGCTACCGTATCATATCGCGGCCTCTCTTGCTTTGCTGCGGAGCCATTATTCACCATACGACCCACCCATTTGCCATTCCGCCGACCCGCGTCAATGATCTTATTAACTGCAGCAATAAATTCAGGCTCGTCTCCTCGAGCAGGAACATATCCAAGAAGGGACTGCGCAAGGTCGTTGGGGCCAATGAAGAGCATATCCACACCAGGAGTGGCAGCAATCTCATCGACATTCTCGACGCCCTGGCGGGTCTCTATTTGAATCATGGTGATGATGGTTTCGTTGGCCGACTTCATGTACTCGGGAGTTGTAAGACCGTGACCGATCGCAGGGAATGCAGAGCCTTGGCCACGGACGCCCTGGGGTGGGAATTTAGAGGAAGCCACAATTTGTCTGGCCTCCTCCGCATTGTTGATTTGAGGAACCATAATTCCATGAGCACCTGTGTCAAGAGCTCGCTTGATGATGTCGTGTGCGGGTCCGCGAATGCGGATGATGGGTGACACTCCAAGGGCTGAAATAGCCGCCACTGAGTTGTGCATCGAGTCATCCCCGATGTGTCCGTGCTCACAGTCAAGGATGATTCCGTCTAGGCCAGTCAAAGCAACAATCTGGGCTTGGCGTACACTGGGAATTGCGACAAAAGTCATCAGCGGGAACTCCCCAGCCTTGAGTTTGTTGAGAAGCCTCAGACGAGGATTGTCAATTGTGGTTGTGAGAGCAGTGGTATAGGTCTTTTGAGTCATGGTGGCGTTGTGGCGTTGTGTTGGTGATCCTTTTTGGTTGGCTTGATAGTGTAGACAAAAGGTCGAGGGTGATGGTGAATTAAGATAATTTGGTTAAATAGTCAAGGTCTGCTAACTCTTTAATTAGAGTTTGTGGAATGGTTCAATTTTAAGATCAATATCTTCACATTCAAACATGACGGAGTTGGATATCATAATTTGGCATATCGTCCCGGACCCACACGGAGGAGCTCTCCCCAAGCTGCAGCATTGATGGCTGATCTGGTCTGCCGGGCTGCAGGGGGGACGGCTGCAGGGGCCTGCATGGCCTTTCCAGTGAGCTCCTCCGATAAGCTGCGACGGGATATTCCGATAAGACAACTCCGGGATTATAGCCCCGGACCCAAGATTCTGGTATCTACGCAAACTTGGCTTAGGTCTGGGTCTAGTAACCACGGATCCTCTTCCCGAGCTCCCGCGTATTACCCCCGCACTTTGATATGCTTTTTGTCGTTTGTACCTGACCACGGGATATCGGTATCGCGGAACATCGTTATCTGGTCTGCCCGAGAACTTAAAGGTAGGCCCATCTCTCGTTTACATCGGGCACAGCAGATTCGGGCCTGCATCCTTCTCTCTTCTTAACACTTTCCATCATGGCTACCGTCGCCATGGATGACTCTCTCAAACATGTGCCTTCGTCCCATGCTGAGGGCACTAGCACCGCCTACCAGAGAATGCCCGAGTCTCTTCTGCATCTCAGTGACCAAGAGGTCGCCGCCATGAATAAGAAGCTTGTCCGCAAGATCGACTCCATTATCCTCCCCATCATTGGCATCCTGTACATTCTCAACTATATCGATCGTCAAAACTTAGCCGCAGCTAAATTACACGGTATTACCGACGATCTCAATATGACAACTGAAGAATTCGCTACTGCTATTTCGATCCTCTTTGTTGGTTACTTGCCGTTCCAAATCCCGAGCAATCTCATCATTGCAAAGATTTCTCGACCGGGCATGTACATTTGTGTGGCAGTTATCATCTGGGGCACTATCTCGGCATGTACCGCTTTAGTCAAGTCCTATGGTCAGCTCCTGGCTGTCAGAGCCATTCTCGGCGTTGCCGAGGCTGTCTTCTTTCCGGGGTATGAGAAACCTCCTTGTTCGAACTGGGCATATATCTGACTTATTTTAGTGCCATCTACTACCTTTCGGCATGGTATACCAAGACCGAGCTTGGAAAACGCATTGCTAGTCTTTACATCGCTCAACAAGTCGGTAACGCGTTTGGTGGTCTTTTTGCTGCTGCCATATTCCAGCTTGACGGCCGGCACGGGATCAGAGGCTGGCAGTGGCTGTTCATAATTGAGGGTTCTGCTACCGTTGGAATTGGTGTTGTCTGTGCCTTCTTCATGCCTGAATTCCCCTACAACAGCCGCATCCTCTCCCAAGCTGAGCGTGACCTTGCTGTCTGGCGAATGGAGTCGACCACTGGCGCAGCCGAAGGGTCACAGAAGGAGGAGAGCACTCTCAAGAGTTTTGGAAAAGCCCTGTCCGATCCCAAGCTCCTGCTTCTCATTTTCTGCAACCTCCTCTCGCAGGCTCAAGGCTCGATTGCCAACTACTTCCCTACTTTGGTGGCCTCGCTCAATTTTGGCAGTACCGTCAGTCTTCTTCTGACCGCCCCGCCCTACATTCTTGCTGGTGCTGTTTACTGGGTCCTGATGTGGTACAGCGACCGGAAGAATACAGCGTACCCTATCATCATCGGCTGCATTGCCATTGCCATTGGCATGTACATCATTCCCATGTCAACACTCAACGTCCCTGCACGTTATTTCTCCATGATGATCCTTCCCTTTGCGTCTGTCGGCCCTCAGCTTGTGCTTTACAAGACCATCAACCTCCATCTTGCACGGCCTGTGTCCAAGCGTGCCGCCGCGTCTGCTTTGGTCAATGCTATCGGTGGTACATCCAACATTTGGGCATCTTATCTCTACTATGCCCCCCCTCATTTCTACGCTGCATTCGGAACTTTGATGGCATGCGGTTTTCTTTTCGCTGCTACCATCACCGTCTATCGTTGGCTTGTCCTGCGCGAGAACAAGCGACTAGAATCTGGTGACCCTGAGGAGATTGCCAAGGTCATCAATGGTGGTGTTACAGAGGAAATGGTTCAGCTTGGATGGCGCTACGAAATGTATTGATTTAGTCATTGTTAGATGCATTTAGGGTAGGATTTGATTAGTACTGGGCTATGATGGGTTAGGATATTAGAAACCAATTGGATTGTAGCCTTATGAATATGTATCTCTCCACAGGTATACCGAAGGGTGCGGAGCCGGGAACAAGATCAATGCACCGAGTTGCGGGGTAATGTGACAGTAATATTGTTATCTCGGTAGCTAACAATAAATCGCTAGATAAGGCATAATTAGCAAGATTAGATACAGATGTGCCCCAGTATGCGATAACAGATAAAGATTATAGAATTAGTGCGTCCGATACCGCTGTTGTATTGCTAGTATTGCCCGCCGCTATAACTAGGCTTTTGCTGTCTAACTCTCATAGGTACGGAGTACTGTTTATCTCAATAGACGGTAATCGATTTGGCCCCACAAGCCCAACACCCTGAAGATAAGGGTGACGAAAAAGATAAGTAAACTAGCCTCTATAGGTATAAGAAATCTCAACCCCATATTAATCCACCTCAGCTTGTGCATGGTATATTGCGGGGAAGGACGGAAAGTGGTCAAGGTTATCTGAGGGAATCGTCACTTGAACTCACCTCCCCTTTCCAACCATTAGCAGACCGAGCCAAGTCGCGATAATCCACCCGATTCAGAGACTCACAATGGCTTCCACCAGTGCCAGTGTCATATCCGCGACGGCCCAATCAGAGTCTTCTCATCAGCCTTTTCAGTGTCAAGTGTGCTCCAGTCGCTTCACACGGCATGAGAACCTCAAGCGCCACGCTGCGCTACATTCGCGGTCGTCCAGCAATGCCTCGTTGCCATGTCACCTTTGCTCGGCCACTTTTTCCCGCCCCGACCTACGACTTCGGCATATGAAACGAAAACACGTACATCAGATGGAACGGGGATCTAGGGCGAAGAGGCAGCGCGACGTGCAGGCCCCTACGCCACCCTCGCACAGGAGCGCCAGTTTGTCTGCCTCACCACCACAAACACATGATGATGATTCGAACATGGATAGTCTCGGGTGGTTGGACGACCAAGATACCGAAGCACATACTGTCAATCTCTCCAGTAGCTTGCCGTCAAATCCAGACAGCCTCCACAGCCTTTCGGCCACCACCTCTTTGCCCCCACAATCCGCCTTTGGCGAGTTATCACCAACGCAATTAATAACGCAGAGCGCAAACGATTCGAGTCTATTCGGTGTTAGTTTTCTCGAACCGCCTGACAATAATCAAATGAGCCATGCATCAATATCGCAGGTCGCGCCCTTTGGAGCGAGTCTGCTCAACTTTAGCCTCGACCAATGCAGCCCCGAGAGATTGCTATACCGATCAATCGACCTCACCCATGACCAGAATGACTGGTTTCCATCCAACGTGCAAATAGAAATTGGTTGCCAACTATATTTCTCCCACGTTTGTCATTTCGTTCCCATACTTCACCAGCCAACTTTCAACACTACTCGCGCCCCCTCACATTTACTACTCAGCATGCTTTGTCTAGCATATCAATATGGCGAGGATCCAGATCGAAATGACCAAGCAGAGTCCGGCGTGGCATTATCCACGAAATGCTTCCATCGCGCTCGAGCTCTCGTTGCCGACGACCAGGGTTTGGCAGATGATCCAACACAGAGCCTTTCGGTTATTCAAGCCTACCTCTTACTTGAGATCTATACCATGATGTATCTCTGCGGGAGCCACTCGGCGTATGGGCTCAAGACACACAGCAAAATGGTCTCACTCGCTCGATCAAGTGGACTGTCATTGGCACTGCCAACCGAATGCGCAGTAACCTCCGACCTGGACTCGTTATGGCACACATTTATCGAGGCTGAGTCACATAAGAGGACGCTCTTTGCCGCCCATCAGATCGATACGATGTGGTACCAATTTCTCTCGATACCTCGTCAATTCTCACACCTGGAGATCAAGCAAGAACTACCCTGCCCAGAAGATCAATGGGTGGCGTCTTCACCAGCTGAGTGGGCTCACAGAAAGCTTGTTTCTGGCGTCTCTGGCTCACCAGTGCAATACCCCGATGCTGTTCGACGCTTCTTGTCCTCTACCTTGGACCTCACTTCTCTACCCGCATTCGATCCGTATGGAGCAATAAACATTACTCACTTCCTCGTTTCCAGCGCCCAAGAAATATCTGGATGGTCCACCATGACGGGCATGATCAGTACAGAAAGGCTCGAGCCATTGCGTACATCCCTCCAAGCACTAGGTCCATTTACTCGCTCCAAGTCGAACCAGACACATTCATCGCGCGGAGCGCTATGCGAAGCCTCATGGGAGTTTAGTATGATCGAAGTGCGACTATGGTCGCCATCGCACACGGGTGGAATTGTCGGAGGGACCATGGATGCTGTTGTGCACCAAATGGCATATCTGGCGCCTTCCTGCGAGTTTCTGTGCGAGCCCAGTACTGCAAAGGCTATCCAACCCCATATCGACTGGTTCCTCCGCTACCTCGACGCGCCGTCTGTACCGGACTCGGAAGCGCCCTGGATTATGCTGTACGGTTTCAAGGCTTTTGTGATTGCTTGGCAGCTGGTCCAGGGTAGTACCCTAGGGTCGATGCAGGCGGTTGGTGTTCAGGACGGAGATACTCATGCAGCTCTGGAGTGGGCTCGAAAGGTCTTTGGACGGAGACAAAGTTGGCAGCTTGGAAAGATCATCTTGGCATGCTTGGAGACAATGTAAATACTAGGAAGTGAAAGCGGACTGCATCGTGCTTTTAAGGTAGCATCAGGGGAATAGTCTGACTGCCTCTTACGGTTATTGCATAGACTGATGCATCTTGCAGTATGGAATAAAGGAGTCTAAAGATAATACACCATTCTAACAACCATTTGACCAGTCACATTTGATTCGGGAGTACGTGTGGGAACATATTTTATTTGACGGTATCAATGAGTTCTATGTATTTCTAGCCAAACTAAGCCTGCGCAATGCACTCAATTTCGATTACAGTACCATCGCCAGGGGGCAGAGCCTGGAGGCACGAGCGCGAAGGCATAGGTTGGGGCAAAAAGTCGATGTACACCTCGTTCATAGCAGCGAAGTCCTTCATATCGGCGAGGTACACATTGTATTTGACGACTTGCTCAAGAGACGATCCTGAGAGCTCAAGCACCTCTTTGAGGTTCTGGAGAACGGTTCTCTGTGCACGACCGAGTTAGTGACTGTTTCAGCATGAGACTGAGATTGAGATTGGGATTGATAACGTACTGTTGCTTGCTTGATCTCACCCGTGGCAGTTTGGCCGGCGCAGAAAACTAGACCGGGGACCTTGGTAGCCGGGCCTGCGTGAGGCTTGTTTTAGTGACTTGGACGCAGTAGAGGCGACTGGGATGAGGATTCATCTCACTTACAGTTGTGGGGCTTGGTAGGGAACTTATCGCTGGAAATGAGTTGGCGGGACATGGTTGATGGTTGCGTATGGAAGACAAACGGCGCAAAGTAGATGCAATGGGCTGTGAATAGATAGTTGATTGGAATTGAGATAGATAAAAAAGCAGTAATTATTCCATGGTAACATCTGTCTCTTTTCTAAGCCTACTTTCCTTTCCCCTCTAGCGATAGCGTCGGGCTGCACTGTACTTCGTACTACAGTAGACTAGGCTATCCATGCTTATCTGGGAGGAGCTCCTCCCAGTCTCCAGATAACGCTGACCACTGTCCACGGCTCCTCCTCTTAGCTCCACCTCCTCCCAGAAATTGTCCTCCAGCGCTAAACCCTTTTTGACCCCTTGAGGATCATCACCAACTTCAAAGTTGAGCGATCTTACAGCTGTGTAGAGGAGCGCATATCAATCATGGTGCGGGGTAAGCAATTATTGTGCATCCGATGGAAAGGTTCCAGGAAACGAATTAATCGTACGTTGACAGTGTGAAATGATTTGATCAATGACAAATCGGGTTTTGACTTATACCAAATCCGGGTTTCACTGGTGGAGGAGCTCGACAAAGTCAATCGGGCGAAACTTGGGGGATTTGTTTGACGTCGAGCAATATAAGAGTAGAGTGATCTACTGTGAGATAATCATAAGAAATATACCAACAAGTTATCAAGATCCAAGCCAACTTCCAACTCTTACTCTTATTACCCCTATCGCTCAACATGCCACAAGCAGCCCCTTTCAACCCCCCTCCAGCAGATTTGCCTGGCAAACCCTCTGTCACTCAGTGGACCCCCCCACCTGTAACCCAGCAGAAGGAGGATTTTGCCAAACTGACTTCTATCGATCTCTCCCTGCTCGACTCGGATGACCCTGCGGTTGTACAAGATTTGGTCAATCAAGTCAAGCGAGCTATTCGTGAGGATGGCTTTCTCTTTCTTGAAAACTATGGCGTCTCCATAGAACAGGTATGCAATCCTGTCCGATACAAAGATATCACTGCTAATCTTGCTGCCACAGCTCCATCGCCAGTTCGGTATCGCACAATATATGTACAACAATATTTCTGAGGAGGATAAGGAGCGCCTTCTTTTTGACCCTGACTCCGGTGTTTGGTCTGGCTATAAGCATCCTTTCGGCTTCAAGGTAAGACGCTCCTAGACAATCGAGTCACGAGTTGGTTTGTTCTGACACATTCTTTCACACAGCGCCACCGTGGACCAGTTGATGGAATCGAGCAATTCAACTGGTATCGACCCGACTGGGAGGACATCGACCGCGTGCCCACCTGCCTGCACCCCTTCATGGACGAGATTGAATCCTTTGCCAATTACCTCACGAAGTCGGTTAACCGTCGTCTACTCACACTCTTTTCGCGCGTTCTCGAGCTGCCCGATGACTACCTCTGGGAGAATGTCCAGTCTCATGGTAGCCCAACCGGCGAGGGCTATTTCCGACATGCACTCTTCCGACCAGTACAAAAGACCACAGAGGAGGCTTCCAAAGGTCTTCGCATGCATGGGCATACGGATTTTGGCCTGACAACGCTGCTCTTCTCTGTCCCAATCTCTTGTCTCCAGATATGGGGTAAGGACGAGAAGTGGTATTATGTACCCTACAAGCCTGGGGCTCTTGTTGTCAATATTGGTGATACGCTTGAGATTGTTTCTGGTGGTCACTTTAAAGCCACTCGCCATCGGGTTTTCAAGCCCCCAATTGACCAGCGCAACAGTGAGCGTCTTTCCCTTGTCCTATTCAACAGCTCTGTCGGCGACCTGCGCATGACACCAGCAGCAGGTAGGTTAATAATCGTCACTCTCCAAGCGCAGACAGCTAACTACGCAACAGAGTCACCACTTATACAGCGGGAGGGCTGTATCGAAGACCAGGGTGTGTATGCCGAATTCAAGAAGCGAACTCAGCAGGGCCAACTTGTTCCTACCAACCGACAATGGCGTGAGATCCAGATTGCGACATGCACAGATCCTACTGATACGGTCCAAAACAGAATTGGTGCACATCAAGTTCTAATCGATGGCAAGCTAATGCACCAACGTGAATATTTGGGTGTTAAGGTTGTCTTACCAGTTTAGATGTGGTGGATTACTCTGGAGGCTATGGAACAGTAATATCTTTACAAGAATTGAAGTACGACTATGTATTTATTGTTTATTTAGATATTAACTTTGTTATTTGTCTTAATTCTCCTCATCCTATTACTTCTTTACTTACTTGGAATAAATAAATAGTAAAGTAATAAGGCAAGTCGGCTTGCATGACATAAAGATCCCCGATCCTTAAGTTATCGTAGCTCAAAACCCTGGTTCACTAGCAATTGAAGGATTCTAGACGATGGATGTGGGCCAATGCAATTTGGTTTGGCTTTCAAATCTACATGTCAACATTTGAGACTGCGCCCTTCGTGACAAATGCAGGCATTCACAAGACAGACACGAAGATGGCCCTGGCACTATACAATAAGGCTAGGTATAAATTAAAAGGGAGATCCTTCCAATACATAGACTGAAACCCTTTGACAAAAGTAGTTATCCACTACCTAAGCAGTATGTCGCCGAACAACGATGTTGCAAAAACCCTCAAGTCCCTCCACATCCCTCACCACCCTCTCGTACTTTCCAACGTCTGGGATGTTGCGTCTCTGAACGCGGTCCTCAGTATCAATACCGAGGAATCTAAGCCTGTAAAGGCGATTGCTACAGCGTCATGGGCGTTTGCTGCCGTCCTGGGCATCAAGGATGAAGACCTCACCATGGAACAAAATCTAACCGCTATACAATGCCTTTCCCCTATTGTTGCTCGTGCGAGTTTGCCGCTTTCCGTCGATCTGCAGGACGGTTACGGGCCCTGTATTCGGGAAGCCGTTATGCAAGCTGTCCAAGCAGGTGCACACGGCGCCAATCTTGAAGACAGCATACCCTCTCAGGGACTAGGAAATGGAATTGAAGGGTCGCTGTATTCGCTCAGCCACCAGACCCAGCGCATCCAGTTGGCTTGTCAAGCTGCATCCGACGCTGGATGCCCCGACTTTGTCATCAATGCCCGATGTGACATATTCGCTCTTGGGGATATTTTGGGGTTGGACAACGATGCACAGATTCAAGAGGCTGTGAAACGAGGAAAGGTATATCTCGAAGCTGGAGCCACAACTGTCTTTTACTGGCGAGGCTATGGAGCAGGGATGACGGAAGATGAGGTACGTAAGCTAGTGAATGAGCTGGGCGGTCGTGTTGCTATCCGTTTGGGACAAACCCAAAACGCTCTGTCGGTCGCTGAGCTGGGCAAGATTGGAGTCGCAAGAATCAGTGTTGGGCCAAGTTTATTCCAGATAGCCATGCACGCTGCGAAGAAATCCGCTATGGATGTACTGCAAGGCGGCCATTTACAAGAGGTATAGGTATGCTGTACACAAGTTGAGATATTTTAGGTAGGATGATAACTCTGAGGTTGTTCACATATTTACCTACACAAGCATGTAGTTATACCGTAGAAAGAAAATTTCTATGCTAATCGAAAGCTTATATTCAAAAAGTTTAAATCAATCCTGCCTGGAACAAGATAAGGGTTTGAGGTCCCACTCGTCATCGAATCGAATTTGTCTTACTCACACTGGATACAATGACCGCCACAAGCTACAAGATCATGACTCCATGACTCATACCCACTGCTCATGATAACAGACTCCTCAATCGCCCCTTTCAGCGCCTGCTTAGGAAATCCAGGACCCTTCATTAAGCACACCGCTATCTTGGTAAGGTTTTCTATCAGTGAGTTTACACTCACATGAACTGTAGGTGACTTGAATCTCTGTCGTGGTGTTTTCGATGGAAAGAGGTTGACAAAACTCCAGCTTTCCGGCTGTAGGCACAAAGGCTCCCAGTAGTTTCCCGAAAGAATCGCCAAGTTATTCGTGCTTAGCTCCACGGTTTCTTTCTCCAGGGAACGGGCCCCTAGCGCCTTGAGCTGTTTCTCAACACCAAAGACGCTGAGGAACTGGGGAGCGGATGAGTCAATCATGCTTGCAGCTGTTGCACAGCTGGCAAGATCGTCGCTGGAGAACTCTTGATCCCACCATCGTCCACCCCAAGGGAGCAAAGCTAAGTCTTGCAGCTCGTCCTTGCCTGGGCCGAGAAGCCATTTTATTCGGTTGATCATCTCCTCCCTTTGGCGATATCGAAAGGTTGAGCCAAACATGCGACTCTCTTCGGTCCATGGGATGGGTGATTCGACGGATCTGTTGAGGACAAGACCACCGAGATTGAAGCATGAATAAGTTAGGCGATGGTTAAAGGAATTGGGTAGAAAGGGCTTTGGTGTAGTCCATAGGATAGGGCCCAGTGATTGCGGGATTGTGAATGGTATGTCAGCTGCTTGATGGTAAAGGTCTGGTGTCATTATCTCCAGGGGTGTGTCTTCAAACTCGACAAGATGGTTTTGCATGGGGAAGGTTTGTGTGACAGATGTCGGATCGGGCATAATGTCTTGATGGCCTGGGCAAAGAGGCGCACTGTCCACAGTGGCGTCAATCGGACTTTGAGATAGATCTGAGATGGGCTTACTGCCCCCAGTAACGCCCTTCTTCACCTGAACACTTTTGCCCCTAGGCCTACGGACTTCGGGTGCGTCCTCTGGATCGCCAGCTGCATTGGCCAAAGCGAGAACATCCTTAATCATGTCCTGAATAGTTGTAATGAGATCAGGGTATTGTAGTACGACAGGGTCCTGAAGCAACTGGTCCGTGAAGTCCGCAATGACAGTGCTCATTCTCTCTATGACCCATTCAAGAGACTTCAGTCGGTGGAAGCGCAGGTCATTGGCTTCTTGCCTGCGCTTACGGAACTGTTGCTGTGCCTCCCGGTTGCGATCTCGGCGTTCCTAAAATGTTAGGTCGTATGAACTCCTTTGACATAAGAGATCCGAACAAGGAACTCACCTTATTTGTCATAGTGATAGCGGTATCTGAACTTTTGGCTTGAGGTGGCATGATGTCTACCCTAAGGGGTTGGTTTACAGCTTGTGCGTTTTGGCGAATTTGATGATATCAATGATTACAGTAATAATTTAAGTGGTTTCATCAAACTCTAGGCATTTAAGTGATGCGAAAATGCTGAAGAAGTAATCGAGAACAGCGGACGTTGTAAATGGAGAATCTGATGGGGAACCGAGGCTCGGAACATTTGACATAAACCTGCCCGGTCGGACTCATATTCCTACTTGATGTTAACCTGTAACGAGACTAGCTCGATTTACTCAACGTCATTACTTGTGGAAAACAGGCGGCTGTGGCGTCGGTTGGGTTATCGCTACCGGCTGACCCGAAACAAACTCGTTCGCCGATTATCACTACTGGTAGAATTAAGGCTCCCAACAAATCAAATCGTAAATGCCTTTTCAATAAACTAATCAAAGTTGTAAAATATTCCGTTGAGATAAGATTAGATTAGATAAAGAAAGCATCATGTTTATCTTAATGCATCTCCCTTCTTTTACTCAGGGTAGGTATCTTCCTCGGGTATTATTATATAACCCTATATTTAAGTTAAATTATGTAAATAAGAATATTAGAATAGGTAGATTTGACTAGTAGAGTCTCGAATTTAAATTACTATAATTTGACTTGATTTAAGGCATTTACCGTACCGTGAGCGCTGATGAAGATGAATTATCACTGACTACTACAGTTAGGGCGTTAGAAACCGAAAAGGAAGTAAAACAAGCAACAAATAAGAGATTCTCAAGAGGCTTCTGTCGCCCTCTCCCAGGAGCCTCGAATCTTTTCCCAGTACATCTCAGGATGCTTCCTCATGTGCCCGACATGTCCACTGTCATCGAACAACTGACTGTCAACTACATACCCAATCCTACGGGACTCTGCGATATGTCCCTCGATATGCCTCCACGGAATCAGAATATCCTTCTTGCCATATAAGAATAGCCTCGAACTGTCCTTGCTCTCCCACCTCTCGTCGTAGAACACCCTATGACTGAACCACGGTGATGATTCCCTACCAGCCAGGAAGTCAAATAGGTGGATGAAACCAAAGAACAGAACGCAAAGTCCTTGAGTAATGAAGAATGGCCAGGGGAGCTTGGCAGCTGGTCCAATTGCCATCGCGTTCGACCATCTCTTTACGTTGGACCAGGTAAGATTGGACGTTCCCGGCGTGGAGTCATAGACGGTCAGAATATGCGGCATAGGCTTGTTGTAAAGCTCCTTGTATGCATTAAGAGTTGAGTGGTAGCTACCGATGCCAGTATTCGACAAACAATGAATAAGGATTGGACCCGGAGCGGCACCTTGCAAATCCTTCGGGAAGACTTCATTGATCACAGGAAGCATTTTCTCAGTTCGTCGAGCGAGACTGTCGAAGAACCCTTGGTAAATGGGAGATAAAATTGCCACTTGTTTGGCGTGTGGGTAAAGCTTTCGATATCCGTCGGTGAACTTGGAGACATGCTTAGCAGGAGCATCGCCCCAGCCGTAGACGATGACGGTGTGAGGGTGTCGTTCAGTTGGTCTTGTAGTCCCAGGTTCTTCTCCGCTGCGGACGAAGACTGGATTCGATATGGCTGTGAAGCCAGGGAAGATACTCTCTTGTGCGCGATTACTCATGGCGTCGCTTGAGTAAGAGGAACGATAATGATTGAATTATCTTGTTTTATATCTTAGTATGTGGAACATTTGAAAGTCTGACATAGCAGGGGAAAACGAAAGATTTGTGAAATGTATATAATATGATACATGAGATCTGTAAGATAAGAGTTCACAGGGTTGAATTCAGGTCTGTCAGCTTACTCAAATAGGGCCCTCTAAAACGTAGAAGGTGATGAAATCTGAGGGTCTATCTTATGTCAGACAGCCAACGCGGCATTTTAATTGCTTCGTTCCAATGGCACAGTCGCTAGGGAGCTGACAACTATCCTCGGCTGACATTATAAGATAAGCACTATCTTTGTAGAATGCTTGCCTTAGGACTATTGTCATGTCAGACGGGCGTGGTCGGTATCTATTGGGAAAAGGGTGTTGGACATTGGTTCCCAATGTTAAATGACTCGGAGGCGAAGCTTCAGCATGTCAAAGTCTATTTCCATTCTCAGAGGTGAAGCCTTGTCGCTTTGGGCTAAGTGGGTAAGTAGCTTGGGCTCTACTTAGGCTGGAGTGTCTGAGCAGGCCCGTTGTTAAAATTATATGCCTTATCAGTATTATCTGCTAAGGACCAAATCTGGGCCATCTACCAGTTTTGGGCCTATTAAATTGCTTATATAAAACTAATTACATATGTCTGAGCCTAAATCTACGATGGTAAGGGGTGAAAACTAGCTATAAGAGTTGTTCTTGATGTCGATTTTCACTACAAGGGTGGTGGTTCACTGACTTATTTAAGAGGTCTACTTAGGCATTGCAACCAGTGAGTAGAAACAAATTAGGTTTGGCCTCTTAATTGTTTACTTAATAGCATCTTATTCTGTAGACGTGAATTATTAATAACGTCGTAATGCTAGTCATATTTAGACTATTAAGAACGGCTAGTACTCCTGGGAGTACATATCCAAAGGTTAAGTATATACTTTAATATAATAGCGAGATATGATGAATCTGGTAGGAATCCTATGAATTTAAATGTAGTCTATATTTTAGCACGAGCTTTTGAAAGAGCCTTTCTAGGAAAGATATTGCAGTAGTTGAGTCGTGATGGCTTTGTAAAAGCGCAAGCACTCTAACTCTTACCTCTTATTTTAGCTCTCTTTTATTATCATTACTACCAAGACTTCTACATATTCTGAATGATACGAAATCTTACTCTGGTAAGTATTTAATACCCGGTAGTGTTTTACTAGGTCTAACTGTCTGGGATGGATAGCCTTGCGCAAACTCGACTAAAGCTACAAGCCATAACACCTTTAGTTAAATTATCATTAAAAGAATTCAATATGAGTCTATTTTCTATTCTAAAGAATGTTCTATACGTGACTGTGAGGTTGACGCAGTTCTATCTTTGATGCCTAGCTAATGGATGTGCAGAGTTCCCTAGCTATTATTTCCCATAGTTTCATTCAAAGCACCTCTGTCAAAAAAGGGGTTTAACATTAGCTACCTCTGGTTTTTCAGCTGTCATCTTACATCTTCCAAATCAGGACATCTGCCCGTCCACATGGTTTCGGAGCTTGGTCTATTGATCCTACTAATGTAACGCTCTGTTGGTTGTTATGCTGTTGGTTGTGTTTTGTCCCACTTCTATATGCAACTAGGCAAATCAGGCAGCGCTTTGACAGTTCAGACAGGCAGCTGAGGTCAGATTCAGAATTCTCATTGATGTTTTGAAATGAAAATAGAACTTGAAATGTCAAGCACTCTCAAATCCAGCGATGTGAGTCCTGTCCATTGCCATTCCAGCTCGTTGAAGAAGTTTGAAGATGTGTTGGTCGAACCCTCGGCTGGAAAATAAACCTAGATCACGAGTTCACAACCCCTGCATGATCATTTGCAGCCCGGGCCGCAACTAGACTTTATGTGGAATGCTACTGCATAACGACTGGGTATGAACTCCTGATTCATTTGCGCCTATCAATGACAAGATTGGGTCTTATACCAGGATGATCGAATACATATACCTTTCGAATCCACTCCATGTTCAGAAGTGATAGCTTCCCCTCTTAGATGTGTCCACCTTGAACATCATAACTGAAGCCAAGCGCAGAGAGTAGGCGATCCAACATCAGATATCTTGCTTAGTCACACTAGGCAATTATTTCGCCATACAATGTCCTTTCTCGTGAAACTCGGCCTAATGTTCTCTCTATTCGCAAGCTGGTCGTCATGCTTCACCAAATTCCTACGCCCCCCAGAGAGGGACCCAGATCAAGAGGCCGACCAGGACGTGACAAAAAACAACCAATATCACGATGGAGACACTATACCGATCTTAATTGACACGAATATTAAAACGGTTGACCTCCACATTTTGCAAGTCATAAACGATGGAAGAGCAAGGGAGGGTATACTGCAAAGTAGGAGCGAGCCACTCGTCTCTTGTGTTTATTGTTTTGCTAATTTAGCTGCCTAGGCGATGTCAACACCCTGGATTCTTTTAGTTGGAAGGCTCAGTACGATATGTTAAACGTGACAGAGAACGAGGAGGATTGCATTTATTGGTTTCGGATAATTGACCCCAGATATGGAGCGAGGCTAGCGGAATCTCAATACGTAAATGTCAGCGCGCCGAAAGCCGAGGAGACGACAACTGTTACTGCGTCCATGGTATTGACAACTTTCACGGCGGAGACCACTACAAGCACGACAGATGCGTCCTCGAGCAAAGAAGCAGGTTCTGCATCAGAAACTAGTTCGAAATCTGGATTATCTCGAGGTGAAATTGCAGGTGTAGCAGTCGGCGCCACCATTGGAGGCCTGTTGATTCTTGGGGTCATTGGATGGGTGGCTTGGAAAGGACGGATGAGAAGGAAAAAAGATGCGGCACCGGCAGAACTTCCTGATAGTTACAACCAAGACCGGCATTACTCTGAGAGACCGAAGAGCGAGCTGCCGGCTGAGCCTGTGGTATTTTCTTCAGAAAGTCCTAGAAGCCCTCCTATAATCTACGAAGCACCATAAAGGGGAAGTCAAGAGGAAAGATTGGTATATCAATATGTCATAATGATACTATACCTCTATTATATATACACGGAATTTTAATGTTTATTATAAAAGGATTAATACTTATACACCTGAGTGTATTATTAATCATAATTTACCTTAATTGTTAATAAAAATAATACTAAAGAAAGTCTACATATGGTGAGTAAGTACGAGCGCTGTCAAAGCCTTAGCTCTTCTAAGAAAGATGATAAGAAAACTACCATAGGCCATCTAATTAGTGGAGATTAATTACTGTACTCCTTTCTAGAGGCCTCAGTATTAAACTAGTTAGAGACAATCTGTTAGAAAGACTCCTGGACTACTGAATTTAAAAAAGGATCATGAGTATTAAGACTTTGAAAGGTCTACGTTTCTTATTTCGAAAAGCATAGCAAATTGTTAGCGTTTTGGTATTAACCCACGTAACCTAATAACATGAATTTATTTCCCATTCACATACCTTGCGATCGTAGTAGCACCTTTTTAATATTGGATCTGATATTAAAACGCAGCTCTGAATAACCTCAGTCATGAAAACTAATCCACAATCACTTTCACCCAGCTCACATAATCCTGCGGGTGCTCAAGGTTCCATTCGTCCCAAAGCAGCCTGGCATCCGACCCAAAGTCTCTAAAAGGGCGTTTGGCAACCGGTGAGGCCGGCTGTTCATTGATCTGCAAGTACCAAGTCTTAAGCTTGCCTTCCGGCAATACGGCTAAGCCGGCGTCGACTCGAAAGTCGCCTTGAGGATCTTGCCACACTGTTCCCAATCTGTCGGTGGTGAGGCCAGCTCCCAGTTTTCACCATATCGCTTGTCCGTGTTTGTCAATTATCTCTTTCATCTTGTTTTTGGAAATAATAGGTTTTTTGCATCGCTGCCATAATCCCTTGTTCTCCGCATCCCGTCATCGCTTGGGAGTTCACTTGGGCCGCTGGGGCCACCAGAAGACCCCGACTGGGCGGAGGAGTGTGCGATGGGCTCATGAGAAGGTCGTGCTGTGGTCGTGGAGGAGCCCGACCTCTGTCAAAGGCAGTATTTAGTTAGCGTTTCTTATTACTCAGCGTTTCGAGGAACACAGAGCAATCTCGATATACTTACGGCTAGATACACTACACTGGCAACTGCTAATCCGATAGCGGCAGCAGCCCCAAGATAGCTTTTGTTGCGCTCTGGTTTGGGGATGTCCGCGACGAACTGTTTCATAGAAGCAAGATAGCCGATCGCTGCGCCAGCGGCCGTTTCGCCAGCGGCAGCCTCAGATGCGCCAGTGTCTTTGCTCAAAGGCTTGTTAGCAGTGACCAATGCGTTGCTGAAAATGACTGGCTTTTCGTAATGGGTTGTCACTATTTCCCGAACAGGAGGTTGGAACTTCTTATCGGCCTGAATTGCCTGTGCTGTTGCTTGGAGTGCGTCGGCTGTGGGTTTTTGGAACAATCCAGCCACAACGACTCCCACGGCTAGTAGCGGAGGAGCTACAACAACAGCTGCCATCGTGTCAATGTAGAATGTAGCTCGGCCTTTGTATCGCATGACATGTGTAGAGCTCTATTTTATATCTTGGGTGGATACAGAGGGGCAGCCTGGGCGTCTCATGTTAGCAAACCTGGCACTGGACACTCGGGTTATATGCTAGGGGGGATTGTCGCTACGTTTCGTGCGGTTCCACAAGCTCAGACATATTCGCTTTATCTCCTGCAGTCTAGATTGATCAAACCCTAATCTCAGGCTCTGATGGCTGTAAGATACTCTGTTGTGCTTCCCATAGTCTTCTGGCGGTCACACGAAGGACGTGGCACCTTTACCTGTGGTTGTAGTGTCACTCCGTCAATTCAACTCGATATCGGTGTCAGCCACCGACCGACATTTACGTGTACTTCCCAATTGGTTACGATATTGAGGCCAGCTTTGGAAATCACCGCAAACTCCGGGGCAAGAATCATCAGGTAACCTTGGCGAGTCCAAAGTAGCATTACAAGAATGCGAATGGTAACACAGGGTTTGCCAGTAGCACATATTCTTACCACTGGCGAGACAGCTCTGTGCTGCTATGATCGTAAGGCTTCCTATGAAGAGACACCATGTCAACAGACACTCTGCGCAATGCGGCCATCGCATCATGAGAAAAAGGGTAGAATCTTTATTGGCTTAGCCTCCACTCGAATGATTCCCAACAGTGTACTTGAAGCATACTAATCTCACAGGATGTTGCCAGGTCAGATCAGTTTGCAATTCTAGGCAGACAAAGCCCTTGAGGTAGCGGAGAAGATTGCAGTGCAAAATGAGAAACTATTGAAAAAGAAACTGCTAGTGACGTCGTCAAGAGCTAAAACTGTAGTGAAGAGTGTGCTAAGTGTACGAGTGATCATAGTCACGTTAGGGATAATGTAAAACCAAAACCCCCATATAACATAATAACCAGCCTGGTTTATACCATAATACAATAGATCGACTTGATAATTCTATCTCTTCTATATTTAAGCTCTGATGCATGGTGATGTGAATATAGATTAGCTCCCTGTCAAGGGCTTTTAGCGGAGGCTAAAGTTGCAGTGCAAGATAGACGTTCGGGGCGGGTTAGTGACCAGTGGCCTCAACGGGGGTTAAAAATGCAGTGAAATTCCTTTTTGAGACGGGATTTAGGAATAGCTCATGTCCAGCATATGGGCTAACTTGTTCTGCTTGTGAAAAAATGGATCACACAGGGTTGTTTTCTTAAGCGCTAGGATAAGCAAAAACTCTGAGTTACTGTCCAACAACAAGATGCTCATAGCGCCTGGGTTGCTTGAGGTTGAAAGTGTCCCAAATATTCAGTCTATGAGTTTGTAGCCGTATGATCTCGAGATTCTCCGTAGATGGTATCACATGCGGCGTTGTAGTTTTGCACACTAATGTATCGGCTCTGGGCCAATGGTCGATGTTTGGAATACTGGAATATTGCCAAGTGGTTGACCAATGGATTCAATTTCGTGGTCGGCATACTAGGCCTAAAACAGAATATCGTAAGTACAATGAACACGTAACAAACAGCCCGGGGGTAAAAAGTCAAAGGCCTCACTCACCTGTTGGCAAGTTGAATGGGCTCAAATGGCTAGAAGAAAATATTTGAGGCGGTAGGAGAGCTTCTTTACGATTAGTTGCCTCAAGGGAGAAATCGACCTCATGAAGGAATTTCAATAGATGATGGGCTTATGACAGGGCATTTATATGGATCACACGTGGTGATTAGATATGGGCAAATCATTTATTCAAAATCGCAGGGAGGGTCGGAAACACCCTGAGTCAACTTAGCCAGCAGGGTGAGCTTTGCAACGAAGACGCTTACAAGGAGTCCTCTGTCGGATGAGTGGTTGATATGATTGCTTGTCTGTCGATAAAACAGAGCAGGAAATATCGCACGGTAGTCTGGGTGACCCACACATCTTCGGTATGTCTCACGATCTCGTTGCAAAGAAGAGGATCTGGAGATCGAGACAATTTGGAATTAACAGCAATTCAGGATCCAATCAGCCAATCCTAGGCAAGCCCTCATGGTGCCATTATTGTCTGTGCCGCACGGAGGCACTCCGTGCGAGTGTGGACAGTCGTAGACATCTTGATTGGCTTGATCACGACGGGAACTCCCTCTTGACCCGCTGTGGCTGACCTCGGCCAGCGCTACTAAGTTTAGCTCACTTCAGCAACCGAGGGTGCCTCCCTGAAAAATAGACTTGGGCTTCTCGACAGTTTCGCAGGGGTTACCCTGGACATGGACTGAACAATAAGAGTAATTGAAGGAGGAACCTTATCAAAGGTCTTCTTACGGAGTACAGTACAAACCCTAATATAGGAAGTTTAGTAATAGGAGAGGTATGGCATGTTTGCCCCCGCGAGTTCGCTATAAGCATGTCGAGATCTTACCCTACAGCTTCTTTTATGAGGCTATTGCTCCAAACACTAACGGCTCTGGTAGCCACGTCGAACAAGAGCTGACGGCTCTTCCGGGCCTGATAAAAGGCACCAATTGAAGAAAATATGTGATAACAGTCCTCTGTACACGCGACAGAAAGACCCGCGGATGGGTCACTGGCTTGAAAATATAGGAATACTGCGAAATAATGGATGGCTACAGGGGAAATGAAGAGGAAGGGGCGTGGCGACAGGTAGCTAGGGGAGATTTTAAGGCCCCCGGGCGCGTAACGCGACCACGGAATAAGAAAAGCCCGACCGCGCTAACGGGAAATTAACTACCCTGTATATAGTATAAGCTACCTACCCTATAGATAGCCCAGCATGTCATCTTACGCCAGCAGGCGGTTGGCGGGACCTAAGTGCCTGTATGACGAAAAATATACGCACACACACACACACAATGCTCCAAACACTCAAAGTTTGGGTTTTCTCCCTAAAGGTAGGGTTAGAATTATGTCATGCCAGTCATTAAGCTCCCTCTGCAAAAAGCCAATGATTTGGCGGAGTCTTAATGATTTGATGTGGTAGATCTCGCTTTTTAATCATGGTAATCTCGATGTTTCGACACATCATCGATAAATACGATCACGGGAATCGAGATTTGCTAAAGATAAAAAATGCTTTATTAGTGCATTAGTAGTTCTTGCTAAAGCAGCCAATCCACAACATCTTGCCCCTTGTGTGGCAAATTCCATCCGCTGTGGCGAACGACGTTCTAGACCACTTACCAGGCTATACCCCGCTGCCTCGCGACTTACATTCACAGTCAACCAAGTTTCTCTCAACCTTGGATTTCTCTCCTTGCCCGTATGCCATCTAACGGAACAAGATAGACGCGTTGTTGTCGCTGTACCTGTCCCCGCCCAACGTTTATTAAACGTCACATGAAATGACCGCCAAATCACAATCGAGGCACGCTGTGCCTCACAAAATTGTCTCCGAGGCCGTCCGTGAGAGGGAAATGTTTAGGTAAAAACCAGAACTAGCTTCTGTGCTTGGCCATCAGACAATGTAACTGATAGACGGCCGTCTAGACATTGGCTTCCATTCCAGGCCGGCCAAGGAGTGCAAGGTTTTCAGCAACAAGCACCAGACACCCACCGCCTCTCATCAACCAATGTTATCCTCACGGCTCTTGCACAGTTGGGCGTTTATCAAGTGGGCGCAGAACGAGCATTTGTGTCTCTTTTCGACTCGAAATACCAGTATTTCATCGCCGAAGCTACTTCTGGCACCTACCTACGTCCGGCAGCCCCGAATTACGAGCACAACCAGCCACTACGGCTTTGCGGGACGGCTACCCGTCGCGGCGACGACGCTTGTGATTATACTCTCTTGAATCAGGCTGGCGATGACCTCGAGCACGATGGCGGCGTTCAACTCCCTATTACCGTAGTGCCGGGTCTGGCTGGCGACGCCAAACTCTCCACGCGTACCCTTGCTATGCTCGAGCCCTCTTGTGACCGATTTTACGCCGCTGTTCCGATCCGCACAAAACGAGGAATCAATATTGGCGCATACAGCATCGTCAACTCGTCTATACGTCACTGGACTGAACAAAACGCCGAGCGGTTGCGGGATATCTCCTCTGCCATCTCTGACTACCTCGAGATGGAGGCTCTTAAGGTTGCTAACAGGACAAACGCGCGCATGAATAGAGCCCTGGGATCCTTCCTTGGAGGCAGCTCGACTCTGTCTGGCTGGCGCCTCGGATCTAACACCGCCGCCTTTACAGACGTTGCTGGATCATTAGAAGGAAACCTCAACCAGAGGCAACAATCCTTGCAACTGGACTGCGATGAGGCGGCCCTCAAAACGCCTCCGTTTGTCAATGAGGCATTGCCAGCAAAGCAAGATCATATCCGTGGTTCGCTCGATCATGCTGGAAGAACTTCGGATATAATGCTCGAAAATCAATCTCTGGACAATGTATTTTCAAGGGCTGCTAACATCATTCGAGAGTCAATTGAAGTCGAGGGCTGCCTCTTCCTCGATGCGACTATGATCAATTCTGAGGCCCACAAGACTCGAACCACTGGCAATGCCTGGTCTACATCATCAAGCAGCGACGATAATACCCTCCTTCAAGCGGAGGATCATGGTAGCCTCTGCGAAATAAAAGGTGTCTCTACCTCCACAATGTCCAGCATTGATCATGACCGGCACTCTGAGGGTTCTGTGTCCCTCTCCAAGAAGTTCATACGGAAGATGTTAAAGCGATACCCCCAAGGCAAAATCTTTAATTTTGGCGATGGTGGAGAGCTTCAAACATCCGATTCGTCATCTGATGAAATACTCTCCTTGGGCTCTACTTCATCGACTGTAGCTACTCAAAAACTTCAAGGTGCATCACCTACTAGACGAAGTGCGACGCAGATTAAACCCCTGTCACGCCAGCGTGAGGGCAAAGCGATTTTGGCTGCTTTTCCAGGCGCTCGCAGCGTGGCTTTCTTTCCCGTCTGGCACTCCAGACAAGAACGGTGGTGTGCCAGCGGATTGGTGTATACCAACGTACCTGCCCGATCATTCACGATTGAGAATGAATTGAGTCATTTGCGAGCCTTTGGTATGCTTGCTGCGGCCGAGATTCAACGCCTTGAGGCTCTGCAAGCCAACAAGGCAAGGTCGGACGCCCTCGGAACCCTCTCACACGAGCTACGTTCTCCCCTTCACGGGGTGCTACTGAGCACAGAACTTCTGGCTGACACGGCGCTCGACGTCTTTCAAGGCAACAGCGTACATACAATCGAAACTTGCTCGCGGACGCTCCTGGACACGCTAGACAACCTTCTCGACTATTCTAAAGTGAATAGCTTCTCCGCCAAAAAAGTTCGTTTCACTGATAGTAAGCCACACGGACGTTCCTCTGGGCCTGTGTCTGGGGAGTTTCTCAAGAAGAACCTTATCGGTGACTGCTCGGTTGATTATCTGGTCGAGGAAGTGGTCGAGAGTGTCTTTGCGGGTTTCAACTTCCAACAACAGTCCATCAGACGACACCTGTCTCAGCATCAACCGCTAACCAGCTCACGCCATACCGACGAGGTAGCCAACTCTGCGTCAGATTATTTTCAAGCGATGGAGCAGCTCAGCTCTGGCATTTTGAATAGTCAAGAATCGCATTTACGTTCCGGAAACGTGACCGTGATTCTCACGTTGGATGCCAATTGCGACTGGCTGTTCTGCTTTCAGGTCGGAGCAGTTCGGCGCATCGTCATGAACCTTGTGGGCAACGCGTTGAAGTACACAAGCAAGGGAACTATTACCATCTCTCTCGTGCAGCAAGCTGCTTCCATTAGAGGTCGCAAGCCAGAACAAGTCATTCGGTTCACAGTTGAAGATACAGGCAAAGGTATTAGTGAAGACTACCTTAATAGAGGCATTTTCAAACCTTTTAGCCAAGAGAACGATCTTTCACCAGGGACCGGTATTGGCCTTAGCCTAGTCAAGAAGCTTGTGTCACAACTAAGAGGCCAAATCTCGATTGATAGCCAAGTTGACATCGGTACGTCGGTTACTGTGTTGCTTCCACTCGAGCGGTCGAATATATCAGAGACTGCTTCTCTGCTCCCAGGCGCTCAAACCAAGTTTAATGAGCAGGTTCGGGACTTGGCAGGACTCCGCGTGCGTGTCATGTCGAAGCCTGGGGACGGGCTTGTCCCAAGCCTCGACCTACGCAAGTCTCTATATCAGATTTGCCGCGAGTGGTTGAAACTGGAGCTGCTCGAAGATGAGGATCACTCTACGCGGCCTGATATTGTGCTCTGGACACAAGACACATTGCCCGCTGCGTCCCAAGAAATGTGCGCACTAGCTCCAAACGTTGTTATATGCACAGACGCCTTGTCTGCGCACGAGAAGACCAGGGAATTTGATGTTGCTGGTTGGCGGGGTGTTTTTGAGTTTGTGTCACAACCGTAAGCTGACCTTCCTTTTGTGATCAATCCATTATCAAATACTAAAGAAGTTACCAACATAGGATCGGACCGCGCAAGCTTGCCAAGATATTAACCCTCGCTTGTAGCCGTTGGACTACCTACCAGGGACCTCACACATCTCCTTCACCTAGTCCAATGGCGATGCTGCAGCCACCAGTGCTAGGTCGGAACTCGAACCATTCATCACCGTCACAAGTTGAGCCCAGTATTGAGCGCCTAACATCGGGATTAGAGCGGGGCTCATCGAACCTGGATGAACTCCATGGCAATACCCCTGGAAAAACGCCAATTCATTCATTCCAAAATGATAGAAAGGCAGTCAAGCTCCATGAAGAATCCATCAGAAAGTTCCTCCTCGTTGACGATAATCAAATCAACCTCAAGATTCTCTCTACGTACATGAACAAACTACAGTTACCATATACTACCGCCACAAATGGTAAGGAGGCCGTAGATCAGTATATGCAGTCGCCACAAAGCTACATTTGTATTCTACTAGATATTTCAATGCCGGTCATGGATGGCTTCGAGGCGGCAAAGCAAATTCGGGCCTTTGAGGGTCAGAAAGAAGTTGAGCATAGGGTCGTCATATTTGCGCTATCAGGCCTAGCTTCAGAAGAAGCCCAGAGGGAGGCATATGAGAGCGGCTTTGACCTGTTCTTATTAAAGCCTGTAAGATTGCAGTTTTTGGGCGAAACACTTCAGCAGAACGGGATACTAGATCTTCTACAAACATGATGAAGTATGATGCGATGGGTGTATCACAAGGAATGCGCGTATTCTTCTTTCTAATATTGGTCGAGGCTCTCAACATGCCAGGGCCGGATCATCCCAATTACTTTCACCAGCATCAACAATCTTATGTCGGTATTTGAGAGTCAGGGGAAGTATAAAGAAGCGGAGTCTGTATACCGTCGAGACCTCCAGGGATTAGAGAAGGTGTTAGGGCCAGATCACCTATATCCTCTCACTAGCATTAGTAATATTCAGTTAGTATTAGAGAGCCAAGAAAAGTATAAACTTAATTAACTTAATTACCGTCACTCTATACAAATTGCATTTTTATGTTCACCTATATCAATGCTATGATTAATTAAGAGACAGTTTCAAGAACACAGAAACTCTCGCTATATATTTTACTTACTGTTTTGCGATGTGAAGCCGATAATAATTCACCTCTATATAATACAGCCTTATATACATACTATCAGCATGGTTTTGTAACTGCATCTTATGGTTTAATATCTTATCATGCAGGCAGTAATAGAGTCTTTTACTTAGTTAAAGTTTATAAAGTCAAGACTATTGAAAGACTTCATTACAAATCCCTAAATAAATAGAGGTTTGATTAGTCTGTAGATAGCCAGATCAGGAGGTATAAGAGTAGTGGCTTAGTCTGCTGCCACGTTTGACCAATTCAAATTGACTAGAATCTGGCATAATATCCTTATTTACTTCTACATACGACATCGGAGTGGACAAATGGTAGTATGACATGGCTCTGATACTCAGGTCCAACGTGGACGTTATGGCGGCCTTTGTTGTCGGTCTTGAAGCCTCCACGAAGAGGCTCAAATTCAGCCAGAACCATGTGGTGGCCTGAAACGCGCAACATGAGCTTCTCTCCTGCCTCAAAGACGATCCCGGCCGGCCATAATCCAATGTCCAGCTTGACAATCTGTCCTGGCTCCAGCAGCTCCCTCTCGTCATGTGGGTGGAAGGGCCAGTATGGCTTCGACTTCGCTGCGTCGACCTTCCTGTGGCTGGCGCGCAAGATGCCACTAGGACCGATGTACACCAGCGGGTTGACCAGCGGTACCTCATCGGCTTCCATTCCAAGATCCTTGAGCGGGATGTTGATATTTCGGAGCAAGTTGCCCTGGGAGTCTGCCTTGCGTAGCGACACAAATACATCCATGTCGTTGCTGTCCTCAGTCGACATGTATAAGACAGCTCGAGGATAGCCGATAAGGTAGGTGCGCTCTTTGAATGTGTATTCGAAGCTCAGCTCTCCAACCTGGGCATCCACCTGCATATCGGGAACATCGGATTGGTACGAAAGTATAGCTCCCTTCGAAGATGGAGCTTTCAATAGCCGATTCTCGTCGGAGAGATAAAGGGTGATATAGTTTGTTTCAGGAAGCGGCCAATCCGTGAAATGGTGGTTAATCTCGGGTTCCTGGTATTCTCCCTGTCAGCAGTCATTTGTACTAAACAACCCAATGGATGGTGATGAAATGGGGGGGTGATATAACCTTGTTGAATGCTAATGTCGAGAGCCTGACACGCGGGGTCTCCTCCCAGCCGTTTTGCTTGTCCTTGAGATAGCGGTCGAAAAATAATTGGAGATCTTCGACGCATTCATCGGAATATAGATCGTACCACTCCTGTGTAGAATGGACACGAAGCCTTTTGAAAAGAGATGTTGAGCATCTTCAGTCTGTAATAAAAAAAAACTGGGGCGGACCACTAGACTTACCATTTGTTGTCATGTGGAATCTCCTCAAATCCTCGGAAAGATCCCACTGTGTGCAAAACCGTCGAATAGCTTGCGAGAACATAAGCCGGAACGTTTATTTTGCTCATGTCGGCTCTTTTGTCCGCCCAGTAAGCGTTCTGAAGCGGGTATTGATCCAGCATGCCGATGATGTCCTCGGCCTTGTGCGAACCTGTTAAGCTCTTAATAGACGGATCATCGGAGACACGGCACTATCCCGGCCAGCCCACGTGGATCAACGTACCGAATAAAAGGGTTTGCAAGTACCCCCAAAAGGCCTTGTTAGGTACTCCTCCTCTACAGAGACTTTCGCGGTAGATATCACTAGAACCCTCCAACGGAGCAATGCAAGCCAGATGTGGAGGCATTTCTGCCGCTATAAACCACTGGACCATGGCCAACCAAGAATTTCCAACGAGCGAGATTTTACCATTGCACCAAGGCAGCTTTGCAAGGTATTCAATTGCGTCGTAGCCGTTGCGGCCACCTTCAGTGGAATGCCAACTGTGATTCGAGGTGTCAGTGCGCGGTTTCCAACAAAAGTTGGGGGGCTGAAGGACAGCATATACTCACACGAGGTCACCCTCCGAGTCAAAAGATCCTACAGAGTTGATATTGACGATGGCATATCCTCGGGCTGTCCATTCAGCCGGATCAAGGGCCTCAAATGACTCGCAACCTGAAGTTTGCGCAAGACTAACGCCCACCCTCCTGGGGACTATATCGAGCGAGAAGGCGCCTTTGTTTCAAGTGTCAGTACATACAATATTGCAAAAACAGCAGCAGTACAGGGCTGTTTTAGTGAGGAGGCCATATGAGACCGCAGCATACCTGTGCCACTCTTGCCATAAGGCGACCATGCCAAAAGGGCAGGTACTTGCTCCTTGGTTTCGGCCGGCCGGTACACGTCGGCTTGCAAAATGTGGCCATTTCGCGTAACTACTTGGACATCTTTCTCCAAGATTGATTCGGCACGAAAGGCCTTGCGAGATGGGTCTTTCCGATGTCCTCGAGGAAGCACGACAGTCTCCTGCTTCAGCCCTGGATATTGTGCATGTGGTAAAGTAGGTGAAGGCGAGTCCCGCTGGAGGACTTTGATACCTCCAACAGTATACGACATTGCGGAGGCGTTGACAGAGTGGTTGTTGCGCTTGATGGGCTGTAGGAACAATCAGCTCCTGATTTGAACAGGGTGAGAAGAGACAATAGGTATGATACAAAGCGTAATAAGTATACAACAGTTATTTAAATAGCTATAATGGTATAAAGGAAAGACACGTAGAGCGGGATTTTAAGGGAAAATATGATCTCCCATAGGATTAGATAATAGCCAATCAGGGGAATAGAGTAGCAATACACACATCGCCCGGCTTTACAAATGATAGATGGAGTGATTTGTCCGGATATACGGATAACTTTTAGCCAGCTCCCACCGGCTGTCCCTCGGAATGCCGGCAGCCTTCTCCACACGGACGATTGGTTGAATGAATGGTGGATACGTACATATTTGCGTCATCCGTAGCTATATATCCGGAAGTATCGCTACGGTACTTCGCGATCCCAGCCCTGCTCCTCTGGCTCCCCGCATAAGCCAAGAGGGTCCGTCGGCATTTTTCGCTCTAGGGGTAAAGAAGACGGGGATGAAGTAGGCAGCTGTCAACGGTTCATAGGTTCATATAGCAAGGTAAGACACAAGCTTGTTTGTAGCCGAAAGAGATGTTGTACAGCCTCGACTACAAGTGGTTGGATATTGACGGCACTAGTCTGCCCTATGTTAAAGTCATTGACCTGAAAGACACAACACACCAGAGCATGAACACGGCAAGACCCTGTCAGCTGTTATCACGCCATGTGATGCCGTTATTTTCTCGATAGCTGAACTTAGTAAACTGGGTAGTGGTTGCAAGAAATACGGTTGTAGAGGTTGAACACTCAGGTTGTGGAAGTCTCTAGCTACTGAATAGCCCAGTAGATCACTCGCCAACGCAGCCTACTATTCGATCTCCGCCTCCTCTGCCAGAGCAATGCATAAACCAAGTATTATTGGACTATGTTGAAATTTATTTTGACTATTGAAATTAGTATAAAAGAGTGATCGTAAATTGAGCTTAGAAGTAAAATGCTAATGTTTAAGCATACCGCCTATGTAATGTTTATAGATGTGGAATAAAGCTTATCCGAGAGACCATATTGGGTTCGCGGATACAGTGTAAAACATTAACAAAAATACTTTTCTACCCATTAATATTCATATTGCAGGCGAAATTGTTTTTCATTATCTCCAATAGTTATTTAATTTCTTCCAACTTTTAATGACTACTAGCCAGGATTATATTCACCATCACGTTCTAGCCCTGCAAATCTTTTTATTATAGCTAGCATGGATTAATCAAGGAGTGCTCCTACTTCAGAACATGCTGATATAAACCGAACCTCATCCCAGTTGTCCCATTTACTAGCTTTTTCTGGTAATGTCGTACTACCATATTCATTTCCAGCCTTGCAAACCAGTTCGTCAATACCGACGCCATTAGTAAAAACCAGTATCTTGGCATATTCACTCCCCAAGTCAGCGGTAAACGCTTGCCTTGCCGAGATTTGAATGGCTTGACCTTCCCGGAGCTCTGTCCACTCAATCTGGCCTCTTAACTTGACCAAGAAGATGCCTTCGATGACACAAAAGCAATGATCTACATTGGTGAAGCTCAGCCATCTATTCAGGAAGGGCCTTGCTCTATGTACATGAGACGACTCCATGGCTGCGATAGAAAATCTTCCTTCGCACTGCGTATGTCTGACAAAAGGTCGTGCTATCACTCCACCGAATATCCACCGAGAACAGGTGGTGGCATCGAGAGAATATGGTCGTAAGAATGTCGACAAAGAAGCCCCCTGGTCTATGGGCTTTGCGAGATCGAAGGGGCGATAGCAATTAATATTGGCAACGTCTTCGACGTCGGGAAATGCAACTCCACACGGCTTTCCCTGTGATTGTGGAAACGCCTCGCCTTGATCCTGGTCGATCGATTCCAGTAGGGCGGCTGGATCTCCCAGAGTAGTGAGAACCAGTAGTTCCGATTTTGGGATAAGTGGCTGATAGCCATAAACAATCCCCTGATAAGTCGATTAAAACTTGCGTCTCGGTTATGGAAGGCCAAGAAATAGAAATAGCTTACTGGGGGGATGAAAATGAAGTCGCCACGGCATAATTGTTCTGTTTTTTCGCCGTTGAAGAACAGGAAGCGCCCATTCCATACTACAAAAGCAGCATAGGCGTTTTGGTGGGAGTAAAACCGCATCACTTCTTTTGTTGGGTTGGGAGTGAGTTGAAGGATGACAGTCTTCTCAGACTTCATTCCTCCGGAACAGACGATACGGGTTGCACTATCCTTCTCGGGCATTTCAATCATCCCCTCACTCAACCTAATAACCCTCATCATCGCCGATTGCAACTGGAAACAAGATGGCAAGCGGTATGGCCTTTTATGTAACAGGATGCGGCTGGCTCATTAAAATAAATCAGCTAGGACGAGTAAAAATGCTATATGTAGGCACTCCTGATGTAACCTGCATGAGGGTAGATTCGAGCAATTGGGTCCCTCCATGGATCTGCTTCCAGGCGCAGCGGTCACGAGCGTTAGTATGGGAAAGAAATTACGCAAGGGGGAAAGTATTTTTGAGTGGGGAAACGTGTTTTTCCGGTTCCGGGTATTAATGAACTAACCAGTGCTAGCTAGAGGATCAAACGGGCTTTCAATGTTGAGAAGTTAACAACCAATGACCTCAGTATTAACTAAGCAAAGAATGTGTTTCCTAATGCTGTACATCGCAACAAGCCCAATATTAATAATGAACATAGTTATAGGAGGTAGAGGTTATGATCCTAGCGTTAATATCACTCGTGCTTAATGACTTGAATTCTACCACATAGCTGAAGCCGTGTGAGGCGGTAAAAAAAGTAAAGCCTCTATGAGTGAAAGAAACTTGAGATAACGGAACATTTGAATTTTTAAGCAAAGAATTTCTGAGTTCCGTATCAATATAAGTTAGATGGAAAGAAGCGGCTAAGTCACTATCTGCAATTAATAATAGTTGATTGTTTTAATTTGGCAACCATTACCCTAGACCTTGCGGTTGACATTTTCCTGCTCAGTTGCCACAGGCATGTCGGTGCTGAGGAGGTAGGACTTAGTCATGTCGGTAGCAGTGATATCTGCAGCCTCTCCATCAAACAGAACTGCGATCTCCTCCAAGGCTTTGCCCTTCGTCTCTATGAACCAGCCATAGGCGATAAAGCTCTCAACGATCAGAACAGCCACGTAGACAAGGTAGTAGCGCCATCCAATGCTATCCAAGCCCACTGGATTCACATATTGATTGACAAAAACAGCACACTTTGTGGCAAGCACGTAGACACCCATTCCTTTGGCACGGATCGAGTATGGCAGCACCTCAACTGAGTATGCCACTGGAAGAGGTGAGAACGCCATGCAGTAGAAGATTTCATAGACAAAGATGAGTGCCATGACTGCAACACCTGCAGACTTAGCCTCTGTTGCCGCGAAGCGCTCTGAGGCGATCGTCCATCCTGTAAACACTAGTAGCATGCCGACTGTGGAGATCCGGAAAAGAGGGCGGCGACCGACGCGATCGACAAAGCACGCGCTGGTGAGAGCTAAGCCCCAGTTCCAGATGTTGATGAGGCCGTTTACGAGAGCCTGTGTCTTCTTGTCTGTTATACCGACTGTGTCCATAACTCGTGATAGATCTAAGAGGTTCAACAGATTAGACATTGACATCTTGACTTGAACTAGGAGAACCAAGCTTACAATAAGAGATCAATCCGTTGCCAGACCATTGAGACATTAGACCCATGCAGACGACGAGAAACATTCTGTATCGGTTACCCTTGGTGCTGACCATGGACTTCCATGTCGTTTGTCCAGACACTAAACGCTGTTAGTAAGACACTGCAGGTGATTTGAGGAACAACTGACATTTCTCCTGCTCAATTGCTGCTCTTATTTCCTCGTACTCCAACTCTACAAGCTCGGTCTTAACACCTTCTCCGTGGTATCGTGTAAGAGCCTCAAGGGCCTCGTCACCGCGGTCGTTCGAGATTAGCCATCGAGGGGACTCGGGTAGAAACCAGACAGTTGAGAGTTGGATTAGACTAGGTGCCATTTGTAGTAAGGAAGGGATTCTCCATGACCACGTGCTTGGAATTACACGGGTGCCGTAGGTAATCCACGCGGCGGCGATAGAGCCTAAGAACCAACTGGTCGAGGTCAGTACGAGCTTAAACTGATCCCGCAAAAGAGATGGCTTACCAAGTATTGCAAATTGCAGTAACTGTAACTCGATCCTTCGGATGAGAAAGTTCACTGACCATGCTTGGGGATGCAGTTGTTGCAAATGACAGTCCAAAACCAAGGATGAAACGGCTAATGACGAACATGGCAAAGTTGGTACTCTCGCATTGAAGGATGGCACCAGCAATCATGATTATACTTCCTGTAGTGATTCCCCATCGCCTGCCGAATTTGTCGGCAACCCAAGGCGCGATAGGCGTAGAGCAGATACTGCCAAGCGCCATGATAGCGCTCATGAGACCAAGCTGAGATCCTCGTGGATTATCGAAGAAGTCGTCCCAGTAGGATACCGTCTGGAGTGAGTTCATCATGCTACCTATCACTTGAGTTAGTCACTTCTGTAACGCTAGTCGAGGGCTAAGGTATAAACTACCATCGTATCCCGAGGTTGCATACGAGACAACGCATGCTGGGAACAGTAGAAAGTAAAGCCGACGTCGAGCTGCCGACTTGTACCAACTTGGGGAATCGCTAGAGAGCTCAGATATCCGCGAAGGCTTGTACGCTGATTCTGTAGAACCCTGCCTGCGGGCCTGTTTTGCGAGAAGGTCCTGCTTGGGCGCTGGTAGACGATTTCGAAGAAAGTTCATGTTGTTGGATATCAATTGAGGGCGATGAGTTGAGATGAAGGTTATAGCTATGAGCGGGGATGGGAGTGAGCTTATATATACATTTCATCTGATACTAACCGGACAGTCAAGTGCTCTTCCTGCGCCCTATATCGCAGAGCAACCTAGCACAGACCCGGTCAGTATCCGAGAGACTGGGTCTCATGTAATGCACCCCGCCAAGTCAATAACGTGAAAGCTAAATTCCGCGGGGTAAAGAGAAATCTCTGGGGAACTCCGCAACCAAATGATGCAAGTCGTTCTGTTTGTCAGTTCATGTCACGGTAAACCTCTGGGGCAACTGGTAGGGTAGGATATTGCGCTAGACTCTGGATCGATATGCGGGTGAAGCGGGCCAATCACATTCTCTCGGGGGAGCTAATTCATTGCCCCTTGGCAACCCCACGATCATGGTCAACTTTGATAATTCGGGGCAAGCATTTAGATGCCCCGAGAAGCTCTGATTCGTTGTTATCTACCAAAAACCAAGACGACTTCTTCCTTTGATGGTCCATTTATCTAGAGTCTCCATATGCCAGGATCATCGCCATGATGATGCGATCGACAGCAGGAGCAAAAATTTCTCTGGCGGAGACTTGCCATGGAGTATTTAGGAACCCTCCAGACGCACCCGCTTTCTACTAATCCGCATTGTTATTGTACTCTAATTTCAAGGAACAAGAGCAATTGCACCTTCGAATCATGTCTACTGGTATCTTGAAGACCGATCGTGAGCGTATCGTCGACGCTAACGGCGATACTGTCCTCTTGCGTGGTGTAAGTCATCACTACATAAAAGATTGCCATATCTGCTAACCCCATATCTGCAGACTGCCTTGGGCGGATGGATGCTTATGGAGAACTTCATGAATGGCTTCCCTGGACGAGAACACCAGATTCGAGCAGCACTTCTTAAAGTTCTTGGCCAGGAAAAGCACGATTTCTTTTTTGACAAGTTTCTCGAATATTTCTTTGGTGAAAAAGATGCCGAGTTCCTTGCCTCTCTCAACTTCAACTGTCTGCGACTATGCCTTAATTACAGACATTTTGAGGATGACATGAACCCTTTTGTTATCAAAGAAGAGGGCTTCAAGCACGTTGATAGAGTGATTAATCTTGTAAGTTACTTTTGCTGTTTACTCCCAACTACTGTCATTAACTGTTGATCACCAGTGTGCCAAGTATGGTATCTACACCATCCTAGACCTCCACGCACTACCTGGTGGCCAAAACCAGGATTGGCACTCCGACAACCCCACCGGCCATGCTGCTTTCTGGGATCATAAACACTTCCAAGATAGAGCCATTAATATCTGGGAGCATATTGCTCGGCGATATAAGGGCAATCCATGGGTTGCTGGCTATAACCCCATGAACGAGCCCGCTGATTCCGAATGGAGTCGCCTTTTGGCATTTTATGACCGAATTGTACCAGCAATCCGGAACGTTGACCCCGATCACATTTTGTTCTTGGAAGGCAACACGTAAGCATTATGCGGAAAACCTCTTTATTCACGATATTTATTAACGACTTTTTCTCAAATAGATTTAGCATGGATTTTACCGGATTTGACAAAGTATGGGATAATTCGGTGTATGCAATCCACGACTATTGCGGCTTTGGATTCCCCAACAGGATCGGTCGGTTTCAAGGCACAGAGGAACAAGAGAGCTACATTCGAAGGATGTACGACCGCAAGGTCGAATTCATGAAGAAGTATGAGGTACCCATTTGGAATGGTGAGAATATACCCGATTGGCCTCGATGTGTAAAGCTAAACCCTGCAGGTGAATTCGGGCCCATCTATGAACGCAAAGAGTACAACCCGGAATGGGAAGTGCAAAATGAAGAACGATATAATATGCTCGACCGACAAATGGCTATCTATACATCAGAGAGCATTGGTGAGTATTTATAGTCCTTCACTGGCCAGCCTTACTAATAACATCATAGCCTGGTCAATCTGGTCATACAAGGACATAAACGTCATGGGCTTATGTTACGTATCTCCTGACTCCCCATGGCTGAAGCTTCTTGGACCAATGATAAAGAAGAAGCGCGATCTGGCTGTCGATTCCTGGGCTTATGACGACGCACACCTCCAGGATGGCCTCTTTGGTCCATTGCACAAGTGGTTCGAGGACAACATTCCGGCACAATATTCTAAAAAGTACCCTTGGCAATGGCGTATGCACATGCACGTCTTTCGTGGTATTCGAGGGATCACACTCGCCGAGTACATGATTCCCGAGTGGGCAGATTACTTCAAAGGCAAGTCCTTTGAGGAGTTGGATGAGCTTGCGGCCAGTTGGAAGTATGAGAACTGTGTACAGAGAGAAAGGCTCAATGAGCTTCTGAAGACGTATGCGCCAATGCATGCCGGCGATGAGCGCTTGCAGGGTAAGGTAATTGAGTCGGAACAGAGTTCGGCTGATGGCCCGGTATCTAAAGAGACATCTATCTCTGGGGTCGGCATCTTTGAGCTATCGCCGGAAGAACAACAAAAGGCTCAACTCAAGAGGCAGCAGGAACAGCCGGCCCAGACTGTGCTGGTGGCGGCTTAATTCTGTACCATAAACAAAACTGATTTGAAATATATGATGTTTAGATTCAAGAGTATCAAGATGCCTAAAGCAGGCGGCATGGCATAATGTCGAAGCACTCGGTGTTAGTGAGCATGGGGGAATAGTGGACTGTAGCACTAGGCTGGGGCTTTATCGCGGTTTGAAGGCCGGGTGTACTTAGTGACATAATATCAGTAGATTGAGGATTAGAGGCCAACAGATATATTGCAAGTTCTTTGAAAGAGTGTGACTAGATACTATTCGGCTTCCTGTTATCTCGCACTGCCTTGAAACGTGTTATTCGAACAATCTGACTGTACCGTAACCTCATACACGGTTTACTGTATTATGTTAGCTACTGATTGAGCACACAAATTTCGGGTAACTTGCCGTGACATCTATCGGTTCTTACGGCGGATTTTAGGCTGATAGTCGGTGACAGGACTGCCGCCGACCATATACCCAAGGGGTAGTTTGTAGAACTCAACGGTCTGCTCGCGATCACTATCCTGAATCTTGGGTGGGAAATTATAGCTCATAACCGAATAATAATTCTTCTCCATGAACAGCTTAGCGCCTTCGCCTTCGGCCCTGTTGCCCATGTCATCGCCTTCAATAGCGAATTCGTGTCGAAGACCAAAAATGTGGCCAATCTCATGCAGGAAGATTTCTTTCAAGATAGATTTGTTTTGACCCTCAAAGGCGTACGAGTAGACAATCACGTCCTGATCAACCTCATGTGGGAAGAAGGCCTGGGCTAGCACCCCCTCCTCAAAGCGCGAGTTGACTTTATACACGAGGTAAAAGTTTGCGCTGTCTCGATCAGTCGTTTGGGAGAACGTAAGGCCAGTTTGGAGTTCAGCCCAAGTATCAGCAGCGGTTTGGAATTCCTTAGCTGCGTACTTTGCCTTGGTGGTATCGGGGAAGGTGTCCTCCCTGACAAGGTATTGGAGCTTCCTGCCATCAGGTGGTGTGACGTCCCAGCGTGGTATGATGGGCCCGTAACCGATGACGAGGGAATCAGGCTTGTCTGGTGCGTTATCGCCAGTGGTGCCGTCAAGGTTGGAAACGGGAGCAGGACCCCAACTTGGGTCTGTATCCTCTTGGGTACGGCATTTGTACTTGGGGGGTTGAGAGTCTGCCATGGTAGCGACTGGGTTGGTTCTACCCGAAGATATAGCTGCGGCGGCGCGTTGATTGATATTGCCGCACCAAGAAAATTTTGGTTCAGCCAGCTTGCGGAAAATAGGTGATTGTGAGTGGTTCTAAGGATTTAAATGCAGTAGTGATTGCGTTGAATTTCTGTCTGGTTCTTGCCAACCCGTGCGTATTTATAGTTGGATTCCTTTATAAACGTCAACTCAAAACTCGCATCTGGAATTTAACTATTCTGTGTCGTGCGTTGGAATGTATCAACCCCGCGCTCCAGAGAGTACTATAACTCAGCCGCAATACTGAGCTAACCTCGATGAAACTTCAGCTCGCCACAAGCAATTCTAGGCTGGCCTCAAGTCTCATACCTGATCAAGAATCACCGTTGATATCCAATGGTTTCTGCCATGCATTGATGTGATAATCTGCTTTTGCTGCATGGTGCCGTTTCCGCAATGTTCAGTGAGACAGTGTGCCGCAATGCGACGTCTTGGCTGAGACAGATCTTTCTCGATGCTTTGCCAGCTCGGAAATGTGAGATGCTCACAAGAAGTAATGATTGAGGCGGTGAGCTCGATGGGGGGTGCAGAATACGATCAGGCACATCCGCTGCTGTTCAAAGCTTGATTCTGCTATGATAAACTGATGCCAAGACTGTATAGTCGCAAATTGAGATATGATATGGCACTCAGCTTAGTGAGTGCGGGGGATACGGCAGGGCGCGTCATTGACCGGGCCGCATATGCAGGCAAACTCAAAAGTAGCAAGCTGAAAATCTACGTATCAACATAGACCAAATGCTCTAGATTAAACACTCTCCGTCTCGTGGCGGTGTGATAACATGACCTGCTTTCATTGGCCATTGTTTTCAGCTCGGCAGTTACAGTCACATCCTCTAACTCGAAATCAACGACCATCCCGTTTGCTGTCACACTGTCTTAGATGTTGATAAAGTATCCCATCTTGATTCGTGAGTCCCGATTTCAACTGTGATGGTTATTGCCAGCGGCAATGCTCTTAGTCCACTGCCTCAAAGACTGTTTCACTCAATATCCCTGGGCTGAACCGCAACTCGGAGTGATAGGTCCAGACAGCTTGAGACGTGGAAGGTTAGTTTAAAGTAGGAAAGCCGATCCTGATGTATCTCAGACCCTTGGCATTCGCTGTAAGTGTACTCTTCTCAATTGGCTACATGATCACGACATTCCAGGCAATCATCTTAAGGTCACATACATAGGCTGAGGGGGTACTCCGTATGTGTTCGGAGATAAACTTGTCTCATATTTGCAACCTGCCAATAATACCTTTCAATTTGTCGCCAACTATCGTTTGTACGGCGGCATGTTTTAAGAGACCTTTCCAGAGGGGGTGCTGAGTCGGCTTATGGATTATTTGATGTAACATTGCTGATGGTGAGCTTGTTACTTAGTGAGCGCTGAAATGATTCAGACAATGACGTCCAATCAATATTGTTCGCTAACAGTCTCAGTAGCATTAGGTGTTCTGTTCTTTGATTGGATTGGTGACTGGCTTTGAGGCTGTCAATTGCCACCAGCCTAACAGCTGCTTACTGTTGCACCTACTCAGCCGCACTTGGCTCCATCCATTATACCTATGGTAAGGAGTGATTTCTCCCGATAAATCCTCAGCATAAACTGAAATTTCTAGTAATGTTTTCCCGTATTCTGTCTTCGGCGATCAAGAGGCTCGCGGTCGACAACCCGGCTGATGTGGTGTTCAGCCCTGTGGGCCCAGGGACTCAGCACCTGTGCTCACGATGCCATACGCTCCTCTCGAATGTGATTATGGAGTTCGGCGATGGGACAGGATGTGATAGTCTCGAGATGTCACATTCCTCGTCCATGTCGCAGCTGTCACGCACTCCATGCGTCATCTGCGCCAAGACCCTGCTTCTGTTTGATGCCATGAGGAGACATGTGTCTTTTGAACATAGCCTTCGAGAAAGCCCTTTCCGGGAGTGGAGTTTAACCTGGAAATTTGACTTCGGAAGGTTATCCACGTATCTAGTTATACCTTCTTGATTACGCATCGGCACCTGCTATTCTGCACCGCCTAGCCACATCAAGATATTCTAGTACGGTGAGATGCCACTTAAATTCTGCCACATTTCGGCTGAATCGAACCAGATTCCTCTTTCCAGTGACAATTATCTCCTCCACATCTTCTGTCAACAAATCACAAAAGACCGGAATGGTTGTCGCAACCATCAAAATGATGGTCATGGTAAAGGTGCTGCGGTAATCATCGTTAGTGTTTGTCAAAATTGTGGTAGGCAGGTTGACTTACACCATGCCGGTGGGGAACAAGCAGGTCAAGCTGTTCGCTGTCTCAACATCGAATACTTTGATAAATCCTGCACATCCATCGAGGCAGGTTTTGGATCTCTTGAGAACGGCCTCCTTATGAGGGTGATATTCAAAATTGTCGATGTTGAGAATAATGAATTCGATGAAGGGCCGATGAATAATGTATTGGCCTGCATAGTATCGACCCTTCAACCGAAGAACATTCCACGAGTTGTTGCCAGTGGGGATGCCCTGAATTCGCGTAGTCGGTGATTGTAGACTAGCAGGCGAACTCGAATCAATGCCTGTCATGGAGACATCTTGTGAGGAGTTGGTCAGCAGAAATTCGGGGAGGTTGTGGTAGATGGCTGAATGGTGTGAGTATAGATCTTCTGCAATCCTCAGAAGCCAAGACGCGTAATTTGATTGTCTCGTCCGGAACCTTTCCTTGTCGTCGTAGAAAACACTGTTCACTGTATTGAGAAAGCGCCTAATGGCTGAGTTGGTTGTTATTTGGAAAGCTACCAGTTCTTCCTGACCCCGGATTGAGTTGGACTCTGATGAGTCTGGACAAGATCGTGTTGTGGAATATTTCTCGGTGGTGAATGCTGGATATGGTATCTTGTCTTCGTATCTAGCTATGCCGGACGGTGAAATGACGGATATCTCTGATATGAAATCACATACATAAATGAAAGAGATCCAATACAAGCGACAAAACGCATCAGGAATGTTCTCGGTCTTCGTGTATATCTGCGCCATGCTTTCGCACTTCACAGCTGTCGCATGTGCCCAGTGAAAAGCCTCAGCGATTCGACCGCAGGCTCCCATATATATACTGAGCAGTTAGAAAGTTATCGTACGTCCAGGATGGTGACCTACCTCGCCAGCATACTGCTCTGAGCGGCTGCCATTGACATATCTGCCGAAATGTATCCAAGAACAAGCCTCGATTTGTCCCACAAGTTGGATCTCAGCCGCTCCATCCGTATGGCAGATTCCGATGAAGCGTCGTGATCTGCGGGGCTCTTTTCAAGGTGTACATTAGACCGACCACTTGAGCTCAATAGCGCAAGACAGAGTATGACAAGCAGCAGTCCATATTGTGGCATGTCAATACTGCTACTCTGTCCTTGACCACATACTTCTGTAGCCGTTACCCTTTCGAATATGTCGAGGATATCGCCCTTCAACAGTAGAGGGAAGAAAATATTGACCTCGGCAAAGTACGAGTGGATCAAGTCCCGGAGCTGCGACACAAATTCGTCTGAAGATGAAAAGAATGGTTCTGCATTATCATACAGTCTCCATGAAAGAGGAGGTTGCGAAACTGTTGGAGCAAGGTAATAGCTTGATGGTGGCTGGAAAAATACCTCTGTTGCATTGGTATGTGTTTGCAAGCTTTCCCTATCTTCGCTGGCCTTTGATAGAAACTCCTGTACCAGGGGCCATGCAAAGACATGATTGGCGTTTGCTGTATGCGACAGAGGGATCTGAACTTCAAAAACTGGCTCCTGTGTTGCGGTGTTTGAGTCAGGTAAGACATCTGACTTTCGTCGGACATGTTCGGGCGGACCCTGACTATTAGTGGGCGACGAGCGAAGGTTTCCGTTATGGAACTGCGAAGAAGAAGCCGGTGAAAGTATTCTGTCTTCCAGGGTTTGGATTCTTTCTAGAAGAACCTGGGTATTGTAGTCGATCTTGGGCTGTTTGGCATCACGGTAAACGCAGTCGACATTTTGCGAAGTACAGAGCCCACATCGAGGTTGAGCAGCATCACAACGCGTCTTGCGCATACGGCAATTGACACACGCCTGTATGACCCTTCGTCTATTGGGAAATTGGTTGAATGCCATCCTGCCTATGGCAAACCTTGGTGTTGTTGGGTATCATGTTTAATAATGGCTGAACAGAGAGTGGCGACACTTAGACGGGTATGGGCGGTCAGGGCTGGCAGATGGATAAAAGAGGCTTAGTAGTTTTTTGATGCTCAAAATATTTGGAAGAGGGTTAGAAAAGTCATTCAATGCTTTTTTGAGATGATGTTGAAAAAGGAGTGGAGGAACATATCACAACTAAGAATGATCTGTAGAGGCAGTTTCTCTAGAAAGATACCATGAACGCTTTCGTAACGTAATATTACATGTCGGAATTATGATGGCCTTTTCTACTGAAAAAAGAACTAAATGATGCTATCTGACACTTTATAACCTTACTGCTTACTAGCTGTAAGCTTCGAGTCGTGGCTAAGTATACTGACCAGTGTATCTCGCTTGATGCATTTGTCGAAAGAGAAACTGCTCGCAAGCTCCTCCAACTCGTCCTTCGTCTTATTTCTAAACAACTCGGCCAGTTCCCAACCAACATATTCGCTCATGAGACACTCCCTGATGACACGTTCAAACTGTCGCTCAAAGGTCCAGATCTTGGGATACTTGGTATCTCTGTATTTCTCCGGCACCTCCTCTTTGAGTCCCTGAATGAATGGTTCGTAAAGGTGTTTGACACCATCTTTGTTGACCACGCCCCAAAAGTCAAGACCGAGGCGCTGTTTCTTTTCCACAAAGGGTGCAATGAGTTGCATATATGCTGACTCGGGGTCAAGGTAGACCATGCCTTGGTATCCAATATCCTTGTAGAGCCAGATCGACCAGTTGACGTCTGTTTCTCTGTAGATAGCGAGTTGTTCCTGCAGCAGGTTGAATCGTTTTTTGTTGGTCTTGACGCCCTCTTGCCCCTCCTTGTGCTCATTCTGATAAACGGGGCCAAACTCGCCATTCCAAATGGGAACATTCTTCTCTCTCATGAACTGGACCTTGCGCTCAAAGCTCTTGCGTAGCTTCATGTTTTGATCGTCGGTGCCTTCGTATTGCTCTCCGAGTGGGAATCCGAGAAAGCTATAGTCGTGACAAGCATAGACTGCATTGGGAAGAGGGTTTTCAGGGAAAGCTCGAAAGTCCATCGCGTATGTGTTTCCGTCGATGAAGATCATGTGATCGGGATCAATGGCCCTAACCTCTTTCTCGGCCCTTTCGTACCACTTGATCAGCCTATTGCCATAATAGCCTGCAGGCGTCTTTGACTCGTCGGCCGGTTCGTTGAGTAGGTTATATCCGGCGATAACAGGGTTGCCCTTGTAGTGTGATGCAAGAGCCTTCCATAGCTGAATTGCTCGGTCTTGGTGATCCTTGAAATCCCAGAACGCGGCTCGTGCTAGTCCAGAATCACTGTGCCAGTCTTGGTTCTGTCCTCCAGGGACGGCATGAAGATCTAGGACGGCATAGAGGTTGTGTCTACCGCAAATATCGACACATCGGTCAAGCCAGTCGAACCCTGATTGTTTGAGATTATTGGGGTCCATATCGTCGATGAAGTGACGGTAATTAAAAGGGATACGAATGCAGTTCAGTCCCAGGGACGCAAAGTATGCAGCATCAGAATCTGTGAAGAAGTGGTACAAGAGTCTATCAAAGAAGAACTGAGCTTTTTCTTCCCCGATAACCTCGGCCATTTGTTGTCGGTGCTGGTGTTCATGGCCAGCATATCCGGTAATGAAGTTCTCCATGTTGAGCATACCACCAATGGCGGAGCCTTTCAGGATAACGCGTTTTCCCGAGGGATCAACAATCTTGCTACCCTGAGTATGCAGCATCTTGCAGGATGACGACCTTTGAGAGGTTCCGTCGTAGGAGCCTGAGCCATCTGCGGTTGCGACCATAGTAGCGTGTGTGTGTGTGTGTGTTGGGTGGAGAAAAGGACGATGAACTCAATGGTTGAGACAGGAATAGTAGTCGGAAAAAGGTAAGTATGCTGGGCTTGGGCACATCTTGTTTCCTCTGAGCACTGTAGGTCTTCAACTATATAGTGTGCACTCCTTGAAGTGGGGTGTTGTGCTACGGGCGACACTCCCCGATAGGTTGCCACCACACCAACGCACATCACACATAACATAAGAAACCCCGCAATTAGAGTGGAATATTGTCATTGCAAGTTAGACTTCCGGGTAAGATCGCTCGGTTATGGGGAAATTATCGCCTTGCCATATTCGGATTCGTTTTCCCGCTGTTTGCATATATGAATCATGAATGAGTGAGCTTATTCGCAGAATACAGCGGGCTTGCCGATCACACCCTTATAATCATCCGTTCAGACCATACAAGACCTCCTCCAAGAAGTTCCGATGGTTCGACATCCCCGGGATATCATCTTCCCATGCTCTCAAAACCTGCATGATTCTCTCGCACGCTTCCCTCCAACCCTTCGGCATTGCCGAGTTCAAGAGCCGCGCTGCAAGTAATACCGTTGCGGAGCGTACCAGGGCTCGGACCATGAGCCAGGTTCCATGATGACGATGTAAAAAGCCAGCTTCGTTAATTTCCACATTTAAAACATGATATTCCAATCCCTTTTCGGCAAATTGCCTCCCGGGTATAGGACTTGTCATACCGCGTTCAAGAGCGGCCAGATGGGCCATTACAAATGGCCAATAAAGGCGCTCGAAGAAGTTCACGAGATGTCCTCGGAGGACAAAGCAACATACGTTATCATCAATAGGCGCTGTTGCTATAGACAGCTCGGGCGGGAGAGTATCAGCCCATTCGTTTGCCTGAGCCTCATAAGCTGGTACGACGAGAGCTAGGTTCTGAAGAAAATCGTGATTGGATGTTGATGCGCGATGTAGTTCAAGGACATCGTGGCAGGTCCGACTAGAGAGCCTCCGTAGAGATATCTCAGACAAATAAAACAGCCAAGCCGCGTGCTGCCGACTCGATGCCGTGGTTTTAGTAGATTCGAGAGGATGGGGAGGCGTGGGAAAGAAGGGCGGGTACAGCACGCTCGAAAAGTAAGGCATGCTGAAATCAGGCAGTGATAGTTCTCCACTGAGCTCCCTTTGGGACTTCCAAGCAGACCAATAAACTGCCTCTTGCTGCGTTTCACCTAATTCTGGCATTGGAAGGTCTGATGCGTTGGAGGCACTTAGAGAGTGAGCTCTTTGAAGAAAGGGCAGCGTCTGGCAGGTGGCTAACGCCTGCGAGAAATAACGCCATGCTTCGAACGGTCGAAAGGTGCTCATGAGGAAAACCCCCGACAGAAAGAAGCATTGAGCACTGATGATATCAGATCTGGTCATAAGTATCCCAATTCTCTTTTGCGCCGCTTGAAACAAAGCTTGAGCTTCAAGGTACGGTGCCGAATCTGAGCTCATGTGAAAACTCGCATCAAGTGGTGTAGCAATTTTCCCCAATGCACAGATGAGCAGCATGAGACAGGAAGCAGGTGACCAGTCGATCCCCTCTATAACAACATTGAGAACCGCCTTCCGAGCAGCCGCTTCTTCGAGGATGGGATTTTTGCAATGGACATGGGCGAAGAAGTTATCCAGAAGTGTCTTGACACCCTGGGTATCCAGATCCGCTATGTCGCCTAGCGAGGTGCAGCCCGGGGAATAAGACGGCGATGGTTGAGGAGGGTCGTTTTGAAGGGTTGTGTGGGCTGACATGTCGCGTGAGAGGACGGACCAGAGTAGGAGACTCTCCATCCTTTCTGGGAGGATGCTCCTCAGGGGAATGTCGGTTGTCTCGTCTGTAGGTTCCAACTGCAGGTCCTCTGCCAGGGTTTCTTGAGAAGATGAGGGCTCTTGCGGCTGGCCATTTGCCTGCACGGCATCAACATGTCCTGGGATTTCATCGCGTGGCTCGCGAATCAGCTTCTCCAACTCATCCAATCGTTCGAGAATCTTGAGGCTCGCAGGGTCAAAGGCCGAGAGGTCAACCGGGGACTGAATACAAGTCGCCCCGGTGCTGAGACAATAAGAACATGACGGTTTCTGATTATCGCACTTCGTCTTCCTAGCCCGACAGACCTGACAAGCCGTGTTGGCCCGTTTCCGCGGGTAGAAGGCTGTTCCGCGTGGAGCTGGTCTCTTGCCTGGTCTACGCCCCAATTCGGGTTCATCGGCTGGTGTTTGGGGGGACATTGTGTAGAGCTGCAAATGGGGAGAAGTGGAGAAGTGGTAAACAGATAGTGGATGCTCGCTCGGGGAGTGTCGCTCCTTATACCTCCCGACGCGTGACGCTACCTCCTCCTGGTGCGTGACATAGTGACACCACCTTCAGCTGCCCAAGTGGAGATCCATCGGGGAATGTCGCTCGTATCGACCAGACTGGGGTAAGCTCAGCTCAGCTCGCGCGTATCCCCGCGATCTCCACATTGTGTGACAGGCAATCTCCCCACAAACCCCAGACTAGCACTGGTCTAGACCGCATTCGCAAACCTTAAGCCGATTTCTTTGGCACGACTTTTATTTCGTATGGCTCTTCTTGTCGTGCTGCTATTGATGCTACTATTGACAACACCACGACTACGCAGCCATGAGTCCATGTATATAATGCCCGGCAGTTGACCACCTTGTCATTGTTATCCATCAACAGCTTCTGTCTCAACACTTTGCAAAGAAACAACATCAATCATGGAAGCTTCACGCAAGCATTCTGAGGGTAAAGCAGACCTTGAACTCCACGCTCAAGTCTCTGGAACCGAGTTCATGGACGCCAAATCACACGCTGTCATCGCCGATCACCAAGCCGAGCAGAACCTGACACTCAAGCAGTGCTTCCGCCAACACCCGCGAGTCGTGTGGTGGTGCTTTTACTGGTCAATTGCGGCCATTGGATGGTATGACCCGCGACCTTTTCACAGCGCAGTTTCTAATGACAGAGTCTTATAGGGGGTTCGATGCCCAAATCAACGGCGCCATGATCTCCGTCGCCTCGTTCCGTCGCGATTTCGGGTACGGTCTACTACCGATCGATTATCGAGACCACCACTAATACCATGATAGATACGTTGAGAACGGCGAGGCAATTCTCCCCGCAGACTGGCAAACCGCCTTCAACACCATCAGCTCCGTGGGAGGTTTCTTTGGCGGATTCATGTGCTCCTGGATCTGTGACTACGTAGGCCGAAAGAACTCGCTCGCCATGGCACTCCTCCTTGCAACAGGCGGCACCATCGGAGAGTGCATGTCGAACAGCAACGTCGCATTCCTAATTTCAAAGCTGATTCTCGGCCTTGGCCTCGGCTTCTTCCTCACGTTGGCTCCGTTGGCTACCTCTGAGATTTCACCGGTCGTTCTTCGTGGTATCGCAACAGCCGGAGTTAACCTTGGAATCGCAATTGGCCAATTGGTCTCCAACGGCGTCATAAAGGCTTTCGGCGAGAGAACCGACCATTGGGCTTGGCGTGGTGCTTTTGCTACTCAAGGCATCTTCATCATTTTGCTGGCTGCTGGTTTGCCTTTTGCCCCAGAGACTCCATGGTATCTGGTCCGAAAGGGCAAAATTGACGACGCCAAGAAGTCCATCATCAAGCTTTACGGTTCTGAAGTCGATGTAGAGGCCAAACTCGCTACCATTCAAGAGACTATTGCCGAAGAGCAGGCTGCGTCAACTGAAGCACCATCCTGGGCCCAGTGTTTCAAGGGAACAGATCTAGTCCGAACCATGATCAGCATGGGAGTTTTCGTCTGCCAGCATTTCGTCGGCATTATCTTTGTCCTCGGATACTCAACCTACTTCTTCCAACTCGCCGGTCTCGAAGACTCTCGAAGCTTTGATCTTGGTGTTGGAGTCACAGCATGCGGTGTGTTTGGCAACATCTGCAGTTGGTTTGTCGTCAACTCCTTCGGCCGTCGTAAGGTCTTCCTCTCTGGCATGGGAGCCCTCACGCTTCTCTTATTCCTCATCGGCATTATGGATGTGGTGCCAACCGTGTCTGCCAAATGGGTTCAAGCAGCCTGCACAGTTATCTACGCCTATGTCTACTTTGCGACTGTAGGTGCGATGGCTTTTGCTGTTCTAGGAGAGACAGCCTCGTTAGCTCTCAAGGCTAAGACCATGGCTTTGGCCACTGCTACTCAGTCTGTCATGGGCATCGCCATGAACTTTGCTATCCCGTACATGGTCAATCCTGATGAGGGCAATCTCAAGGGCAAGGTTGGATTTATCTTTGGTGGACTCGGCCTACTTGGCTTTATCTGGGCCTGGGTTTATGTTCCCGAGCTCAAGGGTCGACGATATGACGAGATTGACCATATGTTCCATAACAAGGTCAGTCCACGAAAGATGGGCACTTACAAACTGTAAGAGCTGTTCGTCAATATGGTTGGAGGAGATATGTTTAGCGTGTGTAGTCTCAACCTCTAGTTTAGTGTATTTTCGTCATGATGCCAAGATTGTATCGTCCTGTGCAACATGTTCTGTTGATATATCTTCCCGTGCAAAATCTTATGCCTGTGGTGTCCAACTCCTTATTCAAGCCCATGTGCCACATTGTAACGGAAACGCATATCTGCGGTTAGTGCATACAGTCACTAGTGTGCGGCATCGACGGCCGACGATGCAGTGCAAAGTTCAAAGCATGGGATTAAAGGTGTCAAAAGGACAAGTACACGCAAATATCGATGTAGACAGTGATGAACTAGAATGCTTGTGAAGCTTGTATTGTTATGGCCAAGAGATGAAAGCTGAAGAGAAAGAGCATGGATGAGATGTGCTCTAGTTATCTATGACTTGGAGTGAATATAATGTATGCAAACAGCTACTTTAGTCTTCAAATAAATTAATGGATGCTCAATATAATTATACTCCACTATAAACTCAGCGGGGACAACAATTAAAATGAAATAACAGAATAATACCAATCCCCGCCGGCAGGCTCCTTAGTAAGGGTTATAATTGCAGTGAAGAGACCTATGGGGCTGAAGGTTAGTCCATAACAAGTAATTACAGGTAAATAAATAAAGACTTCTTTGAGCCAATGAGAAACCGCCTTATTTACGTGCCTACCGTCGCCGGGGCTAGATTGTAGTGCAGGAATAATAGTTGTCAAATCCACCAACTACCCATATATGAGGGATGTGATTTGATGGAGGTCAAATCAAAGATGGGCTCGCGAATAAATTAAACGATGGAGTATCGATATCCACTGGATTGGCTTGTTAAAAACTACCATTGGTTGAAAGCAACTCAATCCTTTGGGGGAAGGCTAAGATTGCAGTGCAAATAGGGCGGGAGGCCTACCATGTCGTGAGCTGACTGATGGTGCTGTCAGCGGGGGTTAAAATTGCAGTGAAAAAGCAGAGTGATAGGCCACATTACCACCTTCTACCACGGTCAGGAATACAACAAGATTTATGCCTAGAATGTATGCCACGAAAGAAGTGGTCTGCCGAATAATCAACGTCACATTATAGCCATCCGAAAGCATAGCGTGCACTTTTAGTTTCTGTCTGTTTCATTCTTCAAGCTCCATGTCATCACGAACAACAATAGATGAACGCCTCGTAAAAGTTGCTATCCCAAGAGAAGACTATCGTATACTTTCTGGCCTTCAGATGGTCTAACTTCCACATGAATTCAAGTCGTCTTACGACAGGATAGAACAAACACAGATTGCAAGCTACTACTTCGTACGTCACGCCAGGTGCAGCTTGTAGCCAATAGAAAGGACTTGAACTTTTTAGTGGCTGAATTTTCAGTCTGCCGATAGTTCGACAAGTAGTGGTGGCGGGCCCAGCTGAGGGTTAAAATTGCAGTGCAAAAGGAGAGGCTGAGGGACGCGCAATCAACGCTGGCTTCAACGAGTGTTGAAATTGCAGTGAAATTCCAAACTGGGACGGCAAGAGAGGGTTATGGGTTAGATATTGATTAGATACACTAACTTTAATTTATACTTTCCTTAGGTATTTTGAAATCCCAGGATCAGAATAACCATCGCTTTGGCCCATTATTTCTCTCCAGTCCCTACCCCATGAATGCAGCAGCTAATGGTAAAGCATACATGAGGAGCTCGCTCACCATCTGGAGCTTTCCAGCCGCATTGACTGCACCCTCACTGCCTGCAGTAGCCGACGGGGACGAGCCTCCGTCGCTGGTTCCTGATGCTGACCCTGAGCCAGAACTACTATCACCATTGCCTGCTCCACTGCCGCTGCCGCTGCCGCTTCCACCACTGCCTCCTTTGTTTCCATCATCACCACTTCCGTTGTCACCGGAATCACCACCGCTGCCTGAGCCCTCATCCTTATCTCCATCCCCAGATCCAGATCCAGATCCAGACCCGGAGCCGGAGCCGGAGTCTCCACCACCATCCTTGCCGCCATCGTCTTTACCAGAATCATCACCACCTTTACTACCACCACTCTCCTTTCCATCGTCCCCTCCCTTCTCACCGTCCCCACCTTTGCCATCGCCTCCAGATTCCTTCACAGAATTTGCAAGTCGAATATTCGCGTCCTGAATCTCAAGCTCAACCGCCGTATCGCCAGACTGCTGGACCATTCTGATCTGCTGATCCTTTGCAGCCTCAAACTTTTCAGTAGAAACAGTTTGTAGATCACCCCCAGTACCAACAAGTTCCTTATCGTAAACTGAAGTCTTATCAACCAATACCTTCAGACGTGATCCTGTCGTCTCCTCCATCAGGACTGCGCCCCCGCCAACTTGTTGTACTCTGATGGATAGGACGAGTCTGATGTATTCGCCGAGTGGGATGTCATCGCCTCCTGTTGGTGGGAGATCGCAGGTTGCTTCTTCGTTGGGTGGGGGGTTCAATACTCTTTATATGGTTAGTATGACTGGAAGAGTAATTGGGAAATGACTACTTACAGAACAGTTTGTCCGTCTTTATCCTTGATCGCTGCATAATCACCCAGTTTGGAGTCCTCCAGCTGAACGGGAATATCTTCGGGTACCGAGGTAGGACCTGGCGAGGAACCAGTGGCTGTTGCAGACGCTTTATCCGTGGCTTTATCAGATGCCTTACCACCAGCACCTGAGTCACCGGGCTTTGTCTCCTCCGGCTTCTCATTGCCCTCGGTATCGGTAGGCCCCTCGTAGTTTTCCTGAGCCCCGGTTTCTGTATTGGTATCAGCGTCCTGAGTCCCTTCGGCATCAGCGTCCTGAGTCCCTTCGGCGTCCTCCTTCTTGGTCTCGGTAGGCGCTACAATTCCGTAGGTTTTCTTTTCGGTCGACTCTCCTGGATCCGTGTTAGTTGTGGTCTGAACATCCTGAGTTTCCTGGCTTGTTGTGTCTTGGTCAACGACATATTTCTGAGTTGGGTTGGCCGAGGGGGAGGCAGTAGTGGCCGGTACATCATCTGGCTTGGAACCTGTGGCTTGTGCCTCACCTCCTGATGTAGCCACTTCTTCCGCAGAGGTCTCCTCTGCTGCAGAGTTTAGAGGAGCCTCCGTAGCAATCACTGGGGCCTCGGCTTCTGTCTGTGTAGCTTCCTCACCATCTGTTTGTGTGTTCTCACCATTTGTAGTAGGGACCACTTCTGCAGCAGAGGTCTCTTCTGCAGCAGAGTTTGAGGGAGCCTCTGTAGCTATTACCGGTGCCTCGGCTTCTGTTTGTGTAACATCTTGATCATCGGTCTGTGTGTTCTCACCATTTGTTTCTGTCTCAGCAGGGCCCTCGTCCAGAGTTTCAGTGGGACCGACGTCGGTTGCGGTGGGAGCAGGTTCGGGCTCAGAGGACAGAGGTTGATCGGTGGGCTCCGGCTGTTCCGTATCAGCAGTCTGGGTCTCTACTGGCTCGTCTGGTATATCGGAGGGTTCTGGGGGGTCTTCTACTGCGGTAGGTTCTGGGGTAGGTTCATCCGCTGGCTTTCTGGCATCCGAGGGCGCGGGTTCGTCTATCGTTATAGTAGGTGCATCTCCGGTATCTCCTCCAGTATCCACTGGGCTCTCTTTTGAACTCGTTAGTGATATTCCGGCCACATAGGCTAAAGACGGCGACACCTCTGCGGGTTCAATATCTTCAAATGGGATTCGTTGCACTGACCTTCTGGCGGGGGTGCTGAAGGCTCCACGACAGATGGATCTGGAGCATCAGTCGCAACAGGCTCGGCCACTGTATCGACCGCCCCGTTATCTGTTGGGAGAGGATCTGTCTGACCAAATCCTCTATTCACCAGGAGACCCAGAACGAGTCCTTTAAGCAATTGCATGCTAATAGTAGGGTAAACTTGATGGTAGGTGATAGACTACACAGTAAGCACTGTAGAGCAGTGTCGGGAGAGTATGAATGTTGCCATAATCGAAAATGCAACCGTGGCATTTCTTTATATGCGCTTGCAAGCTCTAAGCTTCGCTTCCCCTCTTCACATCTAGACCTCTGATCGTGGCTTTGACAACATGCAGCCATGCAGCCACGGAGCTGGGAGCCTGCGCTAGTAGCTGGAGCTGAAAATACGCATTCTCTCTACCCAATATGCTTTGCGGCTCATCAGCCTTATGGGTCTCTTGGCAACGACCAATTGACCCAAACCAGACAGCTTTGGGAGCTTTTAGGCGAGGCAAAACGCCATCTACCTGGTAAATACCTCCCTTGTAATAAGCTACTGCGGGTAAAACACAGAAGAGGTTCGCAATTCACAGGTTCAGGTAATTTACTGTGAGACACTTGAATCAATGCAATACTATCATGCTCAGACAGAATGAAATGGCATGAGTGATTGCCAGGTTTTCGGCTGGTCCATCTGCCGGTGGAGGCTATGGGACGCCAAGGACGCCACGTCGAGTCTAGGCTGAATCTCTAAATACAAGGTTAAAAAGCTCTTCCAGCGGCAACCTCCAGGTGCTGGGATTTATTATTATGATCAAATACGTTATCATGACTAACAGTAACGCCGCCTGGCGCCGCAAACAGAACAGACCAGTCATTAGCGTTGTTTTGGATCACCCATTGGTACTTCGGTGTCCCAGCAATCATACGCTAAAAATAATTCCTCCACCCCTTCCGTTACCGGACGGAGAAGGGAGGTTTTCAACCCTGGAGCGCTAGCCCGACTTCAATAAGCTTTATCTGGACCTGGGACAGAGTTTCAATACAGCCTGCCTCCTGTCAGTATTGAAGCTTGTTTGTTGGTTGGAAAACCGCTAGCTCTGCACAGCCTGTTTGGCTCGAATGCCTGCAAAATGGCAGTCTTCCTGAAACTTTAGCCGATTGACATTCTCCGGTTGGCCTGGCCAGGCAAGCGAGGTCACAGTTCTCAGTCTCAGGCAGTATCCTAACACAAGGCATCAGTACTTACTAACATATCGACCGCTAAAAGACAGTCCATATCATAGCCAGTCAGGACAATCCACAGCTGAGCTGCTCGGCCCGCAAGATCTTCCTGTGGGTCAGTTAAAAGATAGCTCGAGTAATTATTCAAGAACCTCACTGCATTGGACACCAAGTCATTATTGGTTGTATACAATAAATCAAATCGTTTCGTAATTAGCTGCGATCCTCCACATTAACTACTTCTCCTCAATACTTCCAATCTCTGCATGTTCCCCAATAACCTTCTGGGCCTTCTTCCACGAATCATCCTCCGGGTACAACTGGCTCCTTAGATAAGCCCAACTCACTCGCTGGACAGCCGCCAGCCTTTCAGGACTCTCGTCCTGACACTCCAAAGCATCCCAACCGCTGATACCGCCAAAACCATGTTTTCCTTCTGTGATCTTGAATGACGCCTTAGGGCCTGGGGATAGCAGGTAAGGGTCCTGGTGCCAATCGGCTCCCCTGCTGGTCAGGTGAGGGCTGATGTCTTGGTCACCCCAGACGATGAGGGAGGGTGTGGTCATGGTGTCGAACTTGGGGTCGAAGAAGGAGAGCATGTTGCGTCCAGCTTCAGAAAGATCGTCGCCACCGCTTCCAACAGCGCCAAAGACAACGCCGGCCTTGATGCGCTTGTCGGCTGTTTGTTGCTTGGCTCCATCGCGAGGGTCAGTGTTGGTTGCACCCATAAGGATACTAGCTGTCAAAGATCCAAGAGAGTGACCAGCAATAGCAATCTTTGACTTATCAAGTCTGCCTTTGAGAAGAGGGACAGTCTTCTCGATGGTGTCAAGACTGTCAAGAATTCGAACCATGTCCTTGACACGCTCGTCCATAAAGAGCTCTCTGATACTCTCAGAGTTAAGCTCAAAAGCAAGTTGTCGAGAGCTCAAGTGTGTAGGCTGAATGACGACAAAACCATGGCTGGCCCACCAGTCGACGAGTGGTCCGTAACCCTTGAGGGAGGAAAGGTAGTTGCTGGGGCCATGGCCGTGGGAGAGCAGAATGATAGGAAGACTTTCGCCGGTGGCGGGGGCTGTGACTTTGATATCTAGATCGACTCTGCGGTCTTTGGCAGGGATAGTGACGGGAGTAAAGGTGAAGATGGGAGAGGCAGAGTTGACGGGGATGTCGGCTGCACCACGAATGAGGGCGGGGTTGGGGAACTCCATTTTTGAGATGTTTGTCGAAATAGTTGTTTGCTTTAATGAATGCAAGAGATGTAATTGTAATTGTTCTGATTTTCTTCCTTCCAAAGACATGCTGACAGCTCAACTTATATCCAACAGAGCTCCTCGCGATATGACGATGAAGGTGTCTTGGCCAATCAGAGATCGCTTTCCTAAAGTGGTATAGCGATGTATTTGCGCTCTATGATTGGCTTTCTTTACGGAAAGCTGACCTGTGCCGTGAATCCACATCGCGGACAACTGCACTTGTCCGATATTAGCGACTGCTTATTCACGTTGGAGTTAACGCCGATTGTGAATCGTAAATACCTTGTTAAGACCGTTGTTTCTTTCGGCTTTAATCAAACTGCATAGGTACCAACTCCTCCAGCCTCACGGGTTTCCATCCAGGTTGGTGAGTTGCAGCTATTACTAGTCTTCCCATGTCCATCACAAGCTCCTCTATGAAATCCAGATGAGTAATCTCCGCGGCTGTCAACTTGCGGATGGGAATTCGTCGTATGACCTGCGCAAAGTCCTCTAATCGCTCCAAGTCGCGCAAAACAGGGCTTGTCTTGGTGTTCGAAAGGGCGACCGAGAAGATGGTTACAATGGCAGTCATGGGATAGAAGATTATGATCCTGAGATTTTACTGTTAGACATCTTCTAACGAACACGAAGGGGTGATTCAAATTCACCGAGAAACGTACCAGAAACACTCATGTGCTAAGGCAGGTAGAGCCTTTTCCAAATAAGTGAGAGTCGACTTGGAGGCATCGACCAAAAGCTGGAAGTTTGCAGCTTGGCCATCATCCGGCATGATGGAAGGACTCAGGTTCGTGGCGAATATTCTGCACCGAGCTTTGTGAATAAGGGTGATACAATGGTGATACGATAGACGAAGCATAATAGCCTGAGTATTCGTATGGGCGTCGACAGGCGTTTGCTCCAAGAAGGACAACGTCGGTCGGTGGTTGACAGGTAGAGTGAGACGCCACATCTCCAACTCTTCATCCAGACACCGGATTCGTCTTAGTACCTCAGCCTCCGGTTGCGTCAATGCACTCATGGAATAGAGGTCCTCGTAAATTTGGGACTTCATTTTAGATAGCCGGAGATCCCACGGATACAGCGGTACAGTACTGTAGTTGTGGTTTGAGGTGCCATTACTGCTCAAGATATTGGAGCTTTGCATTTGAACATAGTTGGCCGGTAATACCAAGTTGCAATGGTTATCGTTGATGGCAGGGGGCTGGTTTATTCTGTGCGTGAGGTCTTTGTCGATGCAATAGCAGACCCAGAAGAGATCGCGGATGTGGTGTGCGAAGTTGTTCTTGTTGTATAGTTCGGTTGTTTGGGGAGATACATGGGCTCTAAGTCTGAATATCAGACGCATTGTTATTGGTACGAGGAAGGCCGCGGACTGCAGATCGCTCATGAAATATTTGTATATGATCTGCGTTATCACATTTTGTTAATATATGGATCTTATAAATAGAATTGTGGTGCTCACCAGCATCGACAACGCTTCAAGTCCATCTACTGTCATTTCTCGTAATATTATCGGAAGGGAGTCCTCTAGTTCGAGGGCATAGTTCTCATATGCATACCCACTCTCCGACATATCCTTGTCACTGTTATGGCCAAAGATGTCACTTGTGAGTATTATGCCATACACGCAGGCTTTGGCACTGCGCACACCATGTTCGTTGCCATTGCCTTCTGCATAGGCAAGAGGGAGCGTCTGCCTCACAAACCGATCGAGACTCAATAACGGGAAGACCAGAAACTGCATCGATGAGCAGAATGTCATGGCTATTCTCTTAACGCTCTCAAAAGAAGGCAGCTTCGGACTGTTCTGATGCTTTACCGACGGGGAGTTGGTCGTAGAAGGATGATGGGTTTGCCACGGGCGCTGAAGCTTATCGAGAATGGTGGGCGACATTTTTGATCCTGCTCTCTCTTCGATCCATTGTTGACCACCGTCACTGAAGAGCGGCAAACCGTTCAAGAGACAGAGGCCCTCGAGATAGTTTTGGTTGCGCTCTGTGGGAGGATTGCTTCGGGAGGCTGGTGGTGCATATTCTACACAAATATTCAGTGGCGTGTTTACGGCAGAACTTAAAGACATCTCGAAAGATTCTAGCAACCTACCGGTATCGTGATTAAAGCCCACTTGAATAAGATGGGGTTGTAGGTTTGATGGTTCGAAATTCTGAGGGGACAAGTCCTTGGTTCTATTTCTTTGTGTTACTTACGCCCTCTTAATACTTTCAAAACTACCCAGGGAGGGATATTTCGCGAAAAGACATTCAATAGGGATAATGAAAAGGGGTAGTCCAGATAGGAGTTTAGTTACTTTGGTACAGAACCTGCTGTCCTCGCTGCTTGTTTATATGTACAGGTGAGGCCACGATGTTGACAGTAATCACATCGCGGCAAGGCCCTATCACACTGAATCTAAACACAAGTCAGTTTAGGACTGCCGATGTAAGTGGCCAACGCCAGAAAACAGCTGTGTTGTCTTCTGCACGGTCACTGTTGGGCTATACCTTTTTCTTGCGGCATGAGTCACATGCTTTTGGCTTCCGACCTCTTATTGATTCCGACATGACGGATCAACGGGACGACTCCTTCAATATGTCATTATGTTTGTATTGATTCGTTGTTGCAAGGGTCTCGGCAACTTTTTGCAGTTCTAGTGCCTAGGCCTGAGGAACAAATATTGAGAAAAATATCAGTGACATCACTATTACGTAACCCTCAACACCCGGAACGGAGTCGGAGATTACATAAATATCCCTATTTTTATCACAGTATTTCCTAACAAGAAAAAAAGAGCTGATAGGTTCCACTGAGACGAGCAGTCTTGTTCAAAATTGCTTTAGCCTATGATCTGTGTCTTGGTCATTTTAGCAGTTGTAAGCTGTAGCATTCGTGATATCAATGGAACGATTTCGAGAATCGCTGTATAATGAATCAATCGACCGAAGATAATTGCAACTGCCTGGATCTCCATTTAGTTATTGTGGCATCGGTATGAAACGACTCGTAAAAGGGTAAGAGGCTCGATCAATTCCTCCAAGCTAGATAGGTATCGCGTCTATACCGGGATCGGCTTCTGCTACATGCACTAGCGGGCACGGGGGTGTTGCATACAGTTAAAACCCTTATATGTGCCGGGGCCGGTGCATGTAACAAAAGGCCGCCGGGATTCACCCGCTGAATCAGCGGGAAATGCTTTGAAATCCCTGCGTCAATGACAATTGTTCAGCTTGAGCTCCATTTAATAACTCCTTCGTGGAAGAAATATGCCGAACTCCGCCCCATAGTTTGGGCAATCGTTTAATTACTATCACGACAGTGATGTTCTAACCACTATATAATAGAGCGATGTTCCGCCTTCTTACACTTCTCTTCACTATCATCTCTAATACCATAAATAAACCAGATATCCACCCACTTCATTCAATCCCACGCTATCAAAATCGCCCAAACAGGTACGAAGAAGACAGTCGTTGTCATTGGCGCAACCGGCCTGCAGGTAAACTTCCATCTTCACCTTGAACGATACTGGACACCATTGACTCTTCATAGGGCGGTTCTGTCATTCGAGAGCTTGCCAAGTCACTTGACAAGTACACCATTCGTGGTTTGACCCGCAACACATCCTCCTCCAAGGCTCAAGACTTAGCAAAGCTCGGTATTGAGGTGCAACAGGCCGATATCGACGACCCCGAGAGTCTTCAACATGCATTCCAGGATGCCAACATCATCTTTGCCATGACTGATTTCTGGCAGCACATGTCTGGTGAAAAGGAAGAAGCTCAGGGAAAGTCCATCATGGACATCGCTGCTGGCCTGCCAAGCTTGGAGCACATCATCTGGGCTGGTCTGCCTGATGCCCAGAAGATCTCCAATGGCAAGTTCCCACATGTTTATCATTGGCAGAGCAAGGCGGCTGTAACGGACTACATCCGCACGGAGAAACCTGATCTGTGGAAGAAAACAACCACTGTGTTGTTCCCAAATTACTTCGAGAACTGCCTAACTAAGCCTGGTACCTACTTGCCTATTAAGGTTTGCCTTTCACCGATCCCTTATGATCTTGATGATATATGTTAACATTGCGAAACAGCAAGCAGATGGGACGTATTTGAGGTCCTTCGTGCTACCTGAGACAACTCCCCTTCCCAACGTGGCCATCTCTGACACGGGCAAACTGGTTCAATACATTCTTGACTACCCTGAAGAATTCCTTGAGAAGCAAATCGCCTTTTACTCAGAGGCAATTTCCGAAGGCCACAAGATTCAATCCATGGCTTCTGGTAACCTCCCATCGCAAACCTTCCCGTCTAACACCCGCTGACCGTTCGCAGCATATGATATCGACATTCGCTACCACGAGATAACTACAGAGGAGTTCAAGGGAATTCTCAAGAAGTCTAACATGAACGATATGACTGCTCTGGACTTCACTGAACAGCTCCTAATCTTCCGAGAGTGCGGCATGATTTATGAGCGACCTGAGTTCATACAGGCTAACAAGGTATGAGCCTCATTCACAGTTGTTAAACGCACACAACTTTCGCAAACTTTTTTTTGATCATACTAACATGACATTCTTCTCTAGCTTCCTGGCCTTAAGTTGACGACCTGGAAGGAATTCCTAGCTGCCAACGATTTGCTCTCTCAGATGACTTCGGTCTAAATCTAAACGATACACTGAAGTGGATCAAGTGTATAGATAGAGAATGGATTGCATTGCATATAGACAATACGGAATGAATAGAAGACACTATCTTTGCTTATGAATTCAATATTCGAGATAATCACGAATTTCCCTTGGGGTGTATGGACTCAGTAAGGTGCTGGGAAGAGATGAGAAGTTACAGCAACAAGTTAGTAGGCCGCTTGTTCATCCTTTAGCAAGTACCCGATGCACGACTTTCTTCGATCGTGAAAACCCAGTACTGAGCTGTGGTGCTGCAATGGCAAATCTTATGGTTTATTTGACGCTACTCGCTACAATTCTTGCTCACCGGCCACTATGGTGTATGTCCTGATACAAACTTCATACAAAACATGGCGTATGGCGGGCGAAGTCCAGCCACAGATATGTGACTTGATATGTTGTAGGTGCAGGATTAGTCCTACACTGCTAAATTCCAAAATCAAGTGTTGTACTCCGTACCATTGATTTCATCTACTTTACAGGTGGTAGAGTCTTGAATTTCGAAAAGTGGACCAGCGTTGGGGTAGACTCGACTCCAGTGGGCGATGACAGCCAAGGTTTTCAATTGAATATAGCACTATTTCAAATTGAAGTACTCAAAATCAAAGCAGTCCCATCCAGACAAGATTCCAAGTGGCAACATCCTATTCCTGGAGTAAAGGATGTCCTTCATTCTCCTGATGCAACGCCTGGCGCTTCATACTCTCCAGAACAAGCTGCTTAACATTGGGCTCATGAACGGTGGTGGTGAAGAACAGGGAATACAACGAAGTGAAGTCCCAAGCACGAAGTCTCTTCCACATGAGATGCATAGCAGTTGGGCCCAGTGGGATGAAGTTGGGGAAAGCGTAGTGAAAGAAGAAGACTTGGTGATCCTTGTGGTGGTGGGAGCGATTAAGCCCAGACTGTGCAGCTATGTTAAAAGTTGCCAAGAGTTCAATCGTGGTTGAAAGACTTACCAGAGAGATTCCAATGGTATCACCAGTGAACTGGGTATGACATTAGCCAATATTATCATAAGGTGGTTGTGGAAACTTACAATCTTGTCATTCCAATGAAGGACTGAGCTTCCAGGGAAGTGGCCCCCAAGCTTCACCATGTTCACACCAGGTAGAATAGTCTTGGTTTCACCTTCTACAAAGATTCTCCTACCTTCAGTGTCTTCTCGGTTCAGCCACTCCTGATCCTCGTGCGCAAGATATACAGGACAATCAAATTCCCGTGCCCACTCCAAATGCGTGCTGTAAAAGTGAGGGTGCGAAATGGCAATGGCCGCAAGAGCGCCCCGAGAATTGATGAAGTCAATAGTCTCCTGGTCGAGCAAACTGATGCAGTCCCAGAGAATATTTCCGGCCTCGGTCTGGATGAAGATTGCGCGCTGTCCGATGGCGACTTGCGGGGTGGAGAAGATTGACCAGATGCGGCTGTCTTTGTCGTCTTGTTTGAACTGGTTTTTGTGCGTGGCTTGGAGCTTCTCTAGAGTGGTCCAGGATTGTCCGGATGGTGGAACAAACTGTCGGGGTTCCTGGACTAAGTTAGCATGGTTGTTGGCGTATTGCAAGAGGGGGTTAGATACGTTACACATGCGACATGTCGCTGGTTTGTCGTCGAAGGGAATGTCATACTGCGTACCGCAGGTGACACAGAGACAGAGATTGTTGGAGTTCGACATGATAGTTGAAGTGATATTACACAAATACCCGTAGATTGCTTGATGGTTGTTGGTTGATTGAATACATGTCCGACAGCGATATCACGATCATTTTATGCTCCAGCGGTCAGCCCTATGATGTAAGATTATCCCGATTAACTAATGACTTCTAATGACTCCATCCCAGCACTCTCACCTCTGGTCGTCGGTCTTTGCTCTTTACGTAGTACTAACACAACCTTAAATCCACCGTTGAGCATGACTCAGCGGGAAATTCACCTTAGTTGAACAGATCTGTGGGGGCTACTTAGCTTATCCCGAGATCTGCACATCGAGAGTTACCCTTGCGTTTAGGTTTGGAATCTTAGGTCGTGTCGGTCTTTGAATTGTCCCGAAGACCAGATCATTTGTCAGATATCAATTAAGAATGTGCTCCCATTACTAAATCTTGATTGTAATCATGGACGTGTTACTAAGTTGGCGCCAAAGTCGGAGAATGACAATGGATCAGAGGCCATGTGATGAGACTCAATTCCAAAGTAAGTCTCTCAAAACATCATTCCGTTCGAGAAAATACTATTAGAAGACAACTATACCTATGGGAAGACAGTAACAGGCTTCTTCGTGCTACTCGTCACCTCTGATTTGGACATGTAGGTGTGCGCTCTTAAGGGTGGCACTCCAAGCTACAACGCTACTTCATTATATACTCCTATCAGATTTCAGAAAACATAGCACAAAGAGCGAAAGGCACTAGTCAAATCATTTTACTTTTTGGTTTCCACCCTCTAATCTTTTCATCTTCTTAGGGTTACCCATCTAATCTAGTTCTTTCCAAGCTCTTGAGCACGGTCAGCAGCAGCCTTGACAGCCTTGTCAACAATCTCCTTCATCCCCGAGTTCTCAAAGCTCACAAGAGCAGCGTGGGTGGTACCGTTGGGGCTGGTGACGTTCTTTCGCAGCTGAGATGGCTCCTCGGAAGACTCAACAAGCATCTTACCGGCACCGAAGCAGGTCTGCTTGGCGAGGCGGGTGGCCTGCTCCTCGGAAAGACCAAGGCCGATACCGCTGGAGATGAGATGCTCGACAAAGGCGAAGAAGTAGGCGGGGCCGGAACCTAGCAGAGAATTAGTGAATGCAGTGTGACTGTGCTTTTGGCGACTTACCTGAAATGCCAGTGACAACGTCGAGGAGCTCCTCCTTGTCGACCCACTCAGTAGCTTTGCTGACACTGCCCAGCAGAGCAGACGTCAACTCCTTCTCAGCATCGGTCACATCCTCAGCAGCGAAAAGTCCAGAAGCTCCCTCGCCGACCAGAGCAGGCGTGTTGGGCATGACGCGAACAATAGCAGGCGCCTTGCCGCTATCGCCCTTGAACCACTGCGCGATGCTAGCAAGGGTAATGCCAGCAGCAATGGAGATAACGACAGGCAGACTATCCCGTCCGGCCCACGCAGCGCTGAGCTCCTCGCACACACCTTTGGCAACCTGGGGCTTGACAGCGAGGATGACGACGTCGGAATCAGCAGCGGCCTCCTTATTGTCGGCGGTGGTGCGCACGCCCAGCTCGGCCATCTTGTTGCGGTTCACGTCCCAGGGCTCGGAGACGTAGATGTTCTGCTTGGAGATGTTCTTTGCGAGGAGACCACCGATGATGGCGGCGGCCATGTTGCCGCCGCCGAGGAAGGTGATCTTTGCGTCTTGTAGTGAAGGAGTCATTTTGTTGGTGAGGGATGTGATGAGTGAGATGTGGTTTTGAAGATGCGGCGGTTATTGAGGGTGGGTTTTTGTTTTATCGTGGGGTTGATTGATTTGATACGTAAAAGTTTGGGCACCCCGCATCGGATTAACCCTGCGCTACCCTTTTAGCTCTGGCTGTGAGCGATAACGGCCTTGGATGACTGGACATTTGATGTTTCGCGATAAGTCTTGATAACTTTACACCGGGCTTCTGGCATTGGAGAGGATATTAATAAAGTTTGTGATTGTCGTTCTTTGAAGGTCTGTGTCATGAGTTGCCTTGAGATGTCATTACCGTCGTTTGGACGTCCACAAGCGGCAGAAACTTCTGTCTTGCAAGACCTCGCGCATCACGCGCTGAGTATAATCGTTTAATTACTCTTATGCCATTTCCCTTTGCATGATGACTCCCCTCACTCTCATGACACATCCTTGTGTCAACTTCTTCTCAACCCCACGCCTCTCGCTTAAAGCCGGCATTGGGGAAATCCACTGATAAGATAAGGCTGTAGAGATAAAGCAAGTCAAATTTGATCAAGTGCATAACGATAGTATGCAGGGTCATATAACTTCTCGTGAATTATCGTATAGTATTGCATAGATGTATGGGGAGCAACGAACTTTGATTCCAAGTAAATATGTAATTCAAAGAGATGAAACAAGTGATGGTTGCCATGACAATTGACCTTTTCAACAAAGATTATCAAAACGACTACACTACATGAGCACCGCATTCATGGAAATGAAAAACCTAAAACTCTGGAAAACAAAACCCGACGTAATATTAGATTACTGTGATTCACCGGTATCGTTTGGATATATATTTGATAAGAGTCTTTGAAATAATCATAACAGGATGATGAATCCTAGGGTAGGTAGCTGCAATGACGTCACTCACTTGATCACAATAATCATTGCAATATTGATTTTGGATAACTCAGTTGAGACGCAAGCAAGTCCATGCATTATTTCTTCATTTATAAAAGAAGACGAGAAATAATTTTGTCATTCTGTTCCCTTTCATCGGGCCATATCTCATAGGATCCCTTTACAATTGGCTTTTGCTAAGGGAACTTGCGGAACATATCCGCAAGCTTATCGATAGGCGCCGTCATAAGACCCATGACCGTTTCAAACGGTGGCTTCTCTCCCGCACTGGGATGACTCCGGGTCGGCACGAACTGCTTCGTCCTCGCAAATGAAGCGGCCAGAGACTCGCTTTCTTCGGCGTGGGCCTTGAGCGCTTCCTCAAGAGCTGGCAGATCACGCTTCTCTTCCTCCTCGATGTGCTTCTCCAACAAACCCCAGACTTTCTTCAGGTGCGGTATGTACGCCGGGTCGGTGGACTTGAGGTTTTGGAAGACTTTTAGTAACACCTTGACCTATGGGGTGTTAGTGAACTGGTAGATAGGGGTGGGCATGGGTTCATACGTCGTGGTGCTCCTGGCGATCCTCATCTGCTAATTGTTTGCCCTTGTCGCCCATGTATTTCTCCATCGCAGGGTAGATAACGAGTTCCTCGCCAATTGAATGGCGCGCTAGCTCCCAGACAAATTGGTTGCCGAAGCGCTGCTGGTGGTCATGGTCGGTGGAGTTGACTACTTCACTGTAGTATTCTTTTAGCTCGCGGTGGTCCTTGACAATGGCGTCTGAAACTGCCGACATGGCTGCGATTTGGAACCGAACGGGACTCTGCTGAAGGCGGAAATGTCTAGGTCGGATTGCAGCTCGGAGCTGAGGTGTGAGAATTGCACGGATAGATGACATTTTGATAAAGATGTGGATATTTTCAATTGTTGTAGGAATATGGTAGCTTTACAGAATGTTCAATAACTCCTGCCATCCTACGAGTAAAGCGTCTATATATAAGGATTCATCATGAGAGCGTGACGGGAAAATGAGAGATGTGGCTTATGCGAGCGAGCATTCACTGCTCTTCTTGACGTGAAAAATGTCACAAATGACGGACTTCAGAGTAAAGTGCATGCCTGTGATGCGACTGACGATGCACACCAATTGACCAGTAACAACCCAGTATATCATAATCTCTTGCGCATGATTTGTCTCACCTCTGAACCTGCAGAAGCTCTGTCATCTCACGGGTGAATAGCTCCGGTCGCATGGTCGACGGGCAGCACCGGTCTGTCTGATAGGTAATTGTCGCTGCATTACGATTTGTGATGCACAGTGTGACACACCAATCTTACCCCGGTTATGCGGCTTCGGATGAGGAAGAAAGTTTAAGTAGATCGGAATCGCAATCGAAATCTTCCCCATGTCAACGGTTCGGCGGTTGGACGTTTAATTGGGCGCATTCCAATGATGAAAGGATGAAACTCTCCGGCGATGGCTTAATCCTTGTGTGAACAGTGAACGGAACCAATGCAACGGCGAAACAAGGAACGCAGTGTTTCTTTGATGCCTGTTAAGTATTATAGGGAAGACATTGACTATATGTTCAAGGCACAGCGATCGGAGAACTCAATTGCGCCGACTTTTGCAGAAAAAAACATAAAAAAGAAGAAAAGAATTGCCAAGATTACGCCATCATGCAGTCACAAGTACGACAACGACTTTAACCTCCCCGGATCAAACCCTCATATGCGGCTAGTCCCACGCCAGATGCCGTGCCCACTCCCCGCCGGTGATACAACCTTGCAATTTTTATTCCCAGAGTCATAATGTCATTGACTTTTTGGAATCAATTGAGACACTGATTTCTTTCCATGGTACTCACTCGCCTAGACCATGCAATTGGGATGATCGCTATGCAACGGAGCGATTATGATGTCTACTCCGCATCTCGATTGTATGACGGAACTATTGATAATGTTTCTAGTACGCATCATAGTGGAGCTGCCGTGTAAGTCAACGTCAACGTCAACAGCTGTCGCAGAGTTGTAAATAAATGTCCTGAGCTGCACCTGCAAGAAGATTCCTTTTTTCTTCTGTAGACTTCATCCACCTGTTAGACATCATGACAATGTCCCCAAACTCCTTCTTGCGAAGCGTAGCTCTGCTCGCTTTTGCACACAACATCAACGCCGTCCCTGTGGTTTCTGAGGCTCTCACAACGGTCTCTTCCGCCGGAGTCGTGCCGTCAGCAATTCCCTACAGCGACGTCACTTCGCACGGCCCCTACAAGGGAACGCCTACCACCACTGGCGCTGTGTCGACGACAATTCTGGCGTCGGCCATTGCTCCTGGACCTCCTCCTCCAGGCTCTTATGACTACCCTGCCAATGGCAAGCTCAACGCTCCCCAGCCTGCGCCCTACACTCCCGATGGTGGAGTAGGCACAAACGGTTCTGCGCCCGTGTACCGCGTGCAGAGCGACTTTGACTACCAGTCTCTTGCGCTCGCGCTGTACCAGGAGTGGATTGAGCTTGACCTCTTCCGCTGGGGTCTGGCCACCTTCTCCAAGGAGGAGTTCGACGCTTACGGCATCAACGAGGAGGACCGCTTCCTTATTGAGTACATGGCTCGTCAGGAGATTGGCCATGCTACTGTCATCAGCCACATGCTCGGCCCCGAGGCCCCTAAGCAGTGCACGTACAACTACCCCGTGTCCAACGTTCCCGAGTTCATCGACTTCAACCAGAAGCTCACCCGCTGGGGTGAGTCTGGCGTCTACGGCTTCCTGCCCCATCTCAACTCTGGTCCTGCCGCACAGCTGTTGCTGCAGAGTATCACCATTGAGGCTCGCCAGCAGATGATCTTCCGCCAGTTCGGCGGTAGCTTCGCTATGCCTGAGTGGCACACACCCGGTATTCCTCAGAGCTGGGCCTGGACTCTTCTGGCTCCTTACATCTCCAGCTGTCCCGCCGACCAGACCCGTCTTGTGTGGCAGAACTTCCCCTCGCTCAACATCCTCAACCAGCCCAACCCTGCCCGCATTAACGGCTCGGCCGTCTGGAACGAGACTACCGGTGGATACGCCAACACCCTCTCTACCAAGGATATCAAGAAGAACGAGCTCTGCGTCAACGCGACCGACAAGGCCATGGACTGCAAGGCTGCTATCACCCAGAACCGCACCATCCCTCTGTCCTACCCCGGCCGCCAGGTCTTCCTGAACTGGGACGCGCCCGGCATGGCCGTTGGCCCCAACAACAGCTACATCACTTCGACCAACGTCAAGGTGCCCAAGTTCGCCGCCTGGGTCTCTCAGCTCAACGTCACATACTCGCCTCTCCAGAACATCAGCATCGAGGACAGGACTGCTTACACCATCCAGCCTAATGTTTCCACCTGGGCTGGTGACCCTGCCATCAACGGAACCATGTTCCTTGCTCTGACAGACGTTGATCTGTTTGTCACCCCATACAACTTGACTATGATCAACCCGCATGTCGCTGCCCTGGCTGTTTACCAGGCTGGTTAAATGTTGCACCTTTCAATATGAAGATTTAGTATATACCGCTAGGAGATAATGGTTTGGTGGATGGTCTTGGTATGATATGGCCAATGACGCTTGTTATATAAATCTATTCTACATAGTTGTATCACGATTTAATGATATCACAAATATTTACTTAAAAGTCCTCGACGGAAAACTCAATTGTTTGAAAACTAACTTTATCTTAAATATCAAAATGCTATAACCAATTCCAATCTCAAAAGCACTTTAACTCAGATATCATCATAGCTATACAATCCCTCTTCCAGTCCCTTAATCTGGAGAGCTAACAACTTGGAGAAATACCGACACATCGCCAGGTTACCACCATGGTACCAGAATCCAGGATGTCCACTCTTCTGCCAAATCGTCCTCATCTCGCCCTCGTCGTTAAATCCCCACACATCACTGCACTTATCCGCAATCTCATCACCAAACATCATCCTCGTCTGGGTGCGCATGTTCTGGTATCCCGTGGCAAAGACAATCTCATCGGCCTCCAGCTCCGTGCCGTCCGCAAAGCGAAGACCGTGGGGCAGAACGGTTTCGATCTCTTGGCCGTGCTTCACCTTGATCTTGCCGTCGGCGATGAGCTTGGAGGCGCCCACGTCGATGTAGTAACCTCCGCCGCGCTGGAAGTACTTCATCAGCAGGCCGGCGCCGTCGGGGCCGCGGTCCACCTTGAAGCCCGCCTTATCGAGACCTTCGAGGATCTCCTTGTCGCACTCGGCTTGCTTGTTGCAGGTTTCGACAGCGAGAGCTTTGAAAACAGGGGTGGGAAGTCCGTGGACGAGGAAATCGGCGTCGTCAACCTGGGGACCGCCTTCGCAGTAGACGCCCTTGAGGCCGATATCGGTGATGGCCTTGGAAGAAACAACGTGTGTGCTGGAGCGCTGCACCATGGTGACGTGGTAACCCTTCTCGAGGAAGTCCTGAGCAATGTCGTGTCCAGAGTTGCAAGAGCCTACGACGATGGCCTTCTTGCCCTGGCTGTTATCCTTGGCTCCGGAGAATTCAGAAGAGTGGCAAAGACGATCGCCCTTGAAGTCGGAGAGGCCCTTCATATCCGGCATATTCTTCTTGCCGGAGTGACCAGTGGCCTGGATGATGTGACGGGGGTGGAATGTTCGTCTCTCAGTTGTACCATCCTCCTTCTTCTTCTCGACAGTGACGTTCCATCGCTGTGCAGCCTCATCCCACTTTGTCTCAATCAGAGATGTGCGCATCCAGATGTTGAGTTCGAGAAGTGTTGCGTAGGCCTCGAAGAACTGGGCCAGTTTGTCCTTGGGTGTGAAGATAGGCCATTGAGGTGGGAACTGCATATATGGCATGTGGTCGTACCAGACAGGATCGTGGAGGACTAGCTGGTGGTATCGCTTTCTCCAGTTGTCTCCTACGCGGTCGTTCTGGTCGATTGCGAGGGCTTCAATACCGAGCATCTTGAGACGAGCTGCGGCTGTGAGACCAGCTTGGCCGGCACCTGGGCTATGTTAGCATCTAATATGTGTCATGTAGTGGAAGGTTACTCACCAACAATCAAAACAGCAGGGTCTTCGCCATCGGCAAAGTCAGCTGCAGCAGCTCTTCGCTGCGCCCAGTTCTTGCGACCGGGCTTTCCACCATGCTCAACGCCCCGAGGTCGATTTTCGTTGACGGTCTCCTCGTGGCCCTTGAAGTCTTGAATGCGGGTGTAGAATGTGAAGATCTTCCACTGGCCGTTGACTTCCACCAATCGTGCAAGACCTTGTCCTTTGCCTAGGACGGTCTCAAGAGTGAAAAAGAACTGAACACCCTGCACTTCGCCCTTTCCATCGATATCAACGATCTGTGGCGCCCGCGTGGCGTTGGCTGTGTCGACGTCAATTCTGGCAAGGCGAAATCCATCCTTGGACTGTGCGCAACTCTTCAGGAAATCGAGAACATTGCTGGGTCCCTGCACGGTTCGGAATGACCAAGTCAAAGCAAGGTGATCTCGCCAGAAACCGTCTTCTGCGAATAGTTGCGCGAGGGCGGGGTAGTCTTTGCTCTGCAGTGCCTTGTTTACAGAGTTGACGACGGCTGTGGCGATTTCTTGTGGGTTGGAGTTTGAGGGTGTTTTGGAAGCAGAGGGGAATTTGGCGATGGCGATGTTGGTGGAGCCTGGGACTGCCCACATGCGTGAGGTCCGGGGAATATTCTCGGCGATAACGTCACCCATTGTGTAGAGATGGAATATGTGAGTTGGAGGGTTGAGTTGTAGAGTGAGGTTGGAAGAGAGAGATAGAGTTTGTTTGATGACGAGGCAATTGAGGGGAAGGGCCTGGGGTTTAAGTAAGGGCAGGACTTGTGAAACATAACCACCTGAGTAGTCCTTGGCCAACACATTTTACATGTCCCCTCACTGATCGACGTTGTATTGAAATTCTCTCCCCTTTCATTGGAGGCCGCAGTTCTCCTTGGTCAATTTCCCCACGTTTGGAAGCACCAGCAATTCCGCTGAGGACCCTCCCCCGCTTGAAGCTAACAATTCCCCCCGCATTGCGGTTCCGACCGCTGCGGACACGGTTCCGAAAGGGTTTGGGGGGATTGTCTTGCGGAGGCGGCTGCGGGAGGGGACATTTTAGCACTGGAGATCGTAATAAATGACGACGTTGAAATACAACTTCTGGGGTCGGTTTGTGAAATGCGGAATTGGATCTGTGGCGATAGGTACGGTCAACATGTTGGGATATGCAGGTCTGAGACCTAGGGCGACACAAATTTACAATTTCATTGAGTAAGTGAAAACGGTATGACTGTACAGCGTCAAGTTTATCTTGACCGGACATGTCCTATCGCGCCAATAATATGTCCATTCGTCTGCTGCATGTTTTAGATTACGCCCGCCGAAACAATCTCAAAAGTGTACATATCCTATACGGTTTGCTTGGCGAGAAAATTACAATATTGACATAAAGAATAGTTTGTTTTATATATGTTTATATAGTACGTGGGATTTACTTACACATGAAATGCTGAGGCTCTGTGTGAGGTTCACTTAGCGCTATAGATCAACATCTGACATGTAAGCACGCTACCAATTCCGGAAGAATTAGACAAGATGAGTGGTAAGAATTGTCCGAAGTCAGCCAGTGATGGCAAGGGTGAGATTCTAAAATGTTGAAATTTGACTAAATCTTGTTAATAATTGACGCCAAGGATGCGTTCCCAGATCGTGGTCTTGATCTAGTGCGTACATGTGTGCTCAAGCATGTATCGATAATCCTCCACCATCAATACCAGGATATACATAGATCATTTTCTTCACGTTATGTCTTCCGTATGCGAACTTTATGACTTGCAGGTGTTTCCTGCGGCACAAGCCAACTGCTCCCTGCCAACTTGGCTCATCTACTGCAGCCAGAGAGCCATACCCTTGTCGAGAGCTCAGCATCTGCCGGGACGCCATGTGCTTGAAATCACCGAGTTAGGTAAATCCAGGGGTCTATGCATTCATGTAAGTGACTGCTGCAAGTGCCTCCTGCGATCTGACGCGTAGCAGGTCCGTCAACCAGAACGACGGTGCAAGCATGAACCAGTTGAAAGTTGTCGTGGGGCTGTTCTTAGAATGGTAAAGAGGCAGGGAGGTCCTAAGCCAAATCGTTGACTTGCTAACTGGTGTTTGTTATGATAGCTAGTAAGGTAAAGCTCGAGAGACTTGCTCTTTGAACGTGAAGGAACCTTATTCATACTATTATCGTTTTGAAAGAACCATGCTCACTCCAGTGAAACAGTATCACATGCGGTGTTGCCTTTTATCTAATCCTCGAATTTTATTTATGGAGAGTGGAAGGATAAACAAGATGTCATGATCCTTTCAAGACGATGTTTACATACTGGACGCATCAGAGATATGTGTATTTACCCTATGTTCTAACGACATTTCCTTCACGCTGTAGCTTAAATTGGGAACTTCATTACTGTTTCGGCTCAAAGCATTAAGTATGGAGTATAATCATAATGTCATGCTCACCAATCTCAAGACTTGACAGCCATTTGGGTAAGATGTCTGCCTCACCCGACCACCCGGAAATTCATCTCAACACCTGCGTCCAGACTGATATTCCTGATGCGCTACACCTTGGTCGTGTTACACCACAGAACACAAGAGGGGCGACTGCTCTCTCCTGCAATCGGCATTGGACAAACAACATTACGAAAGCATGCGTCAGAGAATAGTTATCTTGACTGAACAGAAACATCACTACTCTCACACAATCCACGAATCGGAACATTACAATCATCGCCCCGCATGTTTACAAAGACAAAACCAGGGACCACTTTAATCGATCTCAGGGTCGAGGAAACCTTCTCGGGACTAATTCGATGCAACGGTCAATAATCCGCGGGTAAGAGATACAGTTCGGAAAGATCTCTAATCTTTTATTTTCTCCGTCGTATCGCAACTGGAGCGTCCTGCTGAGAAAGCTGGTGACTACAGCTTACTAACCCCCTGCACAGAGCGGGGACGCCTGTTCAATATGGGAATGCCTGCATGATGACAAACCGCGCCAGAGGGCTTACGAGCGTATGACAGTGCACCTTTGGCTATACCATCCCGGCTGTTAACTGCGGGCCGGCCTTGTGCATATTCGCATCGACTGTGGCTTGTATGCAACGGCATATCGGTCACTGCGGATGCATATCCAATGTGCGTTGTGATAGCTTCGGCCGCTGGGATCCACGCTGAGGCGGATTTCATTTCCGACTGTGCATTTCTGCATGGATAGGCATCGAAATTTTCAATCTCTTCGTTGCAGTGACCATAATGGGATAAGTGAGAAGTTGAGTGTGAAAAATTGGATTGTAGGGTATATATACCTGTGTAAGCACCCAACTTTGAGGAATTGTTCGACAGGTTCAGACAGCCATCTTCAGCAGATCCAGCATAACAAGTAACCACCACACTCAAGATGAAGTTCACTGCTCTTATCACCGCGGGCTTGCTCTCTGCCTCTGCACTTGCCAAGCAGGCCGCCTACAAGTACGAGCGACTTGACAAGAACGATGCTGTGAGTTGTCTCGGTGAAAAACCACCAGTTAGCGATGCTGATATTACTAGGTCCTCCTCGTTGTTGATATCCAGGAAGGTCTCTACCAGTTGACCAGGGACTGGGATCCTACTCTTTACCACCACCAGGCTATGGCTCATGCTGCTCTTGGCCAGGCCTTTGACATGCCTGTTATCCTGACCACCTCTGCCGATCAGGGTAAGTACACACCAATCCATTCATCCAAGGGCATCATGCTAACAGGTTTAGGCCCCAACGGTCCTCTTATGCGAGAGATCCGCCAGATGTACCCCAAGGCCCCCCTCGTCCAGCGCCAAGGCCAAGTCAACGCCTGGGACAGCGAAGAGTTCCGCGACGCCATCCGCGCCACCAACAAGTCCCAGGTCATCCTCGCCGGCATTACCACTGATGTCTGCACCACCTTCCTGGCCCTGTCCCTGCGCGACGCCGGCTTCTCCGTCTGGGCCAACATGGAAGCCTCGGGCACCACCACCGAGCTCATCCGCGACGTGTCCAACGACCGCATGCGCGACGCCGGTGTCCAGGTTGTTAGTCTGTTCTCCATCGTCTGCGAGCTGATGCGCGATTGGCGAAACAAGCCTGGTGCTGCTGAGATCTACCCCTGGCTCGGAAAGTACTACCCTGCTGCCGGTTACATGGCTCGTGGTCATGCTGCGGCTATTTCCAATGGCACTATCCAGCCTGGTGAGGAGGGATACACCCACTACCCTTAAGCGGTAGATGACTGATGTGAGAGCGGTTTGTCGGGAACGATGAATTACATCTCGCACTAGGGTCTTTTGGAGAGACATCTTAGTTTTTGAGAGTCTACCAATCAAGACCTTTTCTGTCCAGGTATAAAAAGGGATGGTTTTTACATAGATTTACACTTTCTTCTTAGTCATTATTGGCTCGAGTATACGATTATTCTTTCTCCGTCTGCCTGCCCTCTCTTGAATACTGCCTTGTGATTTGTGCATTTCCACTATTGAGTAGTGATTGATCCGTCCAGTATATTCACACACCCTTGATATCCTTATAGTCGCCAAAATGGTGTTCTTGGGCTATTGCCAATGAACCTAGTCCGCTCAAGGAGAGATAACCCAGAATGTTGACCACACGATGAGAACGAACCAAGACGAATGAGGCTGTGAAAGATCATTCAATTTTGATGTGATTTATTCTATCATCTGTGTCCTGAGAGCTATGATCTATAGTCATATAGCCTTCGTTCTCTCTCGCGGTAAACCAGGTATTCCTTGTTGCTCCCGCATAACGCTAATGTATTCTCAATCTCAAACCCAAATTCGAACCTAACCAAAACGCCAATGATGAATAATGTACAATTACAGAATGATTGCCTGGGAGTTCAGGTTCACAAACATTTCGTTCCACGTCATGTCCTCTTCCGGTGCCCTCTTCCAGATATCCTCCAAAACAGCAATGACCGAATGGACCGATGCGAATCGTATCTCGTCATAGATAAATCCCGCCATACCGCGAACAAGCTTTTGTTGTTTGGGGCATTGCGAATGAGCGCCTGCTATGCAGATAGGTAGTACCGCGCAGTTGAGAATCTTTGAAGGCTTCTGAATGCTGAATATGCAATCCAGGCAAGACTGGGTGTGTTGTTGTACCAGTGGGTGATTCGCAGGCAAACCGCAAATTGCTCGGTATAGGTAGATCAGTGCTGCGTGTTGAAATATTCGGACCATGCTAAAGGCTTGAGCAGACTCGGCGTCACATTCGATTGGCGGGTGATCCACTGGTGAAGATCGTGGCGATGATAGATCCTCCACAGCCAGTGATGCATAAGTTGGTCGAAGAGCAGCCTCGTAGATACGAATGCGCTCGATGGAGAATTCCTCAACCATACGTGAGGTCGTATCGAGATAAAAGGCCATACTCGATATTTCTTGGAACACAGTCGACAAAGAGCAGTATCCTTGGGTATCCCGTCCCCACCAGACTGGCCCGCGGTCGACGACCTCCCAAATAGCCGGTGGAAAAGACGGAGGACGTCCTGTGAGCATAGCGTTGGTGAGGTCGGTGGTTGCGAATTCCGACAGCATCATGTGGAGCGGGTCCTGGCCTGTGCCCAATACTGTCGTCATTCCGCCAAGTTGATTAATGATCGCCAGAACTCCGTCTCTGTGGCTCGATGTCGATGCTGACGATTGCGCGCATTCAAGGAACCCATCATGGAAGTAAAGTAGCAGCACTGCAAAAAGCAGCATCTGCAAAGGGCCGTCTTCCTTGGAACAACACCCATCCACCTCCGCCCGAAGCGCAGCCAAGCACTCGGCACGCTTGACGTTTAATATACTGCGACTGTTCCTCCCATCCTGCAACCATCGATGCGAGTCGGCGAGAACACAAGTCGCTAGGAGCACCACGCGATGCTGCAGGGCCATCATGGTCGGCGGCGCACAGGGCTTCGAGGCCGTCGACAGCAAAGGCCAGAAGCGCCCGTGGAAGTAATCGAGCGAGCGCTTCTCGTACACGGCGAGCGAAGCGGCCAACTGCTCATCGTGTGTGGTGACGCGGTATATCGCGGGGACGGTCACGGCGGGGCGAGTGCTCCAGCGGATGAGGCGCTGGTTGTAGTCGCATGCGGCGCCGACTTTGGCGCATCGCGAGCAGGTGGGTTTGGAGAGGTCGCATTTGATGCGGCGCTTTTTGCAGGGCCAGCAGGAGCCTTCTACGACGCGGACGCGTGCCTTTGGTGGTTTGCTGCACGACATGGCCATGTGAGGGGGTTGGATAAGAGGGAGGATTTGGAGGTTTAAGTTCTGTTATCTTAGCAGCATCTGGGCGTGGTCATGGATGGGGAATCCTAGGCGCACTAACAGGACATGCCAAGGAACAAAGGCTGTCACGGGCCCAGCGATCCGGCTCAGATGAAGCGAAGCGTCTGGCATGTCTTTCAGGGTCTTGTACCTGGGCAGGATTCATTGGTCTTTGACTCTCTTTTTTGCTGTGAAATTGCGCGGGGAAGATCGAGCATGTCCGGCCAAGCCTCCGCAGTTGACGCCCCGCTGAGGAATGGGCAATCAAACTGCCGTCTTGGTACTAGCTTGCGATATCTTGACGAGTCATGGTTGGTTAGATGGAGGCTTGGGCGGGGTGACTGGGTTTAAGTGCCGGAAGAAAGGGTGCCGGGATTAGCACGGGCGAGATCGAGATGCGATAGGGTAATCTGACATATCGCGCGCATATCAAAGGATTAGATCATTGATTTACTGAATGATTTCAACATACTATCAGAATTAATTCTGACAGATGAATTAGCTAGATATTAATTAACTCATTTGATGGGTATCTTCTGGCTTGCAGTTCTTATGTTCATCACGACTCGTAGAGTCGTAAACACAAGGTCTAGAACATTTAAAGTTTTAACATGAATGATAGATGGAATGAGATTGTAGACTTATTGATCTTATGGTAAGATAAGTTATTTCGAGGACGCCCATGTTTCTTTTAGAAAAGAAGTGATTCGGGTAGGGGTATCAGCTAAAGATGATAAGAGAACTGCAACTATCCTGCGATCAATCAGTAAGTTAGACTGGTGGTGAGCTTCAACACAAACAGCCATTGAAACTCGATACAACAAAATGAACATGACAAACTTATTTCACCAGCTAGCTACGGTACCCCCCATCTTCCCATATACTGACAACGTTATCCGTGATATTCCTCAGTATCCTTTCTGGCCGCCACGGACCTTTCTGCCGCCCAAGCATATCAACCCACTCATACATAAGCCGATCTTTATCCTCCACACCAGCAAAGTGCACCAGAAAATCCCCTCGCATGGCATTATAATATTCCAAACCCGTATCATTCGTGCGCTGCTCAAACTCTACTGCAGTATCTCCAGGGTAAGAATTGAACCACACACTTGGGACCTGCTCAACCCCCTCGCGATATCTGGGCTGGTCGAAGAGTATCTCCATAGCGGTCTGTTCCTCAAAAGGGAGTGAGACATTGGGCTGGAAATGGCGGAAGGCGAGTAAGTCGCTGAAGAAATCTACTGCCCAGCGATCTACCCTGACCAGGAAAACCCCAGCATTTAAGCCGTTCCAGTCTTTTGTCATTATCAGATGCGGCTCCTCTTTCTGGGACCCCTGTTTCTTGTCTGTATTGTATTTGTACTTATGGCTGATTGGCGGGAGGAAGCTTGAAATAGGTCTGCAGGGGTCAAGGACAAGAGTATCCCGATCGACCCAAAAGAGCCAGTTCAGTCGCTCATCTTCTGGTAGTGCCATTTCTTCAAGCAGACGAGATAGGATAAACGCAGGTTTGTTCCAGATATGATCAATGATGGGAGAGCACAAGACATCTAGTTGCGTTTCGTGCACTAGGCTGTGTATCAAATGAGTTTGCAGTGCTTGTTGATACTGCTCTTGTACGTCTCCCAGGTGTGCTGTTACAGTGCCTATCCGAACATCTGAAGGGGGGTATGAGTGCAGCTGCTCGCATGATTTGCGTAGTGTGTCTGCTTTTTCGATAATTAACGTTGTGGTGAAGATTGGTAAACATTTACTGCCACCATGAGATCGTAGAGATGTGATTGTGGTATTCAGAGATAGAGGCTCATAGACGCGAAACCGGTCCCATTCCGTAGCAAAGACGAACATTTGGTACAGGACAAAAACGCCTATAGAGCCAACGGCGACATAGATGCCAAAGTCTCTCGCTCTCCGTGATGTCATATCGAGGTGAAACATGGCCACCGCTGTCTAAAAGCGTGGAGATGATCGACGGATGTTGCAGTGAATTAATAGATTGGCTAATTGGGGAAGCACAACGATCGGATTGTTAGGGGGGGGGGGACGGACGAAAAGGAGGTGGCATCACGCTTTACCTAGATCAGGCTAGGTCGATGAGTTGATCTTAGTGTAGGAATCATTGATCATATACTAGGGGACTAAAAAGTACAGCCAAGTTTAGAGTAAGTCATATAGCATGGACCGTCTTCAAATGCGTTGGTTAATAATGAACCACCTTCTAGAATAGCCAATACTACTCAATTGTCACAAAAACATCAACATCTCTATTTATCATTCATTCTAAAACGCTAAAAGTAAACATCAAAAACATACACCGAGGCCATACTACCTCCCCCGTATCAACAATGGATGGGCCTCTGTGTTGAGCACATACTTCATCCTCCCATCACTCTTGACCTGCATTTCCGAATCCTCTGCAAATATCAAATACAGATACTTCAACGTCTCCGCCAGCCAAAAGCTCTCCATCTTGTCCACGAACTGCCTCGTCTCGTCGTCCGCGGGCTGCATCACGCTTCTCAACCCCGTGTACCCGCCCTCGACTTTACTCATCCTGTTGAGCGCTTCAAAGGCTTCCCACGCCCAGTCTTGCCACTTCTTATCGCCTGTTGCACGGTAGCCGTAGTACAGACTCTCGATGGTCTCGGGGCGCAGAATGTATTCCGCGTTGGTGTGGTAGAAGCCGCTCTTCTCGTAGAAGGATCGCCATTTTGGCGGTGGGAGGCGGTTGGCTGCTGGTTTGACTAGGGGTTGGCGGCCATCGTCGACCCAGCGGAATAGCTCGGGGCCGATTCCTGCGGGACTTTGACGGTAGACTTCGAAGTATGACTCTGATAGCTTGAGACCAAAGTCGACAAAGGTTTGATTCTGGAAGAGTAAGCCGCCTAGGATTAGAGATCCGCCGCAAACGCTTGCCACTGCTATTGTAAGGCTTTGCTGTAACCGGGAAATGTCGTGAGAACTTACAGTGACTCGAGACAGGAATGAGCGTGCTTCCACGCATCTCTCCCAGAAAAGTAAGATCCGGCCTCGTTGACGGCGAAGATGCCAGATGACGCATCGACGTCTCAGCCGCCTGGATCCAACTATCTCCATACTCCACAAAAGCGTCAGGATCGTACGCATACATCTTGATGAGGTACTCGTAGTAGCTATCCGAGCCGCCGCCCCAGCCCGCCTGGTAATCCCCAAAGTAGCCATTCTCCAGCTTAACATACGTACCCACCAGACCCGGCAGGGTGAACTCTTGGTTCGTCTTGGGACGGATCAGATGAGCCTGGGCCCTCTGCGCGAGAGCGGCATAGGTTTTATTGCCGGTGAGGTCGCTCAGTCTGGTCCACTCGAGGACGAGTGTGCCGAAGCATGTGATGGAGTTGTCGATGTTGCCGAATCGACGCGGGATAGGGTTGAAGATGATTTCGTCGTCCGGAACACCGCTTGGTGTGTCAAATGCAATACTGAGCCTGTCTGCGAGAATGACTGCTGCTTTCAACAGATTGTTCCTCAGATGGGCATCTTTAACGAGGTGTTTGTACGAGCCAGAGAGCAAATCATGGGCTGTAAATGAAGGTCAGTCACTGACTTCCTTATCACCTTGATGAAACCTACCTGACAATAGGCCGCCAAGATATCGAATAGTAGTCTCAAACAGTGAGATAGGCTGATCAGGCACCGCCGTCACAGTAAAATCCGTAGCGGCAATCTGTCTCAGGATCTTATCCACAATCTCAACCTCCTCCATGATAATTGCTGTACTCAGACCATCAACAGCCGTGGCACCCCATCCATTTCTATTGAAAAGTCAACTCGCGCTCCTCTTTAGTTCAAATCTGACATACCGGTCGTCCTCATACTTCTTGCTGACAGGCAACAGCGTATCATGAGGCGCAGCGTATTTTTCGTATTTATCCCACGAAAACCGGAAAGCATCGACAATCGCCGCGGCTCTTTGGGCATTTCCGCTTAGCTTGGGGGACTGCGATTGTGTGTCGAAGCTTGGACGGCTGGGTTTTGATGAGCCACTGGAGAAGAGCAGGGAAATTATGTGCCAAGCTATGAAGACGGATCCGAGCCAAATAATGGCTCTTTGGAGTGTGCTCTTCATACTTTTCTTCATTGAATTGTGAGTTTTGTGTAATAAATACACAGGAAACAAAGACGAAATGAAAGTCGATTTTGATGAAGAGTTAAGGGTTCCCCGTGGAGAATCTCAGATTTCCCCTGACTGCCAAAATCTTCAGGGGTAAATCGTTATCAAGCCACAAAAAATAGTGAGCACCTGAAGGGCTGGATTGAGCTAGTGTCCGCTTATTTGGGTCTTTAGCGCCCGATTCCCCCTGGAAGCTTTTTAAACTAATGACACCAGCTGGAAGAGTGCCCCGAAAGCTACCATTCACAACTGACAGACACCACCTAGACCACTAACTTACTGCGCTAACAAAAAAGCAACAACCGGTTTCGCGAGTCTAGGTAGATCTGGGCTAGATTTTGGGAAACTATTGTTTTGCATGCAAGGTACCATCTTAGCAAATGTTAACTGTGCCAATTTTAATCGCCATAGAAAACAAAATGGGCATTAGTATTGGCCTTGGCGTTGAGTTGGGTTGGATAATTTAAAATGCTATTCCTCCTTGACTCCTAAGAATCTCCTTCTCTCTCCAACGCTGCCGTTCGTACACTCGCTCATCTATCGACGTTTCGTCAATTACTTTCGTTAATATCCAGGATGCGTTTCACCTCTCTCTGCGCCGTTCTCGGTGCTGCGCTTCTCCCTGTCGCCAGCGCCGCCCCGTGCCGTCCCAGCAAACCCACCTCTGCGCTCGAAACAACCGAGACATCGGCCGTTGTCTCCGAGACAGCTGCTGCGACCACTCTCGAGTCTTCGGTTACCTACGCCTCGACCAGCGTCATTGAGACTACCCTCACCGAGACAGCTGCTGCGACCACTCTCGAGTCTTCAGCTACCTACGCCTCCACCAGCGTCATCGACATCACCCTCACCGAGACCGCCACTCCCACCGAGATCACATCAACCGGCTTCACCACTCTGGTTACGTCTACTGCCGAATCAACTGTCTCCGAGGATGCCACGACCACGGCAGATGCCACCACCACCTTCAGCGAGGAAGCTGGACCTACTAACTATGTCGAAAACGGCGGCTTTGAGGATGCTACCAACTCGGATTGGGTCGTGAGAACCGCCGAGATCAAGACGGATCGCACAAAGGCCCGCTCCGGCAAGAAATACGCGTAGGTCTTCCCGAGAAGCCGACAAGTCTCGTGCTAACAGACCGCAGTCAACTTAAAGCGAAGGATACTCTGGCGGTTGGAGGCAACCACATCAACCAGACCATCACCGCCCTGAACACCCTGAACATCTACCGTCTCACCTTCTACGTCAGTGTCCTCAATGAGGAACTCTCTGTTGGCAGAGCCCTTTGCTCGATTGAGGCTCTGCAGGGTAGCGAACTGATTCAGACGTGGCGTCTCGAGTACAATAACCTCGGCGAGTACGTCGAACGTACAGTCGACTTCAGGCCCACTGGCGAAGGAATCGAGTTTGATCTCAGACTCCGCTGTACTCAGGAGAACGCGGTTACCTTGACTGTCGCCCTGGATGATGTCTCTATTACCGATCAAGGCCCAGCACCGGCACCAACCAATTAAGTGGTTCACCGGTTGAATGGCTCGTTTTACGTCTTGGGTGGGTTTTAATTCTTGGTAGCACGCGTTAGGTATCGTCGAAACCCCAGTTTTTGGGGCTAATGAGAAGCATGCGAGCCAGCGATGATGTCTGACGTTGCTATTATTACTTTTTCAATATGATAGAAATAATTGTCTATATTTACGCCAAATTAGCTTTCAACATGGTTATAAGCGTCTTGTCAGATGCTTATTTTTCTGATGTTATTCTCACATCCGGTTGTGGATGTGCTAGTCGCCTCAGCCTCGTATACAACAACTGCACTACATCTGTCACTAACTAGCCCATTACAGGAACAAGTGCATAATATTGATATTGGAATGAGGAGTCAAAAACCCTTTCAACGACGTCCTATCTTTCCGTCAATTGACCCAACATACCTTCTAAGCTACACGCCCACGTCAAGAGGACTAAGCAGTTTAATCTAAAAATGGGAACAATAAGTCTTCATCGTACCGAAAAGACCCTATCTATCAATTAATCATACCACGCGATGCAAGCGTTGCACACAATTCAGCATAAATATGTCGTCAATTGAGGGTGGTCCAAGATATCCGGGGTTGTGACATACTTCACTGAATGGCGTGCTCGATGGTTCCATCTTTGAGCCTTATCGGCCTGTCAAGTATCAGCATGCTCACACAATAAGGACGGAGTATGAGCTATTACGACCGAAGTCAGCAAGGATGGCGATAAAACAAGAGAGGGATTTAAGAATTGTACGATTAAATTCGTTCTGCTTATAATGCGCTTCTCGTCGAGATATTTACAATGCGTCACAACCCAAGCTTGTCTCATCTGATCTGAACCCCTCAATCTTCCAACTCTATCTAATCGCCAAAAGAGAAAAGACTAGCTTTCTCAACATGAGCCCTTTTCTGACAAGCGGGAGACCCGATGAACCAACCAACTTCAGTCCCGGGATCAAAGTAGCCGTTATTGGTGCTGGTGTGAGCGGGATTTGTGCAGCCGCTTACCTGCTCAAAGAGGGTGCCGACGTCACGGTATTCGAGCGATCAGACGTCACTTCTGGCGTGTGGCATTATGACCCCAGGGCAGCAACGGATACAAAGTACCCTTCTGAGAAGCCCTCAGCTGGCGACTATGCAACCTCCATTCCCGGACAGTTCTCACAAAACACTAGTCAATCAAAGAAGCACAGTGATGGCATTAGACATCCCCTGGAGTCTGGAGATCACAACGCTCTCAACGTCGCATTCTCTCCCCCAGGCCCTGCATACTTCGGCTTGCGAAATAATGTCCCGACAAGTCTCCTTTATAGCAACCTTGGTTCATGGCCAGAGGGCACGGAGGATATAACCGGCCACGCTAATATTCAAAGCTATCTGCAAGGACTCAGTAAACAGCACGGAGTCGACAATGTAACTGTCTTTCAAACGCGTGTCGAAGACGTCATAAAGAGTGATGACGATAGTTACTGGAATCTGAGAACCATAACTCTACACAAAGGCGATGGCGAACCAAAACTCACGGAGCGGAACTGGAAGTTCGATGCCGTTGTGGTGTCAACAGGTCATTATAACCTGCCTCGAATTCCTGATACTCCTGGACTAGCTGAGTGGAAGGCCCACTTTGGAGATGCCGTTATACACACGAAGCAATATCGTCGCCCGGAGCAGTACGCAGGCAAGACAATTCTTGTTGTGGGTGGAGGAGCCTCGGCATATGATGTTTGCCGTGAAGTGGGCGAAGTGGCCAAAAAGGTCATTCAAAGCACTAGAGGCGGAGACTTCGATCTGCCGGCTTCAATGTTCCCTGATAATATCGAGCATGTGGGTGCCATTGAGAAGTTTGTGTTGGAGAAGGATGAGTCAACGGGTTCAGTTAAAAGCTCCGTGCTGTTACAGAACGGCCAGACTCTTGACGATGTCGATGGTATTGTTCTGGCGACGGGCTACCTTACATCGTATCCGTTCCTCCAACAGTACCATCGCGACGATGTGGCTGTTGATGACGCAACACGAGAGATTCTCGTCACTTCGGAGGGAAGCATGGTCCACAATCTCCACAAAGACATTTTCTACACAGAGGACCCGTCGCTGTCATTCATCGGCGTTCCTTACTACACGGCAACTTTCTCCCTGTTCGATTTCCAAGCACAAGTCCTCGCTCGGGTCCTCACAGGCAAGACAGCTCTCCCTAGCCAAGCGGCCATGAGGCGAGACTATGATGACCGGGTTGCTAGCAAGGGACGTGGACGTAAATTCCACAGCTTGGCGGGCGATGGAGAGGAGGTTGAGTACGTGAGGGACTTGCTGCACTGGGCTAACGCAAGTCTTGTGGATGGTGGGGGTGAGCCGCTAGAGGGTCATTCGAAGGAGTGGCTGGATACATACCACGAACAGAGAGAAAGGCGGAAGCTTTTGAGATTTGCTAAAGATGCCGAGCCAGAGGGGCTCTGGGCTCGGGCTAGTGATTTGGAAAAGGCTTGAGGATATGAGGAAATCATCGTAGCTATGACTGGATTAATTTCCTCTTGTCGCACTTTGTTAATAGTCTTAGCTTGGCATTATTGCTAAAGAACAAATGAGAAGTCAAATGTTGTCAGGTTTGCGAGTTATTGTTTCCGCTCTGAGGTAGCAGCCTGCCGTGTGCTAAAATTGCAGTGAAATTTTGTGTTAACATCCCCGCTGTTAAGTGATTGAATGCTGATTGTAAACTCGCGGTCTGGGCTGGGGTTAAAATTGCAGTGAAGCCATTCCCTAAACTAGGAACGCCATCTGCAGCTCAACGATGAGACTTGGACTAAAACGTCGTTAGCGTGAGACGTAGCTGCGAAGCTAGAACGGCATGCTTGGTTTATTACCTCATTTATTCTCTACTCTTTACGTCGATTGGTTTCCCCCGTAAAACCAATCGAAGCAATATAAGAAACTTACTGACAATAACATATGACTTACGAAGGAGCTGATTGTTGTTGAAGCTTCACAACACACATAGACAATCACTTTAGTAAACATGTCTTTATCGACGCGGTAGCATGGCCCCAGAGCCAACTCAACACACGATAATTTATATCATAGACGCATTAATAGCTGAGAAGAGGAGATTGTTTGAGGCTGTCTCCTGCAAGATCTTAGTAACTTCAATCGAGCATTATAACTATGTCTCGATTTATTACTCAGCGTTGTCCAGAAACTAGCCGCCAAGCCATGCATGAATTTAACCTTCATGGCTTGTTCTACAACTGCAGACAAGCGTGTAGGATGGTGTTGCTTTTGGCTTGCTCATTGAACCGGCACGTGAAATCTCTAAGCAGAAACAAAGTCAACTCCCGAGGCAATTGAGTCTCCTACCAAAATACCCATGCTGTCCTTCCTCAAACAGCAGTGATCAACCTGCGCACCTGATCTTTCTTCCGTATTTAATACTTCTTTTTAGGACAAGAAATGTAATGAAAATAGGCTACTAGCCTAAATCTCAAAGCATAGTTTCGCGCACCAATAGCATTGACGCGTTTCAGAAGAAAGTGCGGAGAAGACAACCTAAAAACACGGCCTTGACCGATCAACACCTGCAGGGGTCGGCCATCACTGCCTAGAAGAGACGGGATATGCAGATCCGGGGTATTAACTACCGAATGACGTCGCGAAAAACGAGGAAATGACCTGTGATGTTGGCTTGCCAAGAGTCAAAACGAGAAGTTTAATAGAAACTAAGTAAGGTCCGAGAGTCTGAAAGAGGAGAACTAGTAGAGCGATGTGGATATACGGATTATCAAGGTTTAGACCAGAAATATCAAAAGTATTATAAAAGGTGCGGACCCTCGTGGTGTGATATGTGTATACTGGACATCGATCTTTGATTATCTGTTGACTGGGCCATTGCCTATATACCCATCATGCTGCCACGCCTCCAGCATCTTTCTCTCGCCTTCCTCTCCTTGGCATCAGGAGTTCAATGCAAGGCCAAAGCCCAAGAAGCCCTGTCCACCATCTCCGTCAGAAACATCGAAGACATCCGCGGCCACATCCATCTCCCCGCCACCTCCAACGGCCACCCCGTATCTTGGCGGAGCAGCGACCCTGATGTGCTAGGCAAAGATGGTCTAGTCAAGCGTCAGGACAGTGACACAGACGTTCTCCTCGTTGCGACAATCGAGCAGGATGGTGAATTGCACGAGCGCGAGTTCAACGCCTCGGTTCGTCAGGCAGTCCAGGCTGAACCCTTCGAAGCTTATGCCTTTTCTTATTTCACGGGCAACTCGAAACAGGGCGAGAACATCTTCTTTGCTGCTAGCAACGGCAACAACGCCTTGGATTGGCAGGAGCTCAACGGTGGTCAGCCTGTGCTGACTTCGAAGCTCGGTACCAAGGGTCTGCGCGACCCTTTCATCATCCGATCTCCCGAGGGCGATACTTTCTTCCTGATTGCTACGGATCTGTCTATTGGCAGTGGAACCTCCTGGGGGGACGCCGTCAGAAAGGGCAGCTTGTACCTTGAGATCTGGGAGTCGCACGACCTTGTTGAGTGGTCTGAGCAGCGACATGTCAAGGTGTCACCCAACAACGCTGGAAACACCTGGGCGCCCGAGGCCTTCTGGGACTCGGAGAAGAACTCCTATGTTGTTTTCTGGGCGTCGTCGCTATATAACACCGACGACCACTCAGACAACTCTTATCATCGCATGCTCTACTCTCTCACCCGCGACTTCGTCACATTCTCTGAGCCTGAGATTTGGCAAGATTCGAAAACCTCTCGCATCGACACCACTGTCTTGAAGTCTGGCAACAACTTCTACCGGTTCACCAAGGACGAAGGATCTGCGAGTGGATGCACAGATATCATCCAGGAGAAGTCAGAATCTTTGCTCGCCGGTGTAGACGATTGGACCGTTCAGGCAACATGCATCGGCGCCGACGCCGGCCTCCAGGCTGTGGAGGGTCCTACGGCATTCAAGTCCAACCCTGACGATGCGCAAGGCGAGAAGTTCTATCTTTTTGTTGATGAGTATGGTGGTCGCGGTTATGTTCCTCTTGAGACTGCTGATCTCGACAAGCCTGCCTGGAAGGTCTCTGCTAAGTACAAGCTTCCTACAAGTCCTCGACATGGAACAGTCATTCCTATCACTGCTAAGGAGCATGAGAAGCTTATGAGTGCGTATGGTGCATGAGATGAAAGGTCATGTTGTACATAGCGGAAATTAGATAAATAAACTAGGTTTCTTGACTATGTCTCGACCCATAATGTTTGCGACGCTGACACTAACTACTAGGTAACTAACATGTCTAAGCAACACAACAGTCCACAGTATTGCCATAAACCTACTAAACAACAATTTTACCCCTCACATACTTATCCCAGGACCCACGTCCCTGGTACATTTACTGGAGGAATTTATCAATTAACATCCCATCAGTAAATCATCACCTTAACCCCTCATTTCAAAGATCTGCGTGATATCTGGGGTAAATGAGCCGATTCAGGGATCTCGCTGATCGTGGGTAATAACAGCACCAATCAAATCCATCCAATTCCCTCCTCAACCCCTCAGTCATGCAGCATGTCGTGATGCTGGATAAATTGCAAACCTTGATGATATACTCCTGGTAAACGTGGGATCATGACGGCATATGCTACGGAATTTGGACTTATCCACCAATACGAGGTGCATCTATACGCGCAACATCGGCAGACTCGGGTTGTGATCCGCCATTGTGATTTCCGGACCTCAAGTCAAATAGTATATAAGACAGCGAACCATTGAGACTTTGTGGTTGTTCGACAAGGATATGCCGACAAGATGAAGTTATCTAGCCTTTTTCTCACAGCCCTAGCGGCTGGGAGCTGCCATGCTAGAAATGTCATGCCACGCGGTGGTCGTCCAGCGGATATTATCCACGATGCTCACAAAAGAGAACTACTGCAAGACATTGTGACTTTCGATGAACATTCCTTGTTCATCCGCGGTGAGCGCGTGACTATCTTCTCTGCGGAGATTCACCCCTTCCGTCTCCCCGTACCGTCGCTTTATCTTGATCTTTTCCACAAAGTCAAGGCCATGGGGTTCAACATGGTTTCGTTCTACGTCGACTGGGCTCTTCTCGAAGGCAAACCCGGAGAATTCCGCTCCGAAGGCGCATTGGAATTGCAGCCGTTTATCGATGCTGCTCAAGAGGCAGGGGTGTTTCTTCTTGCGCGTCCGGGACCTTATATCAATGCTGAAGTGTCGGGAGGTGGATTTCCAGGGTGGTTGCAGAGGGTCAAGGGATTCTTGAGGACCAACGCTTCCGATTATCTGAGCGCCACCGATAAGTCAGTGTTGCTTCTCGAGTGTGGGAATCTTAGACTAACATTATCTAGCTACATCGAACACGTCGGTGCCATCATTGCAAAAGCTCAAATCACAAACGGTGGGCCGGTGATCTTGTACCAGCCCGAGAATGAATACAGCGCTGCTGAGGGGACGCCTTTTCCCAACCATGATTACCTAAAATATGTCAATGATCAAGTCCGCAAGGCTGGTGTTGTCGTTCCTCTCATTAACAATGACGCTTGGCAAGGTGGTACAGGTGCTCCAGGAACTGGACCTGGAGCTGTGGACATCTATGTATGCCATACCACACGTTTATAGCAATGCTTGCTGACCAAAATAGGGACATGATGGCTATCCCGTTGGATTTGACTGCGTGAGTCTAAAAGTCGAGATATTTATACATCGCTAACCTTCCCCAGTCCAAGCCGTATAATTGGCCAAAGGATGGTCTGCCAACGACGTGGCATGCAGAGCACGAGAACAAAAGCCCCAATACTCCTTACTCGATCATTGAGGTAATGAAATTTCGTGATGATACGGACCAATGGCTGACTGTTTCTAGTTCCAAGGAGGAGGATTTGACCCGCCCGGCGGCGCTGGGTTTGATAAATGTTATGATCTTACTAACCATGAGTTTGCTCGTGTGTTCTACAAGAACAATCTTGCTGCGGGTGTTACCATCTTTAACATATATATGGTGAGACTACACTCCCTTTAGATTGGGACGTATCTAATAGTTGTAGACATGGGGAGGTACCAACTGGGGCAACCTTGGCCACTCTGATGGTTATACCTCATACGACTACGGCGCAGTAAGTCCGCAATACACGTATTCCACTGATAATTTCTCACATAATCACAGGCAATCAAAGAAGACAGAACAATCACCCGAGAGAAATACTCAGAAATCAAGCTCCAAGGCCACTTCCTACGCGTCTCCCCAGCCTACGCCACCGCACAACCAAGCAATTTCACCACCACGAAGTATACCGACAACAAGAAAATCGCCGTCACGGCACTCACTACCAAGAAAGACGATGCTTTCTACGTTGTGCGCCACGCAGACTACCGCACGGTAGACACGGCGACTTACAAGCTCAAAGTTCGCACATCAGCAGGAACACTAACCATTCCTCAACTCGGCGGTTCACTCTCCTTACACGGAAGGGATTCCAAGATTCACGTCGTGGACTATCCAGTGGGGAAGCATAGACTTGTTTACTCAACTGCTGAGGTCTTCACCTGGAAGAAGTTCCACGATAGAACTGTGCTGGTTCTTTACGGTGGTGCGGATGAACTCCACGAAGTTGCTATTAAGGATGAGACGAAGCTTAAAGTCGTTGAAGGTGATGGCGTCAAGATTGAGCAAAAGAATAACGCAGGTGTCTTCCAGTTCAAAACTAGTTCGAAGCGTCGCGTTGTTCAGGCTGGTTCCCTCCATATATACCTGCTAGGTAAGTCCTACTAGAATATGGCTTTTACACAAACTAACGAGTCAGATCGTAATTCCGCGTATAACTACTGGGTTCCCGACATCCCAACAAAGGGTAAGCATGGCGCTTTTGGCTCATCCGTCATGAACCCCGACTCAGTCATTGTCAACGGTCCTTACCTTGTTCGATCTGTCGCCGTCGAGGGCTCCAAGCTTTCAATTCAGGCGGACTTCAACGCCACCACTCCTCTAGAAGTTATTGGTGCGCCCAAGGGCACATCCAGCTTGCTTATCAACGGCAAAGACACCCAGTTCAAGAAGTCCAAGCTGGGTGACTGGCTCGTAAGCCCGGAAGTTAGACTCCCGAGCGTCAAAGTCCCTGACCTGAAATCATTGGATTGGAAGTACGTCGACTCTCTTCCTGAAGTGAAGAAAGATTTCGACGACTCCAAGTGGCCCGACGCAGATCTGAAAACTACATACAACTCGAAATGGCCTCTTAACAATTCCGTCTCGCTATATGGAGGCGACTACGGTTTCCACGTTGGCGCTCTGGTCTTCCGCGGGCACTTCACCGCCGATGGATCAGAGTCAAACTTCAAAGTGTGGACTTTTGGTGGCCGAGCATATGGAAGCTCAGTCTGGCTTGATGATAAGTTCCTCGGGTCTTTCACTGGTTACGGGACTGCGAACAACGATACTTCGACATACAAGCTTCCAAAGACGCAAAAGGGCAAACGCCATGTTATTACCGTCATAGTTGATAATATGGGCTTGAACGGCAATTGGGTGCCTGGGATGGACGAGACCAAGCAGCCCCGAGGTATCTTGGACTGGGCTATCCAAACAAAGTCTGGCAAAGAGACGAAGATCTCCAAGTGGAAAATCACGGGAAACCTCGGCGGCGAAGATTACACGGATAAGTTCCGCGGTCCGCTCAACGAAGGTGGATTGTACTTTGAACGACAGGGCTATCATCTCCCATCTCCCCCACTGAGCAACTTCAAGTCTGGCTCACCATTCAAGGGCCTCAAAAGCCCCGGCGTAGCATTCTACACAGCCAAGCTGAAACTCAACCTCCCTTCGGACAAATTTGACATTCCTTTATCCTTCGTTTTCAAGAACAACACCGAAAGCACAGGAGCTTATCGCGCGCTCCTCTTCGTCAATGGGTTCCAGTACGGGCGCTATGTCAGCAACGTCGGCCCGCAGAGCGTCTTTCCTGTTCCAGAAGGTGTGCTTGATTACCGCGGTGACAATTGGATCGGCGTGTCGCTGTGGGCGTTGGAGAAGGGTGCGAACCTGGAGGGCTTGAGCTTGGCGGCGGGTGTTCCTGTGCAGACTGGTCGAGAACCTGTCAAGGTCGTCAAGGGGCCCAAGTACGTTCGTCGTCGTGGGGCTTATTAAGTCTGAGGCTTGAGTGTAAAGTGTTGAAGTAATAGCTGTCTGAAGATATTTGAGTCAATTGGCTACTTCGTAACTCTAATCCTTCTATATTTAGCCAGTGAGTTCGTTTGCGCCAATTACGTACCGCTGTGTTCATCAAACGGTCGGCCCTATGGAATTACCCGTACCTCTTTTCTTGGCTTTCTTGCCTCATATCGGTGATAATACTGTCACTCCTTGGCACAAAAAGTTCTGTTGCCAAGGCTTGCGTGGCCTTCGGCTTCAAGTTGCCGTCTTCTCCACTGTGCCAAGTAACAAATCTTGTGTCGTTCTCTGCTCTCATCACTTGAACTTGTCGACATTTGAGTGTTGTCAAATGTAGTGAGAGCTTTATAGGTAACGTCTTCACTTCATATTGATGCGTGATAGAGATGTAAGTCATTGACAAGGCTCTAATACAATGAACAGGGTGCTGCGCCTCGCGGGATCTGGGGACTCCAACGTCCGGCTGCAACGGCTGAACGGCTCCGGAAGTGGACACGGACCCACGGCGCTACAGGTCAGCATCGGCGCGGCCGAGATCTGTCACTCCAAGCCAAGGTCTGTTAATAATCAAGACCTTCCCTTGCTATTACTCCGTACTTTGACGTCTTTTCATTTTCTCCGCTTGCGCTTCTGATTGCTTCATATATCCGATGAAGTGCATGTATTGACTTTTTTAATCTTGCCTCTTTCTTGGCAGTGACACATTCAACAGTTGACTTGGCAGGGCAAATCTGTACCGTTTTCTTTCAACTCACCTCATAATCCAGCACCCAAAATGATGGACGACATTTCAACAGTCACGAAAGAGGTCACCGCCCCCTTAGGCCCTGTAACAACAAGCTCTCAAGATGTATCCCCAAACGACCTCTCCATCCCCGGCCCCGACACCGTCACGCTCACCAAAGCGACATCCGGCTGGCTTTGCACCGACGATACACGCCTGAGAAACAACCTCTTCGCCGCGGTGGGATTCCTTGAGCTCGCAAACGCAGGCGACTTTGCGGCCAACGTGTGGAACGACGTCCCCGTCCCTATCTACGCCATAGTCTTCATGGCAATAGGAGGTTGCTCGGCCTTTGTCATTTCGATCTGCGCCTTTTTCGACTCGCGCAAGGCTTGGCGTAATATTAAATTTCTTCGCCAGCAACGCACATCATTCAAGACGCAAAAGCAAAGTCTGGATAATAATGCTTCGCCACGGGGGCTGGATGTGCTCATTGAAGTCACGACGCGAGAACTACGAATCGAGATTATCAATCGCTATGTTATGGACCTTCTTATGGGTGGAGGTGCTATGTTGATCAGCATCGGTACATTCATGGCTATCGGCGGTGCGAACCCTCGTGTCTGGCTCGCAAGTAACATTTTATCCGGATATCTCGGTAACGCCCCTATCGCACTATACGGACTTCTCAGCTCCATCTGGGCGGCAATGGTGGTGTGTAAAATGCGAGCTCACGTCGCAGTGGCTCGAAAAGAGCTGCTGGGTTCCTCGGTGCTACCTATGCTCAAGCGAAGGTGCTTCAATGTGCAGCTATTCTTTATCATCAACGGAACTGCAAATGTCCTTGGTGGAGTTGGCTCCATGTTGACTGCTGAGAGGTGGTGGGCATATGTAATTCTTATTCCCGTTATTATCTCCTCCATCTTTTGCAACATTTGGTGGCGCCACAGAGTTGGATACGATCGACCCTACATATCAAATATGTCGCGAATGGATCTTGACATGATCACGGAAACACTTGAGGCGACATCTCAACTACGACAAACTATTAACGATAGTACTGGAACCAACATGGAGCAATTGTTTAGCGGTATGGCTAGTCTGCGAGATGTCCTCGAATTATTTGTCAAGTACGATTTATTTGAGCAATTCTGTCTCCGAATGGTCACCAATAAGCGAGTTGGGCATCTTGTACTCAAAGCGCAGGACGCTCGAGTACAAATCAGCGTTGCTAGTATCCTAGAGGTTCCAGAGGAACACCATCCTAGCATCTTGGCAGCTGCTTTAATATTTCTCAAGAAGCAGGGACCAAGACATATGCTCCATAGGGAAAGATTCCTGATTGAGATTTTGGGGACATACTTGAACCAGGATAAGGAGAGTCAAGCGGTGGAAGTTGAAAAGTAATGGGTCACATTTCTATAATATTCTTAAATCTAAATTCAGTTCAAACACCACCGCGACGCCTCTAACTGTGTAATTCACCCAAAGACAAATTCTCGGTAATTGTTCGCTATCTTTGCAACACCCTCTTCCAACCCCCACCCCTTGAATTGGCATATAGCACGATATATCTCCTCAAGTTCACTGTCCATTCGATCGCCCGCTGTATGCAGATCACTCTCGACCAGTACTCGATTATCAGGAACAGCTTTAACAGCATCCTCGGCTTTCTCTCTTGCTCCTTCCGTACTTAGATTATTGGACTTGGAGAAAGAAAAGAATATCTTGGCTGGTATCGATGGCTTGAGATATTGTCTCACGGCATCTGATTTTCCACTGAATGAATGGAGGCAGATTCGCGGGGGATAGGGCTTGGGAGACTCGTTTTCAACTTCGATGGCTTTGCTCTTCTCTTTTCTCTCCTTGTCCCTTGATCGACGACCACGCAGCTCGTGGCCTTTCCAGCACTCCGACAACGCGTCATACAGAATCCCGTGTACTTGAACACCATGCACACTGACTGCTCTTCCAAGTTCGCCAGCAAGTTTTAGATGTGCCATAAACACAGCCTTTTGGTGCGGAATCTGAATGCGATGCTGGCTCAGTGATCTTCTCTCTCGACCACCCGGGGTGCGAGCAGGATCTCTTTCAGGCCTCGGGTCAGTCCACTGCATCGGTAATCGAAACGGCTTGTCTAGGCCGATCTCGCCGATCATGGCGAATGGGTCGTTGAGTAGGCGAGCCCTTGTCTCAGCGATGAAAGTCGAGAGTGCTATGGGAACTGGCAAATCGCGCCAGAACGCAGGGTCCTCAGGGGCAGGTGAGAGAACTGCCTTGTAATGCCTCCCTTTTGCAGCCTGGACATCTTGGGATGGTATATATGTAGCAGTCGCCAAAGAGTCGTCAAAAAGTTCATGGCAGAACCACGGATGTCTCCCGTAACCTGCGACCACAGTCGTTTTATCCTGTGAAAAACAATCCGGACCTTTGACTCCATGAGATTCCACAATTGACGAAATGAGTGGTTGATCTTGGGTTCGAGTTGCCATAATTGCTACTGAGCGGGCTTTCATTGCTGGTAAGTTCTCTATTGTGAGGACGCGTTCTCCAATGTGATTGTGAGCGTCAAAGGCTCCTAGATGCCAGGGGAATGGTTCTGTATGCTCGGGCAGCGGCTCTGATGCCGTGCCCTCTTGGTGATCGCACATACACATTGTGGCGGTTCGGTGGAAGTGATGACTTCCTTTGCGGTATGCTTGCTTGTAATGATACAGTATAGAAGTAGATACAAATATGCCTTTTATTGGAAGAATTTGATGAGTCATGCGCAGGATGAGTCACGTCAGCAATTAGTTCTGAGGCTCAGGTACAGTGGATCAACATTCAATGACGATGCAGGCACCAGCATTTGTGCACAGCCTTCATAGTGCTGTACTATGGAACGGCTATGAGGACGGCCGAGCTCCTTTTTCTCTCTCTTGTCTTTCTCTTGTTTGACAGCGTGATACATATAGCACATACTCAGCTACGTCGTATTTAGTTTTAGCAATTCCCGAAATGAGAAACTGGAATAAGTATCGCTCACGTTCTGCATAAAGTATGCCCAGATTTCAGAATCCAAATGTTGTATGATGGCACAGAATAGAGGGAATCATGATAGTAGCTTAAAGCGTAGTGTGCTTTATTATCATTAATGACCAGGCAGCTGATCTGTTCGAGAAAACCACGGCATGCGGCAAATCACGGGGTAAGAGAAACGATAACAACTCATGCATTTCATGAAACCTTCGCATTGTCTACCGTTTAGTATCATCAGTGAACCGGATATTCTGATCCGGCCGCCATTCTCACTTTTCCACAGACTCTTTACGTGGGCTTTGGCTCGACGAATAAAGAACCCTGCCAATGGAATCCTTCGACACCCTAGACTCCTTCCATATCCGGATCATCCGCAACAGTCGACACCTCGAAGTTTATAGCATTGAGATGAAAATATGCTTAGGGTAACTATAGAAATAAAATTAATATGTCTATCTTGCTGTGATCTTTCACTCGTACTCGGCCGGTCTCTGCTATTTATTGACCGATCGGATGGTAATCCAGGTTGTACATAAGCCATATACTCAAACTTAGAGTAACTCTGCCTCTCCAATGGACTCGAAATCAACACGTCATCGATGATTTAACCATAAATCTAAGCCTATTTGAATTCACGACTCCTTCGCATCTCCTCAATACGCCTACGGACCTCAACTTGATCCCCACGGACTTGGCGCTACGCCTTATAAACGCAGACCCACTAAATACAGCCTTCCAGACTGTTCTGATGGCCTTAACTGGCGCAAATCACTGCTGACCTTGCAGGGATCGGACTCGCTTAATTCCAGCGAAATTGATAGTGAGCCACCTGCAGATCTAGCGCAGCAGTGAGCCACCTGCATGGGAAACTCGGATTGTATTGAACTATCTCATTTGCAGATTTGGTCTTAGTGCGAGTGCGATTGCGGCTTTGATATGGTTGTAAGCCAAACTCACCCAACATGAGCTTCAGTAATAAACAATCGCGATACATATATAAACCCAATATTTCTCTTCGAATTCGACATTATCTCTAGCATCACCATTCAAGCACACCATCTCCACCACTTCAAACATTTCTGCACCCTATAAACTTTACCACTTTCACCAGGTATCAGCTTCGCAACCATGAAGTTCCTACAAAGTACACTTCTTTCTCTGGCGCTCTTCTCGCCTCTGATCACCGCCGCCGAGAAGTCAAAGCCAACTTGGCCCAAGCCCACCGACGGCTTCTACACCATCTCCAACTTCACATTCGACACGGGCGAGAGCCTCGACGAACTCGAGATCCACTACAAGACCCTGGGCAAACTAAAGGTCAACAAGGACGGCTCCAACAACGCCGTTGTCCTCTTGCACTCCACCACCCAGTCCAGCGAGCAGTTCTTCAGCGAGGACTTCGCTGCTGTTCTCTTCAACCCTGGCCAGTTACTCGACGCTAAGGACTACTTCATCATCATGCGCGATGCCATTGGGCATGGAAACTCAAGCAAGCCTAGCAATACTGACTTGCGTGCTTCGTTCCCAAAGTATCAGTACCCCGATATGATCCGCGCCGACCATCTTCTCTTGACGGAGCACTTCAAGCTCAACCGTACCCGCCTGACTCTGGGTGTGTCCATGGGCGGCATGCATATCTGGATGATGGGGGCCAAGTATCCCGGTTTTTCGGATGCTCTGATGCCCATCTCCTCATCTCCCGTTGAAGTCGGTGGTCATAACCGTTTGTTCCGAAAGTTCATCACCGACATCATCACTCTCGACCCTGCCTGGAAGGGCGGTGACTACAAGGAGCAACCTGTCGGAGGCCTCGGAGGCTCCCTGTTCATCCAACTCACCATGCTCCAGTCTCCCGCATTCTGGCAACGAACCGCCCCGACCGGCGAAGCAGTGAACCAGTACGTCGATCAGGGCATCATCCCACGCCTTCCCGAGTTCGACGCCAATGACCAGCTCTTCGCCTGGAATGCCTCCCAGACATATAGCCCCAAGGCCGGCCTCAAGAAGATCAAAGTGCCTCTGACTGCGGTCAACACAGCTGACGACTGGATGAACCCTGCCGAGCTTGGGTTTCTGCAAGATGGTGTTGAGAACGATATGACTCCTGGGTACGGCCGAGCGGTCATTCTGCCTGCGAGTAAGGATACCACGGGCCACGATAGTTACATCAAGGCTGAGCTGTGGAAGGATGAGCTTGAGAAGCTTCTCGCTCGGTCAGCTTCCTAGACTGGGGCTAATTAGTCTGGACTTCTTGTATGGCACGACATGACAAGATGAACAAGGCCAGTCAAATACTGGATTTTCTTTCATAGTTCTCCATAGCATTTAGATATTATTTTGCTCTCGTTAGATGCATTTTACAGAATACAACTTGCATTATAGCCTGAAACCTTTTTCCAATTACTCAGTGATATTCCTACTCCATAATATCTATGCGTCAATGATGAAGGCTTTTGACGTCACTATCGACAAAGTCAACACTGCGCCCAAAGTGAGTTCATGACATCATGAAAACACCTTGATAGCTCTATCACCATAAATACATTCCTGTCGCATTATGTCCTTCTTAATTCTTACTTCATTAAAACCACATTTTAGTCTAACCACCTTCCATTCACATTAACAACTTCCCAGCTTCATCCATTATGTCTGACCCAAAGCAAGGCGGCGATCTCTTCGATATGGCCAAGGACGGCACATCAAGTAAGCATCCTCCCGTTTCACTAGTACTGCCCGAACAGCTTCTGACATTCTCTTCCAGTCCCTGGCGACGCAGGCAAGCTCAACACCATCAAGTCCGTACCCAATCCCCATCAGCGCGACGGCGAGGCCGCTGGCGGTCTGGGCTCAACTTCCCTGCACGGCGCAGCGGACAACGCCCTTGGAGACGATGAAGGAAGAGCATCTGGTGTAGGCGAGGTCATTAGCGCTACTGGTCATGATATTCCCAATTCGGTCACGGGAAAGCCTGGTGGTCGTGGTGGTACGCAGGGCAAGGAGGAGATTCGTGCGGATACTGGGGGTTTCACTAAGGACCGATCTGCGGATAAGGTTTGATAGTGGAATAATCAATGTCATATGTCGCGATGTTAACGATCATAAAGCTTCAATAACAGCGACATGGAATTCTGTGAGGATCGTGTTGAGCCCTGCTGACATACTCAGCCAACTAAGTAGGTAAGAAGAGATAACTACCCAAATATCTGTTTCTACTTCGTAGCTACCGCAACATTGGCCTTGAACATAATCTTATTCTTCCCATCTTCGAGCTTCTCAAATCCCTTCGTCAGCGTCAAGGCTTCGACAACTGCATCCACCGCCTCATCCCACTTCTCCTCATCCGATTCCAACCATCCCGCAGTGGTAGTACCAGCGATGAAGCTCCAGATCATGGTAGAAAATCGTTTGAGATCGCCGATGGTTATATGAACATCCTTCTGATGAAGCGACACTTTATCCGGTGCAAAGCCACCTTTGATGAGCACATCCCGCAATACACCCGCGTCTTCCCATTTCTCAAGACCTTGTCGTGGTAAGGGAGTACCAGCGGGTCGGGTCTGTTTGCACGCTGCGTGGATCGCAGGGAGGGTTGGTGTATACGCCCAGGAATTCACAATGGCGACACCCCCTGGTTTAAGCGTACGATACATCTCTTTCATCGCATCGATGCCGTCGTTTGGAAGAACGAACACGAGCGCACTTCCGATGGAGTGCGTGAACGTCTCGTCTGGGAAGTCAAGAGCTGATGCGTCCATCTTGAAAACTTCAGCCGGCCATTCGTTCTTGGCGATATTTTGACGATAGGCCTCAACAACATCGTTGTTGATGTCACTTCCCTTGATAGCGACGTTTTCGCCCTTGGAGCTGGCGACGATAGCTGAAGTAGCAGCTCCAAGACCACAGCCAACATCGTGAACGATGGCTTCCGTAGTTCCGAAGGGGTTGATACATGAGATGGAAACAGCAGCGAGCTGCTCCATCCCATCGCCAACAATTTCTCCGTAGAGAGCTGGAGTTGGCACCAAGGCCTGCTTTGGGGCGAAAGTTTGATCAGACTCTGGAGCGTTCATATTGACTTGTGGAAGATGGTCAAATACTATAAGATATTAATTGATCTGGCTTTTATCATGAGGAGTTGGCGAGTACTATTTGTATTTATCAATCTGCGTTGTCTCCGAAATGTTTCCGCTGACATGATATCAGGCGTGGACATGTTTCCGGCTTTGGTCTGAGTCTGAGTAAGATACGTAACGATCTTGACTTGGGTTTTCATCCCTAATCCCCTTTGATCTGTCCAATCTAACATACTAGAAACCGAACTACAGATAAATTTCCCACATACCTTTGATCTGACTGTCAGCACAGTCTAGCCTGATTTATGTCTCGTAAAGAAGCTATCCAACGTCGATCAATACTTTCGAGTATCAGTTGGGAAATGCCCCGTCATTATACGATATAATCAGGCAAATTCAAATCATGGGGACCTGGTGACCAGGTTATTACCATTTCAGTTGACCCATTATGATGTACAGCAAAATGAGAAAATATGAAAATCACTCTGATTAATAATTGAATTCAAAATCAGATCTGTGCTCTATTATACTAGTTATATCGTTTGTTGTTACTATTAATACGTCCACATACTCATTCTTCCTTCTCTGGACTCTCCGATTTGCACACTGCAATCAAACTCCATTGCGAGCTGAGCAAGCTACCTCATATCCATAGCCATCGTCCCTATATTTGCGCTCTGGAATATCGGCAGGATACCAACAGGATCTTCCAACATTTTAATCCTCTCCTCCAAACTCTCCTCTCCATCCATCAACTCCAGCTGCCGATTATGTAATTCCTTGACTGCCTTCCTCGTCGCCGTCATTTGCCCGCAATATATCTGACAATAGTTCTCTAGGCTTTTGATCCGCTCCTGCAGTGATTCCACAATCTCCCAGGCTGCCGAGCTGTTTTGGTACGAGGCTTTCAGCTGTACCGCTGATTCCTCTTGATTGCTCTCCACCATCTCCTCTAGGTCGCCTATCCGAGCGACCAGGTTCTCAAGCTGGTAACTGCCCTTTTGTTGCAGCATAATCTCTAATTCTCTCACCCGTTGCTTGAGGCTCACCAGATCTTCACTTGTTCTTTGAGACGAAGTTGATGAATGGAAGCAGGAAAAGTGGCCGCAGTAGCACGTTGCTCCAGGCAGCGATGTGTTATGATGAAAGCCCATGCAGCCGCATCGATGGCCTTTTAACTCTGGTATTGTGAGGATATAGCGGCATTGTCCTTTTGGTAATTGGAACGGATCTCCAGGCGGTGCTGAAGCTGACTGGGTGGAGCGTTGGAGGGTATGATGTGGGTGTGGGTCAGAAGTCGACGGAGATGGACGAGATGCGCAATTATCAGACATATTTACGACAAAAGGAATACAAACAAGATGCTGAAATGAAAATAAAAATGATCAGCAGAATTTCCAGGAGGGGATTTTACGATTTATGGCGTCTTATACCGCCATCTTGCCACAACTAAAGGCCACGCGACCCCGCGAAGGCCTCGGTCTTAAGGCCGAGAGGGGAGGACGTGGGGGTTCAGTATGGAGCCCAACGGCATGGATCTGTGGACGAGTAGGAGGTTATTTGGAGTCAGAAATTAGCACTAAAAGAGCATGCATCCCACGATCTGCGGAGAAGTGCTGTGTACCATCCGGGAACAAGGACGGCTTTATAGCAGCCCATGACAGGTCGGTTATTTTGCGGTGAGTACTTTTTACAAATGTGGCATCGCCATGTGAGAAGCAATTTGTAGGATCATACTCTTGTGAAAATTGGTCGTAATTGCAATAAACAACTATTACGGCATCTTTAAAACCACTGGCCATGATGCCTTAGGAACTATTTGAGGCACTCTGTGCGCCTATAAGCCGTTTGTTGATCGCCAACAGAACTGTATACAGAGTTTCAATCGTGGCAACATCGATATTAAGTTCCCGGCCCTTCTTGACCGGATAACCCAAAATAACCTCAACCTCCATCGGCTTACCGTTCTCATAGTCCGTCCGCATACTGCTCCCAATAGGCGGCATCCGGAGGATCTTGTCGATAAGCTTGTCGATGAGCTCGTCTTCAAGAGGCACGCCAAGAGCGTTTGCAACATCAATGACCTCTTTCATCAGCTTTCTAGTCATCGGTGTTGACAAGTCTGAAGAGCTCAGCCAGGAATGCGTGTCCATGAGCGTCAGAGCCGTGAGGGAGTTCCACGCGGCGTTCCATACTACTTTCTCCCATCGCTGGACTTGGATGTTGGGCACGATCTGGAAAATGGTTTTGCCGATGGATAAAAGAGACTCGAACTGTGAAAGGCGCTGGGTATCACGAGCCTCGTCGCCAGCTTTGTTTGGATACAGTCCGACTTGCATATCCTCGGATGTCGTATGTGCGATCACTCCTGGTTCTGGTTGTCTTGCGCCAACCCACGTCTGCAGACGATATCAGTGATGCATTCAAACAAATCGAGAGAAAGATAGAGCATACTACGCATGAAATGATAGTCACGTTCGGAAAACGCTCGCGGAATGCGTCTTCGTTCCCAACGCCGTTTTGAATAATGACAATAGACGTATTATCGCCCACACCAGGGGCGATATCGGCCGCGCTGCTGGCTTGGTCTACTGCTTTGTTTGTGCAAATAATAAAGTCAAACTTTTGTTCCGCATCGGCAACAGACCTCAGTACTGTTGAACAAGTCAGCAAAGCTTGTGATGAATGCATGTCAATACTTGCCTTTATGGGGCTTCACATGATGTTTTCCGTGATTTTCACTCTCAATCTTGATACCGTTGGCAGCAACAGCTTCGAAATTGGACCGCGCAACAACAGTCAGACGAACACGCTCACTGCGACTGAGGATGAAGGCGTAGAACGAGCCAATCCTTTATACTGTCTTAGCTTAAGTTGTAGTGGTTGTGAGGTGCAACTCACGCTCCAAGTCCATAGACCAATACTTCCAAAGTGTCGTTACTCATTTTGAGGATAATCCAGACTAGACTAATAAAAAGGAGCAGACGTGAAGGTATAGATAGATGTGGACTTCACTGCGTCGTGTATGCTTTTCCGATTCCCCGAAACCCCTCATTTCAAACTCCATCTGCCAAGCTTGAGAGCGTGGGGGTGAAGATGACATAGCCGATGCTCTGTGCCGACCGGATTGTGGGGACACTGGAGTACCCCAGAATCAGTCATTTCTGGAGTACACCTACTAGGTAGGTGGTGTGGAGAACGTTTGCGTGAGACACTCGTCCTGGTAAGGTCGCCTCTGAGAGGATGCGGTGAAGCACATTAGTATACAGGACTGAAATCTCGCTTTGAATGATTAAACATATTGGGTGCCTACATCAAATGAATACATACACTACTTTCTGGCCAAATGTAATTCTATGTTCAATCTAGTCTGATAAACAAGCCTCAAAACTTCACTACCACTCACGAATACTACCGTCAGGACCATGGAAGGTCTTGCACTGCCACGGCTCTGTCTCCTTGGCAATCTTAATCACCATCTCTTCATCAATGTCAATTCCCAAACCATATCCCGTCGGCGCTTTCACATAACCATTCTCAAGATCAAACACGGTCGGATCCTTCAGATACGTGAGGAGATCGATATCCCCAGCCTCAGTGTTGTAGTGCATCCCCAAGCTCATCTCAAGAATCGAAAAGTTAGGCGATGAGAGCGCCACTTGCACAGACGCAGCAAATGCAACTGGTCCAAGTGGGCAATGAGGCGCAATCGCTACGTCGTAGGCTTCCGCCATAGTAGCAATGCGCTTCGTCTCTGAGATACCGCCAGCATGGGCAATATCAGGCTGTAAGATGTCCACACTTGAATCTTCCAAGAAGCGCTTGATATCCCAGCGTGTATATAGCCGCTCCCCAAAGGCAATTGGGATAACAGTCTGGTCTGAAAGCTTCTTAATGGCTTCAGGATGCTCAACAAGGATGGGCTCCTCGATGAACAAGGGTCGATGGGGCTCAAGAGCTCTTGCTAGCTGCTTGGCCATGGCCTTGTGGCAGCGGCCATGGAAGTCAAGACCAACATCGAGTCCCAGAGCCTTTACTTGCTTGAGACGCTCTACGGTGCTGTCTAGGGCTGATGGCGAGTCAATCCAGCCCAGATCTTCGGTGGCGTTCATTTTCACGCAGGTCAGACCTTGCGCCACGCGCTTTTTTCTGGTTGGTTTAAGCAAATAGGGACTGAAATTGCGATGTTTGTTTGACTTACGCAGCGGCTTCAACATCTGAGGGGCGGTCTCCTCCAATCCAGCAATATACTTGAACTTTGGTTCTGACCTTCCCGCCGAGAAGTTCATAAATAGGAACCTTAAGGTTTCGACCTATTGCCCGTCAGCTCCAATTCATCAGTGGAAGATATTATGATTTACCTTTCAAATCCCACAGCGCGATGTCAATTCCTGAGAGTGCAGACATGAAAATTGGCCCGCCACGGTAGAAACTGTGTCTCCAAAAGGTTTGCCAGATATTCTCGATATCACTATAATAATATTAGCACCGGAAATGGGTTGTGGCCAGCGGGCGATGAAATGAACGCACTTTGCTTCTTGACCAATAATGCGAGGAATCATCTCATCGAGACAGCCCTCAACAGCAAGATCGTGGCCTTCTAATGTGGCCTCGCCCCATCCGTGCTGACCATTCTCATCAACGATCTTGACCATTAACCATCGAGGTTTTACTCGGTAGTACTTTACAGTTGCGATCTTTGCCATTGTGAAAGATATTCGAATGCTAGGGATAAAGAAATGTGAAATGGGAATTAACCGGGATGTGAGGTCAAAAAAGAGACAGGAGGGGTTGTTTGTAGTTGCGACACAAATCCTTCTAACCCAGCATTTGTAACTTTATGAGTCGGCTTCCCCGCCGATGAGGGCTCGGCTAACATACGTAACATCGTCAGCTTATAACCCACTTGCCTTGACTCAGCTTAGTAGTAACCCCCACGACAAAACAGGTTGTTTACCCCCACGATCGAGGACCTCCATTTCTGGGGTAACTCCAAAGGCCGCCATTGGTCCGTAATTGTGCCCAAGCTCCAGTGACCTGAAGGGTAAGGGTGTCCTTGTTCAAATAAGGTGGCAAGCTTGTAGCTTGTACGTCTCTCGGGTCGATTCAGGTCCTTAGTGTCGAGCTCTCCACGGCCCTTTCCATATTGGTCCGGAGTCCAAGGGTCAGGAAGTAATACTGGAGTGTCCCCCACGCTTCCTAGCGTTTGTGATTACTTGTTCTTTGGCTTACCAGAACAGTCGCCCGCAGGTAGCGTAGAGTTAAATATTTCGGATAATCTTCGTGAATCTCCGGGAGCGGACAAAGGGTGGTTTTGACGTTATTGAAGGCCATTCAGTCTCAGGTCCCACGGCTCACACACACAGACGCAGCCTCCCCACTCTGAGTGGTGCGTGCCATCATGCTGTCCTGTATTGCGTTGACCAAGGCTATAGGGTGAGAAATAGATTTGTTCGATCTTGAGTGAGTTCACAGTTGTCATGAATGTTATACAGTGTCATTTTCTATTTGTCTCTTGTGAAGCGTTTCGGCTATCATGCCAGTGTCTCTTAATCATAGTGGATTGTTGGTCTAGGATTAGCCACTGAGTAGACATAGATCTTTTATACTTGGGTGGTAATAGTGAGGTACTATAAAGTACTGGTGTGCAAGTTAGACGCACTTAGACCTGGGGACCACAGTTATAATACAAGCACTTGGACAACGTTCGTAACTCCCCGCTCCACCGTTCCTATCGCTGCTATCATAACTCCAATACAACTTCATCCCCGGCCTATAGTCAGGCTAGGATCAAAGTCATTCAAGAGGTTTAGGTTCACGTTCGGGTTGCTAATACCTCCAGGCGCTGCATTCCCAGAACTGCCCCCGTTAGAACCTCCTCCTCCTGCCGATCCTCCTACAGCGCCCCCGCCAGTACCCCCTCCCGCAGACCCTCCTCCGTTACTCCCCCCGGAACCACCAGCACCACCACCGCCGGTTCCTCCTCCGACAGATCCACCTCCGTTACCTCCTCCGGATCCGCCTGCAGATCCTCCACCAGTACCCCCTCCAGCTGAGCCGCCGCCATTGCCTCCACCAGTTCCTCCGGCAGAACCCCCTCCCGTACCACCTCCGGCGGAGCCTCCTCCGTTACCTCCGCCTGTTCCTCCAGCCGAACCGCCGCCAGTACCTCCGCCCGCTGAACCACCACCTCCTTCACCTCCAGTCCCCCCAACAGATCCTCCACCAGTGCCTCCTCCAGCTGAGCCTCCCTGCCTGGGAACAAGAACGTCTCTCTTTGGGATTCCTCCTCCACCAGAACCGCCAACGGCACCACCTCCTGTGCCGCCACCAGCAGAACCTCCAGCATTCGAACCACCGCTGCCGCCTCCAGCTGATCCACCTCCCGTACCTCCTCCTGCAGACCCACCCGTTCCTCCGGAGCCTCCCACCGCACCACCACCAGTCCCACCTCCGGCAGATCCTCCTGCACCATCGCTTCCACCCGTCCCTCCGGCTGAGCCTCCTCCAGTTCCGCCACCTGCTGACCCTCGAGTACCCCCGGAGCCTCCTACTGCACCGCCGCCAGTACCTCCGCCTGCAGAACCGCCAGGAGCAGAGCCACCTCCAGCTCCACCAGCGGAACCCCCTCCAGTGCTACCTCCTGCAGAACCTCCGGCTCCGCCGACCTGCCGAGGAAGGATTGAATCTTCCGGCAAGCTCAAGGAGTCTCGAACAAGCTTAGCGTCTGGGACAAGCGAAATCTTCAAAGCTGTGGTAGCTGCTTCAGGAAGATCCCTCTGCAGCTGAAAAGCGTTAGGCTCGTTGTCTCGCACTTGGAGTTTTAACTTACAATTGGATATGCACAGACATCGGAGATGGCTGCTAAGACAAGAGCAGCAGCGCACAACCTATACTGCATCTTGATAATAATCGTTGTGATGCTGGAGTTGAAGTGAATGAATGTTGAAGTATCAAATTATGATCGTGATGTTTGGTATGAGAAGGGGAAATTTTCTCAGTTTGAATAGCAGCAAAGGATATTTATAGACAACGAATAACACGATACACGTGCTTGCGACTTGAGAAACAAATAAACATCTCGACATTCTCGATAAACGCTTAAGGGGTAACCCTTTGCAAAGATGACTACGAGACATATCACTTCTAGGGCCGTGCACACGGGTGATATTCCGGGGTGCTCTTACAGCTGCATGACTATTACGCCATGATGCGGCTATACTCTACATTGTGTCAATGCTGCAGGACCTGATCCATTCCTAATATGTATTTATATTCATGGTTGCCGTGTTTTTCAGCTGGCCAGGGCATATGAAACGGGGTTGGAAATGTGCCGAGCAAGTCAGAAGCTTCATACCTGGTGTGGACGAGGTCTGAGGGTATATTGACTTTTCTACATGATATGATTTCACAAGTGACGAGAAATTCTGCAGTTTCATGTCAAGTGCCGACGGGGTCTGTGGGTATATTGAATTTTCTGTATGGCACAATCTCGCAGCTACCTACTAACTTGCCGTTAATAATTTCCGATAGAACAATGCGCTTCACAAGTATCAACACCTTTGTACCATTAAAAACAAGTTAGTAGTGTCGATCTTTTGCTTCTTTAATACCGCCGAAATTCCCGGTGCGGCTCGTGTCATTAGGAATCTTTTAATCACTTATTAAACCCTGTTTCGAGTTAGTTCAGGCACTTTTAGAAGGCACTAAAAAGTATCAAAGAGAGTGCCTCCGACAGTACCTCAGCCAATATAGCAGCAGGTTACCAAATACCCAATGTTGTTATCTAATCCTTATACTATAACGCTTGTATGACCCTTATGACTATAGCGGCAGTGCTAGTATTCACAGCTCACCTCCTAACTTCTTAGCAGCTATCTGTGCAACTTCAACTATGAAGCTTTTCCAAGATCAGGGCGTTAAGAAACAAAACCGAATTCTAAGACAAATTGACGCGTCGCTCATAGTACCATCCGAAGTATCCACATTCCAGGAGATATCAGCCGCAGTTCAAACCCGTCCATGCGAGGGGGACTTCCTCTAAATCAAGTTTCGTATAGCAGATATCATTAGTTGTATGAATTAGACATCTCAAAAACCTGTTTCAGGCCGCGAAATTCCTCCGAGGCGAAGTTTGAGTAGTAACCTGGAATGGGAAACTCCAAATCGGGACACACACAATTCATTTTATTATCATTGAAGAAGTCACTATCGGCCCATCCACCCACCATCGACAGTAACGAGCTCGCCAGAAACGTACAGACTGCCCCGTCCCGCCAGAAAGATAGTAACACCCTTGAAATCATCTGGAGCTCCCCATCTCCCGGCTGGAATTCTCGACAAGATACTCTCTGCCCTCTTTGGATCGTTGATCAGTGCCTCGTTCATATCCGTCGCCACATACCCCGGAGCCACAGCGTTCACGTTGACGCCCTGGCTGGACCACTCGTTACTCAGCGCTTTCGTGAGCTGGGCGATTCCGCCTTTGGCTGCTGCATATGCGGGGACGGTGAGACCTCCCTGGAAGCTGACGAGTGAAGCCACGTTTATGATACTTCCGCGGTGACCATTCTGAGGATCTGGTGTTCGGGATAGCATGTATGCGCCAAAGTCCCGACATAGTGTCCAAACAGTTTTGAGATTGACTTGGAGAACCTCGTCCCAGTCGCTCATGGGGAATTGATGCGCTGGGTGTCGTCGTTGGATTCCAGCGCAGGTAACCAAGATACTGATGTCGTGACCATCGTCTAAGATGCGCTTGCTCAAGCTTTCGACTTGCTCTTGGTTGCTCAGATCTGCTGTATACACGATCGCTTCTCGACCGAGCTTTTCGATTAATGATTTAGTCTCGAGATTCGCTTCGTCCCTCTATTCCGAGGTTAGTGGTGAATGGTGGTTTGCAACAGTGTTGTGGTCTTACTTGGATGAGGACGATATCAGCACCAGCTTCTGCAAGGGACAATGCCATAGCTTGGCCAATTCCCCTGGTTCCACCGGTAACTACAGCCTTACGGCCTTTCAAAGAAAAGAGAGCGTCGAGATAGTTCGCCATTGCTACAAAGAATTGGAGGATACTCGAAATGAAAACGGTTTACGTTTGGTGGTGTGGTCTCGCGTTGAACAAAAGTTTACAAGGCTTAAATTAGGTCCTTAGAAATAGAGTCCGGTGTTCATGACTCGAAGAATTGCAGTAGGAGTCAATTCCCAGGTCGATGAGATGGGTGGCCAAGATATAACCCCCACGTCAGCCCCCGGCAACGCCATGTATCGGCTTTCTGCCCGCTGCTGCAGGTGTCTGAGTTGGTTTGCGGGGAAGCGTCACTAGTTTGACGATGACTGCCATGCAAACCGGATATTAAACGCGGGGAAACGTCTGGTAAGGCGTGTGGGGGTCAAGTCTGGCAATTTGTTCTTAGCTGGAGAAAGTTTTCCTGCTGTATGAAGTCAGAAACTAGGCGAGGAGTAAAATCAGCCGCAAACTCTGGAGCGTGGGGGTCCAAGTGTTGCTGTCAGATGGGCAGGTCAAGGGGCATCCTCATTATAGTAGCTGACGAGGGAGGTATGGATATCCAGCAAGATGGTGCGTGCAAAACGCTAGTTTCAAATCTAGAACCTTTTATTTTGAACTTTATTTAAGAAGTGGAAAGTTATAACTTTATAATTTTCATCTAGCCAAACTTGCAGGGGTGGTTGATTGTACTGCAAGAATAATATTCGGTCGTATAGGCAAAGGCCAGCGTGGGATATTCATGACGGGAAAACCCTCACACGGTACCCATATGTGAGAGGAACAACATCATCGGGGCATTGTTTTAGGACCTTTGTTTATGCTTTGTCACTCCAACAGTTCAAGAACTACCAGTCGCCTGGAGAAACTGCATTGAAGGGAAATATGAGTCGTATAATTAAAGACTTTGATCAAGACAGATGTGATGCATCGTCCAGCCGCTGAACCGAGAACACCTCGGCTTAACCAGCAGTGCATGATACACAATAAAGCCAAGAACCCCCCACGAAAAGTCTCCATTTCCCCCAGCTTCAGGTCGACAGTCGCCCTCCTTCTCCTCACGACGGTAGTCTTCCGTCAATTCCGCTGCATTCGACCCCACAAACTCGGCTGTTGTGAACCTAATGACGTCGTGTCTAAGCCCAACTAGGCAACGGGGAACAGGAACCGCTTGTGATGCCCCAGCTTCTTCTTAACGGATGACCAGCGTTGCAATTGGGCATGACTCGCCGTTCCAGGGAAAACGGGCGCCTTTCAAAGTAACGATCTTCAATGGAACGGGGAAATTGGCATTGACCGCTCTAGTGACCTTATCGCTGTTACCCCGCAACTTGAGCAATATCTTGGCCCACTCATCCCCAGATTCTAGTTGAGAGTCCCCCAGACTTTTTACTCCTCTTTTTTTTTTACCGCGTGGGGGGTTTGATCATCTACCGGCGCAGGCTTTCAGAACTCTATGCAGAGAACTTGCGAGACATTTCCCCTCAGCTGATCACACACCAATCTACTCACTTCAAGAAAGTGAATAAGAAGGAAGGCCTCCGCTCCTTCAACATTGAGACTCTCTCGTCACTTCTCTACCAACACCTTCTATTTCGGTCTCGCCATCATGTCTCACACAGCAAAGGACGATGAGGCGCCTTATCAGCAGCACGCAGAAGACGTCGAGTCTCAAATTGCAAAGCCCAACCACGATCCCGGCCATGTCGACCGCGCTGCTCAGATGATAGGTACTCAGCACATTGAGGTCACAGAAGAGGACGTAAGTTTCATCATCACCACCAGCTAAAGTACCGCAGCTAAACTCCCATCAGAACAAACGACTTCGCCGCAAGACAGATAAACACGTCCTCTCCATCCTCGTCTGGGTCTACTTCCTCCAGATCCTCGACAAGTCCGTCCTCGGCTACGGCGCCGTCTGGGGCATGCGCGAGGACACGAACCTCAGCGGCAATGAATACTCCATGGTCAGCTCCATGGCTCCCATCGCCCAGCTCGTCTGGCTGCCCTTCTCCTCCTGGCTTATGGTCAAGATTCCCCATCGCATCTTTATGGCCAGTCTCGTTCTCGGCTGGGGAACCGCTCAGGCCTGCATGGCAGCTTGTACCACCTATCAGGGTCTTCTCGCCACTCGCTTCCTCCTTGGTCTTTTCGAGGCAGCTTGTCTTCCGCTCTTCTCCGTCATCACGTCGCAGTGGTACAGACGCGCTGAACAGCCCATGCGCGTGGCTTGTTGGTACGGCACCAATGGCGCGGCCAACATGTTCGCCGCGGCGCTGTCGTTTGGCCTCGGTCAGATCAACGGGTCGCTTGCATCGTGGCGCATCCTGTTCCTCTTCGCCGGCCTTATCACCGTGCTCACAGCCCCTGTGGTCTACTTCGTGCTTGACAACGACATCGTCTCTGCGCGCTTCTTGACAGAGCATGAGAAGCTGCAGACGATCGAACGACTCCGCGCCAACCAGACTGGAACTGGAAGTCGAAACTTCACGTGGTCTCAGGCTTTGGAGGCGCTCATTGAGCCCAAGACGTGGTTGTTCATTGGCATGGCTCTGTGCCTCAACGTGACTGCCGCCGTGACCAATACCTTTGGACCTATCATCGTCGGTGGCTTTGGTTTCGATAAGGGTGTCACGTCGCTGCTCAATATCCCGTTCGGTGCTGTACAGCTTCTCGTCATTTTCCCAGCCTCCTACCTTGCGCACCGATACCGCCTCAAGTCAGTCTTCCTTGTCGGTGTTATGCTGCCCGTTCTCGCAGGCGCTGTAATGCTTCACCAACTCGGACGCGACAACACAGCGCCTCTTCTCGCCGCATACTACATGCTCGCGTTCCTCTTCGGCGGCAACCCACTCATCGTCTCGTGGATGATTTCCAACATTGCCGGCACCACCAAGAAGTCGGTCATCATGTCTTTGTACAACATCGGTGTTTCGGGCGGAAACATCATTGGTCCTCTTCTGTTCAGCTCCAAAGATGCGCCTACCTATAAGCCTGGCCTGACCAAGACCATGGGAATTACCGGGGCTATGATTGGTGTGATTCTCTTGCAGTTGGTCAACTTGATGTTCTTGAATAAGCTGCAGGAGCGCAAGCGTGTGAAGAATGGCAAGCCAGCTAAGATTCGAGATCTCAGCATGGAACATCGTTATGTGGCAAATGCTCAAGGCGGTGAGGATGAGGGCCAGTTGGGTCAGAACGCTTTCTTGGATTTAACCGACTCCAAGAATGACGAGTTTGTGTATGTTTATTAGGAGTTACGTGTGTAGTTTAGGGATTCTTGACCAACTGTGTTTCCAATGCATATAATATTTACCATGTGGTTAATGTTTCAATTTCATCTTTGCGGTGTAGCGTGAATGAGCATGCGAATTCCCCCATGCCTTTGCCATAGCAAGATCTTCACGGGATGTTAATCGAGTTTGCTGTAGGTTGACTACAAGTAATCACTGCCAGTTTAGCTAACGAAAGTATCTGACCAATCGAGGAAAGCGCAGAACTGGTAGTCATTCAACGTCCATTTGATGCACAAGATCACCAAATCGTGAAGGTCAACTTTAAAGAGTAATCATAGTAAGGGTATATAATAATGAGTATTTACACCGTAAACAAGCAGTCGATATACGATAAAGTCCGTCAAGGATTGCTAAATATCAGACAAGTCCCAGCTTGACCCAATCATTTCCCCAGGAGCTCTGTTGAGAATCTCCAACCCTCAAACTCCTTCTCAACCCTCGTTCAAGAGCAACCTTAAGCAGAGTCAAAAGCCTTCTCGCCACGCTCAATGATGGCCGGGGGCTTGGCAATCTTCTTGCGAAGGATATGTCTCTTGATGAAGTATGGAAGCCAGACCTTTGTCTCGTATGAGATGAACTGAGATGTCGGGACGGAGAAGACCTCTGCATTGTGTGTTAGCGATAATTCAGCAGAGAAGAGGAGGTTACTTACGGTCCAGTTCTTCAAGGGTGAGCTGCTTGGTCTCACGAACGAAGAAGAATATCATAGCCCAGGCAATAAGGTTGAGACCAGCGTAGAAGCCAACTATAATGTTGTTAGATGATGCATCAACTTTAGCAGGAAGGACAAACTTACACGCTCCGGTAGGGGACATGGCATTGGTCATGCGAGGGAATGTCAGACCGAGAATACCAGCTAAATTCTGTGTCAGTAGTGTCGTTGTGCTGTTGATCCTTGGAGACTTACCAAAGGTATTATTAATGCAGACAGCCCAAGCCATACCTTGCTCACGCTGGATGGTGGGGAATACTTCGGCAGAGTATTGGAAAGCAACTGGTCCTTCACCTAGGGAGTAGGCGATGGTGAAAAGGTACACAAACCTAAACTGTTAGCTAGAAGATAAAGAAGGCAAGACACTATGAACTTACAGAACGACGGGTCCAATCTGTGCACCGCGGCTACCGCTGTGGTTGAGGAGAGACAGGCCGGCGGCAAGCAGGAAGATGCACATAAAGGGGAATGTCTACAGATGGTTAACACCCATGCCAGTTCTTCAGGCTTAGCAACTTACAATAAGACACAGAGTTCGCCTTCCCTTGGTGTCTATCATGAATAGTGTGGGGATAGTAGCAACGACCTGGATGGCACCATACCCTAGTGAAGCATACAACGCCTCGACTTGTGAGTAACCAGCGTTGACGAAGATGCTAGAGCTGTAGAAGGAAATGACTAAATCCTGTTAGTACAGTACATTTACGGGCAAGGATGTGAACATACTGTTGATACCGCACATCTGCTGAGCAATCATGACAGTCGAAGCACCATAGTTGGCACGTCTGATGCGAGGCACCGCAAAGCAGTCCCACAAACGCTGGAAGTACCCAGCACCACTGGCAACAGCCAACTCCTCCTCGTAGATGACCCACGAGTAGTAAAAGTCCCTCGCGGCAATGATGTCGTGCGCGCGCAGACGCTGCATAGAACGGAAGCCCTTGGCGTGCTTACCGTGCTTCATCAACCAACGCGGCGACTCAGGGCAGAAGAAAATACCGATGCCAAGAAGGAAGGATGGGATGAAGGCCGAGCCGAGCTGTAGCCGCCATGCGATCTTGCCGGTGTCTTTGACGATAACGTTGGCGCAGAAGCCGAGGAAGATGCCGATGACGACCCAGAGCTGCCAGAACATAACCAAGGCACCGCGGATTCGCGCGGGCGCCATCTCAGCTGAGTAGATTGGGACAGTGGCGTTTTTGGCACCGATGCCGATACCCATGACGAAGCGCACGGCAAAGAGCGTTTGCCATGAGTGTGTGAAGCCGGAGGCGATGGGGGTAGCGGTGAGACAGCAAGCGGTAACGAAGATTTCACCACGACGGCCTAGGTAATGGTTAAGAGGATCGACGATGAAAGCGCCACTGTAACTGTCAGCAGTTGTCTCGATTAAAACCAGAAGCGACGTACATGAGGCCGGCAGTTAGGAAAATGATTGAGTTGACAAGACCAACAATCCACTGATCCCGAACACTTTTATCTTCATGAAGACCGAATTCTTCAGGAAAGGAGAGATTGGCTCCATTGGAACCAGTCTGATCCCATCCCTGGGTCGCGGCTCCGATGGCGCACAGCGAGATGGAGTACCAGAGCATCTTGGGGCCGTGCCACTTGTGATCTCTCTCGTACTCGAGGGCCTGGCGCTCGCCCTCGGTGAGCTCCTTGACCATGTTGAAGCTCTCCGAGTCACGAGCGACGAGGGCTGCGCGGCCGAAGAGCTCGGCGTGCTCGGACATGCCGTGGCTTTCTGCAAAGAGGCGCGCATCGTGGACGGCTTTTTCGGGAGTCACGCGCTGGAGAGAAGTTGTTAGATTTGAATTGTTCAAAGGCTCAATTGACAATTGGTAGAGGTGGGCAGGGGTGGATGATTGCCAAGACGTTAGGCGACAGAGCCAAGAGAAGTCTTCCCCATGGCCAAGAAGCCAAGAAGCCAAGAGGCCAAGAGATCGCCAAGCTTACCTTGAGTGGGTTCTCCACGATATTGACAGCGGTAGATCCACGACGCGGACCACCGGTGTCGTGAGTAGCTCCAAGAGCATCTTTCTCATTGTGAGACGCCTGGGGGACGTCGGGGCCCAATTCCTTGTTATCCATTGTGAATTGAAGAGGGTGATAGGATAAAAGATGCGATGTTGGTTTGAGTGAAGGAAAAAGCCAAGAAAACAAAACAGGGAGGGCAGATCGGCCGGTAGATTAAATACCTGGGGGCAAGATCTTTTTTTGCAAACGAACCCCAGACTTGGGTGCCCGGATCCCCCCGCCTTGGTCTGGGGAAGAATTGGCATTGGGTTTTGGACAAGATCAGCGGAGGTTGTCTCATCCACGGCTCATGCCCCCATGCTAAGGTAGCTTGGAGGGATGGGCTGGTTTGGTTTGGTTTGTTTAAAGCGTATCCACACATGGCGCGCGGGTTTTCTGACCACCAGTTTATGGAGAAATGTGGGAACTTAAGGTTAACTTAGGCTTTGGATACGGACTCTACCAGGGGTCTTTCTGCTTTCGTGCTGTTACTTTGGTATGGGGTTGGTTGCACTGGGGGTTGGACAGAGGTTTTGAGTAAGGGTTGAGTGTCACACGGAACTGCCCTTGGTTTTGTGAGGGGATTTCCTTGACGACTGTTTAATCTCACAACCGCAGGGCCATTGTAAAAATAATTCATTGATCGGAGGATCAATGGCCAACTGGTGTTGAGTCACAGTTTTCCAGTATCAACGGCAACGCCCAAGACAATCGGCTCCCTTAGTCTAATCTCCGCGCTCCATTCTTCCCCATAAAGATCCCTCGTTTCATTCATATTGATCGAAAATTGGAGAAGCTCCCCTCCTCAACCGGCACTAGCAAAAGCCACTGAACACGTCGGAATATTTGGGGTCTGGGGTCTGGGGGAACAAGGACGTCTACGGTCTACTCTGTACGTACCGATTAATTCGGCTGCCTAAACGTCATCGGCTAAGCGGCACAGAATGCACAGAATGACGTAGTGGAGCTTTTGCCAAGGCATCAGTATTTCCTGGGTGTTTACTGGCTGCGGAGTAGAGGATCTGGTGCTACCCCAGGCATCCGTTTAACGGTACAGTAGCGTCGCTGTAGCTTCTGTTTAACTTGCATCCTTTGTTTCTGTTTTGGACTATTGCTATTGTTTTAATGGTTCGAGAATGACAAAACCTTAGAGTATTGACAGAATATGCCTCAACTGTAAAGGGATGTTACTCAACAAATCCTCAGGTGAGGAGCTGCAGTTGCACCTTGAATCCATCCACCAAAAACTTGGTGTTTCGACGTTACACTGTTGATGCATGTACATTCACTAGACCATCAAGGGCTACCTCAGTGATAACAGCCAATCATGATCTACAGCTTCTCCAATTGTCGCGGGAATGAGACCATCATGGACATGGACGCCCACTTTGTTCCCGATTGAGTTTTAGGTGCGACATTGGAATAAGGGTGCCTAAAAAGCTACGGAACGAGCGGATTACTCTCCCTGCTCATGTGATTGCTTTGGTTCCGGGAATTTGTATTTCCTTTTCTAATGAGGTTTGGGCTGGAAATAGTTGCCGACTTAACTATATTCTGACTTGAGTTTCAGTGGAAGAGAGGGAAGGGATACAATATGTGGTTGATCGTCTGATTCTTTATTAACAAAGAAACTCTAGCATGCTGAGCAACGGGCGTTAATCTCGCCTGTTATCTGACATCGACCTTCAATCCTCACTCGATTGGCTTAGCGTATTCCAGCACACCTTCCAGTCATCTTTATTGGCGATGATCTTCATCCAGCCGCACCACTTAACAATCCTAACTTTGTCCACAGCACCTTTATGATCTTCACTGGAATAAGATGGGTAGTACCCAAATAAATTTAACGTACGATGTTATTGCAACTTCTACAGTACAGTGTCATCTCAATGCAAGCTTGAGACGGTCTGAGTGAAGTCGCATCCGATTCTGTCTCTTGCAACCTTAAACTTAAGCTTATGGCAGTGAGATAGAAGCTCAATCGGCCATGGTGAAGAGCTGCGAGAAGATGAGCGCCTGGATACTCGAAGTAGACAGCTTGCAGTAATTCTTGCCAAGACCAGACTGCGTTACCGGGAATAAACATACTTGTTTGCCCGCCCACAAGCCACTTGCAGCTACATTAAACCCCAACTCAAATACGTCATAGGTTCGCAAAATTGTCCGCTTATACTGACCATCAAGTACAAAAGTGAGGGGTCATAATTCACCTCGCGTGAGCATTACATTAATAACCTTATGTGGACAAGCAGCGGTGCCCTCGGCACACTAATTCAATTGATTGACAGCAACGGTTCATCGTGTTTGGTTACATAAGACTAGAATCGAGTTCTAGGGTAGGCTCATCTTTCACAAATCTGTCATCTGAAAGTTGTTCACTATCGCAAATTCCGCAGAGGTGGTTTGATACCACAGGAATGCACAAGCGGAAGATCACCAATTTTGGATACAAATTGCCATCATGCCGACTCATGGGTAAACAAGCTGTATTCTACTTGACCATCTACTGGCATAGCCTGTCTCACAAAGAAACCTGGCTAAGAATTCCTGGAAAATAGCGACTTTCATCCACCAAATAGACTGTGAGCGTTTTTATACCTCGATCTACTCAAAAAACCTTCGGCTTAGATAAAACGTTTTTCTCCACTTTCACAACCTCACGAAAATGAACTGGAAAGAGAATAATCCTAGAACAAATAGGTCGTTTTGATCAATCTTCTCCAAGGTCGTACAATCTTCCAAGTCTTGTAGCCTTCCTGCGATATCCACACACAGATAGTTCTGGGCATCCTGTTGACTTATACCATATTTCCATTTTCCACCTTGGTGTCATCCTCTCGAGCAGATGACCTCGCACCACTACGACGTCTCCAATCGAAGAGAACATGAGGCTTCGTCTTGATACTTTCCCGAAGCTTCTCTTCGCTATGATCCATCCACGCGCCTCCCTGAACGTTACTGATGGGGTACAACGGTGCTCCTCCCAGGAGAAAGCTATCGCCCCCACGTCGGTCGAAAGACGCCGTAATGTCCAGGTCCGTGGCAATTTGATCACAGAAAACTTCAAGAGGCAAGTCATTGACATCACGACCAAAGGGGTTCTCAATCTCTTGACCGATGAACAGCAATCCAAAGATTATGTACGCTGCTGTGATGGTAGCAGGGATAGCGATCCAGCCGAGTGGGCCGGTCAGTTGGAAGGGTAGCAGAATGACATAGACAAAGGTAATTTGGCTGATGGCGATAGTGTATGCGATAGGAAGGGGTGTGTTGAGGACACGGTCGCAGCCAACGGCGACATCATTTAGCGTGGTAATATGGTTATACGCGACAGTTTGATGAATAGGTAAGGGCAGTTGTTTGTTGGCAACAAGTGTGTCAATGGCAATTGCTAGATGATTTAGAATCTCAAGAGGGAGGTTCCCCTGATGCTCCTCAGCTCTCTTGATGTGTTTCCTTGGGTCGCTCTGAGCAAATGACAAACCAAGATACTCGCCAGCGATCTTGTTGAGATTGGTGGGTCGTCTTTTGGGTACGCTGGTAGTTCTCCCAGCGAATGTGTCAAGATGTGCGATGTATTGCTGCATATCAGGCTGACTGGCGCAGTGCTCAAAGCGAAGAGTGTGCTTGAGGGCAACAGCAAAGCCAGCGATGAGTTTCAAGGCTGCCAGTTTCTTGACAAGCACTTCGCGAGGGTCCTGCCCATCAGCGCCGGTCTCAGAAGCATGGATCCAGATTATACGGCCGAGAGTTTGAGACGCAGTGGCCAATGTTCCCCAATAGCGACGGCCCTCAGCGTAGCGCTCATAAGCTGTCGACGACCGGAAGGACAAGCTCAGACCGACGACAAAACCGAGGATGGTGAGCAGGACTGAGTTGACGCTGAGTTTGTGATAGACCAGCTTTGAGAGAGTGGTGATTAAAGTAGACCAGCAGGCTACTAGGAAAAGCGGGATGATCAGCGATGGCATGATGGAGCCGTGCAGCTGCAGGATAAGTGGCCATTTCGAGTGTCGTTGAAGATCACGCGGGCCGCTGAAGTAGCTCCCATCGTCGAGGTTGTTCATTGCGTGATTGGTCTCAGTATTGAGAGTGGGGGATGGTGCGCGGTCGTGATCTGAAGAACTTCCTGCAGCTGAGTGATCTTGCCGGATATGCGCCTGGGGATATGGCTTGGCATGCGGATGGATATCCCCACCGGCGTCAGACATGATGATTATCGAGACAATTGGAAGGGGAAAAGCAAAGGAATCAAATGCACAGTAACGCAACGCGGTAAACGATGAGTACAAGAGTAAGAAAAGGTCAAGAGTAAAGCCTTGCCCAGGTATTATACTATCAAGATCAACCAAAATGAAGCTTCCCAAAACGGCTCCATATTTCGAGCCTTCCAGCTGAAAGTTTAGTGCTGATGCCACCAAGGGACTTGTGACTAGCGGTCAGATTACAGCCAGTAATGAAAGACCTTTCACATAAGCATTCGCCAAGTTTCGTTAGGCCAGGGTTTCCTGCAGATGGGGCTCGATTATTTATCCTGACTTGATGTTAGGCTGTTTGAGATCATGGGCTAGAACGAGCTTTCTGGGCTGTGCGATTGATTTATCAGTTCACGCTTCTAAATTTAGTAATAAGTTTTTGCTAGCGGCGACGAGGGAGCTTGTTGATGTTCGGTAAGTCATTGGAGAAAAGCAGCACTGAATTAACATGGCGCTGTCGGAAACAACAAACTAACAGCACCAGATTGGGCAATAATTCTCGCGGAGTACGGACTAAATAGGTGTTATTATTCTGAATCTATCTTGGTGAGGCGAGTTCGAAGATGGAGGCAGTGACAGTGATGAAACCACTTCCCATGGTCGCGTGACCATATAAAAGCACGGTAAGGCTGCACAGGAAGTCTTCAGAAATATATATTATCAGCACGCGATATATATACCATGCACCTCTTACAATCCAGTCTGTGTGCACTGCTCCGCATAATGTCCCTCATACCCAAATCCCTCACACTCGTTCAACTTTGAATCGAAGTGGAGCCTTGGACCTGAGAATAAGACTTGGATTCCTAAACTCCAAGTCCTGATCCTCTTGAATCTCGAATTTGAACTCTCTGATCATTCCTGCCAGCAAGACCTTCATGTTTAACAAAGCCAGCGCCTTTCCAGGACAGATCCGAGGACCGTTTGAGAAGGTTTCCATAGCAAACGGGCTCACAGCCTCATCATCCCATCGCTCGGGCTTGAAGACCTCCGCGTCGGCACCCCAGATCTCAGGGTTGAGCTGGATCATGGCCGGTACTATCTGTACTGTTGTTCCCTTTGGGATATGTACGCCAGCGATGGTCATGTCCTCTAGTGATTCCCATGGGACGGTCAGTGTGGGTGAATAGACGCGAAGAGCTTCGCGGATGACGTTGTCCAGATAAGGCATTTCGTCTATTGCCTTTGCTGAGATCATGCTTGGTTCCAAGGCGAGAACCTTGTCCCTCAACCGGCTTTGCACATCAGGGGCTTTGGAGAGTGCATAGATTGTCCAGAGCATAGCACTGGCGGTTGTCTCGTGCCCTGCAGCGATCACTTGCATGGTCTCGAAGCCTGGTTAGTCTAGCACAGCAAAGAGTTGAGTTGGCAGCTTACAATGTCGATCAGTTCCTGTTTCGACAACTTCTGCTCTTCCGCAGCACTGGCCTCAATCATCCTAGTCAGCATATCATCCGAGAGACCATCTTGTGCATCTTGGTCTTTCGCGGCGTGCACCTCTGCTGTGCGTTGATCGATCAGCTCTGTCATCATGGTTTTCAATGCAGATTTGGCTTGGATGAAGTTCAGGTTTGCCGAGACCGGAAGCCATCGAAGTGGGATAAACGGATTGATGAAGCTGATGATTTGACCGGCGAGCGGCTGTGCTAGGATGGCGGTGTAGCATTGCTCGAATGATAGTGGCGAGGATTGTGATCGAAAGTCGCGAAGTTCTTTACCGAGTAATGAGACACCGATTATGTCGAGTGTTACTCTTGTGAAAACTTCCTCAACTGAATGTGCATGTTAGTTGCGAAAGAAATAACAGCGGCTTTTATGGCAAAAACCTTCAAAGACTCCATTTTTGCTCTGTTTCATGGCATCCTCGATTTCATGGTTGAGCTTTTCAGAGTAGTTGAGAAAGGTAGGGAACAGTTTCCGTATGCTAGGGCGAGACAAAGGTCCTTGAAAATCAGAATAAACTCCTCATCTTGAGACCGTAACCTCACCTGCAGTGATGCGCCTCAATCTCTTATGCTGATCGCCAACACTGAACAAAAGTCCAACGCCGAGGAACTCTCCCACAAGAGTGTGAAAGAAAGCCGGCTTGGCGAACAGATAGGCATTCTTTTGGAGTACCTCCCGACAGGCGTCTAAATTATTAACAAGCAGGACTTCTGAGTTGAGCCAAGAGAGACATCGTATAAAGGGCGCATCTGGCCAGCGACGCATCCACTGTAAGTAGAGTTCGTTTGGTCCTGCGCCGCGGAGGATCTGCACAGCATGCCCGACTAGAAATTGATGACCCTTATCAGATTAGTGGGGTTAGTGAACTAGATAGACACTTTGACGGGTTTGCGGTTGATGTGATCGTTAAGTTGAGCTCACCTTGGGACCGGGGAGATGTCGCAAGTCGGAGAAGACTGGACGGAGCAGGATTCGGATGATGGAGTGGAGTAAGATGCCAAATGTCGCCAAGATAGCAGCCCACACAAGGGTTAGAAAAGAGATATCCATAGTGGTCAGCGAGATTCCTTTCAGACGTGACTTCAGAGGTCTGATGGCCAAGAACTTGTTGTCTATGGTCGTGTGCAAGGTTATCTTTGTGAATAATGAAATATTTTGATTTCATTCCCCTCGCTGACTAAATACTGACCTGAATTGGTTCGTTCATGATCCTTGTCGCTCAAGCGGCCCCTCAGTAAGCGGGATTCAAGATGTGCTGCATGTTCCTGTGATCTGGCCAATAGATGATGCACAATCATGATGACTAGGTTTTTGGTAAGCGCTAAGCACCAATCAAGTCTTTATTTTTCGTTCTCTTCCGTATACTTGCTGCAAGTTGACTAATGCGATAATAAGACAACTATAGTCTGTTGTGTAGATTGCCCGTCCAACATTTTGACCAAATACTTAAACTGTGATCTACCAATGTGCGTAAAGTTTGGGTAAACTTGAGATATATTGGGTGGTTGTTGAGGATGCGAATGTTGAATGATTTCGACAAGTTGGGCATATCGATCATCCTACTAAAACATGACGATCCCCGCTTCATGCAATGATTAGAGTATTCCAAGGGCTAGTAAAGGTTTCCGACATAGATTCTAATTAGATGTCCAGCTTCAAGAGTAGCGAGATTGAGCACTATGTAAGTAGATACATTTCACACAGATATCACAGAAAGGGCATGGGCGCCTTTCACTTTGTCAATCCAAGTACCAAGTCAGATATTTACAATGATACATTTTTTCAAAAATAACTTACACCTTGGTCTTGCTACCTCTGTGACGAAGGGTTTATTTTGAACACATTTGCAGTATTCTCAAGGTCAGGATAATCTGATATGGAAGACAATACCCTACTCTCTATGCCATAGACCTTACATTACAATGCCGAAACGTAAATGTTTCTGTTAAAGCGTTGGGCCAAGTGAATGGCTAATAAGTTTCAAATTTAGGGACCTCAGTGGTAGACTTACCCTATACTTATACTCTCTCTTGCAACTTAGCCATAATGATATTCCTGTCAGAAACTCGATATAATACCACTTCCCACCTACAGCGATTCGCTGCAGCTGTAATTGAAACAGCATGTATAATGGCTCAAAGCCAGTCTAACGATTTACCTTTAAGTAAAGTGCTATATTCCATATGAGTGTAGCACCAAACAGGCAGGTTTGTCCATAGACCTTTTCACAGTTCCGAAGACCATTGCTTTACTCAACCCTCTACATTTCTTTATAAAAAAAAAGCATAGGAAGTAAATAGTGGATGCCCGTGGCGAACTCGCCAAAAACTTAATAGTGGTGCACTAGAAATAGTGATCTAGACCGTACTACCAAGTTTTGAACCTCCGATACGGTTTTGAAGCAGGTTTCTACCAGGAATTAATAATAAGACTATGGATGCCTGTATTTTCTTTAAGGGGTTCAGTGTAATGAACTTGAAATGCGAAGGTCAATGTTGCTAAAATCTATCATTGATCCCTCGAGAACCAAGCACTACGTAAATAAGCGATCGCATTTTAATAACATAGAGTAACATGGATTCAACTGTGTCGGACGTGCTGCTCAATATAGTAAAATATCCATAGATCATAATGCGAAGCCACAAAATGCGAAATTTTACATTTACAAAGCATTGGATGCATTGGACGTGAGTGGAAACCCTGGTCAAAGAAGGCGATTTCAGCTTTTGTAAATGCCTCAATTTGCATGCAGTAGATCTGAACACCGCTGTAAGCCAAATATTTCCGGCGCTAGCCATGGCCTTGACAAATTCGACATCTGTGAGGGAGAACTTGTGCGCTTCAATTCCTGGACCATTTGTTAGTGGCCCTGGCTGTCTAACAAGGTTGCAACGGCGGGTCAACGACCGAGAGCGTTAGCCCCTCACGTCACTCCATTGAAGTAGCGGCCGAGACAAGAAACTTAAGCATATTATTTACCTTAAGTGAGCACGAGCGTGGGGTCCTGATCGATGGCGTTGGGTATGTGATAGGCTGTGCTTGCTGCCAAGATACCCTGATAGTTACCGCTTGGTGGGAACTGCGAACCCGGATAGACAACGGACGGACAGAATCACCGACTGCAAACCAGTTTAAGAAATTTCTAGCTACAAGGCTATCGAATTGTTTTTAATATGATTCGTCAGTTGCTGATATATGATGCCACAGAGAGGAACCCGTCAATTGACTTTCCAGTCGAGGCCCCAACGAGTTGTTTGTCTGAGTCCACCTACATGGTTAAGCCCGGTCACTTTTGCCAGCCCCCGCGCCTTTAAGGATGAGGGATTAGAGACTAGAGCTAGAATATGAAAGATTTTCGTTTGCCTTGCAGTTCGTAGTGGCAGGTGTTCCTACAGTCTGGGTACCCGGATGTGACGACAAGGGTGCAATGATCTGTGGCAAGACCTGTATAAATACCTCCCAAACACCTCCTGCATAAACCATTCTTACCTCCTCAGCCTCTTAACTCTTCGCCTTCTTGAACCGACAACTCCAAAGACAAGTCTTTCCATCCAATCACCTTCAAGATGATGTTCAAGTCCACCACCGCGGCCATCCTGCTCTTCGGAGCTGCTGCTGCCACTCCCATTTTCGGCCGGGAGGAGCCCAGCCAGACCAAATCCGCTCCCCAGTCCACGCAGACAAACACTGTCTACGACTGGGCTGTTGGTTGGGCCAAGGAGTATCCTATCCACCAGTCTTGCAACGCGACTCTTCGTCGCCAGTTGACCACTGCTCTGGATGAGACCGTCCAGCTGGCTCAGCACGCCAAGGACCACATTCTCCGCTACGGACACAAGTCTGAGTTTGTCCAGAAGTACTTTGGCAACGGCTCGACTGCTCAGCCTATTGGCTGGTATGACCGCGTTGTGAACGCCGACAAATCTGGCATGCTCTTCCGTTGCGATGACCCTGACAAGAACTGCGCCACTCAGGACAGTAAGTAATCATGAAGATCGCGACAATCCAATACTAATCAGCACTACAGAATGGGCTGGCCACTGGCGAGGAGACAACGCCACTACTGAGACTGTCATCTGCCCTCTCTCGTTCGAGATCCGCCGCAGCCTCGACTCAGTCTGCGGTCTCGGCTACACCGTCGCCCAGTCCAAGCTCAACACCTACTGGGCGACTGATCTGCTGCACCGTGTTCTTCACGTCCCCACCATCAGCGAAGAGACCGTCGACCACTTCGCCGAGGACTACGCCGATGTTCTGGCCCTCGCCAAGTCTGACCCTGAAAAGAGTGCCATCGACAGCGACACTCTTCAGTACTTTGCCATTGACGTCTACGCCTACGACATTGCTGCCCCTGGCGAGGGATGTACCGGCGAGGTTGAGGAAGAGAAGGAAGAGAAGAAGGAAACTCCTACCAAGAGTGAAACCGCGAAGCCTAGTGCTACTAAGGAGGCTCCCAAGGAGTGCCACACCCACGACGATGGAGTTGTTCACTGCTCTTAAGTGACGGCTTGCCTTTAATTTCGATTCTACGGACTACTCTATTGGGTTCGAAAAAGATAGAACAGCCCTCTCCGAAGGGTGATTCAATCGTATTTAGATAATGCTCCCATGACTACTATAGATACATTACAGATCAATACTACAAAGAGTTAGTATATACAGTAACGTTTCCTACACTGAGGTGAAACTAACCAGTCTTCTCGGTTTGTTCCCTGAAGCAAGGCCAGTCCATATAGGTTTTTGCAAGACCATGACACGAAGCGAGGTCAAGCTAAAGAAGAGAATCATATGCTGTTGGCGCAAGTCCATTCCCGAGGATTTAGAATGATGCTTCAAATCCGTTTATCCTGTCGCGCGTCCCGTGGTCTATTCTGGTCTGCAGCCTAAGAGCTTTCTTCCACAACGAAACGATTTTGACATGACCCCAAAGATATGACCGGGGTATATCGGTGTTCATCCAGATCCTGTGATCTCCCAGTACTGCTCAAATAGTGATGCACCCCATCCACACGACGTGCCTGGTCCTGCGATATCAGAAGGGGTAACGTCACCGACGTAATGGTTATCGAGATTTGCGGGTTCCACGTTGGAGATTACCCATGGCTTTAAGCAACTGGATCGAGACTCTTCCTGGCTTGTGAGACTCATGGCTTCTTCAGGAGTGGCATCACTGTGTGTGAGACAACTTGTGCCTGACTCACTGTCGGCCAGTGTCATTCGTGCCCCGATAGCCTGTCTTGCCGAGACCGCCTCTACCCATAAAGCTTCAATGTGCTGCCATCGACGATCACTAACCAGGTTGGTATCTTCTTTCCATTCATCAAAGATCTCGCTGACAAGCGTCCAGGCAGCTTGTGAGCTATCACTAGAAGGCGTAACACAGAGGTCGAGAAGAACGTAGGCCAGAGCATCCCATTCAACGCAGGTCTCAAACAGCCACGACCATGGTTGGCCAGGCTTGTAGCATCGCACTGCATGGGACTCCCGGAGAACATCAAGACATAGAACCAGGTAGTTCTCCCTAAAGGGATTTCCCCTACCTTGGTCTGGCTGCGGCTTACAAACCATGACTTTGAGCTTGGCGTGAATGAGCCGCGCCGTGGCGGATGCTATAAAGTCGAGAGGGATTTGTGAGGAATAGCGCGTAAGAATTTGCATCTCTGCACAGTCGCGTAACTCATCCAGCTTTTGGCATTGCTCTTCCACGGACAAGCAGGGATAGCCATTTGCTCTATTGAAGCTCTCGGAGAAAATGGTTCTGCGAGTTAGATCCGTCCCGAGGATCCGGAGAAGAATAATGGTCATTTCGGTCTTTCTATCATCGTCCGCAGGAGTTGCATCGATATGTGGATGCAACACAACGTCGTTAATGTTCCGGGGCTTTCTGGTGTTGAACGTCTGTTCGAGGATGGTGGGTTCGACTCCGCATTCCATAGCATTACGGGCATCTAGCACGTATACTTGCCACCACAGACGGCGTCGCATTTCCACTTCGAATGGAGAGCACTGGGACCCTGCCTCCTCGCAGTGAAGGCCAATCCTCATGGAATTTCCAACAGTTAGACTCGTAAGAGATTGTATGTCTGGCGCATCGTCGCTTTTCCTCACAAAGGTCTAGAAATGCGTTAGACAATTCCATATGGTGGTGCTTCTTAATGTACCAGGTAAATCACGAGGGCTTGTAAAACTCTTAGATTCGACGAATGCATGAAACCCGCCTTCAACAAGGCATACTCTACCCCAAAGCGATATCTGACCAGACGATTAATACAAGTAAATCAAGACACGAGAGTGGAAAGCCTACTGTCGGAGAAGATCCGGTTTGTCTTGATGTAGAGCCCTTTGGCATTCGCTTGAAGGCATAGTAGCTACGACAGCATAGTACACCGCAAACATCAGACATTCCGTGGCCGTAAAAGTCTCTGAGGAGTCGTGGATCGCCGCTATGAATTCTCTTTGGACTGTGGGGACATGGAACAATTTGAGGGTTGGGTCGACGACATCTATGTAAGTTTGCCAGAGAAACAGTTTAGAAGTGGAGCTAGGCTGAAATTGCGCCAGAGAGGGAAGATGGTCTGAAGTGAAGGGAAAACACGAGAATGGGAATGGACGGGCGCTTGATGAAGTGTCTGGAATGCTATTGCTCGGTGTTGTGGTGGGCTCTGACGCTGTATCTGATTCAATGCCGATTATATTCTGTTGAACATCGACGGTAACCTTGTTTGTAATCGTCTTGGTGCTGCCATATTGTTTTCGCGATGAAGGATATTGGCACGGGAGTTTCAATCTGATACAGTAAGCACAAGGCGAGGCCCGATCGCATTTTATTTTGCGTCTGCGGCATTCCAAGCAGGAGCGCCCCGGTGTAATGGCACGGCGAGTCATGGATCTGTGTCTTCCTTGTTGGGCTGAGGTTATTTCGTTACGTGAGTGGCCGATGATGATGCTAAAGCCGCGATCCCGGAGGGCGCGGAGACGCTCTTCTCACCTCCGTCACCAGCCCGCTTGTGATTGGCCAGGGCGGAGAATGAAAGACGGAGAACGGAGGGCGGAGAATCTGTCAGCAAAATATCCGTTTTCGTTGGTAATCGATGACTTCTGGGGCTTGAGTGCGTGCACCATGATTGGCCAGACAAGATCTCCTCTCGGAGGCTGCTTTGGTAGATCATCAGGCCTCTTGTAAGTGTAGATGAAGTATATAAATGACTTTATCTCCAAGGGCTTTTCTTTATCTTCATCCCAATCATACAAGCTCATTCCACATTTACAACTATCCATCAAACTCATCTATCACAAACTATCTCATCATGTCGTCTTACAAGAACATCGCCGTCGTGGGTGTAAGTATCCATCGTTTAAACATCAAGGATGATCCACTAACACATCCGCAGGCCAGTGGAAGCACTGGCAAGATCATTATTGATGGGCTACTTTCCTCCTCCAAGTTCAATATTACAGTCTTGTCTCGTAAGGAAAGCAAAGCGGCCTACCCCCAGGGCATCACTGTCCGAACCACGGATTTTTCCGAGACCGATCTCGTCAGCGCGCTACAAGGCCAAGACGCCGTCATCTCCGCCCTGGGAGTCGAAGGGTTCAGCCAACAGCAAACAATTGCCGACGCCGCCGCACGTGCCGGTGTCAAGCGGTTCTTGCCATCGGAGTTCTCTGCCAGCAGCGAGGATCCAACTGTTCTGCGATTGATGCCACTTTTTGAGCAGAAGAAGAATCTCATTGAGTATCTCAAGTCTAAGGAAAAGGATGGACTCACCTGGACTGGTCTCGCGACTGGCCTTTTGTTTGATTGGGTACGGACACTGTCGTAAATGCGTTAGGATCGTGCTAACATGACCAGGGCCTTGCCAATGGCTTCCTCGGATTTGACGTCGCTAATCGCACCGCGACGATCTGGGACGACGGGAACAGGAAGTTCACCCTGACCAATGAGAAGCAACTTGCACAGGCTGTTGTGTCAGTCCTGGAACACCCTCACGAGACGAGCAACAGGTATCTCTACGTATACTCCGTCGAAACCACACAGAGCGAGATCCTGCAATCGCTCGAGAAAGCCACCGGGGCCAAGTGGACGGTACATGCCACGTCTACCGATCAACAAATTGCCGAAGCTCAGGAGAAGCTGGGCGCAGGTGATTTCAGTGGAGGGTTTATTCTCGTGCGCGCGACGAACTTTGGTAACACGGATGGTCTGCGCTTGAACTATGCCAAGGAGGAGAATTTGGCCAATGGCATTCTGGGTCTCGAAGTAGAAAGTGTGGATGAAACTGTGAAGCGAGTGGTTCATGGCTGATGATGGGTTATACGGAATCAATAGCTGTAGCCTTGACATGTATCACATATGATCGAGAATAAGACGCGAATTAGGAAAATAATATTATAAATTTATAAGTCTTTTTAAGAACAGTATCTCATATTGCCTGTGTAGTATATAAATACCTTTCTCGGGGCAGCTATTTACAAGCATCAAAAGGGTCCAACTTTGCGGAGAACATACCCACACCCGGGATAAATCGCCGCCTCTAACCGTATGCTCCCGCACCAAATGACCAAACAACAAGCTCCAATCAAAAAGATCCATTTACTCCCCAAACGTCGGTGGTGAAAGCTACAATACCAGAGCACACACCGAGAGCCAGATCTCAACCCACCATGGACTCACCGAGTGTTTCGCAGGGTGACGATAAGAATCCTCCCGTCAGCGAGCAAGAGCGAAAGTATTCAAATCAGTCCCTTCCCCGCAATTCGGCAGCCATCTAACGCCGGCATATAGGAAACTCCGCAATCGGCTCTCCCAGCGTGCCTTTCGGCGCAGACAGGCAGAATGTATCAGGGAGTTGCGGAACAGGGTGAATGCGGATCAGAGGCCGGACAGTGAGCGCGTGGAGGCGCTGCAGAAGGAGAATCAGATGCTGAGGAAGCAGCTTATTGAAGTCCAGACCAAGATGTCGAGAATGTTGGCTTCGGTTCAGTTGCTGAGTGATTCTGTCGCTAAAACATTGGATAGCACTGCGGCTGGTGTTGATTTGGATGAGAGAGATGGTGACGCTGAGGATCTGCGGTTGGTCGATGATCCTGGTAGAAAGCAGAGCCAACAGCTGCATGTTTCAGATTCCTCGCTAACGTCTCTCGACTTGGAATCTTTTGACCCTTCCATGCTGGACTTTGATGCTCCTTTTACGCCAGCCAATATCGCAGGTCAGTACCAAAACCTCTATGGTTCTTGCGCAAAGCCAATATTTACATACATACAGCGCCGGTGTCTGGTGGTGGTCTTACGTCGGAAGTCGTCAATGTCGCTGGCACAAACCCCTTCTACTCTCAGATCCCAAATATCTGGAGCCACGAGTACCAGATGGGCATGCAGCCATATCTCAATGCCATTAACGCAACGGCGGAGTCGAGCTTGGTTCTGGGAAAGGATTATTCATTCACAAATTCACCCTTCTCGGATCATATTCAGCTACTCCAGAAGATGCTCAAGAACAAACTTAACACTCTTGGGTTTGTTCCCAATGCTCACAATCCTGTTCAGAGGTAAGTGCGATACTATTTCCTCACTGAACAAAGGCTCATATGATGCAGCGTTTATCAGCCGGTGCTCATGGTCCTTTCCATGTTCAACAGCATGACTCGGCCGGACGTAATGGCATGGTACGCCAAAACTCGCTTCTACCATATCATCGAACTCACCGCCTGGCAACTCTACCCTTCCGCAGCAACCTTTAATAGACTGCATCCCCGGTACCGGCCCACCAAAGCGCAGCTGGAAAATGCTCACCCTGGTATAATCGACTGGATCCCGTTCCCATCGATTCGAGACCGGTTGATACAGCTCCATTCCGCGAACCCACACATCGATCAAATCTTCTGCGACGCTGTCACGGGTTACGTGGTGGAAGCTCTCATGTCGGACCTCATCCTCGGAGCCCCACAAATCACCGTCTACGTCCGGGTCACCGATCTCATCAACACCATGGCGTCCGGCACATCCGAAAACGAAAGTACAATTGCCGCTCTACCTGCACCGGACATCACAACTTTATTCTCATCGCCTGCCTTTGCACGCGCAGCCTTTGGCAAACTGAATATGGACAAGGGAGCGGGATACTACAAGATCGACCCCGCATTCTTCGAGAAGTATCCTGAACTCTGGGACCAGGCCAGCGACCTCACGGCGACGGGCATGCCGCTCAAGCCGAAGTATCAGAAGATTCTTACCTATCCAAAACCACTGGATCCCTCGACTGTCGACACGTATCGGAGCTTTATCGACTTTTCTCTGGATGCGGCAAACACGATTTCAATGTCCCCCGCTTCGTAGCCCCATGAGCGGTAACCGGGCCGGTTGTGTTATCTCACCGATATACCAGCGAAAGAATGGCCTGTCCGCATGATGCGATTTCGTCTAACCACACTTGAATGCGGCACCATTAGCGCACAAGGTTTGGGAAAGTTTCGGGAAGTGTCATCGAATGTTGAGTAACGACCCACTACGAGCGGGTTGACTAACGTTGGTCTTACTAACTGCCCATTCCGTGATGCATCTGTGGATCATCGAGTGGAGATGGAACATTCTATATAGAAATGCCACTGTTAGTGCCAACACCAACACCATCATCACAATCTCTAGCCCTCACAATATCCTCGTTATCAAAATGCCGTCTCAAATACCTACTTCAGCCCCTCGCTACAGCTTTATGGATGACTATAGCGAGGGTGCGCATCCAGCCCTCCTCAAAGCCTTGATCGCAAGCAACACAACGCAAGAAAACGGCTACGGAGGCGACACATACTGCGACCTCGCCCGCCAAAGAATCCGTCGCCATCTTGGTCGAGACGACGTGGGCGTTTTCTTCGTGCCCAGCGGAACATCTGCCAACGCCATCTCCATCGACGCCTGCCTCCGACCTCACGAAGCTGTCATTGCCGCTAGCTCCGGCCACATCGTTACAAGAGAGACGGGCGCGGTCGAAGCCAGCGGCCATAAAATCATCAACGTCGCGCCTAAGAATGGAAAGCTTACTCCAGAGAGTATCGAGCGTGCGTTAGACGACAACTGGCATTTTCCTCACATGGCCAAACCTCGCTTGGTGTATATCTCAAACGCTACCGAGATCGGCACAATATATACTAGAAACGAACTCGCGGCGATTAAACAAGTCTGCGAAAAGAACGGCCTCATACTCTTTCTCGATGGCGCTCGCATAGGCACTGCCCTTGCATCCAAAGCAAATGACATGACATTAGCAGATATTCTAGAACTAACGGATATGTTCTGGATCGGCGGCACCAAAAACGGGGCTCTTCTTGGCGAAGCCGTTGTCGTCAAGGACGCACGACTAGCCTCCGAATTTGAATTCTACGTCAAGCAGCACGGTTGCCTGCTCGCAAAAGGTCGTGTAATCGGTGCACAATTCGCCGAGCTTTTCGAAGGCGATCTGTACTTTGACCTTGCGAGAAAGGCCAATCTTGCAGCCGAGACACTTTCAAGCGGAATTGCACACGCGGGATTCTCGGTATACGCTGCGACGGAGACGAATCAGGTGTTTGCCGTGTTGCCCTTGGGGTTGATCAAAGTGTTGAAGGAGAGCTTTAGTTTTTATGTCTGGGAAAAGTGTGGTGATGATGAGGCGGTTATTAGGTTGTTGACGACGTGGGCGACTGATTTTACGCAGCTGGAGAGATTTATTGAGGTGGTGCATGCTTGGGGGGCATAAGTAATGCTGATGGTTAAAAAGCGAAAAGAAGAGATCAGATTTAGGTTATAGCCTACAAAAATAATAATTCTCACGCAGATATCAAGTCCCTTCACAAATACCAGCCTTATAATTTATCTCAACTAGATCGGGTTCAGACAGCCCACTTATTTCGAACAAGAAACTCTCACATTCCGATCGTTGCGAAAACAAACTACCACAAAGACCCCAGCGTCACCTCACTCGGACCCTGTATTACTCAGGCAACACAGCTTTGCCAGCCGCCCTCGCGGCCTCAAGAGCACCATGCAGACCATACTGGGAGTAAACTCCATTGATGCGATGTGTTGCATTGAGATTCTTCACAGCGACGATTTGGAAACAAGTCGCAGAGCCCTGGCGGGAAGCAATTGTGGAGTAAGCCAGGAAAATCTCCCAGATCTAAGGAACAAGGTCAGTGTTTCTTTCGCAACTTATCTCAACCGGTGTTAACTCACCCGGAACCAGCGCACGCCATATTTGGCTTTGACTTTTTCCTCATTCCCAAGCCAGTTTCTGTACCATCGCCAGAGTGTCCCGGAGTAGTGAACGCCAACGGTATCGACGCTAAATCCAGTTAGATATAGTCTCTTCTCAGAATACCGAAGGTATGATAACGTACCTCTTGACTTCATAGCCAGCGCTCTCGAGACAACCAACATAGAAGGACAGGGGCGTGGATGCATCAGCACCAGGAAAGATATACTTATTGAGGAACAGGCCCCATATGAAGTCCTCGTACTGCCACGCTTTTCGGAACCCAGATACCTGGACATACATAGCCCCGTCGTCCTCAAGCATATCGTAGCACTGGCGAAAGAACCCCGTCAGACGTCTCACGCCAACATGCTCGGCCATTTCAAGCTGCGTGATCTTGTTGAACTTTTGCGCAGGAATGTCGCGATAGTCGCTGCATAGAAGCCTGCTCTGCTCTTCAGGAACACCCGCTTTTCGGAGACCATCGTTGCCCCATTCGACCTGGTTACGAGCGAGGGTCACGCCTGTGACTTTAGCACCGTAGTTGAGACTCGCGAACTTGGCCAAAGTGCCCCAACCGCATCCGATATCTAGAACTGTCTCTCCCTCTTTGAGGCCGATCTTTTCACAAACGATAGCGAGCTTGTTGTCTTGCATCTCCTCCAGTGTCTCCTCGCGGGTGGGGTCGGAGATAATCCCCGATGTGTAGATCATACGAGGCCCGAGAAACCAGGCGTAATGGTCGTTCCCACTATCATAGTTGTTGCGCACTTGCTCCTCGTCTTGCGAACGAAGGTGCAGGATGACATCGGGAAAGAAGTTGAATATGAGATATCGGAACGTCTCACTGGTAAAGTTGAATGTCGCCCAGTCATGTCGGTACTCGAAAACTTCAAGAGTATCGGCATTGAGGTCGACTTGGCCTGTGAAATAAAGCTCAAAGAATTTGTTCATCGGGATCTTGCGCCGGCCGGTCCATCGCGCTCGGTCTTTTTCGTCCTTGAACGTTAGGTAGAATTCGAGCGGGCGACCAGGTAGCTTCACTTTATCGTTGAGTCGCGGGCTGTATCTCGACATGAGAGTCCAGATGACAATCAAGATTGGAAGTGTAGTGAAAACGGCGAGGAAAAGTGCTGCCTTGAAGCCACCGCCGAGTTGCCACGAAAGCCACTGGGGAATACCCACAAGTAGGGTGCCGAGGACGAGGTTAGACCATTGTTCGTGCCCAGGACCGTCGGCCGGAAGAGGTGCGTTGTTTATGGCGGGCGACTGTTTACTCGAGTGGTCAGCAGATACCAAGAGAGGCTATATGATTGAAGAACTTGCGTTGGTCAAGGGAACCCCTGGATTTTGGCCCGTCGAGAGGGTGTTAGTGGGCACTTTCGGGGTCTTAATAAAGTCGATGTCACTGCTCAAGTGAGCCCCTTCCCTCTGTTTGAGCGCCATGTTTGGACTATGACGAGTCTTTGACACAAACCGAAAAGTGCAAAACAAGTTAAGTAGTGTAGGAGAGATAGTTGGAAGCAAAGGACGATGTTGAGCGGCAAAGATCTGCTTTTATCAACAAACCTATTGACGGGTGATCTGATCCATCAATTCAACTCTAGACTCGGTTACGGTACAGACAGGGACAGGTGGATCCATCGTAGGCTCCAGGATACCGAATTGCGCGATCCTTGTCTGAACCCTTTCAGGGGCAGCAAATCAGTTGCAGGCAGCCGTTTAGGACATTCTTGGCTGCTCATATCGCGTCCCACGGCCACCGCATTACAAACACCAGGACGGTTTACACTGAATGGACACGAGATGAAATGAGGCCGCGTAACTGCATGTTTCTTATTTTCTTGCTGCCTGGTGGTGTGATACAAGTTTACTGCAGGTACTCGCATGGGTAGTTTTACTCACCTGAAACGTATGAAAACAGAACGTTAGTTGTATTTCACCTAGGGCTTATCGATAAGTCGATCGATTGGTTTGATGATTTGAATCTGAAGCAAACTAAACCGAGAAATTACTTGACTTATCTAATTATGAGAGGTGTTTTACTGCAAATAATTGGAAGTCGAATCGACTGCATCAATTTCATAGTCCACCTGCACGCAATTGGCATCTAGGATGAGTATGAGGTAAGATACTATCCAATGGCAGTGGGAGTAGGGAGTTTTATGGAAGCGCTTAAATCAGCTAATATTATTCCTCGTGGCCTTTGGGCGTACACATCTGTAATTTAAGAGAAACGACCGTGTGCAGGCTTGTTAATGACATGCTGGGTCTGAATCCAGACTCAGAGTCTGAGTAGAAGGGTCGTCAAAGAGCAAGTCGCAAAACACATGGTCTGTGAGGAGGCACAAAGGCCTCTACAGAAGCATCTACCACTAACTAGTACAGCCCTGTATAAAGCAGTAGGCCATCCTTCTTGCTGGCCAAGTCTAGGCTCAGGGACTTAAGCTGAGAGGTCAAACCTTGAAGATTTAGCCGCCCTTTCAGCCTACTTCCAGCTGCAACGGATAGGTACATTAATGACAGAAAATAGCCAATCGCTTTTATTGATAATAAAGCTAATTAATGTTATATTAACCTTACTATAACTAATAAAGTAAGGTTATTATAAAAGAATAAACAAATAGAAATTTAGTATTTGATATAAAAGGAACATAAGTTAAGTATAATAATACTTAATAATATTGAAGAGGTTAATTACTTAAAGGTATTCATCAATATATATAGTTGAGGTAGTAAAGTTAATGTATTCCTAAGTTTAAAAAACGATATAGTCTTAAGAGCATTATAATTATACTATTAGAATTAATATATAAACTAGAAAACTAATAGTGCTAAAAATACCAATTCTCGTTACAAGATGTAGGTATTTCCTCAAAATGATGTGTACCTCTCTGCGATTTATAGAACTATTATTTCATCTAAGGTCATTCTAATGACCATCCTGGTTCCTGAGTTTAATTACAATGGAAATGTAATAATTCTCGTAACTATTCACCATACTTGAGCGTCTCAGCAAACAGTTTGACCTTATCCCTAGTTGGGTCACTTTGAGTCCCAATGTGACCCGTTAAGTTAAAGCTTAGTTATTCCCGAATCAACCAGGGGTAATTGTGATAGTCAAGCCATGTAATTCCGCTTTACATTCTCCGATTGTTAGACATATCCAACAAAGCTGGGCCGTCCTCTAATTTTAGGTCTCCATAGACATCTCGGACTCTCATCTTTATTAATCTACATGTGGGTCTGAGCTGTCGGCCTTCTACTCCAAATAGGGAGACTTTGCCACATGAGGAAGCTCGTATTGCTGCGCCTTTGCGGCTGAGTTTCAAGATATGCATGTTGGTCCCGTTCTGATAATGGAGGCAAGGGTATGCCAAACACTTAAAGGCTATACTCCTAAGATTACTGCCACGTAAGAATTATCGCTTGACATAACTGAAACGTAAAGTTGAGCACTGCCGCCCAGTTTAAGCAACTGCCACAATGAACCACGCCTATCAGAACCAACTTGTTGTTCCGAAAATACAGTCTTGCTGGAACCCAGAAGACCTTTTCAACATCAACAAAGGCACTTCTGCGATTTCGTGTGTCGGAAGAAAAGTTAGCTATCCTGGTGGCCCCTGCAGTCTAAACTCTAGGCCTGGACGATCGGCAAAATTGGCTCGCCAGGAAGCTGAAGGCTTGTTACAACACATGTCTATGACACCTGGAACAGTCCAGAACAATGATCTGTATAGACTGGCCTGTCTCTGTCTCTGCACTCATCATTCAGGACAAAGCACGGAGGTGGTAAGGAAATGGATGCAGATCATTGAAAGCGCTACAAGATACCACTTGAATCTTTCACGGTTCTCTGATGCAAGCGTTCGACTATCTCTTACTGAGCTGGATCTTGATACCAGCATTTACCACAATAATGTCCTCCGCAAGGAACTTAAATCTTGGCAAGAAAAGACCGCAGCTCTGGTGGACAACTCGGAGTTGGAAAGGAAAAAGGCTGCTCGGTCTTCCGTCAAGACAGAAAAGCATATCAAGGGCTTGGAAACAATGATATCCTCGGCAAAACAAGCCCTCAAAAAGATGGAACTCGAGACCACGAATCAGGGTCTTACTATTGCAGGCTTGGAGTCTACAAAGACACACCTTGAGATAACAGTGAATGAGTCAGCTATTGAGATAAAAGCTCTCTGCGCAGAGAAAACTGAAGCATACGATAAAATCCAACTTTTGCAGGCTGAGATCAGTGGTCTTCGCCAGAAAGAGGAAGTTTCTGCGCAGAATCTTGAAAAGCTACAGGTCGAGTTTAATAACGTCGAGTGTCGCAGTCGTCTCATGGCAGAGGACCTCAGCGGAAAAGAAGAACTGCTGAAGAAGCATAATACTGATATGGTCCACGCTAAACGACATATCGAACAGCTAGAGCTACAAATCCTGCAACTGAAAGATTCAGGAGACACTCTAAGACGGAGCATAGCGGGATGTTGGTTTCACAGGTTATGCGATTGGCTCAGTGAAATCTTGGCGATAAAATCGAAGGATCTGGAATCACAAGGAGCCGACTACAGTTTAATCAAGACGAACGGCGTCGCCGAGCTTTGATGGAATTCAATAGGCTTTCGGCAGCTTAGAAGCCTGTATATATTAGTTGGGAATTGGATAAAACGCGGGGGGGGCATCATGCGATACTGTCGCTGTCGCTGTTAAGAATAAATAATAATTGCTGAACGAATTGAATTGTCTTGTGATATTTATTTGAGTGGCTGATCTTGAACTTGTACAGTTTTAATGTGCTGCGAAGATCCCCGTAGACTCATGGGTAATTTGCCGTGATGTGATCCCGTCCTTTTAAAAAAGAAAAAGTTCTGACTCTCCAAGCGTCTCAAATTATTCCCTCTGCATCATTTCAATCACCACACGAGATCGCAATTGGAGTTCTTCTAACCCGTCTCAGTCAACCACCGTCCACACAGTCCGCTACTATCAAGGCACTAAACCTTTTTACAACTACACAATAGATTTGACGATGACAGAGTTGCTTGAATCCATATTTCTACACCAGACCTCTGACAGTCCGTATACATCTTGCCAGGTACTGAAGTTTGACTACTTAGTTATTGAAGGCTTGAATTATAATTTTTTATCCCCTTAGTAGAAAGTCTTTTTAATTTTCTCTCAATAACCTAAGTCTCAACTTACAGTATATAAAATACTCATGAACTATAATAAAGGCTTCAAAGAGATAGTAAAGATTTTTCTTGGAATTTTAAGACAGAAGTTAAGTAATTTATAAGTTACTAAAGACTATTGCTTTTAGAATGTTCTATCAGCCCTAATAGCAGTGAGAAAGATAGACTTTAGGACAAGATTGTGACAAATTTCATTCCATTCTTAAAGTCCCTGTGATGCTAACCATTCATGAGCAATAGAAAAAGTGGCATAGGCTACACGGTGGAAATGCCAACAATGTCCGGCGGATGGTGGTGCGTACCACTCAAATTTGGCAGCAGGATAGAGAGCCTTGGTTTGCGCTAGAAGTCCCGTCGTGTGTGGTCCGCAGTCGAAAGTTGCGAATGTGACATTAATGGGAGGATGTGGGTTGGCGAGATCACAAAAGATTCCGTCACGTTGGCCTGTTATAACGAAGACAGGTCTGATGTAGTTTGAGGCTATGGCTGGGCCGAGGGAGGTGCTAATAATTTCTCCAGTTGCAACGGTGCCTCTCAAGCTGTAGTCCAATGCGGCAAGTGCTGGATCGAAGCCGCCAGGGTAATAGAAGAGCTGAGTGAAAGCCGTCTCGTTGTTAATTGCCATGTATCCTGGATCGATGCTGCCGAACTTCTCCGCGTTGACCTCGGCTGCGGGGGAAAAGTCTGTGCTGGACACTGCGGAAAGGACTGGAGCGTTACTCGTATTTGTGAAGCCCGTAAGAATGGTTGCATCGACATCAGAGGGATACTTTGCGTTCAAGCGGTTCCCGATGGAAGAGCCAAAGCTGTGACCAGCATAAATGACCTGGTGGAAAGCCCGAGGTTTTGAAGGCCCGGGCAAAGTCCCAGATCTAGCTTTAAGAACAAGCTGATGGATGGTCTCGATGTGGGTTGCCAGTTGAACGACAGTAATTGGATCAGGGTGATCAGACAATCCATTTCCGAGGCGGTCGATGGACAGAGTAGGGTAGCCTTGCTTGGAGGCAAATGCAATCCAACTGTATTGATCGCCATTGTAACCGGATCCTGGCGGCCCATCACCAGACCAATCTACAAATGCCGGTAAGTACAAAGTATCGGTATGTTAATTTGCAGGGGCTTACAGTTGCGGTCACACGTAATGCCATGAACCAAGATCTGAAGAGTATGTTGCTTCAAGGGGATCTTGATCTCAGGCTCACAGTATCGAGCAGCAATGTTGAAGGTTCCACGAACAGGAACATTGAACGTAGGTCCAGTCGAAGCGATGGGAATCTGGAGATTAGTGGCACTTATGGTGACTGGGATAACGACATCGATGCAGCTGAGTTGGCATTTTTCGTCAATTGGATGTGAAATCGAGGGGAATATAAAACAGAAAAGGGCCAACACAACACCCCGGGGTGATATCATGGTGAAATGTGATTCACGAACAAGATTATTCAGTAGAGTATCCGAGACTGCTGTTGTCTGTCGAAAATGAAAAAGGGTTCATTTGCTTATATATAGTTTTTATGTCCGAACTCTCGGCACCGTGAAACCTTATAAATGTTAAATTAAGATCCCAGCACCATCTCGGCCTCTTAACCCACACCGAACCGAGCGGGACACGTACTCCTAAAATCGGGTCGTTAATTAACATGCGAAGACAACTCAAATCGGGTAACTATATTGGATCGTTTCCAAGCCCGTGCTCCCCTTTACCGCTAGCCCCCCGATTAGCAATCACTGCAAAAACTTTAAAAGGGTTATCTAGTATCAACGGGTCGTCTTTTCACCGAAGGCTGAGCAGAATAATATAATTCCGCAAGCTAGGCTTAGCTCGAGAGATTTGCCTAGGGTATAACTTGCTTTATACGCGTAAATCGAGCCCTAGTGGAAAGGAAATATAGGAAACTGTACTTTTTCAACGGAAGCCCTATATATATTTATGTTCAATCCATGTTTCTTGCCATTGTTTGATAAACTATATACATGAAGCTTAATAGTATTTTTCATAAGACTCCACACTTAATCCAGACGGGGAAGATCACCCTTCTTTTGAGCTTCTTCAACAAGATGGTTGTAAATCTCCACCTTCTCCTCATACTCCTTGACAAGCTCGTCGTCTCTCTTTCCAGGAGTAGCATCATCGCCACCAAACGCCCTCACAGCGGCGTAGTAAACATCAGCCAGGCCTCTGCAGACACCAGCAGCGCTCGAAGAAGTACACTGATAGTACAGACTATATGTAATCAGCAAAACACGTTCTGTCTGGGAATGGACTGTTTTACTTACTCGGTCTTGAAGTTGCTGTCGATACGCGCCTTGGCACTCACGGTGAAGCGGGTCTGGGCGCGGTAGTTGTTGTAGCCAAAGTCGTGGCGGTTGCAGGCTGGGATGAAGGGGAATCCGAAAGGGTTGTCGGGCGAAGAAGTGCAGCCGTCGGAGGTCCAGTTGAGGGTGGGAGGATCGCGGGCGTTGCGGCGCGCGGTGAATGTTGGTAGCGAGACGCTGAAGAGTAGTTGATCGGTCACTGTGTTGGCGCTTTGGCGCTTTGATACGGACGCATCCTCGCCGGTAGGCAGGGCGAAGACTGCTGGGACGAGAGAGAGGAGGGTAGTGCTGAACTTCATCTTGATGGATTGGGCTGACTGTGAAATAGAGAAACTTTGTTGTCTTTCATTTTCTTTTCATCACGATACTAGGTCTATTTATACATATTTCAGCTTTCGCATACAAAGTCTCTCTGCAACCTTGAACATTAATGCACTATAGCGAACTTTGCTAATGTTATGCCGAGGCCACTTATCTCAGTGGTTACCTGCCTAATGGGGTAATGATCTTTATGCGGAGAAGTTTTCCAAGGTCACGCTTCATCGTCCGACGTAGTGATTTGCTATCGCCCGCCAAGACAATTTTCAGCCGGCAGTACTATTACGAGACGGGGATGTGAAGACCTGCTTGTTCTAGCTCGCGGGCATGGATCTGCGACTTCGTGGTGGGATGAAGAGCATGTATTGGATGGGTTAGGTTTTGAGTATCGGCCAAGCAATGCGGGGACGACGAGTGCTAGGCGCTTGGTTGCTGAAATAGGAATTTTGTCCGCGATGAGTGGTAATGGACAAATGACATGCTTGAATTATAAACCGTTTTGTGACCGAAGACCAAGGAAATAGTAAAGCATAATATGAGCTTCCTTTTCGATACATTCGAGCTTGATGCAGGAAGTCATTGGCATGTGAAATTGAGGTGATTACTGTTCTTCGTTTTCCGCATAGATAAAATTCGCAGCTAGGCAATGTCAATTTCAGTCACCAACTTTGAAATCATAACAACTTACCGACAGGAACAAGGCCATTGCTATGCGCCCATTCACGTACTCCATGACCAGCATGCTCTGAGCCCCAATGCTTCCTCTCATTCGGTTTGGTCAGATGGAGCTTTTCGGTTGTTCCGTTGGCCGCGATAAAAGCGAAGAAAACATAGCGATGCTTGCCAGTTTTCGGCGGCGGCGCAGGAGCTTTGTACTTGATAATGTTCTTGAGATGATGCTTGGAGCTTGCAGACGTTGAGATGAGTCTGCTAGTTGCGATCCAATGGCAAAACTCTGACCATTTGGGATTGTCTCTCGATGGCGCGTCTGGGTCGGTGAGAACGATGACAAAGCTTGTATGTTTCTTGACTTGCGCGGCGATAGAAGACTCTGGCTCGACCTGTTCGAGATGGACTGAGGGCGCTGACTTGAGATGCTTGGGTTTGAGGGTGTTGCCTAGATCGGCAGAGTCGTGCTTCCACGATGCACGGAATCCAAGAGCAGGTGGAAAGTCGTCAATGACGGTGGGAATGATCTCGGCTTCGAGCAGTCTGTTCAAGTCAGTGACGCATTCTGATTGAAGGGGGATTGACCGTACTTCTCGCGAATCGCGTCCAGGTCATGACGGCTAGAGGTCAAGACCGCTTGTTCCTTGCCAAGGGCACTGCCAAGCTGGGCAGCGAGGAAGAAGAAACGTGCCCACAGCATTGCAGATGTTATCTTTGACGCGAAGTGAGTTTTGTCTTGGAAATGATTGATATAACTCGCGACAAATAGTGTATTGTGATGAAGAATCGGAAGTTTGATATTGAAATCTCCGCAATCAAGTTTGGGTTATGAGGCGCGTCATGATGTCATACCTCGCTGAGCGTGACGTGAGTGGAAAGTATGGCATTTTACGCGTAACTACCTTAACCTTTTATTAAATTTGGCAATCTCAACAAATCTTCGATCGACGGCCATTGGCTTGTCAATACTTTAATAAATTGTATTTCTTGAATAGTATTCTAATAAGTTGTAGCCACTGTGGACTATTCCATCTCTCTGATCATTATGGAGAGCACATGCTTCAAATCCACAAGCCTCATAACACTCTAGGCTCATTATCTCAACCATACTTAGTTGAAACCCTCTGGCCAAAACTCCTCAAGCCACTCATACGGATCCTCAGGCTCATAAACACCAGCGGCCTTGCCCTTGTATTTCGTAATATTGTCACGAGTCTCGTTGTACAGGGCGTACTTCTCATCTGGTCCGTTTCCGACATAGTACGGAACAGTCTGTACGTTGTTTCCGATTTCCTTATCCACAATGCTGGTGACATTGTCGATCTGGGCGTTTTTGAGGCGGAATTCGTCGCCAAAGTTGGGGTTGATCTAGGATCCTGCTGTTAGATAGCTGCAATGCCAGGAGATATGGATTTACTTACAATGCCCATTCTTAATCCGTCTACAGCAATGACGTTTTGGATGGTTACGTTGCGCTTGGCTTGGTTGAGGCAGTTGCCGCAGGATTGGTAGAAGGTTCCGAAACCCTCAGCGTAAAAGCCAGTGATGTTGTACTTGCCACCCAGAGAGTTGTCCTGGAAGATCTACAGAGTGTCAGTGAACATCTATCGTTTGCAATGAGGAACAAGTACCTTGTCTGTGGCACTTCTAGCTCCACCTCCGATGACTCTCAATTGTGTGTTGAGGCCCTTTGATGTGAGTGCATCTTCACAGACATCTTCCCACCAAACTTGAAACCATTAGTATAGGAACTATTTCAAAAAAAAAAAAAAAGAACAAAAAAAAGATTGAGGGGCCATACCATTCTCTACCCACGCATCACCGAGGGCATGAATTCCCTCCGCTTGATGCTTGCCAATAATCACGTTTCGAATGGTAGCACCCGGCATCAAGTTGAAGACGGTATCAGCATCAGTACCCTCAGCCTGCTCATTGCAGCTTCCTTCAGGGCGCTCATAGCGCTTCATCTTGCCATCGAAAACCTCGCCAGGCAAGATATACTTGGCGTTCTTCAGGACTACTGTCTCTTTGGCGACGGGGAACTTGGTGATGGGGAAGGGGAAGCGCGGTGGCGGTCGCTGGCTAAGATCTGCTTGTGTGGCATCACCTTCTCCCTGTTTGCCATCGCCCGTCTTTGACTGGCGGGTGTCGATGACCGCGCCTTGGGCGATAGGGAGGAGGGATAAGAGTAGCGAGGCTTTCATGTTGGCGGCGAAGGGTCGTTGGGTGATACCCTGTATTGGAATGTGAGGCCCGAGAGTAGATTAAGAATCGAATGATCTACTGTGAGTGAAAATGGAAGAGCCGGTGTTCAGTACTTATACGTTGCTACAGTCTGTACGTCCTTGCATAAGGGCATCCCAACCCTTAACAGAATTCATATATTAAACAAATGGCAATATGTACTCAATACATGACTTAGTCCAATATACGGTAAGTTAGACTAACATTAGCATGGTTCTCTCTTAGTTGGACCCATGCATATCAGCCGTAGTTCACATTGACAAGGCTTTACTCGAAAGCCATGTTCTCGGAACAATCCTTCCCACTATTTCCATAAATCAGTTGCTCAGGAATCCACAAGCTTCTTCCTAAGCGATCTTGGCATTCTCTGAAAATCCGGGGTAATTCATTTTCCACAGGTTTAATAGCAACGAATCTGACCTACCCACAGCACATTGCCAGTTCTGTGGGGGAATCGAAAAGGCGGGGTATAGTTTCGCTCAAATCTTGTAAGCAATGATTCGTGGGAATGATTTCACCCGCTACATGGAAGACTCTCCACCAATCGCCTCTACTTAGGCATCCCAGCACTCTCCCTCCCCAGACTAAAAGATGTATAATTAAGCTTACTGGTAAAGTTCTTAAACGGGGTTTGCTAAGGTCTGGGTGCTCATGTGAGCTCAGAAGGCTCAAGCGTTCTTGTGCACAGACACGGACACGACAGGGCTGTATTCTATGAGCAAGTGTAGGGAGATCTCCTGCGGATCACCCTGGCTTGCTGGGCTTGCTAAAGTAGTTGGGGGTATTTCCGCAGCGTATTCACCCCCAATTCTAGGAATCGAAACAACGAGTTCATTAACGGTATGTAGTCAGCAGGATATTCCTAGCTGTTTCTGGTATCTAATTGTACGGACGAGGAAAAATATATGCTATCGAAACACTATGTCCTTTGTGTCGAACCAAGTGGACCGTAAGTCTACGAACCCAAGAGTTCTATGAATCGCCCCATCCCCAGATTGCACGATCTCCATGCTATATTATATTCAGCCCTACCCTACCACAAAGATCTTCAATGCGCAGCTGCTGTATGTCGATTTATATGAGAATCTGACCTATGATTGGTTTGAATTGTCGGTACCTCGCAAGCGCTCAGGCACTACCTCGATACGTCCATATTGCCCCCTTTGAGCTATTGACGTGTAGTTGTGTATCGGGCCTATATCTTTGATGCAGTTATACGTAGGCAAATAACCCACGTGCGGGGATATATATTGTAAGGTGGCCGCCTCGAGCTATCACTATCGATCACCGATGTGATACTTGGCAAAAAGTCGGCCTCCATCCAGTCACTGTCAAGGATGCGTCTGGATAGAACATACGGGCTCTGGGTTCTAACTCGATCTCTGAATGACATCCATTTGACAGTAGCTAGATTTGGAAGTTGGCATATATTGTGTTTACTTACCCACTCACGTGTTGATGCGGTTCATCGTTCTGTTCCACGTACGCTTAACATCACCTCCCACTTTCCTGCTACCCTTGGATACGAGCTATGTAAGGGAGGAACATTCACTTTGGCAGTTTTATATGCCGGTTTAAAAACTAAAGTACCTCCACCGAACTTGAACACAACACTTGCACGTCATGATCCTCGGAGCTTCCGAGCCCATCTAAAGCCTCCCAACTGGACATTTTGAGCTAACCATTTGTGTATCCGCCCGAGCATTGCAGAAGTCCTGTAGAAGCAATACGCGGGTAAGGGACCCAGAATCTGGTTGGTGCCCGTGATTTGATTCGAGGAAGATCTTGACCGGTCGTAAATTCGCTTCTATGTCCCTTTGTCCTTGGGGGTTATTACCGAGAGACACATTTGACCCCACAGTTATTCCCACCTTTGGGGGACAATTCAGGTTCCATGGCAGTAACTCTCCAGCTCTGGCGCTATAGTCCGCGAGCGAAATACTCGACTTAATTCAAGAAAACCAGTCTTGAGTAAAGAGCTATGTCCGAATTAGTTCATCGACTGAGAAGCTCCCATAAGGCGACGAGATAGGAACAATTCATCTCCTTGTTGGAGTCAACGGTACTATCTGCAGCTCGCTAACTATACCTTGTTTGATTACCCCGGATTGTCAGTAAACCGGAGGCCCAAATGTGCCGAATCCCACATGGTAGTGACATTGGGGAAAGAGATCGTCACGGATCGTTGATATGAGGATTGCTACATTTCGGTCTCGGGACTTAGATGTTTATCCACCAACCACTGCCAAGACCCTGCGAGTATTCCACCAATAGTACCAACGCATACCAAGACTATCCTTCAGCGTGACATTGATTCTGCCTTTGTAAATTTGATTGTTTCACATACCTGATTGAATGGACAGGCACATCACAGGAATTTGTTCATGTTCCAATAGTAGCCCAGGATGATTCGCGATGGTTTTGACGGAAGGGGTAATTCAAACATCGTCTCCGTGGTCCGTAGTCTTGATTAGGATATGGTGATTTGTGAGGTTGTATCATGATGTGACTTAGAACCTCTGTATTGAAATGAAACTATATAAGAACCGTGTAAACCTCACATTAATAGCACTTAAACTATCATTGCGACAACTACAGCTGTTCTTCTTCATCTCAGCTGGCTACTATTGTCCGACAGAGCTCAACTTCACGTCCTCATTTCGATCCTCCTTATACACTGATCCAACCTTCACCATGAAGTTCGTTTCAGTCCTCACCACCTTATTCGCAACTCTGGCAGTTAGTTCACCTGTCGAGAGCCATGATAGCCTCCTCAAGCGCCAGGCAGCTGAGGCCTGCAGTGTTGGATACTGCACCCAGAACGGCGGTACCACTGGTGGTGCAAAAGGCCAGACCGTCACCGTCACTTCTGTCGCTGCTCTGATTGAAGCTGCCAAGCGCACGGAACCTCTTACCATCATCGTCTCCGGAAAATTGACTGGTAGCGATAGCGTTCGCCCTACGTCCGATAAGACCATCATCGGCGCGGCTGGTAGTTGTAAGTCAACCTCACTGGCCCCTCTGGTAAATGGATCTGGGTTAACTTGACTAGCTCTTACTGGTGTGGGTTTCTATGTTCGTCGCCAGAAGAATGTCATTCTTCGTAACCTCAAGATCGCCAAGGTTGATGCTTCCAACGGCGATGCTATCGGTATTGACGAGTCTACGAATGTTTGGGTCGACCACTGCGATCTTTCTGGTGATCTGAGCGCTGGAAAGGATGATTTGGATGGTCTGCTCGACATCTCTCACGCTGCTGACTGGATTACTGTCTCGAACACATACTTCCACGACCACGTAGGTTTACTCCTTTTCATCATTTATTTGCCATTGTTACTCACAAACGACGCAGTGGAAGGGCTCTCTGATCGGCCACTCTGACAACAACGGATCCCAGGACAAGGGCAAGCTTCACATCACCTACGCCAACAACTACTGGAAGAACGTCAACAGCCGCCAGCCCCTTATCCGCTTCGCCACCGTGCACATCGTGAACAACTACTGGGACGGCATTCTGCTCTCTGGTGTCAACACCCGCATGGGTGCCCAGGTTCTTGTCCAGAGCTCTGCTTTTGCCAACTCTGTTGAGCGCGCCATCTTCTTCGCCGACTCCAAAGAGACTGGCTACGCTGTTGTCGATGATGTTGACCTCGGTGGCTCGGTTAACTCTGCTCCCAAGGGTACTCTTACTGCGGCTTCGCTTCCTTATAAGGTTACTTTGCTCGGGTCTAAGAAGGTTGCCTCGGTCATTCCTGGAACTGCCGGTCAGAAGCTTTGAATTATGGTACTCCTGTCATTATTCAGGATGTTCGGAACTCACTTCGGGAGGAAATGATCTTCCAGTTCAATATCCTTATGTATGCCAGCGTCAATCTTTGAGATAGCTACATATCTTGTCTCATAGACATCTAGTGAATGGATATTTGTATGACTTCTGCATGTATGGTACCCCTGATAGGTTATCCTGTTATAATACGACAGCAAATCAAAGCTGTTACTAGTCCATCGTCCCAAGTATCATCTTCAGCCGAAACTTATACGTTATTTCGGGATTATAGTCACTATTCCTTTGAGCAACACAACCCTTCGGTGTCGTCTTTACAGTCAAGTTGAACCAGTAACATTAGAGTGTACGGGCGATACTTAGAGCTCAGTACTAATAAACACCAAATTCAAAACCAACCAGATACACGAGCCGAAGTGAGCTTTCAATAGAAATCGCTTATACAGGGCTTAGTAGTTGAAATGGCCTGTTGAAGGGCTGTGCCGCTCATGGGGATGACCCTTGTAGTAACACAAGAGAAAAATGGTGCCGGAACGCAGTACAGAGCATACCCGCCGTGCCATCATCGTCAGCCCACTCAGTCGTCAAAAGTCGGAAAATGTACAGAAAGGGAAAGATCGAGGTGATTTGGGCTAATATGAGCGTTCTGCATTGTCATAATGCTTCGTGACGGAAATTTAAAAACATGCCCAACGTATCGGAAAGCAGAGCTTCGTGACATACCACACCTTCAAGCCTTACTAGAGTGATATGATTGGTATCTCCAACGATGTCTACACGGTATTTACGTGCAAACTGTACTTATCGAATTACACTGCAATGAGCTGACAGCCTATGTTACCAAAGCACTACTGGCACTGTGATAATGAGGGGTCTTGGGAGTGTCGTCAAATGCCACCACTTCAGCACTGCGAATATTCCAGCATGACGTTGGTCAGCATCATATCATCAGACAGGATGGGTGGAATGACGACATTCAACACGAGAGGTCTACGTAGCTCTCAATTATATGAAGCTGTGTGCCGCCGAGGTCGAGCTGGGTATGATATACTCTCCAACTCCTCAGACTGAACTGAGACTATCAAGAAAATAATAAAGTTACAGCATATTTCAACAACCAACATGCCTGAGCGAAGACAATCCCACCCCAAGGCACCCACTGGTCTCGACGATGAGACCGCCATCGAGACTCACGACCTCATCCACCGCGCCGAGGAAGAAGAGCAAAAGGTCAGAGATCGCTCTGCTGATGCCTAATGCATGTGCTGACTGGTGATAGATGCACGGCAAGGATGCCTTGACGCAGGAGGATGACGGTCCCCAAGAGGACAACCAGCAAGGGAAGTCGGCAATGGACAAGGTCAAGGATGCGCTGAATCTAGGCAAATAAATGTCGTGAAGGATAGTATGTTGGCAAAGTGAAGTTGTGCTTATTATTTCGGCGTTGGTACCAGATTGTCATATCAATCAATTTGATCATTGTTTCCACATCAACTAAATAATACTAATAAGTACATGTCTAATGTATATCGGAACAGGGTATAGAAACGAAGCAGTAGGGTATCTTGACATTAACATCCTTCTCCACCAACATCAACTCTGATCATCAATAGACATCCGCGAGGCTGACGTGACACATAAGCAAAGCACAGAAACACAGAAAGGTCTATATCCCAAATATGAGACACGCCGAGAACAGAACCACCAGCGCCAAAGCCTTCCCACTCGGCTGCGCAAAACCCGTCGCCCCATCCTCATCCGCAGGCTTGCCATCCGCCGCGCTGACCTTCTCCCCGCTCGGATACCGAATGTTATACACGGTCTGACCCTTGAGCTTATCGGGCACGCCCATGGTATGCGGACACGACGCCTGGTTCGCGGCGGGGTAGTCCAGATCGCACGTCTCGTCGTGGCCCAGCGTACAGATGGAATCGAGGATGTTGTAGAGAACGTAGTTGTCGCCGACCCAGGTGCTGTCTTTGCGGTCGAGGCAGCTCGTTAGGAAGTTCATGCTGTTGGCCGCGCTGAGGGGCAGTTTGCTGTGCTTGGTGTCGATCAGGTCAGAGCACTTGGAGGCGTCGACGTTTTCGAATGTCATCTCGACAGGGCCGCCAGCCGTGGGCTTGTCGGTGGCTGAGCAGCCAGTGTAGAGGTAGTTCCACGCATCGTAGCTAACGTCGTGCGCGCCTTGGGACTGGTCGATGCGGAGGAGATGGACGGTGCGGTCTTGGTACGTGAGGGCGACGCAGATGTTGTTGCAGTCGACGGAATTGGGCCAGTAGGCAATGCGATTCGTGTTGACCTGGGGCAGGGTATGTTAGCCAATTGGTTCATCTCAATGCGCAGCAATGCGACGCGACGTACCTTGCACCCGAGGACGCCTATCGACGACGAGTAACTATCATGGGGCGTCACCCAGACCGTTCCATTGTCTTTGTCGCGCGCGGCAGAGACGGCAATGAGCAAGGAGTGGAAGAGCAGCAGCAGCCGCAGCTGCAGCAGCATCGCGAAGAGACAAAGCGCCAAAAAGGAATGAGGCTTGGGGTGCAAACTAAAAGCAATACAAGGAGCGAATGGCTGATGGCATCTTGCGACACGCCATGCAAAAGAGAAGGATGAAGAGAAAGTGATAGGGGTCTGTGTCTGTGTGTGGCAGAAACAAACTGGAGCCGAATCAAGATTAAAGTTGGAAGAGGGGGGACTAGGCCGCTTTGAGGATGATGCTGCGAGTAATTACAGGGGTTTAATTGAGTGCTTTTTGCTTTTGTTTTCGCTTCATCCTTTCGGTTTAACGTTCGGGCTGATTTCGCGGTATCATGCGCAATTGAGAAATGATCGGTCGCAATGATCTAACAGCATTTTTGAGACATGGAGAATATTTAAAGAAAAATACCGAGTTGAGACTTTGTTCGCAGAGGTCTTACCGTGTGTCTGCTCTTAATGCGACACTGAAGTCATTTAATTACCGACTTATCGCACAGCAAAAGCTATGCATGCATAACTGCACGTTCATAAATACCACCAACAATTACGTATAGAACTGTGCATCTCAGCCGTTGAAGCTGACCCGTATCTCGCGTTATGATTCCCCATCCAAGCCACCTCCACACAGACCCAGATTAGTCTTGGTCTTGGCAGGGCTGAGTGGCCCATCAGCCGAGTAAACGAGTAATACGGGGTCCACCATCGTCTTTAGGCTCGGGACATGATCCCTCGTTGAGGGTTTGGAGTCGTAAGATACTTACAGCGTGGGAAATACCAGAAGTTTAGATTCAGCTCTCGTGGGTATATAACGCCGTATACGTCCCGCTATATCTCAGCAAAACAGATCAATCTTAAATCACAATGACTCGTCTTCATCATTTTATTGTTTCAACACTTTGTCTCCTACCGTCTGCCTGGGGAGGTAACATCCCTAGCAAGTCCTGCAAGGCTTACCCAGGCACCTCAGACTGGCCCTCTCGCAACATATGGTCGCGCTTCAACGACACTCTAGGCGGGCAACTCCTTGCGCCTACGCCCCCTGGAGCCGTCTGCCACAAGGACTGGCCTACCTATAACCAAGATACATGCTCCAACAATGCGACTGCTTGGAAGAAATACGACTTGCACACCGAAAACCCTGTCTCTGTTATTTATGATCAGTATTCCAACTGGACTTGTCTTCCACGTGCAGACTTCCCATGCAGCGGTAGTGGTTACCCTGCGTATGTTGTCAACGCCACTAAGCCAGAGCACATCAAAATTGGTATCGACTTTGGTAAGCATATCCTGCAGTCCTGACTGATGTTTACTCACAATGTGCTAGCTCGCAAGCACAAGATAAGACTCATTGTCAAGAATACTGGCCATGACTACATGGGCCGCTCTATCGCCCCAGGCTCACTGTCGCTCTGGACTCATCATTTAAAGGACATCACCTACCACAAGGGAAGCTTCAAACTGCACAACTCAAAGACTACCGTCTCCGGTGATGCTATCACTGCTGGTGCTGGATCTCAGATGTACGACGTCTACACTTATCTAGACAAGTACGGCCGCGTTGTCGTTGGCGGCGGTGGAAAGTCCGTCGGGCTCGGGGGCTTCGTCACCGGTGGAGGGCATTCACTCTTGTCGCCTCGATACGGCCTCGCCGTTGATCAGGTTCTTCAAATGACAATGGTTACACCTGGTGGCAAGATCTTGACTATCAACGAGGATAACCATCGTGATCTGTTCTGGGCCATGCGAGGAGTAAGCATCCACCCCGATAAATGGCAGACCACTATGCTAATATCCTACAGGGCGGCGGTTCTACCTTTGGAGTGCTCACATCCATCACGCTCAAAGTCTACAAAACACCCAAAATCTTGGCTTCAAGCTGGCTAGTCGGAACATCATCCGAAGCGCCCTTCAAGTACGATCTCCTCGCCTACGTCCTCTCACAGTTCCCATCTCTTGCAGACGCCGGTCTTTCAGGCTACACTTCTCTCAGTCCAAAGGCACCCAATCCTGCCCCATCTCCAGGCACGCCAGCAGAAGTTGCCGGGATCCAGGGCATTTTCGTCGCACAGGATGTTCAAGACCCTGAGTACATCCACAAGCTCTTCAAGCCGATCAACGAAACTCTTCAGAAACGCTGGCCAGGCCTAGTGCAGTTCACTGCTTCAAATGAGAAGTATAGCTCGTTCTTGAAGTGGTACGATGTTTATTACGACACAGGCGCTGCCGGGGAAACTAATTATCTCGTCTCAAGGCTTTTAACCAAGGATTCTTTGGAGAAAGATGAGAAGGCTCTGGGGAATGCAGTGGAAGAAGGGTCTATTCCTTCGGGTGGCATGATCGCTCACTTGGTTGCTGGGAAAGGAGTTCGTGATGCTCGGCCTAGGGGAGGAAGTGCTTCGGTGAACCCAGGTTGGAGAAAGTCATATGTTCACATCCGTAAGTAGCCCCCGAGCCTCCAAGCCCATAAGGATTGCTAATGGTGGTGTTTCGCAGTCGCTGGCCAAACCTTTGAACCCTTCAACCGAACCGACGAAGCCCAGACTATCACGAGCCTGATCAAAACCTGGCAGCCATTTCGCAGACTCTCGCCCGATACAGGCGCTTACGTTAACGAGGTATGTGAAACGTGATCTTTATCGTCGTATTGGACTAAGCTGTTGTAGGCTCTTCCCTTCGAACCAGACTGGCAACATACGTTCTGGGGCAGCAACTACGAGAGACTTCTAGCTATTAAGAAAGCTGTTGATCCCGAGGATGTGTTTTGGTGCTTTCCCTGTGTTGGAAGTGAGAAATGGGAGCAGAAGAGTAATGGTCGTCTTTGCAAAATCAAGTAAAGATGTCACAATTTAGGGAACATCGATGGCAAGGTTATGGTATTCCTGGATATGCTATGTAATATGGTAGTCCGATGGAATGCCCTTCGTTGAGTGAGGCATGGGTTGTAGCGCAGAAGCAAAATCTGGTTGACAATTGACTCAAACCTTTGGCTCGCAAACAGCGATAAACGGTGAAATAACACCTGTTCTCGTCAGTAACACTCATCGTATCAGACTTGTTAAACTTACTGCTCAAGAAAAGCCTTCCAGTCTTGGCATCATGCACAACTGTCGTAACAGCAGGAAGAAGCTCACCATCCGCATCCTCAATAACCTTATCAACCACATACTTCCCCTGCGTCTTCCTAACCCTTAGCACCGCAGTCGGAGTACGTGCCCCATGCGGGTCGTCATACGCCGCGAAGATAGCAGCCGTGACGGGGAAAGCAGCGACCCAGATATCGCCGTTCTCGTCAACCGAGGCATTGTCGAGGCCGTAGCCGAGCTTCACCTCATCGACCTTTTCTAGGTCTTTGCTAGGCAGGATGCGGTAGATGGACAGAGTGCCGGCTGCGGAGTCTGGGACGTAGAGCATGTCATCTTTGCGCACGAGGCCGTTGGGGAACTTTAGGTTGCTGGCAACTTGTTTGCAGGGTGCGTTTGCTTCGCAGTAGTGCATGTTGGCGGTGCCTAGAAACATGGCTAGTTGACTTTGCTGAGCATTGTTAATGGTTTGATTACATATGATGTTAAAATTGAATACTTACCAAGCCAACCTTGTGGGGTCCATGGTCATTTGTAATGTAAAACGTCTTGTCGTCCAGAACCGCAACACGGTTTGGTGTGGAAATACCCTGGTCAGCATAGGTACGAACGTGCTTCATCTCAGTTGCTTCAGGGCCCGTTGTGAAATGATCGATCGTGGTGTTAGCGCCAAGAGCATATTGGTCGAGGAACTTTCCACTTTCAGGATCGGCAGAGGGTCGAAGGTTAACAAGCATCAAGTCAATGCCACCAGCAGAGTTCTCCATTCCAGTGAAGCCCACTACATTAATCAGTCCATCCCCATGAGTACCCGAGAACCCAGGAGTTTTGAGAGTTCGCATTTGGAAGCCATCGCCAACAGGCTTGTCAATGTCCAGCGCGACAATAGCGTCTCGCTCAGAACGACCAGTGACATTCAGTTTACCAATACTAAGCTCTTGTTAAACGCAGCCAATAATGCATAGCTGACAGACTTACCTAGGCATCCAGCTCTGTCGCGACATAGAATCCGAGCACGCAAGGAACATCTGCCTCGTAGATTGTGACAACCACATGTCCTCGCAAGCTTCCAGGCGCGGATCGACGATCCTGCGGCACGTGTAGGGGAAGTCAGACAGCGGCTGCATGACCCTGCCGATGCCGAGGAGCATCCATACGGAGTCTTTGAGGAATACCTGGAATAGGACGGCGAGGACGACGACGGCGGAAAAGCCGACTTTGGTGAGGAGATTAACCATTCTTGGATTTCAATTGATAAAGAAAGAGTGTTTGAGGAAAGAAACAAACATTCTGACAGTGAGAGAAGAAATAGGAAAATCAGAGACGGATCGATCCGGATTACGTGAGGGCTAATGAAGGATTCGCACCCTGGTTGATAGACTCGCACAAGGCCCCTCACGATTATAATCTCAGTAATGTTGAGAAATCTCACATCAGATGGTTAGCCTGACATGTGCACCAATAGATCAGTCTGTGTACCTCATCATGACGATAGAATATTTCTTCTAACCTGGTCGCACAACTTCACTGCAGTCCATCTTTCAGTCATACCTCATAGTAAAGGCAAATGTATAAATACACCATGAGAATGAAATGCGTATATCCCATTCTAAGAAAGAAAATTGTATATCAGAATAAACAGAAGGGAAATCGCCTAGTATCTACAAAACTATTTATACGTTTTGAATGCCTCCGCATATTACAAGGGTATTAAATGCCACACAATCTATGCATCTTATCTACAGAGCTGCAACAAAAGCACCAACGACAGCAGCGGCAAGCACGGGGATGTTCCATGCTGATGCGCCGTTGATAACAACAGGGCTGGTGCCTGTGGGCTCGGAGGGCGAGGCGCCGGGGGTCTTGATGACCGTGGCGACAGTGTTGGAGGGGATCTGGGCGTAGACGTTTGTAGGGATGTAGGTGTGTAGCTCCTCGAGAGGGTTGCCGGAGTGAGAGGCGGGCTTGGGAGAGCCGGGTGTTGGCTGGGGGTATGAAGCATGGTCCTTGGTAGGCTTAGCATCACCGTTAGTAGGCTCAGCGTAGCCGGTGTGCGTCTTGGTGAAAGTGTGTCCACGCTCCGTGCTGGTGATAGTGTAACCGCCGGGGTAAGTACCGTTGCCGTGATGCTGGCTGGGGCTAGGAGGGCCGCAGTTCTTGCAGAAGCCGGGAACAGGCGTAGGCTTGGGGGCCTGGACGACTGAGGTCATGGTGAAGGTCTTGTAACCGAAAGTGGTAGCCTCCTTGCAGCCAAAGTTGCCAGCACCGCAGTGAATAGCCTGGGGAATGGTGAAGACGCCAGTGGGCTGCTCGGGGTGCATGATCTGCGTGTTGTACACGATCTCGGTGGAGACAACACCGCCCTTGCTGCAAGGTCCGTAGCCGGGGCAGTCGGTGACGGTGTGCAGGCGGGTGGAGGTGACGACGGTTCGGATAGGGCCCTTGGTAGGTGCGGGAGAAGCGTGGCCGCTGCCGGTGGCGTCGCTGCCGGGGCAGTAGGTGGTGAGATGGGTTCTGGTCTCGGTGGTGACTTGTCCGACAGGGCAGTTGGTGACGCTGGGGGGGCAGGCGGTGACAGTGTAAACCGTGCTGGTGGTGACTGTGGAGGTGATCGTGGTAGAGGGGACTGCAGTGGTGGGAAGAACATAGGTCTGGCCAGATCCTCCAGTAGATCCTCCGTGAGAGCCAGAAGTCTTTGTGTTGATGACCGTGCTGTTGGTGTAACGGGTAGCAGTAGGGTAAGGACGGTCACTGTCAGAAGAGGCAGTAACATCGACAGAGGTGGTCTCGGCAGAAGAGACAGATTCGGTAACAGACTCAGAAGCAGTCTCGGTGGAGGTGGGCACCTCGGAAGTTGAGGTGTTGTCCGAACCACACTCACCAACCAGATCAGGCACAGCATTGGGACCGGAGCCAATAGCGACAAGGTTAGTACCACAGTCCTCGTTGTTAGCAAGCCAGACATTTCTGTTGTCCCAATCGTACACAACGTAAGCAGCACGGAGAAAAGTGTCGCCGAGAACAGGGAACTCGTCGTCCTGGAAGACGCCAAGGACGCAGCGGTCGTCGTTGTGCCAGATAAAGTCGGCGTAGGGGACCTTGATGACGGTGTTGCCGAACTTGAAGTCGATGCTGCCCTTGAGGTCGGCGACATCGCAGTCTACGTCGACGTAGGCGCCGAGGCCCTTCTTGGCGGTGGGGAAGGCGGCGACGATCTTGTTGAAGATGGCGCCGGGGAGGGCGCTCACGGTGTAGCCGCTGTCAAGGAGGACGGGCTGGCCGTTGGTCTGCGAGTAGATGGCGTCTGTGGAGCCGTCGTCCTGGATGATGCTGATGCCGTCGAGGTAGACCCAGTAGCTGCGATTGTTAGCGACTTTGACACATGCGGTTCAATTGCGCGCGACCTACCGTGTGAGGCCATCGGGGGATGACTCGGCCGGAATGATGGGTCGTTTCTCCAGATGGCCGGAGTACTTGCGGGTGTCAATTCCACCAAAGATAACGGCGCCGCGATCGCTGTTCATAGTGCGGATGTCGAGACTGAGGGCACGGCTCTTGATAAGGCCCTGCTTGACCATGCTGTCGATGACCAGAGGATACGGCGCATCCCAACCGTTCAGGTCAGGACCAGCGCCCATGATGCCAACGCTGGTGAAAGAGCTGTCATACGCGACACCAAAAACCTGGTTGCGAATGCTGGCCGCTTAAAATGGCGTCAGTAGTGTCTCAGCAACAGGCAATGCGGTTGATACTCACATCCAACAACAACATTATCGTAGCCATAGTTCCAGTACGCATATCCGGTACCGTAAACAACACCACCGGTCGTGTTCAAGTTAACGAAAGTGCTACTCTCGCCAAAATGTCCAAACTGCGAGCAAAACGCGGGCTGCTGCGCCTTTTCGCACACGGGGTTGACCCAAAGCTCCGCGGAGCCTGTGTCCAGGTTGACCGTAACCTTCTGTCCGGGTGTTCCCAGGGTGACGTCGATGCTGTAGAAGAAACCGTTCTGCTGACTCTCGAGAGCAACTTCGTTCTGTCGCTTGGTCACGCCCTTTACGACGGGCGCGCCGGTGCTCACTGTGAGGGGGAAGCGGATAAGGCCATCTGGGGTGGCGTCGGCGCCGAGGTCGAAGGCGCTGGCCAACGCGGGAGCCGCGGCGGCGAGGAAAAGAGCGGATAACATCTCAATTGGCTAGAGACGTCTATGTAAGATAAGATTGAATACAAAAGAGAGAAGACGAGAAAAAGGAAAAGGGAAATAATGTGGAAATAAGATGGCTTTTGTTAACCCGGCGTAGTGAGTGACCGGGGAAACGAAACAAGTCGTGATGCCCTCAACCAAATAAGAAGAAGAAGGGATGAAGGAGCAGAAAAATGAACATGGAACGAGGGAAAGGTTGGAGGGGGGTTCCAAAAATGGAGACGGCGGGAATTTGTCGTGTTTCTATATAAAACACATGCACTGCAGATGCAGGGGGCTACACACAGCCAAGCTACTGCACGGAGTACCTTAGCCCCTTTGTCAACTGGCAGACGCCCAGACGCCCTAGACGAGCGTTGCGTTGCGTTGCCTGGCGCTAATCTAAAAGAAGGGCACTCGTATTGAGTTAGCGGGTGGGCTCCTCAGGGAAGTGGGAGTAGGAAATGGGAAATGAGACTTTGTGCCCTTTGTTTCACACTTGGCCATCACAGCGACAATGCGATTTCCCGTCTGATTGAAATTTCTCTAAATAATTCATGGCCCATTCTTTTTTCCGCTCTCTCGGCCTCGCAAGTCTTGTCCTGCGTGAGACATGAAAGCGGGAGGATACAAAACTACTGAATACGAGCCTCCCTCATGCAATGGTGAAGTGTCCCTGCTTTAGGGGCCAGCGTCAGCCCGTAAACATAAGCAATCAATTGGCAATTTTGTCTCTCTTTTTACTTCCCTCCACCCCTCTTGGCTTGGGTTACTCTTTTCCCCTCGAACCCAACAGCTGAGAGGGCTCGCGTCGATCAGCCTGAGTTTTTAGCGCTATGTCTGCACTGCACGCCTGCACGCGAAGCTAGGGTATCCACGCACCCATCAAACTCGTATCATGGCAGCAAATACGGGGTTTTTCTTCTTCTAGTCTCAGCCTCAGATCTCCGATCTTCAAAAAGCGTGATGTTCAACAAGGGTGTTTGTGGGACTGTATTCTACATGAAACAGCGAGCGGATAACTGCAGTGCGAAAGGGCAACGTCGTGCCCTTTGTGTCGATCAATTAATCAACCTCCTTCACAAAGACCCGAGACATTGATTGAGTATTATTATCTCGGCTCCCGGTTCTTGTGTTAACTCGGGGGCATTATTGTTTGGTGATGTCGCGGCCTTTGCAATTAAACTCAATCAATCCTGCACTTAGCCGCCTCCCCTCCGACGAGTGCGACACTTTCTCATTGCTGCATTAGCCGAAGACACAGGCCAACCACCCTTAGGCCAGGTCAGTGGTAGTACAAACTGCTGTCCAACGGCGTCGTGTCGTGTCAACGCCACGTTTTGTCCCAGCGTTTTTGACAGCGGTTTTACTTGGCTGGTGTGGTTGGGAAAAGTCAGGGGGTTGGCTACGGTTAGTCTACCCTGTAGAGTTTGCGCTGCAAGCCACAGTAAGCCCGCTAATTGTAAATATCAGCGGCGCAGGAGAAAGCGTTTAATCAACTGGCTGCGCGATAAGCTTATCTGAGGGGTTGATATTGAGATCAGCATCCTGCAGCTGCAGTGAGGTGGTGGGTGGCACAACGTGAGCGTGGTTGGGGCTGTGTCATTGTTGCATGCATGTCTATGTCAACCTCTCAATTAAAATAATTGAACATCCTTAGCCATCGTTTATCTGACTGGGGAAATGTATATTGTGGCTGTGGATTTGGTCACCTAATGTCTCCGAATATGTCAAAGTTGGAATAGGGTAGGTAAAACGCACTGTTAGTTGGAGGCAGTGCGGTAATTCATAGAGTCAGACATAGGAGAAATTAGCAGGAAAGATATAGAACTTGACTAATAATAAAACGAAGAGTATAGATAGAAAGAGAATGTTGGTTCTGCCACTTCAATGATACACACGGTAGCTTCCTTGACTAACAAGATTGAGTCATCAAATCACCAAGTCTGCACACAGAAATTTATACTGAAAGGCTTTTACAGTAGTTCAGCGCAAATGTGAGAATAATATTTGCTACTATGAAAGAATAAAGGCATATACTATCCTTCGTCATATTGTATTGCTCCATACTCTATGTGAGACGATTAACGAATAAGATTACTAGCTTCAAAGTTATCAGAACGGATAGATCTATTGAAGCTAACTTATAGGATCTCAAACACGATAGAATATGTCCCCATAAATAACTGAGCCAACATATATTAATTAACTACCTGCGTCGTAATACCTAGTTCTTAACTAGGAGAGCATAAACTCAAAGTTCATTAGCAAAGAAGACAGGCTTAGCAGGATGACGGTTGACCCGAAGGCTCAGCGCATCAGGTCGCGAGTAATGGCCCACAATGTCCAGGTTCTGCTTAGCTTTATACTTCTCATCCAAATTGATGTCGGCATATAGAATTCCCTCCGCACCAGGGTCCAATGGCTTCACAAGCTCCTGTCCAAAAGGCGAGAAGATCATGCTGAAGCCGCCACCGCCGTTCTTGGTGTAGTCAAAGCCTTTGACATTGGCTTTCTCAATGTTCTCCTCAGTCAGGATCTGACTAGCCAGAAGGACAAAGCAGGCGCCTTCCATCGACACAACATGGGAGAAGGCTTTACAGCACTCAGGCGTTATGTGATAAGGCCATTCAGGAGTATTTTGAGGGAAAATAGATGGCCAACTGGAGACGTGGATGTCGACGTCCTGAGAGTACTCGTAGTATCGAAGGAGTGTTTGAGTGTGCTCCCAGCAGTTAAGGCCTGCGACCTTTCCGAACTTGGTTTCCGCAACATTAGTCAGTGATTCACCTTGTCCATCACCATAGATAGCTCGCTCGACATGGGTCGGCTTGATCTTTCGACGGTGAAGAACAATGGTGCCGGTTTCATCAATAAAAGACTATTAAGTTAGAAACCCGCAGATAATTCGCAAAGACAGAATCTTGACTCACCTGAGCAATGTACAGTGTTCCTCTGTATCTCTCGCTATATCCCAAGACAACGAACACGCCCGCCTCACGGACAGCCGCGCGGATCCGGTCCATCTCAGGAGACTCCTTCTCGAGGGAGTTCTTGAAATACTCATTGATCCAGGCCGCGTTTTCGGTAGGGGAGTTGGCCCAGATGCTCCTAGGAATGAATAAGCTGATCTGCCCATACTTTCTCACAAAGTAACTTACCACGGATAACCGGGAATGAAGACTTCAGGGAATCCAATCACGTTGGCGCCGTTCTCTGCTGCATCTTGGATGAGGCTAATGGACTTGGCAACACCGCCTTGGAGATCTTGCCAGACGGGCTCAGCCTGGATCGCGGCAACCTTGATAGTCTTGGACATTTTGGTAGACCGGGAAGCTTAGAGCAAAGTTTAGATGGTAAGATGAGTGAAGGATATAAGTCTTAATTGTTACTGTAGTTGATGAATTGTGATTGTTACCTGGTAGCGTCTATGAGCATTATTTATATTTCTAACATCACTCCGCGTTGAAGTACACGATATGGCATTCTCTGTGTGGAAACCTATTTCCCGGTGGTGCAGATCGTCGCGGGGGTCTTATCCGGGTATCAAGTTACCAGACAACCAGGGTGGCCGGAACATTGGAACCCGGATAGCGCCCATGTTTTTGCCAAGGACCCCAGATAATTGTACAGCTAAATATCCGGGAGTGGCCGGTAATGATAAGCCTGGTTTGCGGGGAAATGCCGAGTTTCTGGTCTGTGTGGTTAAGTGTAATGGCACGTCGCACATAACCTTCAACTACAAAAAGGAACCTGTGTACTGATGCGGCAAAAAGTAGTCGATCAGTTGCTATTCGCATAGCTCTCGACAAGTAATCTTAACAACTACTTTTCGTAATAAATCAATCTAAATTTACATACGTTACATCCTTAATCAAAGATATCAATAGTCGACTCCCCAAAACACCGCTCCTGAGTCCATAATTCAAATATGTCGTTAAGTGAAACCGCCCCGTCGAGAGTTGTACCCACAACATCTTTTTGGACAAGTGGCAAGTCCTCCAGCTCATATCTCGCAAATTGCAACTGACTCTCTTGGGTAATTTCTTGTGACATGCCATGAGCCCAGATATCGACCCCCCACTCTGTAGCAAGTGACTGAATAGCGCGAATGGACCGATTGGCCCAGTTCCAGCTAACATTCATGTCGTACAGTGCTGTGATGCAGATACTGAGACATCTCATGGATTCACTTCTCCCGATATCTCCGGAAGACTTGATATGTAAGAGATGTATGATGGATGCTGTAAAAGCTGGGTGTACCGCTGAAATCGGTACGTATTTCTGCAGTCGTAAGCTTGCGAAGTTGAGATTTACTTTTAGAGTGTACACTTACTAGTGTGTAGTTCTTTCTGAAAATCTGCAAGATCCTGGCAATCTTAACCGCTGATTCTTTAACTGACCGCGAGTGGATATCTCGGCCCTCGGTGTCATAAGCGATAGAGTTCTTCCCGGGGTTGAGAAGTTGGAAGAATGGTCGATGAAGCAATAATAGGGCGTGGTGGTATTGTAGACTGTAATGTTTTGTGTCAGGGGGAATATCATCGTGGAAGGGTTACAACGCACTGAAGTTGGTAGACATAGGGAGGAGAGCACTGCAGACTAGAGTTTGAGATCTTTAGGCTTTTTGGCAGCCGTTCAAAGAGTCCCACAGCCTCTAAGTGGGCTTTCATAACTCGATCTTCTCTTTCTTTATCTGTCCATGCACATCTCTGAGCATATCTGTACCTGGTCAGCTTCTCTATTAAGAACCGATTAACCAGATAAACTTACAGCTGATCGATAACTTCAGATGAAGCCATAAATAGTTCACAGGTATATATTAAATTCTCTGTGATATGAGGAGTAGGATATGGACTCGAGATCTCCAATTGGTGGTTTGTGAGCAACGGGCTGTGTGTTACTTCTCCTTTCGGCTTTGTCGTTGTAATGTTATATTCCTGGATACTGGCGGGTCTACCCATCCCAAGGCAATATAGCCTATTAAACGTGTTAGCCAACCAATTCTACACAAGGTGTTGAGGGGGTCCTCACTTGTCTAGAACGTATACACCCCAGAAGGTGATGTTCCGCGCTTCAACATCATCTTCGGAAATCAAACCCTTGGTAGCATATGATGAGCAGTCACAATGTAGTCCTAGATTCATGGCCATTCTCGATGCCATTCCGATATACATAAAACCAAGACCTTCGTTATCGACGGAAGCCCAGTAGAGACCAAGCAGTGCTGCAGCTTGAACTGTGGAGGTTGTTGGTGCGTCGTACTCATAATGGAGCATGGTCTTGGCTTGAGCAGCAAACGCTTCTCCTGCTGTGTTTGGATCATCAGGATCTCCTCTAAGCTCTGGCCGCGTGGAGTACCTCGAAGAAAAGGCCAGGATAGCTGCAAGAAGGAGGGGTGTACAGTATCGTCCACTCCCATTTACATACAAGTCTCGTACAAAGAGCTCTCTTGGGACAATGTACTGCCACGAGTTCTGCCAGCGCCAAAACAGGGCGAGTAGATAATCGCGGAGCTCATCCGAAGGTTGGAAGAAGCCAGGCATCTCCTGTGCTGCTTCGATTCCTCGGGTCCTTGCTTGGATTGATGAAGGAACCTTGATAGCGTGATCTTGAATGATGGAAAAGTTACTGGATGCGCCAAAATAGCGTAGCTCTCCGATCTCTCCGAGGGTGAAGCATCCAAGAGCATTTGCCAATTCTTCCATCTCTTCACCTTTCGAGTCATTCAGTGCGAGGTTTGTTGTCGCCTCTGGAATCACTGATGACTCTTCTTCATTAGCAAGGCTATTATTCCTCATGGAATCTGGTGACTGAGAATGTGTAGACTGCATGGCAAGTTGCTTCTCGAGGCTTGCAACACGGGCCTCTAATGCCAGTATATACGCATTGCTGTGACGTCTAGTATCATAGTAAGCCTTGAGTCGATGCTGGTCATTATAGGTACGCACTTTCTATTGCTTTGAGCCTGCGTATATTCACAGTCCTGTTGGCGATGACAACAAGCGCTGCACTGCGGCTGACTTCCGTCGCACTATGTTGAAGATACATGAGTTAGAAGATGATATATCCATGGCTTCTCTATGGTCCAGGCACAATCGAACGAGAAAGGGGGGATGGCTTGGGCACTGACGTGTTACCTTTGTTCTCTTCACTCGACATCCGTTACAAGCCAAAGATGCCCTCTTTCTAGGGTTTGGGTTTTGTGGAACCTGTTGGACACTCAGGAAGGTAGCAGACATGGTAAGATTACTACAAGCTTTAGATGATGTTTGGAAAATAAAGTATGCCCTGAGGCTTGAACAATTGACAAAAGAATTAAGATAGGGAGTTCTGGTGTAGATTAGCACATACCCCGCTATTATACCTAGTTGGGGCAAGTTAACTAAAGGGTCTTTGGCCTCCTGTGATTTAAAGCCTGCTATAGCTAGCCCTCAAAGGGAAGGGACCTTCGCTTTTGGCTTTGGCCAGTCCTCCACTAAAAGAGAACCTCTTATTCGCTACTATGTTGATACTTCAACCGAGTGGGACGGATGTCTTCTCTGAGAAGTTGTTCATAGATCTTCAATTTTCGATTTTCGTCAGGTCTGACTTTGTTAACAGAACAGCCTGGCTTCCATACCAAGTCAAAACATGCTATTCGCGGACTAACAAATCTTCTTCCTCAAATATCACGCAGTAGATATCCTGTACTCCCCAACTACTCATCTCCCGCCTACCCACCACTGTCTGGGAAACTCCATACCCCATTTCACCAAAAGTGTCTTCAGCTCGTCCTCCGTCCCTGGCACAACATTAATAAACACCCTACCACTGGCCTCATGACTCATGCAGGGTTCAGAGTGCACAGCTCCAAAGTCCCTCCCAACCTTAAACACGGCGCATTCACCCATTGCAGCCGCCTCTCTGCCGAAGGGCTCTAGGGTGGTGGCTAACTCATCGCGTACAGCATCTGCTGCCATCGCGCAGCCGACGCAACGCAGAGATAGACACTCGTGGTCTGTGCTAGCTGCCTGACGAGCTAATTCTTGTTTGGCACGTGCTGAAGACTGATGCTCTAGGGGGACGAAGAGTGTTGATGGGCCGAGAAGGGTGGTGCAGATCTTCCAATTAGTTCCCGTGTTCTTTTGCTGACTGGTTTTTGATTTGAGGCCTAGTCGTGTGCCAGGCAACACTCCCTTCGGAGCTTCTGCAAAGAAGAGTTCGTCGGTGTGCCATCTCGGATGATCAAACTCGCGTGTCGGTGTGGTGGCGCGTATGGTAAGAAAGTAGTGACCAATACCCTTAACGTCGAGAAGACTGTTGATGTACTTGAGAAAAGGAATGAGTTTGGAGCGAACCGAGCCTGTGAAGACTTCAGACTCGAATTCATAAAGATTAGCTGGCAGCGTCTCTTGATCGGAGTCGAGTAAAGGGCCGCAGTAGCACCAATAAGCACTGCGCTTCACAGCTACAGAACGATCATCTTCAATGCTATCCGCATTTTGATATTTGAGAAAACTGAAGTCTTTCTCGAACGCGGACTGCACTTCCATCATGTTTGTTATGGTGTTTGTTCATGTTATGCAGGTATTCTCGTCGGCCATTGAATTGGGTGAATCTTTTGTCTGCTGACGTGGTGACTAAGCAGGCCCAAAACGGTGGCCCGGCTGCCTGTTCTTGGCGACAACGGTGGGACTTGAGCAAGGATAGACGTGTTTGCGGTGGCCTCGTTGGCTGTTGGTTGTAGTTGTTAAGATTGATTGTGGCCATCAATAGGTCAACGTGGTGGCAACACAGCAATGCAAAAATTAGTCGCATACTCAAGAACATCCTATAATTGAGCATCAGTATAAAATGCGTTAGCCAGGTGGTCAACTCAGCGCCGAGCATAGCATTTACTATACTTTGTTATGTATTGACGTCAATTCGAATTAGCAAGGGGCCGAGCGGCTAGCAATTCCCGTCCTTAACCTTGATGGGTAGCAGTATCTGGAATGTCGCTGAGCCAGGCGTCTATCACTGAGTGGTGCATTTTATAAGGGCTGTTGATATTAGTCAGGATGGTGGTGATGGGGACAGTGATGGTGAAAACGGCGTTGATGGGATTGATGGAGTTCACCCGTAATGGTGAGAATAGTGTGATCGTGTCGAAGCTGTTGTGGTCTACCAGACACGATTGGCTTAACCGCAATTGGACATAAAAATGCTACTTAGAAGAATTAGTTTTAAACTATTTCTTACGTCTTTTCTTGAAACCATTTTTTCCTTGTGTTTCACTGTTAAGGTCTGTCTAAGGGGAAGTGGCCTTGTAAAAAAACTGGCAATCATTGACTGCAACTTAAGTACATACCACCAGTGTGTTAGTTGGGCATTAGTCGGGCACCAATTCCAGTCAGGCACTCAGCTCAGAGAATGCCTTTCGAATTTTCAACGTGACTACCGAGTTATGATCCTCTTTTGTAGGACCTTGGAACCTGTCGTCTAGTGTGGTAGTACCTTTTATACACCGTTATGCCAATATACGAGCCTCTGCTGGAGGGCACCGTACGGTTACTGTGGCTTTTGCCGCATCCAGATGAGCACGCACAAATAAGATGTGAAGTCTTTATTTGCACTGTCTTGAGCTCAGAAAGCACACATCCTTACGATGCCTTATTATATGTTTGGGGTCCTGAGAATAAGCAACGGTCAATCTTTATAGATAACTGTGAACTGCGTGTCAGGGCAAGCCTTCACGCAGCACTGTCATGTCTTCGAGACCGGTTTATAGAATGCATTGTATGGATAGATGCTATCTGCATTAACCAAGAAGATAACGACGAGAAGGGACGACAGGTTTAGTCAATGGCGGAAATTTATGTAAAAGCAAATTGCGTAATTGTTTGGCTCGGAGAGGTGGCAGACAAGAGCACTCAAACACTAGAAACAATACGCGCGGCTGCTGAAGAGTAATACACGGCCGGAGGACAGTGCAAAAATTCCACCACAGATGAAATAAGTCAGGGAGCGATAGTCAAACTACTAGAGCGCCCATGGTTTCAGCGCGTCTGGGTGAGGGAACACATCTGGAGTGGTATAGGCAGAAGTTGCTAACAACACTAATTCAGGTCCTTCAGGAGGTTGCTGCAGCTCGGCATGTTCTGATGCAGTGTGGCCGGACAACAATTGATGGCTATGCATTTTGCTCAGGCCTAAGTGCACTGAGCCTGTCATGTAAAACAACGTTAGATCCTCAGGGTACGTTCCTTCCTATAGCTTAACTCATAAAAGGGGCAATCTTCCGGCCTCGATATCAACAATGCAAAAGAAGATGGCCGAGCAGGTTCTCCTTGAATATAAGTCCTTTAGGTGAACTAGTAGATGCATACCACACTTGCAAGGCCACTGATCTCCGCGACAAGGTTTACGCCCTGCTTGGTATGAGCTCGGATGACCTGGACGTAGTAGGGTTATCAGCTGACTATAATACTTCATGGAAGAACTTCTTCCAGAAGCTTGTCAAGTCCTCTCTTTCTCATCAGGTATCTGTTGATACTTGGGAAGGTAGGGAGGTGGTAGTAATTGAAGGCAAAGGCTGCATTCTTGGCGAAGTATCCAAAAGCTCTCTTCAGCATGATGGACAGCACGTGAGCATTACTTGGAGGAATGCACCCAGCTATGTTGATACCAACGCGCAGGAGAAACAGAGCTCTCAATTTATCTTCCAGGCATCATCTAACCCTATCAAGACCAAGGATGTCGTCTGTCTTTTGCGAGGAGCATTAAATGCTACGATTTTCAGAATATGCAAGGACTTTTCGACTATCATCATAATTGCAGCTCCCCTGACAGTCAGTTTACGAAGGTGGTTCGCATCAAAATCAGAATTTCCAAATGATTTGCTTCTTATATGGGACTGGGACGTATCAACCAGAGGGGACTATGAATGCTTAGTGAGCAGTCGAGTGTGCAAGTGTGTAAAGACAGAATGTCAATGTCTAAACCATCTTAATAAAGGTATCAGGTCATGGCGTCACGGACTACTACTGCATGCAATGGGAAAATGCTGGGACGCAAAAAGAAAATTCGAAGAAGCCATGAAGGCATCCGGGGCTGGAGCGGCATTCAGAAGCGGTACACAAACGGACCACAACCGCGGCCCTTGTAAGGAAGCGGATGATCAGGCGCTAAGGATAATAGATGAACTATATATCAACAACAATGCCGACTTCGCCAGTTATGGCTGGACCCCGCTGGATTGGGCTGTTGAGAAGGGCCATGAAGCGCTCGTGCGACACCTGCTTGACAAGGACGCCGGCTCAAATGCTGATTGGAGGAAGCCGCTGTGATCAGCCGCTATGAATGGGCACGAAGCTATTGTCAAGTTACTCCTTGATAGGGGTGCTGATATCGAGGCAAAGGATGACTCCAATAAGACGCTGCTGTGGTGGGTAGCTGAGAATGGACATGAAGCTATTGTCAAGTTACTCCTTGATAGGGGTGCTGAGATTGAGTCAAAGGATAAGGAGATGACCCTGATGTGGTGAGCCGCTCGTCATGGGCGTGAGGATTTGATGAAGTTGCTTCTTGACCAGGGCGTTGATGTCAACTTATGGTGTGGGCATAATGACACGCCGCTGTGCGTGGCTGCTACATACGGGCATGAAGCTATTGCCAAGCTGCTCTTTGATAAGGGTGCTGATATCGAGAGAAGGGGCCGTCAAGGCTCGACGCCGCTACATTATGCTGCTAGAATGGGACATAAAGCTGTCCTGAACGTACTGCTCGACGAAGGCGCGGATCCAGAGTCAAAGGACACCGCTGGCAATACACCGCTATGGCACGCTGCCAGATGTGGCCATGAAAATTTGGTGATGCTGCTACTTGAAAGAGGTGCTGATATTAAGTCAATAGGTAGTATTCGTGAAATTGTGCTATGGGGCGCTGCAAGAAACAAGGCTGAGGCTATTGCTAGGTTGGATAGATTGCGCAATGCTTAGTCTACATAAGTATATTCCCGAACCCAAACAATTATTCTTTGCCTTGACAGCCTGACATCTGTATCCGCGTTGACAGCCTAGGAACTGACTAAATTAACTCTACTGCAGAGGCAGTACTTAAAGTTCTTTCCTTCCAGTCAGGTAGTACAAGATAACCAGCTTATCTGCAGAGAAATCCGCGATAGATGTAGCCCTGTCTCAAATTATGATTTGGATTTCCCTTTTATTAGAAACGTTGTATATTGCGGCTGGTTAAATATTTATCTGCAGTCCTCGCTTAGAGAAACGGCCTTTCTTTTCTCTATAGGTTGATCTATATAGCTTATTAGCTAGACAGCGATGGTAAAAGGTCAACGCGGCGATGCCGCCTAATGCTTCCACAGTTCCGGATGATGAAAGTGTGGAGTCACTGGAACGTTTAACTAGTGCTGTTAGTTTGGGAGATGAAGATCAATGATTTTGTAAAACAAAAAGGAAATGAAGCTATCGAGTACCTGAAGTCAAGAATAACGAAACAGGAGTTGCGACAAAGAATTTCTTTGAACTAGTGCCATTGTTCTAATAGAAGTAAAACACTAAAAGCACAGCTTAATTTATGGCAGAATACAGACCAACAACACCCCCAGCCCCAATAAGTACAGCTCTCACCAAATTAAGCCAGCGAAACTTCTCCAGCAAGCCCCGAACCTTTTGATCTTCCTCTGCAGTCGAGCTCCGTGGTGTTTGCTCTTGCGGTCCACTAAGGTCTGTAAACTCAACACCCTCTCCAGTTCCTTTCACCGAATCCAACGCACTTCGGTCTGTAGAAGCATCGCCATTGTCCTGGGCAGCTTTCTTGCTCCTGGAACCACCGAGTTTGTTGTTCTCCTTGATGAGGGCGAAATTTGTCGGGATCATGAGTTGAGTAAAAGGAGCAATGCTGAACGTGAGCGCCGCAGCAGCCAAAAAGCTATTCGCCTGTGAAGTATTGGTTCCAAGGTAATAAAGCGGACCAGAACCTTGGAGGTTGTGGGAAGAGGCTGAGTAGATGAAGCCGATGGTTGAGATAATCGAGGCGGATGGGAAAACATGTGATCCGCGGCTAAAAAGCCATCGAATCGCAGGCAGTGATCGGGACGCAGGCTGGGATTGAAGTTCTGGGACGTCGAAAAAAGTTAACGTGGCGATGCCGCCTGATGCTATCAAGGCTGTGGCGATGGAGATGACTTCGGCGTGGGACATTGTGAAACGATGCGTGTTGAAGATAGGAGAATGTTAAATGTTTTGGAATTAACGATTGTGGGAATTCCAATAATAAATTTGATATATAATCACACGATATCAATGACGTAGATGGATGTTTAAAAAACAAAATGACGTTTGGTTGCACGTCGGCATTTGACAAATTTCCGCGAATCCGTCACAGTTGTCCGTTTTCCATGAACTATTCACTTTTTCCAAAACTTAGTACGAGGAATAAAATAACTTTATTTAGACTCGAAATCCTGTATGAGGTTACTAGATCAGAAAAGTTCGACTCAGGTGATTGCCAGAGTATACGACGGACCTCCACGATCTTAAAGATCAACCTTGACAGCAACCGCACTTCTCGAGTAGAATCCCGTAGCAAACAACCATCCCTTCTTCTTTCCTCCCTCCAGCGCAGGGTCAATTCCAATCAACACAGCTGTAGCCGCCGACCTCAACCTCTTTCCGTCGTCCTCAAATAGGAGTTTCCTTTCCCACTTGCCCTCCTTCGGCTTCACCAGCCAGATCATAACTGGTTCGGCCCCATCGGCAACGCCAATTGTTTTTCCGAGATCAATACCTCTAGACAGGCCTGAGGAGATGAAGCCACTGCTGTCTCCGTCGACACTTGCGAATGAGTCGGAGAAGTACGAGGGGTTGTCGACGCACACGTCAAGTGGGATCGTTTCTAGGACCTTCAGGGTTTGGTTAGGCTGGATGTTGGCGATGTGAAGGTCTCCGCTAGAGGCGCTGCCGATGGCTATCTCGTTGGGGGTTCTGCCGTGGCCGAGGCCATTGTTGTTGTGAAGACCTGTGAGCGCCACAGAAGCCTCGATGCCTGCGTTCGAATCTCTGGCCTTCATGTCTTTGATCTTCACGAAGATTGTGTTGGTCCATTTGCCGCCATAGTACATATCCTCAACATGTCGAAGGAAGCCCTCGCGATAGTGATGATCATTCGTGACGTAGAAGCTAGTGGGAGAAACCGCAACGATGTCATTCGGGGTTTGGATCAACGAATGACTGATAGACCGGATGTATCTGATACTCGAAGATCCTACGCGATGGTGGAATATCTCAACTTGAGAAGCAGCTTTGTTCCCAGCATACTTATCATGACTCTTCCCATCAACGACATGTTGAAGATAGTCCGGATGGGGCACGTGGTTGACAGCAAAGATGTAAACACTATCCTCAGCTTCCGGATCCGATATAACGTCGATACCGTGTGTTATAAACGGCCCAGAAAAATTCTCAAACTCCAGTCTCTTGGATGTGAACGTCTTGGGATCTATGACGTGGATAGACCCACGCGACTTGCTAGCCGTGAGGGGATCATGGAGAACGCCAAGACCAGGGAACCACGAAAAGCGCGGGCCGTAAGAATCCTCACAAGCTGTGAAAAGCAATCCGCTGGACGAATGGAAGTGTATATCCTCGCAGAGCATCGTGTCGTCAATTGCGACAAAGTCTGCATCGCTGACTACGGTGTTGACGGGCTCGCGGAAGACGCCGAGAACAGTGGTGAAGCGATTGAATGGGCGGGCGAGAAGGACGCCGGTGCATATCGTGATGGCTGAGAAGGCTAGAGCCTTCGGGCCTGGAAATGAGGATTTTGATGTTGGCATTTTGAGCACCTGTCCAATATGTGTTGGTGTTGCGTGAAGTTCGTTGTTGAAATTGGCACTAGGGCCCTCTTAATGGAATGAGGGGATGTGGGACAGTAGGATCAAGTGCCGAGGTCTAATTCTAAAGCCGGAATTTGTGGGATATAGCTACATGGCGTAGCCGTGGTGTAGTTAATACTTAAATGCTCACGATAGTCAGTAGTGTTTATGACTTTATAGCAATTTAGCTTACATAGCTTGCTTATGGGCTATGCGGATTATATTACATAGATGTCTGTATCTCCAATGCATGATCTCCCCTACTGATGATAGAATCAACACGTTCGTTATTAGCCACTTGAGAAAGGCGGCACTAGGTTTTCTTCCATTATCAGCGACAACATGATACACAGTCAGAGTATGATAAAACACATCCTTAATTATATAACCAATAAAATCGCTGGAGTATCTGCCTAGGCTATCCAAACAAAATGCGTGATAAAATACAGTGAATCTCAATAATGCTCTGCTATCTTATAGCTTACTCTTTGGCGCGGCACCAGACGTAGCAAGAAGCGTTCGCTGGCTATTACCTCCATGCTCAACCTTAACAGGTGCATCAAACACCGTAGCACCATCCTTGGTCTTTCTATCCTCCGTCTCGATATATTCCCTCTCTCCTTCTCCGACGTAAAGCTGTCGCGGTCTCCAGATCTTAACGCCTGCTGAGTTCAGCATCATCTGTCTCCAGTGTGCCAGCCAGCCCACACATCGAGGAACAGCAAACAGAACTGGGTAGAAGTCAAGTGGGAAACCCATGGCTTGGTAGATCAGACCAGAGTAGAAGTCGACGTTGGGGTACAGATTCCTGCTTCGCATAAACTCGCTCTTTCGGGCGTAGTCGGCAAGCGTTAGGGCTGTGTCCAGGAGCTTGTTTCTACCGGTGACTTCGAAGACTTCCTCGGCAAGCTTGCGGATGGCTGTTGAACGAGGGTCAACGTTTTTGTAGACGCGGTGTCCGAATCCAACGAGAACACGCTCCCTTCTCTCGACAGCTTCCATGAATGCTGGGACGTTCTCGGGAGATCCAATTTCAATAAGCATTCTGATCGCGGACTCTGAGGCACCTCCGTGGGATGGCCCGTATAGTGCAGCGCAGCCTGCGGAGACAACGCTGTAAGGGTCCACCAAGGAGCTTCCCACTTGCATAACTGTGGCGGTAGAGCAGTTGACCTCGTGATCGGCGTGGATAATAAACAGCTTGTCCAAAGCTCTGGCAAGAACGGGATGCGGTTGGTAGTCAGTCTCAGACAGGTTGTCCAGCAGATAGAGGAAGTTCTCTGTGTACGACAAGCCCTGCGCCGGGCGGTTGAAGGGCCGACCCTGTCGCATTCTGTAGGACGCCGCCGCCAAAGTTGGGGCCTTTCCAAGAATTCGCAGAATCTGCTTGTCCAATACTTTGAGGGCCTCCATATTGCCCGAAGCCGCGTTGGTGTAGAGCTTCTGACCGGCAAGAGAGGGGTTGGCCTCAGGAGCAAAGGCTCCCAGCGTAGCAAATGCGGCTGTCAGCATGGACATGGGATGAGAGTCGTAGCGGAACGACTTGAACATGTTCTCAATGTCGGTGTGGATGTACGTGTGATGCATCACCTCGCCATGCCAGTTGTCATATTGCGACTTTGTTGGCAGCTCGCCGTAGATGAGGAGGTAGGCAGACTCGAGGAAGTCGCTCTTTTCCACCAGCTGCTCAATAGGGTATCCGCGGTAGCGCAGAACACCATCTAGGCCGTTGATGTATGTAATTTTGCTCTGCACGACGGCGGTGTTCATGTACGCAGGATCATAGACCCTAAGGCCCTGCGTTGTCTCATCCTCTGGCCGATCATTTTTGCCCTCAGCTTTGATCTTCTTGAATTCTGTCGCAGGGATAGAGTTGTGAGTGATGGGGATCTCATAGACCTGGTTTGTTCTGTTATCCACGACCGTCAGCGTCTCGCGCGGGCCTTTGCTCTGTTTTAGGACCATTGTCAAGAGGTATATGAATTGAGATGAGAGATGATGTTATGGAAGTAGTCGAGATGATGAGAGGACATAAGCAAGAAGTCGCGATGGTTTATCACAAGCTTGATATTTGGAAGGGTCACGTGGCGGCCAACCTCGGTAAAGTTTTGCCCGAACCCCTGGACCAGGGTGCTTGTGAAGACCTCGGTTTGGAGCGGGGCGATCCATCAAGGTCTCAGCCTCCAAATGACATCACCGTAAATATATGGCCGAGTTTTGTATAAGCTTCGCTTCTTGATTTTTTTCCCCCATCCTTCTGATTTGCAGTCTATTATCACACAGCTATTGAACTGGAAGGAACGGTGGGGTGCGAGTTAGAGTCATTTTGTTGTATACAGACAAGACAAGAACGAAGATCAATACCCAACCATTATCGAATACTCAGAATCGATCTTGAAGAAAGAAGATTAATAGCAATAGATTGTCAGCTTTTACGTGGTAACAAAGGGAATACATCAGTCATGTTAGTCCTCCCACCTGCGACTGCATAATTGTGGCGACTTCGACGTCTTATCTTTTGATGATAACGAAACATAGTTAATAAATCTCCTCTATGGAAGATTATGCTTAGGTGTTTCAACCCTCGACATGTTAATGAACTTGTTTCGAAAGAAGTATTAGGCCTGACTTCTTTTCAACCCATGCTTTACTTACTTATATAAAGAGTCAGCATAATGAAAGCTGGGGTCTTAACCGTGCTCAGCTATACACAAATGGCATAGTCTTCTGGTGGGACATGGAAGCTTATCATTCCGAATCTGGAACACAAGTCCCCTGTCTCCACTAGACGACCGTAGATAAGTCAAGGTTCTGGTTGCACCTTGCGAGCAGGGATACTCATGCACCAACTTTCCTTAACTGATGGTAATAGCGAATTAGAGCCGGTCTTGGTGGCATTAGTGCAAGATCCCTAGCCGTGATCTTTAATAGTACCAAGTAGCTTCTTTCAACAACCATGGCGATCTAGTGTTTCACCCTACAGCCAGCCTTACACATAGCGTTTTGGCCGTATCTAGACTATTGGGCTTAGTGAATCTTTTCTCCACAATAAGAAGGTGGCGAGGCTTTGAACATATACATCGGCCTCTAGCCAACGAATTCTTAATTACTTTAAATACCTCTTCAGACATTTTACAACAGGATAACTTTTCGGCCTCTCGTCGCTTTAGTCGCTTGCACTCTTACTATCCAAGCCCTCACTGCTGGAACCAGCATTATCTGCTCCACTGAGTGAGGGACAAAATCCATTCAAAGCGTGCCAACGTACATACAGACATCAGTACACAATATTGCTCAGGTCAAGAAGGTTATTTGCAAGGTCAAAGTTGTCGTGTTTCTCGCTGTCAAGGCCTGTGTTCCATGAACGACTATTGCCGGCCCAAATACCAAGATTTACACTAGCACCATCATATGTAAGCTTCGGCAACGGTGCTCTTTTCTTATTGATCCTGGTGCATCTCAAAACTAACAACGGCTTGCCATACGCCCTATGTTTTAGGTATATATCAAGATAAAGCCTATGAAGGATAGTCGACGTCCCATAACTGCTTACACCATGTCTCTAGATAAACAGCGGCTGTTCCCAACAACTTGTAATTCTGATGCAGCGACGTTGTTCTGATGTATCGAGCAATACTTGACATACCTAGCCTATTTGCGGCCGTATACATAACGCACCGTCATGTAACTGTGTACCTTGGGGTTACGAATCGCTTTGCGCAAGCTCATAAGCGCCACCTGGTACTCGTCTTCGGGCCACTTGCAAACATCCTGCCACATCATGAGAGTGTAACCTATTAGGTGTGAGAATCGCTCGATAGTTCGAGATGGGTGGTCTTACCTTCCAAGTCATTCTCTAACGTAGTTTTAACAAAGTGGCCAATTCCAGCGAGCTTTGGATCCTTAGGCCAACCACCAACCGGAAACTGGGCGATATGTTAGCCACTTCCCACCAAATCCCAGAGTGCCTTGCCTTGTAATCCACAGTCTTTATATCAGTGAAGCCAGCTTCTTTAAAAGCTTTCTGTTGCAGCTCGTGCACGAAAAATGGGTTGCCAATGATCCTGCTTCCTTCTTCAAGGAGCTTCTGGTAGGTTTTGAAAATAGGTTCTAGCTCGGTGGACCCATCATCACTACGAAATCTGACGTCCGCCTCAGCCGACTGAACCCAACCGCCAGGTGCACAACAGCGGTAGGCTTCTTTGAATAAAGCATTCCAGTCCTTGATTGTCCCAAAGAGATACCGCATGTGTATAAAATCGAAGTAATCCTCTTTCCATGCCCATGGTTGCACTACTGCGTCATCTATTTCGAAGCGAAGATTCGGAGGCATCCATTGGGGTTGACAAGGGGAAAGGTCTGTGCCAATTACCTCTGTGTTGGGGTGTCGATCGGCAAATTCGCTATAAGATTTCAGCGCAACGTACACAAAAAAAGTCCAATGCCACACATCGCCCAGATGCCTGCAAAGCCATCAGTGGAGATTCAAAGGAGGAATGAGGGATAACTCACCACTTCCAGTACCAACATCAAGAACTTGCTACAGAAGATGTAGTATAATTAGCACAAAGCCTTCTGTTGTCATTTGTGTAAGAACCCCACCTTTATTGAATCAGTCTCCAGTGGAGAAACAATTGACCATCCAAAAGAAGCGTCAAGTAATGGTGACTGCCTACCTAATTAGAAGCTCCTCAGTATGACCAAAATGGGGGGCCGCACGTCAAGTCCATGGACTCTACCTGTTGATCATCGTTGGGGAGGAAGTAATTAGAGGTGAACTTGTCGCTATGGTACGTACGCCCTTGCCTTCGACGGTACTCGAGGATGCTGGCGGAAACCGAAGCGGTGGAGCTTTCACTGGAAGCGCTGTTAAATATGCTTAATGAATAATATCACAAGATTCACGTACGTATCGCTCCCGAGGGATGAGTCGGTATCGTCTTGGTACCGGAATGTGAGCGGTGCCCTCGACATAAGCGAGCGTCGAGGACGTACCTCAAAATCATCTGCGGGGACCATTTCATTCTGCCCCGGCGGGGATGCTGACGTACGACCGGTTAGTTTTGGCATTTCACCTGGTTGTACAGTTCCTTCAAATTGGGGTCACCATGACCATGTAAAGACTGTAAGGATAGATCGAAGAGCGGGAATAGCAGCATGAGATGAGCTAGTGGATAAGAGGAGTCTGGAGAAAGATGCATGTTCTGGGTGGCTTTTATCTCCCCAGGTTCGACAGTCCCTCATACGATTGACGTTGCGTTTCATGTACAGGGATGTAATAAGATGATGCGGGATGATGCCATGTTGTTGGCATTAGCCTGGGCGGCCCATGAACTTAGACAGCTGTCAACAGTCGTTAGAGGTTCCACTCGTCTGTCACTGGTCGCCTCAACTGGGGTGGGATCGAGGTTAAACCAGCGACTGGATAACCCAGAATTTTGGGCGAGGAGTCGAATAATCTTTATTCTGTCCTGGGCAGATTTGATGGTTGGTTGTCATATGATGCAACTCTGTCTTGGCAGTGGATCATCACATGAGTAGGAGGACAATTTAAGCTAATTTGTGCTCTTCATAATACCGTATTCAATGACACATGATATGATAGCAGTGAGAAGGATAAAGCATTACAGCAATCCTTCGCTATTGTTACAAATGATGCTACAAATCTCATCATATATGTCAGCTATGGTGTTTTCGCAGACCCAATGAGGAGTCAACACTTCCGCCTTATTAATAACTATGTCACTACACGGCTTTTTGTGACCAAGTTTAGTGCTCGTGGAAGCTGAACCAAGGTTGACTGTAGCAGGGACTAGGAGTTGCAAGCCCATTGCGAAGGCTCAGCCCTGAGCTAGGAGTAGTCGATCTGGATATTTCAAGTACAAGGTATGGGGCCTTCTGTATTCCTAATATCCTAGTGGTCGTCAGATGCCATGAAGAAATCTAATCTGGGAACCCAAGCCAGCTCTTCGCGATCTCGGACTATAGCTGAGGCACTCTGTGTAACTAAAATAACCTCATCGAAGTTTGATAAAATCTTAGTTCTTGGTGTCGAAAGAAGGGGCAAAACGGATACTCGCACGATGAAGATGTAAAACCCTATCCGTCTTCCTCCACCATGACGACGCGCTGGTGCAGAAAGCAATAGGTCTGGTTATAACTCATTTTAACGATTTCTGACCCGTATAAAATATCCATCTCTACTGCGAGACTTTGAACAATAAGGCTGCGGCTATCTTTGTTCAAAGTCTTGGCAATTAAGACACTGTCTGAATCAATTACGCAATTATTGTGCACATAGATCGGATTCGACATTGGGCCACCTTATGTACAGAAAACCTGGACTCATCCGGACAGGTTTGAAGCCAAGTGATGGGCTAGACATGCAGCAGGCTTGGAAGAGGTTATTCTTAGGTTAAGACAAAACTTAAATACCAATTGGGGGATCGTCCTACAGTGCAAGAGAGGCGATGTAATCTGAGGGTTATATTAATCATTTTACAATACACTGCCATTTAGTATTCCGATTGCTAGAGTGTATATCCCTTCCTAGGAGAGTTAAAAGAAGGGCTTTAGCCTACGGGCTACAATCTAAAGCTCCAATTTTGATCTTCAAGTTTCCGAATGATGGTACCCAATCATTTAAGATCATTTGCCGGCCTACCGCGTATGCTTCACAGTGATTTGAGTGGACAGCTAAGAGGATCAACAAAGCCAAGCCTTAGCTAAGATTTGCCTCATCAAAGCACCGTTCAACGCGCCAGGACTTCGTTACTCACGGTACCTTTTTCGTCTGCCAAGCAGCGCAACACCAAGAAATCCGGTGCCGACTTAGCCGCCGTATTGGTATACTCTTGGCTCAAGTGGAGCAAGCTGACGTGGATGGGAGCACAAGCCTACCTTTTTCACAAGACAAAAAACCAAAGCTGACTTCTCTCTCTTCAATATTATACTCTTTTGGTAGAAACCCGATATCACTGACTGTACTATATTCCCACCGCCTTCAGTGAGGTTTAGGTATGATTCGTCGGCCGAGGAGGATTGACTGACTAGACCGCTCTGGAAATAGATACACACGGCCCCGCTCCAAGCCTGGGAGGAGTTTGATTGGCTGGACGATGCCAACGATGGGGATGGGGATGCAGGACATCACCACGTACAACGACAAGTATGTCGTTTCGTATGATTTCGGCGACATAGGTGAGTACTTATCATGCTGAAATAGCACTGATATAGGTACTAACAGACTCTTAGCATATGATGATGCTGTCAAAGAATTCAAAACTCTACTCGCAGACCTGGAGGAAGCCGGTCTTGATGTCGAAGTAAGAGCAGGCTATGAACAGACTCTTCTCTTCTTCGTCAAAGCCCCCCGCGACCTCCTTGGAAACTATGTCTACAAATCAAGGCAAGTTAAGCTTTACCATATCCTACACATTTACCATTCCTAACAAGGATAGCAGAGTAAAGGATTGGTTATACGGCATCACGCCGAACCATCCAGGAGGCGACAAAACTACCGTTGTTAATGGTGCATTTGAGGCAGAGTATATTCTATCCGTCTATCATATCGTCAATTGGTCAAAAGAACTTGGTGGCGCAGGCATCACCCCGGGTGTTGGCAAGTGGGAGAATGTCAAAGCGATTTTCCCACTGCACAATACGAAAGTCAACCAATCTCTTCTGAGTCATTTGAGCAGGAGATTCTTCCTGGCGGCTGAGGATATCGACAAGATTCGAGATCTACACGGCTCAAAGGTACGATCCTTTATTCGCACGTTCACAAACTTACTAACGATGTAGATTGCATTCTACTTCGCATTTATCCAAGCCTACATCATCTTCCTCACATTCCCCGCCATCACCGGAGTCGTCGCCTGGCTGTGGCTCCCGCAGTACTCCCTCGCCTATGGTATCCTCACAAGCGTCTGGTGTACTGTCTTCCTGGAGTACTGGAAAATACAAGAGATTGACCTGAGTCTCCGATGGGACGTCAAGGGAATTCACCATGTCAAAGTCAACCGGCCGCAATTCAAGTATGAGAAAGAATACACTGATGAGGGTGGACGCAAACACTACTACTTCCCCCGTTGGAAGAAGGTCGTTCGCCAGCTCTTGCAAATCCCCTTTTTGCTTTTTGCCTTTCTGGCATTAGGCGTCACTATCGTTGCTGTCTTTACAATCGAGATCCTGATCTCTGAGACGTATGCAGGACCATACAAAGACTACCTGGTATGTTCTATACCTCCAGTACGGCATTCAGCACTAACGTCAGCAGGAATATCTCCCTACAATCCTTCTCGCAGTCTCACTTCCCTACATCACCTCAGCACTCGAAGACGCAGCAGAATGGATGACCGAGTTCGAAAACCACCGAACCGCCGACCTTCACGAAATGTCACTCACTCAAAAAGTCTTCGTTCTCAACATGTTTACAAACTACCTGCCCATTTTCCTTACAGCATTTATTTACATCCCGTTTGGTGACAACGTGGTCCCCAGGCTTGAGAGCATCCTCTCCACGGCTTTCGCAAGCGTAGGAAAGAAATTTGTTAACCAGCCGTTCCATTTGGACGCCGATCGCCTGCGCAATGAGGTTATCGCACTTACCGTCACGGGCCAAATTTCAAGCTTTTTCGAGGAGAATATTGTCCCGATGCTCAAGCACAAACTTTCGGGCATGTATAGGGATTACAAGAGGTCTCATTCGAAGGGCGATATGCTACTCGCGATAGTAAAGGACGATCCTGACGAAGCCACCTTTCTGTCCCGGGCGCGCAACGAGGCAACTCTTCCCAAGTACAACGTCCAAGATGATATCGCCGAGATTGTCTTGCAGTTTGGTTACCTAGCTCTATTCTCTCCGGTCTGGCCAATCATTCCCATGGGCTTTCTCATCAACAATTGGATTGAACTACGGTCCGACTTCGCCAAGATATCACTCGAGCACCAACGCCCGGCTCCAGTTCGATCCGACGGTATCGGTCCCTGGATCTACTCCCTAGAAGCCTTGACCTGGCTCGGAAGCATCTGCACCGCCTCCATCGTCCATCTCTTCAGCGCAAACAAGGTCGGCGAAACCCTCGGTAGCTGGGCCACACTCCCCGTCACGGTCTTCATAAGCGAGCACGTCCTCTTGCTCCTCCGCTCCCTCGTGCGGTTTACTCTCCAGCAGATTGGTTCCGAGCGCATCAGGGAGGATTACAACCAGCGCTACGCCAACCGAGTGAAGCACCTTGAAGAAATGGAAACCAAGAAGGAGACAGGATTGGCAGTTCGTGAGGCTCACAGGGAGCGTCGAAAGTCGGTTCTTGACCTGGAGCGTGATCCTTTCTGGACGAAGCAGGTACAGGACGGAGCTAGTGAGATGGCTGGTGTTACTCTCATTCAGCAAGTTAAGCGCAATGAGACCCCAGGAGTACAAGAGAAAGAAGAATAGAATTCAGAAGAGAAGTCTGGAGGATGGATAAAAAGGTGTAATCGCTCAGTAAGTTGAGCAATTAGCAATGTACAGATAGACGTCAAACTAGACTTATTCCTTATGTATACTAACAACTATTCCGTTTCTTTGAAAGTGTCCTATCTGCGCCGATAGAATTGCCGTATATGTACCACAGTCAACGGTGACCAATAATAGGATTTTCACCCCGAGGGGCGATCTGACGAACATGGATAATCATCTAAAGGTATGGTACGTTTCATGACAGTGTTGGGTGGCTTTGCTGGTAGTGCTCGCGCCCAGTATGGGGTGGACTCGACTATTGGGGCCATTGATGTGATACCCTGAAACAATATTCTGGGCTTCACAGCCGACCTGAGCGATTCTTCTCTCATTTTATAGCCCTTTGATAATTTCTGTAATTACTCATCCATGGAAATTCGTCATTGGCCAGACTTCACTTTTCTCTTCGCCTTGGGCTAAACCTCAACAGCCACAGCACAGCCATGGAATAATACTGTGCCTTATCTTATCCTTATCTTATCAGTCGTTCCCCCCAGCCAACTTGGGTCTCAACACCAAGTATTAATTACAGACATCAACAGTTTGATGACAGCAGCACATTCAACGGTATCAATATCAGGTAGCCTGGTGGGGCATCTGAGCTTGGGTGTGCTGGTTTCCAAGTGACTAAACACCTTATTTTCTGGCAGGACGAACAACTTGTGACTGCAAGCACAACGACTCCATTTTGCTACTGTTACTATTCACTATAAGAAATCCAGAAGCGACGTTCAAGCAGTCTCACACTTCGACATCAATATCCTACGTATTTATCACATCCAGTTGTTAAATTCGAGTACCACCTTGGACCCTATTGCGTGATCTCAGTTGGACTCCACCCTTCGCAAGCCCATCTGCAGGAACAACTTCAGGAACTTCCACGAAGCATAATGGTAGCATTGCATCGATGCTACATCTTGACATATGCAAAACATTCCATAGACTATCGATTTTCTGGACGTTTCCCAAGCACGCTAGATCAAGCCGCGCCATGTGCGGAGATCTTGAAGGCCGCAACTCACTGCATATGCGAGATCCTGCCACTGGTGCATGAATTAGTGGTTGCACACTCCCACAGACTATAGTTGGATGTGCATTGCGTGCGAATATCTCTGTTTATCTGATGGCGTCATCTTGGAGTGAATGTCGCAAGATCGGATGGCCAATTAAGCTTACTCCTTGGGTAGGACTGCAAGTACATGAGTGTGAGCATACCGTGGGGTATCACAGCATATAAAAGATGAGAATCGATGAAAGGATACCATTCGAGACTTGTATCTTCTGAAACTGGTTCATTACAAGCTATTAATTCCAGATTCGGTCAACACATCGTGTCCGCTTTGACCCATTGTGCATAGTTTGAATGGTACCAATTTTGTCGCAAGTGTCAATGGGTCTTCGACCACAATATGAAGGAACCTAGTCAGTATTCTAGTAACAAGCGCAGTCGCCTCTATCAGGCACTCCTCTCTATCTCATTCAACCTAAGGCGTTATACTCATAGACCCTTACCGCATTTCACATAGGCAATTGGAGTCAAGCCATCACTATAGCATCGCTGGTACTTCTGTCCATACGCCCTTGGTCGACCTATACACGACACCTATCCTTCAACCTATAGCACTGTATAGCGCCGCTTCGGGGGAGACAGACGCGGCCCACTAAGGACTTGCAGCCATGAGAGACGTGCAGGTTTATTGAATCTAATTAGGAAGGCCGATGAGTATTGCACCCCAAGCCGATAAATAAAGAGACGAGTAAAGATGGGGGGCATAAATTGAAGACGGAATTCGACTCCTCATGCTCTAGTGGCCATTCAATCTTTCAGGAGTTGCAAGCTCAGATTGTGCAGAGAAAGTCTTGCCATGTTCGAAGTGGAGGCGAAACGAACGACATCATTCCTAGACGCCTAATCTTTCTTGCGATAGTTTTTAATCCAATGCTGTATATTCTCCGTCTTCGGTCGACTGGAACTGATAAACTGTCTTCCAATGTGGAATACGAAAGGTTCTCGTTCTTTACTCTGGGAAGTTTCACCTCGTCGCAGCCATCCGAAAAGAATTTGATCACCGCTTTCACCTGCTGAGCACCATATTTTTAGACATATCCTACTTTTAGACACGATTAAACTCGGAGACGGGAACACGCGATATCTTTTTTATTACTCATGGGAAATAGATTTACTTTTGAGTCGCCAAGTTTAGTTGAGTGACTGGCTGGAAGCGGTGCCGTTAAGCAACGGAGGAATCACAAGAAACTTTCCACGCGCCTCGTATCATCAGCCATACGGCAACCTTCACAACCTTCCGCTGAGCAAGCACACATCTACATTGCTAGATCTTTCGGACTTCAAAAATGTCGATAATCGACTTGGATCCCATAGCTCACTTCAGTCGCTGACCTACTTCGAGATCTGTCTCAAATATTCAAACCGCACGCCGTGTCCCAGGATGCTGGGTCGACTGGAATGCGGGATCTCCAACCATTCAAAAAGTGCAACGCCATGGTGTCAGATTCCAACGTGGCGAGTAGCTTTCGCGCCGTTGTGGATGCTAACACCTGGGCGCAACTGCGCTAATTACAGTAATCAGGAACGCGCGTTGGATGACATTCTGGTTAATTGACACGCGTGTCAATCACTGAACACGGAGATTAAAAAGTGTTTGAGAAGGGCTTTATCGAGTGAAGATAATTGTCGCGCTGGCAAGTTAAGTGACAGGTTGAATTTGTGGCGAATGGCTTTTCGCCGTGTTGCAACCAGCATGCAAGGCACGTCTTTCATGTTGCTTTACCACGTTTTTACTCCCAAAGTGCTTAACGACAGCAGATGAGAGTTGATATCGACTGCAGCAGGAGCGGGCATGTCACAGACACGTCGTACCTACACGAGATGCACAGCAACACATACACAAACAATTATCATAGCAGTCAGTTGATGAAACTCACAAGTACAGGGTAGCTCCAAGGTTCGTATTCCCCAAACTCTATTTTATGAGCCCCGTGTAATTGCGGTCTCCAATTGATATTCCTCATTTTGCATCAATGTCTGGGGGGTTTGCTTGATACCCAGACTTTCCAACCTCACGCTGAGGCCCGACTAGCTCAACTCATTCCTCCTCTTCTGACATGGACACGCCAGAAAATAAAGTATTAAAGCCTTGTTTGCCCGATGTCACACAACTCCCAGTCTAGACAGCGCACCCGGCGCGTCCGGCCGGACTGGTGGCTTTTTTTCTGTTGCCCTCGCCTCTCAGATATCAATGCTGTAAGACTTTGGTCAGCATGCAGTTGCAGCGTGAAAAATGTTACTGCTAACGGGAGGCTGCTTACTTTTCGTGCGGTGTGCCGTCGTGCGTCGGAAGTCGGGGGATACGACGTATCGATGTCATAGCCTCAGGACCTTTTTAGGACTTTTTTCATCTTATGTCTTACTCTTACGTTAAAAAATCTACGTTAAGGGGATCCTTTGCGAAATCGTGTATAATCAACTCTGCACGTGGGTCGAGATGAGTTCAGGCAATATGTTGAAAATCTCACTGCAGATCAAATGGCTAGGCAGACATGAAATTGAAGCTTATGTGACTGGTGCTATAGCTTCGGCCTCATGGATCGGATCATCGACCACGACCACGACCACGGTGTATCGGCGGGTAAACAGTGACTCGGCCTGGTAGTTTCCAGCTTATGCCAGCTAATGATCTGACTAGTGCATAAGGAGAATACCATGGAAGAAAAAGCAACTTTATATTGTCGGTATAGGGAGTGAAGTTACCAGAATAGTACAAGATAATCATCGCATTTGCATAATACAAAAGTAAAAAAACATGCTCTCGATGGGACCAGCATGCATCGTCTAGGACAAGCTGCATTGACACGGCTACAGTACACGTTCAGCCGTAGAAAAAGAACACTGACAACTCAGCAGTTCGCATTGTGGCCGTCATCAGCTGACCTATACTGCCAAGGATGCTGCAGTTGTGGCATGATAAACTATTGACTCCACGGCGTTTAGTAATGTTGGCCGAAAAGGTTATTGCAGGAAAGGTAATGTTAACGAAAGAAAAGGAAAAGGGAAACAGGCATTTACGATCTGCCGATCCGCGCTAAAACGGTGCCTTCTTCTCAGCCGTAACCTTTGTGGCTTGGTACCCCTGGATGATCAGACTCGAGCTTCCCAACGGTCGGACAGGTTTTCCAAGAAGCTGAAGCGATGGGCCGATGGCTGATCACTGATGCCAAGCCGATTATCCCCACAATAAGAGCACAACAGTCCTACCTTAACCAACATGCTGGTGATGACGGCCTGCTCCAAAAATCTTCGGACTCTCCTGAATGCTAGGCGTCTAGCTGCATGTAAGATTTGCCCCTACCGCCCAAGAAGTAGCTATTACGATGAGAAATACGACACGGACTAGGTTCTTCCCCGCACCTTGCTTGGGTCAGATCAGACGCCTGCAGGGAGTAACAGTTTTGAAACGTCACGATTATGGAATGATATTATCAACATGTGCTTGGCATGTGGGTGAGAAACCGGGTATCGATGTCTTATGAGAGTAATTCTATGTAAAGATGGTTAAAATATCGCCGTCATGCAATGGCGAGCAGGAAACTACTGAAAGTTAAAAATATCAAGCAGATTTGCTAGCAGGATAACAAGGAAAGATTGAGACAACGGTTCTAACTGGGATAGTTCTAGTTAAGGAGTATGCAGGCGGGCAAGAATAGTTTTCATGATACAGCCAATAGAAGAGACCAATTTGTCGACGCTAGACATTATCATCAAGATATTCTTTGTGAATTTTTCGTGCTAAAAATGCCGGGCCAAGACTATCCGTCCTTCCCCCGCGATCGAGCTTCCCAAGCTTTCTTAAATAGCAGGGGTCCCCTGTCAGGAGCTTTGACTCTCCAACCACTATCGAAGCGACACGCCGGCACGATGGATTGGTTTCCTTCGGGTCCTCGGACGAGACGAGACCAGGCCGAAAGTTGACAAGATCTTGTGCAGAGGATAGAGGATAGACGAGAGCAGATCGCTGATGGAAGATGCAACTAGTTCTCCCTTGCAGGAATAGTCTATCACTGCGCTGTTCACCCAGCATAAGCTTGATTGATACTCTGCTGAGTCTCCTCATATCGAAAAGTATTGGGCCGTTCGGTCTGCATCGGCTATCGGAGACACGGAACGGTCGGTTGATATCCCCTCTCTTTGGCTAACCCAGCAGAAGCACAAACAATAACAGCACACTCCTCTAATGTGGCTGCGTGAGATTTAGCTCTAGAGCTGTACGTACCTACAAGCTGCACACTCTGACTGGCCCCAACCCCTCGCGGGCCAAAAATATGACAAGTTTGTGGCTGCAACCTCCCCCAACGTGGCCATTTTAGCTTTAGTGCTATATTTAATTTTACACACTGCTTTCTTTGCTTCTGTCTCACCCCGTACCTTTCTGCGTGGCTGCCTCGCCTGCCAATCAACCACGGGCTCGTATGGTGCCCATAGGAGTGGCTGCTTCTCCGCCTCGTATTGTCAATTTATCCACTTTCGCCAACTGAAATAGTTCAATTCAATTGATAAATTTATCGGATCTATGTACCTCCGCGCGCATGCGTTGATTGCTACCAAATATCAGATAACGTCTCTTTCTTAGCTTACCAGTTTCTTGCGGGGAGTGCAAAGCGTTGGGCTTAGTAGCTACGGGTAGACAGCTAAGCTCGCGGCTCCGAGACATCCAGGTCAGGGCCAGGGTCAAGGATTATGCTTGTCTGACCCCAAAAGTCGATCTCCTACCATGAGAGAGCGGGTCCGATGTTATGTTCCCCTGGCAGGAAAAGGTGGTGAGACTGTAACTCTCTTCGACGCCTGCATTAGCCAGCCTTACGGGCTTGTTCTATTGTCTTGTCTCAAAGACCTTGGCGGATATCCAAAAGGTAACGCTTGAGGCTCCCTCAGGCTAGCTTCGACCCAAAAACGGTGTCCAACGAGAACGAGAGCTTGTAACCTCCCAGCACCACCATCACAAAAGTGAGCCTTGTGGCCGGGATTCCTCATACTGCATCGAAAACCTCGTATTCCCAAATCGAGTGTGATGCTCCACGCTCTTTCAGCTGCAGCCAGCGCGTAGCAGTTGGCGTGAAGCCTTGTGCGTCACAGCTGTCACTTTCTTTTTCTCGGGTGATACCAAATCGGCTTGTCTTTGTGCTACTAACTATAGCCCTTGGAATCACCGGCCGGGTCGTCGCTCGCCCTCCGTTGAACGGCGTAGATGAGCTCTTATCCAGCCGTCGAATCACGGAGAAAACCAGAATGTCACTGGAGCCTTGCCCGTCCTTCCACGAAGTTCCCCCTCGAACATAAATTTAGAAAACGACACTAGCCTCCATTTAGTTATCCCCTTTTTCTCGTGGCCAAATGGCATCCGTTCTAGAGCCGGATCCATAGAAACAACCTCACATCTTACATTTTGTAGTAAGCTTAATGTCAGGTTTTGGGCTGAGGTCCATGATGCTCATCCTCGTCTCATACTACCTCGTTCTGCTATAGCTTAGCTAGGACCCAGCCACTAATTCCCGATTAATCCATGTCGCGCTGTGTCTTCCCTGTTCGTCGGGCGTGGTATATGCAACCTTGGGCCCGACAGCTGGCAAGCACAGTTGAGGCTGGGATTGGCATGCATGTCACACTGCAAAGTACCGACTACCAAGAAACTATGGGGTCGGCCTAAGAGCAATTAGCTTTGGAACTATTGCCTGTGATCACCATGATTCTCAAAGTGGCATGAGCTGACTTCCTATCTGGATGCTGCGATGACCTTGGTGTGGACGGGCAACCGAGTTGTCAAGATCTCGTATTCCTCCTCTGGCCTACCAAGCAACACCACTTCATTAACATCTACTTAAACCTCACGAGATCCTCCCCAAGTCATACCTTTTTCTCATCACTCTCAAGTCAAGCAAGGCACTGGTCTCTCTATCGACTAACCTCCTCCTTCACTCGCTCCCCATCTTTCGTTCTTCAACTTTTCATCACCACTTTCGTTGCTGAAAGGCCTGCAGTTGCCTATCATGCAGATCAAGAACCTCCTGATCAACCTTTTTGCCCTGGCCGTCACGGTCAAGGCTCTCCCTGAAGCCGGCAATGACTTCGGTCTAGACGCTCGGGATGATGCCGACCTCGTCGAGCGCAACTACTGTCCCCCTGGAACCAAGGAGGTGTATGGCAAGTGTGTGCCTGTCCACCCCAAGTGCGACAAGCCCAAGTACTGGAACGAGCACTCCAAGAAGTGCGAGTGTCCAAAGGGCACAGAGTGGAACTACGGAAAGTGTATTCCCAAGTGTTACAATGGAAAGCACTACGATGAGCACAAGGACAAGTGTGTCTGCCCTAAGGGCACTGTCGAGGAGTACGGAAAGTGCGTGAAGGACTGCCCCAAGGGACAGTACTACAACAAGCACAGCCACCAATGCGAGTGCCCTAAGGGTGAGAAGTTCGAATACGGAAAGTGCATCAAGGATTGCCCCAAGGGACAATACTACAACCGCCACAGCGACAAGTGCGAATGCAACAAGGGCACTGAGTTCAAGTACGGTGGCTGCGTCCCCATCTGCCCCAAGGGACAGCACTACAACAAGTGGCACAAGAAGTGCGAGTGTGATGAGGGTTACTCATTCAAGTATGGAAAGTGTGTGAAGGACTGCCCCAAGGGACAGTACTACAACGAGCACAGCCACCAGTGCGAGTGCCCCAAGGGAACTGAGTGGAAATACGGAAAGTGTATCCCCAAGTGCCGTCACGGCCAGTACTTCGACAAGGACGAGCACAAGTGCGTTTGCCCCAAGGGCAAGGTCTTTGAGTACGGAAGGTGTGTCTGCCCCGCGAACCAGTACGAGAAGCACGGCAAGTGTGTTTGCAAGGATGGCTTCAAGTTCGAGTACGGAAAGTGTATCCCCCAGTGCCCCAAGGGCCAGAACTATGAGCACGGCAAGTGTGTCTGCCCTGCTGGCAAGACCTACAACAAGTGGCACAAGAAGTGTGAGTGCCCCGAGGACAAGGTTGAGGTCTACGGCAAGTGTGTCTGCCCCAAGGGCCAGATCGAGAGCTACGGAAAGTGTTCTTGCCCCAAGGGCCAGTACTACGACCGCTGGTCCAAGAGCTGCAAGTGTCCCAAGGACCTGACCTGGAACGGCCACAAGTGCGCCTACGACTGCGGCAAGTACGCTGAGTACAAGTACGGCGGCTGTGTCTGCAAGAAGCACGACCAGGTCTTCAACAAGAAGGACAAGACCTGCAGCTGCAAGGAGGGCTACTACTGGAATCAGCATAAGGGCGCTTGCAAGAAAGGTGGCTACCATCCCTACTAAAAGGTGACTTTTCAAGAAGGGGGACTGTGGTGAGCTGGAGAGGGATTGCCTGGAGTGGCTTTGATGAATCATGAGAGAGAATGGATTGGACATACGGTCGTCTTTACTTCGACGGAACATTATTCTTTTACACTCCTTACACATATATATCTTAGTTCACAGTTGATAATTTTTAAATCAAGGACAAAGTTGCGGATTACCATCTTATCTTTTATCAATGTAATCAAGGACGTCTTGAGTGATGATACAGTTTTTGTATGATACACACGTAGATTTATAAATACATACGGTGACTAAATGAGTATTTACAAAGAACAAACCGTACACGCGGTACGGTAGAGATCGATCCATCATTCCAACCAGGTCAAAGATCCAAAAGGTTGAACACTTTAATATCCTACACCACCTGTTTTACTAAGAAGCATCCTTAGTTCTTAGCAGCGCGCTTTGCGGCACGCTTTGCGGCGAGCTTGGCAGCACGCTTAGCAGCACGCTTGGCCTTGCACTTTCCACCAGCTGAAGGAGCCTTGGTGGCAACAGGAGCCTGGGTCTGGGCGGGCTGCTCAACGGGAGCCTCGGTGGCGGTGGCAGCAGGGGCTTCGGTGGCCTTGGAGGCGGGAGCGGTGGCAGCAGGGGCCTCGGTGGCGGGAGCATCGGAAGCGACGGGAGCGGACTCCTCAGCGCCGGAGTCGGAGCCGGAGGCGGCCTTATCGTTGGTGCAGTCACCATCGCTTGCCTGGCCGGCGAAGTTAGGGGTGTGGTCAGTGCAAGCGCCGGGCCAGACCTTGGGGCCGGGGGCGGTGTACTTGGTCACGGGAGGGTAGTAGATGTTGAGGAGGAGGCTGGGGTCGGTGGCCTTGAAAGCACCGGGGAGGGAGACAACGGGAGAAGGCTTGCCGGCACCGGTACCGTCAACGGTGATCTGAGCGCAGCCGATGTAGAACTGAGCACCGTCCTTCTCGCCAGCGCCGTGGAGACCGACGTGCTCGGCGCGCATCAGGTAGGTACCCTTGGGGGTGTCCTTAGGCAGGGTGAAGGTGAAGTTGTTGAGACCGCCAGACTGGCCGTTCAAGTAGTTGGCCCACTCAACACCCTCAGCACCAATCTTCTTCCAGGTCATCTCGTAGACCTTGAACCAGTCGCCGTCACCGAGGTAGTCGGAACCCTCAGTGCCATCAGGGGCCTTGCTCAGGTAGACGGAGAGAGGACCGGGGTGGCCCATCTCGCTGTTGACTGTGAAACCAACCTCATCGCCGGGAGAGACCGCGTGGGTCTTGGTAGCGGAGCGAATGTCCTTGTCGAGACCGCCGGCGTTGCAGACGATGTCCTTGGAGGTGACGTCGGTGATGGGGCTGTTGGCGTTGGTGGTCTTGCGGACGTACTCGTAAGGCTTGGTGACCTCGCCGTTGACAATGAGAGCCTCGAAGTTGTAGTGGGCAAAGGCGGTAGGGAGAGCGGCAGCAAAGGCCAGAGCGGTGGAGAATGAAGTGCGCATCTTGAATGTTGCTTTGTTGTTGTTGTTGTTGTTTTTTAAAATAAAAAAGATTGTAAGAGTTTATTCGTAGAGTTGGACACGAAATGAACTAAACCACCAGGGTTTTGCAGTGAATGAAATTGTCTCGTAGAGAAGAAAGAAAGGCGCAAGCAACAGCTGCAGAAGAAGGATCTTTGGAATGGAAAGAATGGGATGGAGAGGAAAGAAGAAAAAGTGAATACAACAGCGGAGGAGAAGCCATCCTTATATTCATATTCAAGCTTTTAGACGCCCATGTTGAAGATCCTTGTGTCCTGGCCCTGTCAGTTTGACAGGCCGTTATTGCTGGAATATCGATCCCATCAACCTACGAGGAGCCGCATTCTGAAACCGTACCTTACATAGACGACGGGCCGGACTATGGAGTAAAGGAACGGCGATGGACCAATCTCGGATGCTCTGTACGGGGATGTCGTTTGCAGTTTGGTGAGTTGGGTGAGAAACCCCTGTCGGTTCAGTGACGCGAGATGTCTCAAAGTCCGGATCACTAAGCGCTTTGGGTGAGCATGGCCTTTTATACGCGGTTACAGAATTCTGTACGAGAAACAACTTGGCGTTTCTCTGTAAGGCTGAGCTCATATAAACAAATTGATTAACAAGATATGTTCTAGAGTTTCTAACTATCAAACTCAATCGTAGAACTCATCTCGCCGAGCAAAACTCAATCAACGGCGATAACATCAAAGCTTTTGGGATTGCATTTCGGATCTGGCACCATTGCGATTGGTGGGAATTCGAGAACCTGCAGGGATGCCGTCGAAACAAGGATCATCGCGCCCTGTAACAGGTGAGTGGATCTTGTTCAACAGGCGCTATCCGAGAGAGAAACGGAACGGAACAAAAAAGATCAGACGAACGGAATAAATAATAATAATAATAATTCATTATCTTAAGTCTTAAGTGATCGGTATTGAAATGACAGGTCCTAAGCGAAGTCCGAACCCGAGACTTGGCATGGGATACGCGCGAATGTGATCTCTTGGCCTTGGCTCATTTCAGCTGAAACCCCATTGTTTTTTCGTCTTGACTCTCCTTTTCGACGCATACCGGAAAATGTCTTTGTCGAAATTACGGATGAAAGGGTGGTAGGATTTCGCCGTGTTGTTTTTGTCGCTCTCCAGAAGCCGTGTTTACGTAGTGGCTGTTGGGCAACTGATTCTGACTCTCTGAACACGATGTACTTGCAAATAGTATGAGCAAAGGTCTTGATTGTGATATTATCTCGAGGATCGCCCATTGCTACTCTAGATATAACAGATGACCAAGATAGTACGGATATCTAGTATCGGAAAAGACCGCCTTGGCGTTGTGAGCGAACGAATACCAGGCAGTCAGCCACTTGTAGGTGATCGAGGTGTGATGTGGAACTGTTGGTTACGTTCACATTAGAGTTGGGTCATAGTTTGTCCTCCATGACTTATTGCATGTGTCACACTTGCTTGATAATATGCTGGAGGTCGCATGGTTAAAACATTGATCAATTCAAGGTAAGTGATTGTTTTTACAACTACAGGCAATGTTCATTGTCCAAGAAATAGCGTTGTGCTGTGAGCTGTGTGTCGCAACATAATAAATCTAGCTACATGACCAAGCCCTTTCAACTTGACTACAGGTGTCAAGCTAAGAAGGATTAAAATAGAAACTAACTCATAACATAGAATAGACTGAATCTATAGACGGGGGCATTCTTAGCAACCACGAGCTTGATATGTTCTGGTCTAGGGTAGTTTCAGTCACAGCAGTGACAAGTATCTGTCAATAGAAAACCGAGGCTACGGGCGTACCTATTTGTTTAGTCGCCCTAATAATCACGGGCATTTGTTTATTGACCATGCCTCCATATCAATGCCTGCCGTAGCAACTAGAGAGCTACAACGATAATGTTGATGGTACCGAATTATTGATGACATGCCTTGCTCAAGCCCCTGATCAAGATATCGGGACTGTCGGGAATACTGTCCTGCAAATAAATATCTAAGATAAAGAATGTATCGTTTGAATTGAGGGAAGTCTTCAAGAAGGTTTCGAGGGTATGCACGATGGAAAATGGGGAGGATATGCAAACAACCTGTCATGGAAATGATGGTGGAGAAAAACTGATATGATCATAGTGTAAAATTAGCAAGCAGTCTGTATCCGATAATAGCCGGTTTCGTGGTCTAACGGTTATGACTGCGGATTCTGATTCCGCCAGCGAGGGTTCGACTCCCTCCGAGACCTTTCTTTTTAGAGTTTTGCCCAAACTTCTTTTCATACTTTTGCTATCATGGTTTGGCAATCGTCTCATGATATGAGACAAAACTCGCGTATATGGATATGATCTTTCGACCTACAACAGGATCGTGAAGCCTCAGTAGAAGAGGTGGGGCAAGGTATTATAAGGTAGTTTACCTTTTTATTTGTATCGTCGTAAGCCATGGAACATTACCTACGTAAGGTTAAGCTGACGGTCGCGAAGCAAATGAGGATAATATAGCCCTATCATCATGCCATTGAACAAACGCATGGGCTTAACCAAGTAAATCGTCACCTGTAAATATTTTTCTGCGCTTCCTTTTTTGGCTGGACACCTGTATATGCGGATGTTCCTAGTCTTTTACAGGAATTCCCAAACGGTTCTGCTAGTTATTCGCTCAATCGGCCATGATCCCTGCACAGACCTCTTAGTTTGGGGCCTGGTTTCTAGGGGATATAACGATATGCCGACTATGTTCGTCTTGTCGGTACTTAATACGTCTCATCTATGAGAGAGAAAGCTTGCTCAATACCGGAAATGCCAAAGGTAGTGACAGGATACACAGACTGTAGCAGAACCTGATCAACCATAGCAAGGACGTCGTTGATGCCACGGACAACACGTTCAGGACGGTTCTGGTGCATGTAGAATACATCCACTGCAGCAAAGGTGGCTTGCTTGTCGAACTTGGCCATATTGAGCTGGCTACGACCTATGATGTCGGCCTTGCCAATTTTGCAGAAAGTACCGAAGGGTGCGAGACAGTCCCAACTATCGCGGAGGAGCTGACCTGTAAGTGAATTCAAGACAACATCAACGCACATGCCCTGAATAGCATCCAAGATTTGCTTCTTGAAAGCTCCAGAACGCGATGAGAAAATATGGCTGTCGTCCAGGCCGTATCACTCTTGTAACAGCTTCTTTTTTGTCGCGCTACCAACTGTAGTAAAGATCTCAGCCCCTACCAGTTGGGCAAGTTGGATAGCCGCTTGTCCAACACCACCTGAGCCGGCGTGGATCAAGATACGCTGGCCCTTCTCGATCCTGGCGACTTGGTGGAGACAGTACCAAGCCGCAACAAAGATGAGAGGAATGGAAGCTGCATCAGTGAAGCTGATGGGATCGGGGATGGTAACCACATTGCTGCTCTTGACGCGAATCTGATTGCCCAGTTGAGTCACGAAAAGCGAAGTCACTCTATCGCCTATCTTGTGCGATGAGACGTTGGATCCAACAGCTGTGATCAAACCAGCGATCTCACCGGTCATCTGAGTGGCGCGAGGCATCTGGCCCAAAGCAATGAGTACGTCTTTAAAGTTGACGCCGTATGCTCGAGCCTCGATTTGAACCTCATCTGGACCGAGCGGGTTTGACATCTCGTTGTTGTCCACGAAACGAATGGTCTTCAGCAAGCCTGGCACTCGGATGTCGAACTTAATAGGTCTGTTCTGGTCAAGATATGAGCAAGGCAACAGGGGAGCGTCGCTGCTCATGTTGTGCTGAGGATTGACGCGACTGTCGATGTGTGTGGAGAGGTGTTCATCTGGCAGAACTCGTGGGATGAAGAGCTTGCCATCGCGGATGGCGTACTCATTCTCCATGGATGCAGTACCCTCAGGTGACCGGAAGGACAACACGGCTACATCTGTGATCAAATGAACGGCACTCTGAACCTGGTCAGCAGAAGGCTTCATGAGATCCTGGACATCAACCGTAATCAATTGCAAACTGGGGTTCTCCCGTCGCAAGACCCGAGCCATACCACCGACCATCTTCTTGAAGGCCGCTTTGTTACCTGATACGTCTGAGGCTTGGAAGCTGAGCCAAAGAACATCTCCGCCACGGAGAAAAAGATCCTTGATCTGCTGGAAGGTCTCTGGACTGGGGGAAAGAAGAAGCGGGTGCTCCACCAAGTCAATGACAATGGTAACAGGTGCCTGTTCCCCTGAAGAGCCTAACTTCTCCACTGTGCAGTCTATACCTTTTCGCTTCAAAGTTTGTGAGAGGACTTGGGTAAGAGCGATTTGGTCTGCAGATTCGGAGTGGCCGAGCAGAACCTTCGCCTCCAACTTCTTCTCAGCAACCTGTTGAGTGGAACTGGTTGTGTGCTCAGTCGCTGAAGAAGGAATTCGTGTCATCATCAGAGCACTGGAGTCTTCATCACCCTGGGAGAAAGAAAGGTCAAGTCCGCTGAAACCATGATCCTTCAAGCAGGTATCCCATTGAGATATGCTAATGCGTGGCTCGTCAGTGCGTCTGCTGTTAGAAGCCGTAGCCACAGTCGACTCCAAAAGCACCAGCCTTTCACCGGGCCTCATGAGCTTCTTGACATGCTCCAGGGCAATATCTCTTCCAGTAGCAGTGAAAGAGAGCATGGAAGACACAATCAAATCGAAACCATGGGCGGTGAGTCCTTGAGGGATAGGGTCTTGTGAGATATCGATCTTCTTGAAGTCGATGGGAGCAATCCATTCGCTGAACTTGACACGAGCTTGTTCAACAAGTTCAGGCGACACATCAGTGTAAGTATACATAGTCAGAGGCAATCGACTCTGACACTCGATGGCTTCCATAAGTGAGATAGTATCACTGCCAGGTCCAGATCCGATCATTAAAACGTCCAAGTTAGGATTCTTGTGAGTGAGTGCTTCCATGTAAGCCTTGATAGGGGCGATGTGGCCCTCGGAAAGAGTACCACTTCCTCCTCCACAAAGGGGAACAGTACCCGAAGAAAGAGGCGTCAAGTCACTCTGAGTCATAAAGTCGATATCAGGTTTCCAGTCAATGCGATATGTCATCTTATTGTTGGCCTCATCATTCGCATCACCCTCTCCCACAGCCTGTAGTCGTGCATCGTTGCAAGTTACCACAGGGCGATAAGTGCCGTCACTCATCTTCTGATACGCGTAGAATGCACAAGTCGAATCTCGTGGCGTGTGCTGCCAATACTGCAGAGCCACCACGATTTCGGTGCCAGGTGCACTGTCCATTTCGACCGCTACCGAGATCTGCCCCATGTTGGTAGGCATGACAGGTGCCATAAGACCTTCACATCGGAAACAAACGGGGTCGAGTTGGAAAAGGGAGTCAAAGACGCTAGGATGGATGGTATGTGGCTGCATCGAGTGCCCTAGTGCGAACTGGCTGATGTCTGGGATGACCACCTTGGCCGTGGCAAATCCATCACCTACGTGAATCTCTTTCATGCCTTGAAAAGTCTCGCCGTACTCATTGCCACCTGTCTTGAGGTCGAGATATATCTCTGCTGTATCCAGGGGAATGGGGCAGAGGGCCTGGATGTCTCGCAGCCATGTCTGGGCGGCGGATTTTGACAAATGACCCAGGCCGTCATCTTCTTGGACACTCGCAAAGTCATCTGCCTGGGATTGGGCAACAGTGATGGATTTAGTGTTGACCGAGTCCCATGAAACAAGGCCACTACAGTTATCAATCCAAGAGTCGTTTTGGGAATCGTAAGAGATAATACAAAAGTGCTCCCAGGAACTGCCCGCATGCTGCCGAGAAGGACTGATGATGAGCTGTAGCTCCACCACCTGACTCTCCTTGGAGCTGTCGTCATCGTGTATGATGACAGGATTGGAGATGGTGATATTCTGGAAGTTAATATTGGTGATGCGGCCTACCATGTTTCGTAACTAAAATAGTTGCTTCATGGCCTCAATAACCATGATGAGATATCCAGCACCCGGGAAGATCATGAATCCCTCAATGACGTGGTCACGCAGCCAAGGCGTGTTGGCAAGGCTCGTAAGGTGAGCTATCCACCTCAAAGGGACACAACAGATCATGTGGTGGGAATGGACGCAGGCGGTTCTTTTTGCTGAGTCTGGATTCGCGCCAGTATGTGTTGCTGTGATCCCAGGGGTACGAGGGAAGCTCAGGAACAACTCGACTGGCTATCTGTCTTCTCGGTGTCAAGTCGCACAGGGCTTCCAGACTCAAAGACCTTTCCGACCAGTGAGAGTACGGACGCCAGTGCGCTTGTGTTGCGAATGAGGCATGGAGCGTAGGTGTACTTGAAAGAAGCTCCCGAGGCTAATCTGAAGTTGGCGTCTGATAGTGACTGTCTTAGTGGTCCAGACAGCGCCGCGTGAGGGCCAACTTCGATTAACATGGTGATGCCCGACGAGTGCGTGTCGGAAACATGCTGAACTTGACCTGAGATACTAGGTTCGAGACCCAATACTCTGCCCCAAATCCAGGTGTCTTGCGAACACCAGTGACAGATGAGAAGAATGCCACATCATCTCGTGTCTCATCAGCCACCAGTCCATTGAGCGACGACAAATAAGACGGTGCTACTACCTCCATGTGATAGGAATGGTAGGCCGAGTCAACTTTGATGCGTCTGTTGAAGACCGAAGCCTCTGATAGTACAGCCTGAAGCTCCTCAAAAGCCGCAACATCTCCAGAGATGGTGGTGCTCTCGGGGCTGTTGACACAGGCCACAGTAATCTTACCGAAGCTTCTATCGATCTTCTGGATACGCGCGCCGATGTCATCTGGTCCTTTTCCCACAGCCAACATACCACCAGGAGTGGCATTCAAAGTCTTGGCTTTGGCTGAGCAGATACCTCTCATGTAAGAGACCTGCATAGCTGCATCTCTGCTCAAAGCACCGGCTGCATAAGCAGCTGCAATTTCTCCTGAGCTGTGACCGCATACAGCTTCAGGTTGGATACCATAGGTATTGGTAAGCAAGTCGACTTTGGCGATTTGCACTGCTGTGGTGGCTGGTTGCGCGAACTTAGCCTCGCCAAGTCGCGAAGAATCCTCGTCCCGCGAGAGTTCCTCAACAAGATCCCATTCACATCCCAATGCCTTCATAGCATTGTTGCAGTGTGCGATGGAAGCAGCGAACTCTCGGAATGAGAACTGGCGAGAAGCTCACGGCCCATGGCAAACCACTGTGCACCCTGCCCTGTAAAGACGAAAGCCAGGACAACATCTCGCGACGATTTAACAAGCTGCAGTTTAGCATCTTCATTAGCTGCGGCAAGTTCTTGGACACTGCTGGCCACAACACTGTAGCGCCATGGGAGCTTGGAGCGTCGTGTGTTGAGAGTGTAAGCCAGATCAGTGAAGGCCACTGACTGGCTCTCTTCTGATTGGAGCCACTGCCGTGTGTTGGTGATCAATTTCTTGAGCGATGATTCTGAATTTGCCGAGAGAATAATTGGCTTTGTTTCGCTGCCCAGGTTAGGAGCAGGCTGAGGCTCGAAATCGTATTCTTGGAGAATGGCGTGGGCGTTGGTTCCTCCATAACCAAAGCTGTTGACGGACACCCCCCTTGGCCCAGTGTGATCTTCCGGTGCAAGCGGCATAAGCTCCAAGGGCACCTTGAGTCCTCTCTTCTCAAGATCCAGTCCAGGCTTCTCGTTGATAAAGTTGAGCTGTGGTGGAATTTGGTTCTTCTTAAGAACCGTAATGGCTTTGATGGTGCTCCACCACTGGCTGCTCCCAGATGTCCGATGTTGGTCTTGATACTACCAATAGGTAGATCCGTCGTACGTCCCGCCGCACGACCAAAGACCCTGCCGATGGACCCAACCTCGGCATTGTCACCTGCCACGGTTCCAGTTCCATGGCTCTCAACGAACAATATGTCAAGAGGATCAAGGCCGGCTCTTGAGTAGACAGAGCGAGCGAGGGCTTCCTGAGCGGAACTGTTAGGCAAGAAGATACCGGAGGTTTTTCCGTCATGGCCGACTCCTGATTCTAGGAGTACTGCGTGGATGTAATCACCATCTGCGACGGTACGGTCGAGACGTTTCAGGACGAGAACGCTCACGCCTTCACCTCGTGCGTAGCCAGCGCCACGCTCGTCAAAAGTGTAAGATCTTCCATCTTGATTGGTGAGTTGCCTGAGTCCCGAGTTAACGGGGGTGCATTTTCGGGGGATTGACTGTGTTACTTACGACATGAAAAGTGATTGATCAGGGGTGAGCAGAAGCTGACTTGCTCCTGCTAATGCTATCGTAGACTCATCCGCTCTCAGTGTTTGACATGCGTGATGCAGAGCAACAAGGCCACCACTGCAATCGATAGGTAGGATCTCTGAACACAGGGTCGCTATCAGTATCGCTATTCCAGGTTTTCGTAGATACTGTGACGCCGGAAGAAGAAGAATGGGTTTCCACTGCGTTCTGGATTTTGGATGTCGGACAAGATCAATCGCAAAGGCTGTCGCTTATGGTTATTGTTGCGGTGAAGTGTTCGTAGCTAAGCTGAGAGAATGTGATGGCAGAGATTACTTACTGCTCTAGGCTGCAACGAATCGGATGCTCCACATCGGTCACCCGAAGTTCACTTGACTGATTTACCTAGGTAGGGATAGATCCTTAATCGACCTAGTTCTCTCAACACGCGACTAACACTTTTTCTTGATTTGTTCAGAGCGAGTCGCGACCTGCCGCTTTACACTCGCGCTGTAGAGCCAAGGCTGGCTTTCGTCGGCGTAAGAACAGTTGATCAAATACCAGAGCAATTCACGACTCGTGTGAACCTTATGTCAGGGTAAGGGCAATAGTTTTGTGTAAGCATCGGAGTCATGATGCTTTTCGCTGTGAACCTACACGAAAGTTAAAGAAGGACCACAATTCACGACAAGATCAAAATCCCATGTAAACTTTGCTGATAATATGTCCATAGAATTGTGCAAACTCCGCTGATAGTGGTGACTAGACGTCACATCTACAGCACTTTGCACTCACGGGGATTAATCCGTGGATGTCTCAATCACCAAAGTTTGACAGACTTTCTATCACTAGATCGAATCTGTCTCATATCATGAACAAAGTCTCGTCTCCCAAGCTTTTTGTCATGGCATCCGTTGCTCTTTCGCTGTGACTTGGCCACCATATCTGAGGTCTTTCCCTGTCATGTGCTTGGTTACACCCGGAACTCCAGTGGGGGAAACGCCAGCATGCCAAGGCACGTGCGGGACAGCTAGACAGCCCATCTGTAAGAGCAGCACAGTAACCAATCAAGCGACAGCAATTTCAACCACCAAGCTTCCTCAATGCATTTTCTAGTGATTACATGAGATCCAAAGTTAAGCATTCCAATATCGCTAATTGACGTGTTTTCGGTCTTGAACCTCGCTCTATGCTGTCCCATTCTTGTTCATCGTGGCCATTGTGTACCTTCCCCTCCAGCTACTGCTACGTCGAACTGAATAGTTTTGAAAGGAAGCGTTCACCGGACAGGAACACGACCGCTGCCTCAGCAATCATGACGTTGAGGACAACTGTTCCTGCCCGAATGTAATGCGAAAATGGGTCACGTTATCTCAGCAGTCATCGTAGAAGTCGATGGAATTGAGCAGATACAGTAATGACGTTTCTCAGATCGCGTCTTGCCAGAGCACATCATGTGAATAGCGTTGTGGTCGCTCTGAGACTCTGGATTCCTTTGCTGGGCTACTTTCGGTTACTGTAACTCACTTGATAGGTCATGACACATTGCTTTAGTATTGTAATGTATTCTCCAGGTCATGATACACCGCTGCCTCGTCGGGCATGGCGATTGACCTGGGACGCGCAAACTGACAATGAGACGCTGAGGAATCTGTGATTTGGGTAGGTACTTGCCATCTGGGTAGGTACCATTGATGATAGACGATTAGGAAGTTGACAGTTGCGAGCGCCCCATGATGTCCGTCTTAAGCAGCCATGTGCGCGATGCCCCTGCTGTCTTTGCTCTCAGTCTCCTGAATCGACGGATACTTAATATCCCCAAGTCCCCCTCCCGTTCTTCTTTTTCTTCTCTTCATCGACCATCATGCCAACGTTGTGAGTAATTCTGCCCTGGCATTTTGCCAAATCTTCCTCTTCCTCTTTTCATCATACCAGCGGCTAACATGCTTGATTAATAGGTCCGCTCGATACTAGGTCCGCTCGATACCGCCGCCGCGACCGCCGCGAAGTCCTGCGCCGAATCCGACTCGACGCCTACCGAGCCCGAACTCAAGCCTGGTTCCTCTGCGAATTAGCCTCCCGTGGCGAAGCCACTTTGCAACAGTGGCAGCACGGCCTCGCCCTTTGGCAGGAGGCCCAGGCCTGGATTGTGTGGGTCCGCCGGCAACTAGCCGACCTTTGAGCTGGTAAGTCAAAATGTTTTCTTTTTGTCAATATTTCCTTTTCCCACATCACTGCCCTGCCAGCGAAGCTCTCTTAAGCAAGTTGAGTGGAGGCGCCAAGCGGCCCAGGACGATGATCGAGCACCTTTTCGTGGTGTCCTGGATAAGTAAGCCAAGGTGGCTGAAACGAAGACTCGATCGTTGCACCAGTTGGTTTGAATGTTGATGATGGTGATTGATATGCGTATGACGAATATGCTTTTGCTCGTAGCAACATCGTGAGTCATCATTTAGACCTTCGTTAGTTTTAAATAAGCTTCTCTCAATAAATTTACACTTTTTTTTTTTGAAACATTATGACTCCTCCGCTTTTGGTGACCTTGTCGTTCTATAAAAGGTGAGCTTGTTCCCCCCTATGTCCTGTAAAACTCATCTCCCACACCTCGACCCAAAACGCATGTCCAAAACTTGGACATCCAAATTCCAACCGAACTAGAGATGGCCAGTAACATGAATTTCTGGGGTCACCTACCTCCCAAGATTCAAGCGGAAATCATTCGTTTCTTGCCAAGTGTCGGCGGGAATTGCGGTCAGCTTGTAACCGTTTGCCGAGCCTGGCAAACAATCCTCGAACCCCTTAACTTTGCAGAGATCAGCCTGACAGTACCGCGCCTTACAGATCCTGAATCCCGAGACATTTTATCCCGAAAGAGAAACCTTATCCGCTATATTTGGTTTCGTATAGAGCTAAAGGAGTATAATTGCAATCAATGCTGCAATGAAGACCTTGATTTCTGGGGCTTAGATGATACTGATAACCAGTTTATTGTGGATGCATTTAAAGGCCTGTTTACGATGTTGAGCGTATGGGAGCCTCGTGGTGATTTGGTACTTGATATTAGTGTCTATTCGCCTAGCGACGATAAACACTGGTTTAAGTACCTAACTTTCCACTCAGACACCGATCGAGCCGAGTGCCCGCCCGAATACGAACGAAACGACCCGGCTCATGGATGGATTGACGGGCGCCAGATCATGGCCCCTTCCTGGATCGCTACCGAGCACGTATTTTATGAGATCATGGCCTCGGGACCTTTTGATAATGATCTAACCGAGATGGAATGGTGGAGGAGTCTCCCCCTAGTACCTGTCGTCGGTGGCGTGCTCTTTCGTCAACAAACTCGCAGACGATGGGACCCAGTGACACTCGCGAGCATGTTGACACGTTTTCCGAATATCCAGGAACTTTGTTACGAGCCTTGGAGAGAATTGGGCTTGGATGAGACCCAAACCGACCGATGTACGTACTTGGGAACTTAATTCAGTTCATATAGCTGCTGACTGACCTTACAGGGACTCAAAATCTAATCGAATCCTTTTCCTCGACACAATTGTGCAAGCTGACCATATTCGAGAACTTCAACGAGTCCTACCAGGACAGATTGCACAGGATGTTACGCCTCCCATTTCCCGCTATCAGAGTTCCGAATCCCGCTGTAAGCCAAGAGCTTGCCCGTGCTAGCTTGCATCTTAAAACACTATCCGCCTCCTTTATGGTCGATGCTGGTTACTTCTTCGCAGCGCGTCAACGCTCTTGGACGTGGGACTTGCTGACGTCACTTGCGCTGACATCAAGTACCCTCACTAACGACACAAATCCCATGGATATAAACAACATGCTCCAAAGCGCCGCAGCCGCTGCCCTCAAGATGCCAAATCTGGATACAATAGAGATATGGAATGGTAGACGAGGTTTGGCAATGGTTTTTCGGTACGAAAGGGCTCGAGATCGGCAACCGGCGACCATCACCATACGAGGGACGTGGGAGTTTGAACTGGCGCCTGCGGTTAGGCAAGCTTGGGATGCGGTCGCTCACGAGGAGGTCATTGTGCAAAGGTCGTTGATCGATTTGGATAAAATACGAACCCACGGGGATGCGATCCGCGAGTTGGGACTGTCTGCCGAGGTTGTTCGACCTGTCTCGCTACAACAAATCCTGATCGAAAATCGGTTTCGGGGATGAGACCATACGACAGCTTTCCGCGGGTGGTTGTGGGGAGCCTTCCAGTCTCCCAGTCGGAGATTTGCCAGGATAATCGCGGATGCTGCTCTGGCGGTCGATTCAACGGCGCTTTCGCTCATAGATGCGTATCAGGGCTTGAGAGTGGGTATTGGGGAACGTGTGGGCGCTCGGGTGAGAATATTCAGTGAGGTCGTAGAGTATCGGTGGAGTGCATTTGGTAAGCTCAGTCGAGGAGGAAAACGGAGGCTAGATCGGAAGGCTCATGGACAAGAGGACAGACGCGGAAGTCCGCTGAATACTGTCAAATCGGTGAATTGGGGAAACAATGAGGAGAAGAGACATGCTGGGCGAAGTTCGTAATAAAGATGGTGAATTCTACACAATGTAGATGGAAATATGGGACCCAATCTCATGTCTTGCAGTAGGAATCACAAGAGTACGGCGTTCCCATACGACACAACGGAATCCGGGCCTGGTGAGCTAATGCATACATACTAAAGTGAAGTTCGGCTTGGCAAAAAAGCTTGACAAATGCTACTGTTAGTGCGGCTGCAAAGCATGGGGTCAAACTGTACGGCGGAGACAGCAGTTTGGGTGTGCGCAAGTCCATCTTACCAGTATCTCTACACAGAATGCCGGTCGGGTGATAAAGGGCAACGGTTCCTGAATGTCCACCCACCTTGCAAATCTTGTCTGAAAGAGCCGATACAGCTGGCTCTGCCGATCTCGCAGGCCCATTCTAGCAGCCAAGGACAACCGCCGAGGAGTGAGGACGAAGGCGGCGACAGTAAATCGCCGTTGCAACATCGCCGAGGCGAAGTGCCGTTGCCCGGACCTCCACGGCGGCCCCAAACCTCCCTTCGCCTCCCGGGACGCCTCAATTCCTCTCTACATGGGAGAGAATAAGACCGTGGGCTATAACCCGGACGGAGGTGGCGTCCCTCACATTGCTTCAGAGGGTGCGGAAGAATCAAGCCTTTCTCCTGGGTGAAGGTGGTCCGGGAAGACGCACGAAATACGTTATGCCTTTTCATTCACGCGTCGACACTCGTCTATTCATTTCATGATCTCTCAGTGTCGTCTTAGTAAGTTCATCACAGTATCTTATCTTTCTTCAGCCGAAACGAGATCTGGCACACGAAGACAGGAGTCCATTGTCCCTCACTTGTCCTTCCTACACGTTACGCGCTTTTATCACCGAAAGCTCAGGGCGTCCAAGGTCAAGATTAACACCTTCTTCCCCCACCTCCCCCCGAGTCCCTCCCCTCGAGGGAATAGTGTTCGGCAGGGAGCACGCCATTTCTGTTTGTCAAAGTGTTGTACAGGCAGTTCCGTACCCAGTTCATCCATTTCTAGGCCAATTTCGTGTGAACGCGTTTGCTGACGGCCCTCATGGAACACTGTCACCGTTTAATGCCTAGAGTCCGCAGCCTAGATATGCGATGCGCCATCACCATATCCGTCGTCGCAAGCCACGATGTGGTCCTTCAAAGGACTCTGAGTTACTTAGCGAGATAGCTCTCTTCAGTCAGCCTGGCCTGCCTATCTTTACGTAGACTAACTCCTTAGGGGGCGAGATAACCGTTGAGGATGTTAAAGATTTTATGCTATATACTGATAGTTTCTAGTCTTATATATGTTCTTTTTGTTATTCTTAGCTACACTGTTTGACTTTACTGTCTTTTGATATAGGCTTTCTATTTCTCTTATTGGAGGTTCGTAAGAATGGACTGCAGTTCTTATAAAGGTACTCTATCACCCTGTAGGTATTGTTCGTAATATTGTCCGTCGTCGGGTTTGAATTTGTGTTTAAAAAATATGTTTTAATTCCACAATGATACGATGTCTTGCTTGTAATGATTTTTGTGTACTTCATGATCTGTATTAAAACATTATGAGTATCATCTTAGGATTGCTCACTTAGTTGTGACATGCACCAGGCTTCGTATCAATAAGTCACTATATGTTAGCCTCGATATGATCTAATGGATTATCTAGAGATCGCTCTCACAGCATTACTGTCCAGCACTCCTCATATCTGCACACAATAACATCATTCGCTCGCTTTTCAAACATATCTAAACTAGAAATACACTGCTGCACTAACACAGCAACTGATAAACCTTCTTCCACAAAGGCCACCCTTGTCGCTCTTCACGCTCTTGCTCCGTCATGATATGCACACGGAAATACCTCCTACCAGTCTCTATATCCATCTCAGGAACCTGCACAACCTGCGTCCGATACCACAACTTATGGCACCCATAAGAGGAAAGAATAATCGGAATAGCCAAAACTTTCAAAAAGAAGTTTTGGACACGACCTGATGGGCTCGTATCGATATCAGGTGCATATACGGGCGACACCGCGATCCAGAGCTGCGATGCGAGGACGAGGATATACCCGATAAAGGCAAACCAGGCACCTGCAACACCAACGTGAGACTTGAACGGTAGTTGGTCGAGGGTATGTGCGTTGTATGACCACGCCTTTCGGAACCGGATGTAGCATAGGCAGATGCTACCCCATGTGAAAAGGGTACTTAGCGCACTGATGGAGAGAAGCCAGTTGAAGATGGCATCGTTGAAGCTCACGTCAGCAAGGAAGGCGAGAAGGCCAATGCATGACGCGAAGAGAATAGCCATGAGGGGTCGGCCTTGTCTATCAACGTATGCGAAAATCTGAGGGGCGTGAGATTGCTCAGCCAAAGCTGCTAATGTTCTTGAAGATCCAAATACTGCTGAATTGCCAACACTGATAACAGCGACGAGGATGATGGCGTTCATTATACCCGGCAGGAGAGAAGTACCAGCCCTCTCAATTGCAATGACGAATGGACTCGCCGTAGCGTCGGCGACGTTATCACCGCCTACGAGACGTCCGTCGTCAGAAGGTACCAACAGACCGACAAGTAAGAGAGAAACAATGTAGAAGATGGTGATACGCCAGAAAACCTGCTTGATGGCTGTGGGCAGAGACTTGCGAGGGTTGGCTGTCTCGGCGGCGGCAAGACCGATGAGCTCTGTGCCGGTGAAAGAAAAAGCAGATGTAACAAAGACACTGCAGAAGCCTTTGAAGCCGTTGTTGAAGGGGCCCGGGTTACGCCAGTACATCCCGCCTATGTAACCGCTATCGGGCTCGCCGCCGATGTTGATCACGATGGCGAGGAGGCTGGGCTGTTAGTATTGAGATTGATGACAGAGGGAATGACGTACATGAAGCCCACGATTGCGGTGATTTTTATGAGAGAGAATATGTACTCTGCTTCTCCGTATGTCTTGACGCCGAATAGATTGATGATGACGATGGCGAGAAGGAAAATGGCGACGAATATGGATTTGCTCAGATCTTCGTTCCAGTATCCTATTGTGAAGGCGCCAGCTATTATCTCGATGGGGAGAATGAACAACCACTGTAGACAATAACTGTATATAATCAGCAGCAGGAAATGAGCATGTTGCGGGGAGTGGCTTACTTCCAACCCATGGCAAAGCCCCATGATGGATCTAGGAACCGCGTTGAAAAGGCTGAGAATGAGCCGGCTATGGGAAACATGACGCAGAGCTCGCCGAGGGACTGCATTGTACAGTACTGCATGGCTCCGAGGAGGAGATATGAGATTAAGACGCTGGCTGGACCTCCTCTGTAGAGCGATCCACCAGAAGCGACGAATAAACCTGTGCCTACAAGACAAGATTGTCAGCTGCTGCTTACTTCACCACATTCATCTCATCGCGATGGACTTACCAATGGAACCACCAAAAGCAATCATCTGCAAATGCCTCCCCTTCAATTCCCTTGCCAGCGCCGTATTCGCCGTCTTCGCATTCGCCGCTCTCAAATCGTAGTATCTCTCCGGCGCATCCGTGGGGAGGTAACCCGGCCGCGGCTCAGCACGTCGAAAGCCATCGACCCAAGTTTTCTTGTGTGATGTTTTGCTGGCGGAGATACTCCAAGATGAGCCCATTTCCATGGCTGAGTGAGCGTCGCGCGAGAGGACTGAGTCCTTCATCGCGGGACAAGGATGGTTTCGTGCTTATGCGTGTCGGGCCAGTTGTGAAGACGGGGGAGTATGGTGGTGATTGATGCGAAAATGAGGCGCTGAGCTGAAGATGGGGATGTTTGCTTGGGGTTGGGGTATAATGACGTTGAGACGGGTTTGGGTGAGTGGTTTTGTTTTTACGGGGGTTTGCATCCGTAGATCATTTGTTGATGATAAAAACTCTTCAATGACAGTGTTCTGGAAGGCTTCTAGAAGGATGGCGTTGCGACCGGTTTGCCTCGGGCGCGGATCGTTGGGCTAAACCGGGTGGGATGGCCAATGGTGGAATGTAGAGAGGCCAAAAGAGGATAAGAAGGGGGGTTACATTCGATGCGCTTTTCTTGTTAAATACCGCTGCGAGTCTGCGGCGCACTAATCAGCAATGCAGATGCCGTGAAAGAAAGAAATGGCAATGTGGTGATTGATCGTGGAATTGGAGTAGGAGTAAGCAGTTGAAGTGGAGGGAGCACAAGCGCAACGTTTCAACGGGATCAGCAAGTTCCCACTTGACATTGCATTGCATTACTTGCAGGTGGATCGTGCATTTTGACAGAGTGCTGCATTTATTGCCTCATTTTTTGCTGGTCAATGCAGCGAGGCTGTTCATGTTGATGCACGGCTTGCCTCACAGACAACATTCTATATCTAGTATCAGACGCAAAAGCTTGGATATGAGCTGTTTCGTGAGTTCATCCTGAAGCGCCCTCTTCATCTCATCTCAAACTGCCCATGGGGAACATCCACACTGGGTCCGGGGATAGCCTGGTCCCCTGAAGCCATCGTGTTTGCCATTACGTACAACAATTGAGATGTGAGAGTAATCGCTTATCTAAACCCTTCAGGTAATTGAGATGGTATGAGATGTTTAAAGAAACATCCTGGTGAGTGAATCCGGGGTAATGGTAAGTTGCAACAAAGTAAATCGTGATTGATTGAACAGGAAACTTCATGCCCCCATTAATATAGAGAAAATAAATCGCTAATAAATATCTTAATTATCCCTTGGGCTCGGTTGCGCCCTCTGTACTTCCCTCGCACCACCAGCAATCACAGCCGTCGGCGGTTGTTGATACGTAAATTGATCGCGCGTCATATCCATCGGCTCCTGCAGCTCATCGCGTGTGATGAGCGAATCGTGGCTCTGCGTCGGACTAACAGGGCGCTCGTTTGACTTGCGCATATCCTCATCCTTGGATATGGAATCGCTCGTATCGTGCGACTTGGCCCAGATGCCCTCCGTCGTCCGGACGGGCGCCTCCATCTCGTCCTCCCACTGGCTGTGTCCTGCCGTGCGCGTGAGCTTGGTCGGCTGCGATTGCGATCGTGAGTTGGAGTAGCCGGAGTAGCTGTTGGAGTCCTTGTACTTCTTGCGCTTCACGCCGCTGTCGCGCAGGAAGGATCCCAGGGCGACGATGTTGCCGACCGCTGTGGCGGCGAGGATCTCGACGGATGCCCACATGGTGCGCACCACTTGGCTGCCGTTGGCTTCGATGATGCGCGGTATTCGGTAGAGTGTGATGCCGACTGTGAGAAGTCCGAAGCTGAAGAGCATGATGAGAAGGACCTTGCGTTTAGTGGCAATCTGAGTCGATAAGATGATGGGAATGGGGAATGCGATAAGGACCAGATCCGTGAGAGCGTTGCACGAGCCCATAGTGAGCATCTGCACCATGCCCTGGCGGCATTGAGGGCCCGGATCAGGTGTGACCTGCCAGTAATGAGAGAAAGGCTGGCATTCCGCCAAGTCGCTGACAACAACAGCGAGAAATGTGACGCCGAGTATGGCGCGCATGGCGTGGATCATAATACGATGCGACTTGCGCCGTGTCGCGCCGGCGAGACGCTCAAAGAACTCAAGGGTGGTGAGCTTGAGGATCCAGAGACTGCCATCGTTAGAAAGGCCCTCATCAGTGGCAGGTTCGCACTTACATGCAAGCGTAGAATACTCGACTGGCCATGACCATTCGACTGCCCAAGATCCTCTTATCAGTATCCTCCGAACTCAGATCCAAGCCATCCAGGTCGACGTTATTCGTTCCGTTCTTGAGGACAAAGTGCACGCAGACCGCCCTCAGCACCAGCGGTATCAATGCCACCGCGGCAATGTTGTCCTCCTTGAGTAGCTTCTCGACTCGCACGTATCGTCCTGCCATGCGGGTAAGGATGATGGCAATGCAGAATATCGTGATCCACCATGATACAAGCAGCGTCGGTTTGTCCTGGTGGAATTCTCGCGCAGCGGGTGCGTCCGAGTAGAGTGCCATGGCGGAGGGCTGGTGGGCTATACGCCCCGTCGTCTAAGAGTGTTTGTTGAGCCCGCTCAGGCGATAGCGATGCGAATTCACGATGCGTGTAAGTGACTAAAGGAATGGCGGTATAAACGACAAAAGCAAAAACATGGGGGGAGACACGAGGGGCGCCTGCATTCACGGCGGCATGCGGGACATTATGTTAAAGACTGATCGACCTGCCCTGCCCTGTCAAACGCCATATCTACAACGAGCAAGGGGTCAAATCACCCCTGGTCTTCTTCATCAGGGTCTAGACAAATCGTCGTGCGGATGTGGTCAGCTCAAGCGGCGCAGCCACGGAAGCGTTGGTGATGGCGCACGTCAATGGCCAGCCTCAAGAAAGAGCCGAGTCTAACACCGGGGAGCACCATTGGCTCTACCAGGTGCAAGATAGCCACTGACGAATAGCTTTACGGTGGCGAGTTCATTATTGGCTAAGCGGGCTTCCATGGTGCGGCGTCGAGGAAAACCAACGAGAGACAAGTTTAGAGAGTCTTAATGGGTCGCATATGAAACTGTTACCGATAGCTCGGACAAATCCATGTGCTCGGTCGTATCAATAGCGAAACCGGTGTGCGTATCGTTACCCTGCGTCCCTCAGCGGAATTGCTCGTCCTTGACTGCCAGGGGGTGGTCAAAGCCATCCCCTTTGGTTGACGTGCATGCGAAATCGGTGCAGGCAAACTCGTCGAAGGATTGGCGCGCAGCGATGGCGTTATGGGCCGAGCTATGGAGTTGCCCATTGAAGAAATTGCTGAAGGTATGTGGCGTCAAGGATGAAGGAGAGCCAAGTGGAAGTGGTCTCATTCACGACAATGAATATTTAATTATTTCTTTGTTGTGGAATGAGGTAAGCGCGCGTAGCAGAGAATAAATGTCCAAGTGGATGATTTCGCCCGATAACGGCATGGAAAACGGGGGCCCGATAACGAGGGTTATCACTGTTCAATATTGTCCTGAAAAGAGGATTGGTCGAGTCTAGCGTCCAATTCGATTCACAAAGCCTGCTCACACGTGGAAAAACTGGCGCCCTAATCACAAGCTCAAGATCCAGTCCCGTCTTTTGCTCGCGCGAAGGATCAATTTCTCCTGGCTATCAATTCCCTGCCAGGACGGGCATGTCTTAGATTCTCGCGGCTATCTCAGAAAGGACCAAAAGTCTGGGGAAATAAGGTCGTAGATCGCCGTTAAAGAACTTGGGGTTAAAAAGACAGAAAGCAGTTTCTATGTGTCGTCGACTCTGGGGAAAAAAGAAAACGTGCTTTCTCGGGTAGGGCCAGCCATAGAAATCCTTTGTCGTTACATAAAGGAGACGTAAAAGTTTGAGATGGATTCGCCTTGCGACGGGTGGGCATCCTTCTTTTGGTGGTGCCGCGCAGGCTTTAACTTTAGCTGTCAGGGGAACGGGACCACACCCCTGTAGCGCTGCAGCGCTGGTGGTGGTGCCCCTGCGTCGCGTGCTTTGATGCGCTGACTGCTGATTGCTATTGCTGACAACCCCACCCGCTATCTGGTTTGTCTCGGTGATTTATCACACGCCAATCCGGCTCATTCGGCTGGCTAATCTAGACCTTTCAAATTAGCTTTGGACCATTTCTCGAACCTTGATCTTTCGAGAAGGTCGGCTTGTGGGAGAGAGGTAGGGAGGCTTATTCTGACTTTAGCGACTCCAGACAGCCTCTTCAATAGTTGCGTTTTAGGATTCTGTCGAGGGCCACGAGGTCCATCCAAAACGTGTTTTCCACCGAAGCCATGGCAAGCCACAACTTCAAACTCAGACACATGTCAATCACGCATTTCAGGTCATCTCGATGATGCCCGGCAATGTTATTCCCGAATGGGACATGCACATCGTTATCGCGTCGGGGATATAATGTTTCATCATATGACCCGACATGGGCCATCGATTGACATCTGTCTCACTGTGCCAGAATGAAACCCTACCTATCCTCACAGAGTACTGCACGTTTTCGTTGCCAAGATATCATACCATTCCGCTGGGTCCTCCCGAGTCCCGCCCAAGGGGAGCTACTGTAGCGTCGGCCCTTCAAGCTCGACGGTCTAGTCTAGCCTCTGCCCAAACTGGGTGATCCTCCGCTTGGCGTCATTTTAAGACCGTTAGACTTGCGAGCGCACGCAGCCGATAGCGGCAGGCGGCGTCTTCCATTTAGAGTCTTGCCGGATTCCAAAAGCAGCGCGTCGTGAATCAAGAGAGTTTAGGGTAGTTTTCGCTAAAAATGCATGAGTCAATAACGAGCTTGTAGGTTGACGAAGTATGGTCAGTGACGACAGGCATTGATTTGGTGAAAAAGATGGTAAGAAAAAGATTCCTTCTTCTGACGTGATCATATGCTCAATTTGCGGTCCAAGAGTCGCCTTTAAAAAAATTAAGTTGAGTTAAAACCTAAGAGACGCCAAAGAATGAAAAACACAAGCCCTGGAGTCGATTTCCTCTCCCACAATGGAAATTATCGAGGACTGAAAATAACTTGAACTTCTTTTCGTATCCTTAAGCGTTGATAGTGGACGTAGCGATAAGTTCCAACATCAAAGGACTTGTTACCTTCCATGTACGGAGAATGAGAGACCACTTGAACCGTCCAACCCACAAACAGTGTTGAAATAGAATCATACATCAATATCAAGTCTGGAAGTATTTTTTGAAAAAGAAATCCAGCTGTCCCAATAAAATGCAGAAATATTAACAAAAGAGGTCCCTCCACAGACCGAAAAGCAATAATAGCTCAAATCCAATAAGATTATCCAACCATATCAGCCACTGTAGAATTACATATCACCTGCAAATATTTTTCTTGTCTGATACATGAGTGTATTACTTGTTTGAGAATAGCTTCCTCTCTTAACTATCCGTTACTACCCTGTATGAGTTATATTTGCAATATCATTAAATTCTTCTCAGATTTTAATCCGCGTTTTCAAGCACCCTCTGGATAATGTTTGCTAGAGCCAAGCATTTCTCCTCTTCGAACTTCCTTCCGACAATTTGAACCCCCACAGGCGCCCCATCGTAAGCAGCTGGGTCATCTGTCCAAGTTAGCAAGTTTATTTTGAATCCATTATTTCCAAAGTCATATGTATGGTTAAACCACTTTGATATGTAATACTTACAAGCTTCCCAGTTTTTACGGTCTGTGTCTCCTAGTGGCTCGTATGAATCATTGAACACGTCGATCTTGGCATCCGCTCGTATCGTGGGGATCACAACAACTGAATAGTTGGTCAAATTCATTGTATCAGTATATGCTATATTTATTGTTAGTATGATTGTCCTGAAACAAAGCTGTATCTTCAACACACCTCCGTGGTAGAACTTTCCCGGTATCACAGCTGCATGTGGCGCTACAGGCATAAGAACGGCATCCACAATTTGTCCTTTAGCGATGTCAGTACCGCCTGTAGGTCTGGGGAGACGGTTATCTTACCATCCGAATCTGCAGTTGAATTCCAGTAATCTGAGTATTGTCGCTCGTGTTCAAGGCCCTGTAGAGTTAGATCCTGATACTTCAACAACTCTGTCGGAGGCTTGAGCTGAAACCCGTCTTTTATCTCGGGTATTAAAGGCTCTCCGGAACGATCCAGATGCTGGTGAATATCATGTGCCCCGTCTGCACTGAGGAAATCTCCCTAGGAGACACTCTATCAGTTATGCCGAGCAATCAAAAGGTCAAACTTCGCTAGCGTACATGAATACCAGTGGTGGTTTTGTGCGAAGGCGGTTCCCAGTCAACTACCTGCTCAATTTTAGCAAAAGCTTGTTAGTTATGAATCATAATAAGATACCTTGTGACCAGCCTTCCTTAGAGCGTTTGCCACTACGTGCAGCCCTCGAAGAACAGGTGGATGCAGCCCCACCATGCCATCAGACCAGAAGACGCCCATCTTCAAAGGCTTTTCAGTCGACTTGGCGTTTCCTCGCGGATCTACCCTCGACAAATAAGAATTCTGCAGGCCACTTCTGAAAGGGATAGGAATAACGGCTGGATCCCGCAGCCACGGCTCTGTACCAAGAACTGCTTTGAACACCAAATCAATCGCTTCAAGTGACGTCCCCATGAACCCAATTGAAGACCGGTACGTATCCTGTCCCGGATTGGTATTTGCAACGTCGCGATAGGAAAGTCTGTTGGATGTGGGTTTGATGGAGTAGGTACCGCAGAATCCAGTAGGAATTCGAAGTGAGCCGCCGATATCAGTGCCTACGCCAACAGAGCTACCGCCCAATGCCATCAGTGCTGCTTCGCCTCCTGAAGATCCGCCACATGACAGGTTTTGGTTAATTGGGTTTAAGGTTTGGCCAATAATGTTGTTCTTGGTCTCTCCGAAAAGGAGAGTTTGTGGGAGACTCGTCTTGCAGTAAAGCACCGCCCCAAGCGACAATAACTCTGTGACGATTTGACTTTCCACCTTGTGGGTTTTGTCTTTCGGTATGCCTAAATTTCCGTCAATCCAACCAATGTAGCCCATGGTTGTGTCAACGCCCTTGACGTGGAGTTGGTCTTTAAGGCTGATGGGGAGACCATGAAGCGGTCCTAACGGTTCGTTATGCTTCTCGTAGTAGTCGTCCAGGAACTTGGCCCGTTCGAGCGCCTGGTCGAAGAATATCTCATGGAGGCAGTTATTCTCATTCAAAAGTTAGCCCTTGCGAGTCCTTGTCTTATTGTGAATGGGGGAATTCACTATCTGATGAGCGACAGCCGCTCTTTTACAAAACGCCTGTACAACTTGAGCCGCAGAAACACTCCGTTCAGCAACTGCCTTCACAATTTCTGGACTCTTCATCGAAGTGATAGAAACCATCTTTTCGTCCAGGAATTGTTCGATGAAGGAACCTGTTAGGTCGCGTTGTTGACGAGCTCGTTCGATGTCCCTCGAGGACAATCTCCAGTCAGGATGGATCTTATCCAAAGTTGCCGCTCGCTTGGCGGCGGCTCGAGCCTTCCATGAGATTTTATGCATCCTCATGATAAACAATTGAATGTTAGAAGTTTTGGGAGTTCCTGGCTGTGAGCTGCTGTTTTTGGACAGATCAAAGAAATAATTGGCGAATGAATGACGACGACATATCGGCCTTTGAGACATGTGACCACAAAGCGGCACATATCCTAAAGCACAGATATTAGGGAAATTTCATCTTCATTCAAATAATTCGGGCTTCCTCTTTTTTCACTGTGCTACCTATTAATTCGTGGTTTGTTATTATATTGGTAGCAGCATTGTTACGACTGTCGCTCTAGTTGTTGGAAATATGCGATACTGACTCGGGAAGACAGACATTCGTTCCGTATACCTTGACAACGAAAAGGATTCTTGTTCACCTCACTTTACGCAAACACATTCTTTCCTATGTTTACGTTCTGTAATTTTGTCAGAATACAACTCTCGAACGCAGTGGCTATCATTGTAAACTGGAAAGAAAAAAGAAACAAAGTAACCACAAATGTTGTCTTTTTTACTCGGAAGTCTCTTCTTTGATAATACTTACCTTCTGGGAGTTTGGCGATATCTTTTTACGAGAGAAAAAGTTTAGTCATCCCAATAAAGCCCATAGAAATATCAATGTTGGAGATTGCGATATTGAACAGAGAACAACGGTAGGTTGATATATTCAATAATGTTACGGAGTACCTTATCTCATTAGCCACTAAACTTTATTTCTTGGAGGTATCAGAGGCCCCTGCAGGAATTGCCGGGGCTACGAGTCCCTTTTCAAAGTTTTGCGAACGTACCAGGGCTTTCCGATATCATTCATGTATGTCCTTCGGCGCCGTACTCGCTAGGCGTCGGAATCGGTAGGTATCTCGTTATTAGTTCGATTGATAATCTGCTCCTTGTGTTAAGGTCAGTACACCAGAGATTCGCACCTCCCGGTAATACGAATCCCTATGTCTGGGCGTATCATCAACCGTAACGGCGCTTGCGCTCCTCAATCGCCTCGGTCACATCATCCTCCCAGGGTGTAGTAGGATGAACAATGAATCTGATGCCTGCCTTTGAACACACACCCCGGACAGACCCCCACCCCTGGTGATTGCCAAAAACAGCGCCCGCCAGCGAGAGCTCCTGGAGACAACTGGTTGGCGCGTTCAGGTGCTGGGCCACAAATTCCCACAGGAGGCCTCGGATCGCCTCGTAGGTCCATCTCCAGTTGTCCTGGTAGCACAGATCGTCTGTGAGAGTGAGGCTTATAAGGTTCATCGGGAGTTTTTCGATCAGAGGTAGTGAGTCCTGGCGACACCATCCTGTTAGCAAAACCCAAGGGATTACCAGCTTTACTAGTTTGGTGAAGTCTGTCAGCTTGAACGATGTGCCCGTAAGTTCCATGGGCCAGATGAACTCGGGGATTTCCCCAGTATTGTCGATAACCTCCAATGTTAGGTACTGAAGGCTATTTCTGCGCTTTTTCAAGGCAATACGCAGCTTATCCAGGTCGATGACAGTCTGGGATCGCTCGATGTACTCCTCTCTTGGACACCAGTAGTATGACCATTTCAGATGCACGATTTTAGGGGTTAGTGAGAGTATGGCTCCAAGTTGCTCCTCGCTCGCCCTCGACAAATGGAGAAAGGTGAGGTTTGTCATCAGCTGAAACCGCTCGTCTGGTCGCCAAGGTTGTGCCGATATCGGGGAAACGGCGACAGATAGACTTTCCAATTGGGGAAGATTGAAGAAGTTGAGAACGCCATCATTGAAGTTGATCACTTCGTTGAATAAGTCGGCGTAGTGGTTCTCCATAGTGACATTGGTGAGGTGTTCCAGAGCGGGAAGATTGACGTTGGGCTTGCTTTGTTCCCTGCGGTCCAGCATCAGGGTAAGGAAAAGAACTTCGATACAGAAGTCAATTCCAAGATAGATGTCTGTGACGTTGGGCACTATCGCAATAAGGAGTGCGACCAGAGCATCGACCTCACCGTCTAAGACGCCCTGAGTCCAAAGATCTGCAAAGTAGGCCCCAGTGTGGTTGATAATGCCAGCAGCCTTAATCATATTCAGGCCAGTGACACAGATAGTTGAAATAGCATCGGGGGCTCTTTCTGGGAACTCATATCCGTCGAGGCGAAGACTCTCAACGCAGGCGGCCAAATCGGGTCTATCCAGAAGAGTGCGTGTCGCCAGGGTCAGAGGAGAAGGTTCCTCTGGACTCCATCCGACGTCGACTTCTTTGTACAGGAGAGGCTGGAACATGTTTGCGAAGTGTGTGTTGACGAGTGTCATAGCGTGAATATCACGTCTTTCAGAAAGTTGCTCGGCGATGATAAACTGCACTTCGATGGGCAAGCTCATCAAAGATGCCGGAGCATCTGTATCTCAAGGTTAGTTCGTGACACCAAGATATGGGAGAGAGCCTACCGACGTGTCGCCATCACTGCAATGCAGTACCGCTTCCCCATTAGGTGAAGTGTTGATTTGGTTGTGCTGGTAGAGGTCGATGTTGATGTTGTTGATGCAAATAGAATGACATCAGGAAACATCAACAATATGGCAAAGGGTAATTATTTATAGAACTTCAGGAGGGGACTTGTTGTTCTTTTTTGTTCTTTTGCAACTTTTTGCAAAGTAAAACTCAGGCCAACTTTCGTCATCAAAGCCTAATAATCTGTTTGTGTAACTTCTGGCTTCGATGGCATTCTCACAGGCTTGTAGGTATCTGATAATACATTGCTAATCTAGGATGTTCGAATGACCATTAAACTTAGGACATGTAGTGTTTCCCCCCCCCCTACTACGGGGCACTGCACAAAGTATAAGTCCCATTAGGTATTCCACAGTAGCAAATATATCGCCCAGTTGATGGGTGAACAGGAGATCTTGGCAGGTCGTTTGTCACGATCTTCTCGTAAGCTCGGGTGGTTTGGTTTAAATGTGGCGAGGCACTGCCCCAGCAGGGGGCTTTTGTACCACTGGGGAATAGGGTTGCGGTGGCTGGTATGGTTGGGTTACTATCAGCTTTTGTTGCTCTTTGGTCTGTATAGGGACCTATATTGTTGATATTTCTATAGGTTTTACTAGTACAGCTGGATCTCCTTTTCAAAGGTGCTACCAGACTCAACATTCGTAGCCCGGTAGATATCTCATAGCCTCCCTAAATAGTTTGATCAAGCTCTTCGGCGGACTTGATAAGATCAACTACTCGGCCTTCGGCGATTTTGCGGCCGTGACAGAAAGAAATCACCCGGTGTCTCAACGGTCACCCGGAAACAAGGGTCCAAGTTCTCAGTCTATTTTGGGAGCGGTGTTGCTGTTGGGGGAACAACTCAAACATGGAGAAGACCAATCAACACAACTCTACTGGATGATTGGCGATAAGAAGCCGAATCACATGTCAGACAGGAATATTGGGCTGAAGATAATTGGATTCAAGGTTCAAACCGTAAACCCTGCTATATAAATGGTCCGGTTGAGCCTGAGTAAGTACAGAGCAGTTTCCTCTCTTCATAAGGTGCCGCTATTTTTAAATGGCGAAGAAAGGAGGATCATTCGGACACCGCAACAAAAGTTTGTCCGATGACACATTTTTTGAGTTTCTGGCAACTTTGTTGTGTTCTTTGATCCGGTAACTTGCGAACAGTTGTTCATTATAGATCGTCATCTGACCGCCTCTAGATAAGGCCGTGAGTAAGTTATTTCTCCCCTGTGTAATCATATGACTAATAGCTGGGAGACCCTCTCCTTGAAGGTATAAATACGAAGGGGAGACCAGTGAACTCCGTGTACATTCATACTAAGCAAAGGCTACTTTTCTCCTCACGAGAGCAATGTCTAATCACGGAGCTTCTATCACTAACTCCAGCCCCTGATTCAGCGTTTGGATAGCTTCAAGGTTTATGATATGACCAGAATGGAAATCAGCTTACGTTGCTGAGGGGTAGCTTACGCCGTTCCACTGCTTGTTACTCACTTGGGTGCATGTATATCAATCCTCATGCGCATGGCTTCGGCTGCATGCATCCATTATAGCCCATTTGAGTAAGAACGATCCTTGCTAACATATTATGCAATGCCGATCCAGTATGGACCTCAGGATCTTCGGCTACATGTATCCGGTGTAGAACACCACTTATATGGTAGAAACTTGACTTCTATCTACCAACTCTTTCAAGAGAGCTTGAGTATTGGAAACGCAACACACAAGTTCAAAGAGAGCAAGCTCAACCACAACCTCAGAAGATCGACCTGATGACATTGTCCAGATCGACGCACCATGCCGGCGGGTCTGATGGGCAGACCAACACCACGGCGATGGCAACTATTGTTGTAATTGGGTATGAGATACTCTCAAACTGTTTATCAACTGCAGTGATCTCATGCTCTCTCAATGACTGATAATTTGTAGAGCTGGAGTAGCAGGCCTGACTTCAGGTTTGCTACTAGCACGGAAATACCCGACGATTCCAATCACGATCGTGGCGAAGCACATGCCTGGAGACTCTGATCCCGAGTATGCGTCTCCCATCGCCGGAGCAGATTTCATGCCGTATGTTGATGACGTTCTTTTGTTTCCATTAGCAAGAACACACTGATAATATTTGTACAGAATGTCGTCTCCGGAGAACAGTCTATGGGAACGGGAGACATGGCCCGAGTTGAAGAAACTGGCTCAACATGTTCCAGAAGCTGGGATCCATTTTCAACGTAAGAAGCCAATTGTCTAGTGTTGTCCTTCTATGCAGACACTGACAATGCATATTGATCCAGCAATCCGAGTGTATAAGCGAGAGAAAGATTTGGACGAACCAGGTCAGCCGGGTAGGGGCCAGTTTGATGATAACCCATGGTTTCGGTCAATACTAGACGATTACCGGGAGTTGGAAACAGGCGAATTACCCCCAGGAGTCGTATCTGGGTTTGAGTTTCGCTCTGTCTGTATCAACACTCCTCTTTATTTGGGTTGGTTAGTAGGGCAATGCCGAAGAGCTGGAATCGTCTTGCGCCGGGGAACCATTGAGCATGTCTCTGACGCTAGGAACTACAGCCATCGCGACAACATTGCCAACATTGTTATCAACTGCACAGGTCTTGGTTCCTCTCGGCTGGGTGGTGTTGAAGACCCCCAGGTGACTCCCATTCGCGGCCAGGTGGTATTGATAAGAAACGAGATCGATTCGATGTACACGATATCTGGAACAGATGATGGTCCTGATGAAATCTCATACTGTATGGCCAGAGCGAGCGGTGGCGGTACCGTTGTTGGAGGTAGTTACCAAATGCACAACTGGGACACAACGCCCGATCTCGATATGTCGGCAAGAATGTTGCATCGAATAACAGAATTGGTGCCGTCGTTGAGTCGTTGCAAAGGCGTGGCCGATCTGGATATTGTACGCCATGCTGTTGGGCTTAGACCTTATCGATCGACAGGTGTCAGGGTAGAGAGGGAGCTTCTCGCAAACGGACTTCACGTTGTCCACAACTACGGTCACTCGGGGTGGGGGTTTCAAGGGTCTTATGGTTGTGGGAATAGGGTACTGGAGCTTGTGGCGGAGATTGTTTTGGCTGTATAAGATTTTACGTGGCCAATTGATGCGGCATACAGGTGGTATTCCCGCACATCATGAGTACAACTCGTGATTTTGCATGTGATTAGATCTACTTATTGACAATGCCTGATACAGTATATCTCTGGACCCGATTGTTCTTTAAAACCCAAGAATCATTCAACAGCTTTTCCTTCAATTATGGAATGCCAGGTACTGAAACTTTGACTTTTTCAAGCCGGGTATCACGGAGACCCGGACCCTCTTCTTCTCCGACAGTCCGCAATGGTATTGTAACTCGTAGACATTGACTAAGTTCGAGGAACACGCGAATCCACGGCAACCAAAAATTTACTCAAGTCAGGCGGAGGACACGTTCAAACACACAAATTGATACTCTGCTAATATGGCGGCCAATTAGCAGCACAATTGCCATTCCAAGATACTGGCAAAAAGCACGAGATGTTTAACCCAAAAGGATGGACAAGACAAGAGATGATGTCAGCCTCAAGCTCCGATTGGTGCCGAGCTCCACGCCTAAGCCCGCCTAAACTCCGCGGATCTGGTGGGGGAGCTTAGCGTAGCTTACCTCCACTATCCGTACAGCTATGATGATTTTGATAGCGAGTGGTTTTTTCCTCTCACTCACCATCAAAACATCTCACTCTCTATCTTTTTGAACTTCTTGTTATTGGGTTTTGGGTCTTCATACACATCGTTAATTGTCTCTGGATACAGCGGCCATTACCCTCATCAGTTCGCATCACTGCGGTGGTCCAACGCCACAAAGAGGGGCTCAAGAAACCCTTATTCAGCCTAGGACCGAAGACGTCAGCATTCGCGGCTCAGCTTCGACTCTATCAATCCGCAGATCCATCATTAGAATTCGACCTGGAGAAGCTTTCAACACCATATTTCAGTCACAACCTACTCAATTGTCTCTTCACAATGAGTCGTTTAGCGGGTTGGTTTCGCTCTGGCGCCGCCACGCCCGTCACCGATGCCAACAGTGATGCTGGTTCTATCTCTACTAAGGACAACATGGCTCGAGAGATGGAAGACATTGACGACGCCATGGCCTCTTGCAGTCTCATCATGAACGACGACATCGACGGTGCTTGGGAGAAGCTTCAGACAGGCGACTCATCCTTCCATCAGCTTGGCTTGGCTGTCACCATCTTTATGCGCTCTGTGCTGGGCTTTGAGAAGGCTGTCATGACCGAAACCACCGCCAAGCTCGATGAGTGTGAGGCTAAGGCTTGGGCGGATTACAAGAAAGCTCAGAAGAACGGTAAAGCTCGTGCGGGCAGCAGATTGTATCCTCCCGGTACCGAGTTTGAGCTCGTCCGAGCTGAGACGCAACTCATGGGCGCTGTGGTTGGTGTTTTGCACGAGAGTCTTATTGATGCTATGAAGAGCTTTCTCAAGCTTCGCAAGGCATTCATGACGCTTGATGCGATTATTGAGTCTGAAACCAAGACTCTAGGCAACATGTCTCAATCAGCGTCCAAGGCGTCACTGTCCGAAAAGCCAGTGGCTGACGTCGAGAAGGACATGGAGAAGCTCGACATTGAGGCTTCATCTGGGGCGGCAACACCTGCGAAGCTTGTATCTTCAAGTTCGTCAACATCAGACTCAAACGACGACAAGGTCGATGATGGCGCACCGCTGCGCGAGGCCCGGTCAAAGCCTACAGAGACCGACTCAGTTCTGCTCGAGAACCCTCTCGACATCTTTGTCCACTCTGGCGCAAACATGTGTTTTGGTATGCTTCTACTTATGCTGACCCTTGTCCCACCTGCTTTCACCCGCCTTCTCTCAGTTGTTGGCTTCCGTGGTGATCGAGAGCGCGGCGTTCGCATGCTCTGGCGCTCTACGGCATACTCCAACGTCAATGGCGCCATCGCTGGTCTGATCCTACTATCTTACTACAATGCCCTACTCGGCGCAGTTGACATCCTCCCTGATGCCAAGGACTACGACGAGGGTGCTGAAATTGTTGGTCCCCCGCGCGCCAAGTGCGAGAAGCTCCTCGCGTCCATGCGATCTCGTTACCCCGCCTCTCGACTGTGGCTCATCGAGGAGGCGCGTCTGTGCAGCAACGACCGAGATGTCCCCAAGGCAGTCGAGGTCCTCTCCTCAGGCGACGAGTCCAAGATGAAACAGGTCACTGCGCTGAACAACTTTGAGCTTTCACTCAACTGCATTGCACTCCAGGACTGGACTCTTATGCGCGACGCTTTCATGCGATGCGTCGAGCTCAACGACTGGAGTCACGCATTGTACTACTACATGGCAGGCATTGCATCAGTCGAGCTCTACCGCGATGCTGTTGCCGCCGGCGACGCAGATGAGGCTCGTCGCCAGAAGGTCAAGGCCGAGGAGTACCTCCGTAAAGCGCCCGGTGTAGCGGGTAAGAAGCGCTTCATGGCGCGCCAGTTGCCCTTTGAGGTGTTTGTGCAGCGCAAGATCCAGAAGTGGGAGGAACGCGCCAAGAGCTTGAGCGTGGATCTGGCCGATGCCATTGGATCCAGCCCTGCCCTTGAGATGAGTTACATGTGGAACACGAATAAGCGCATGGGGCCCACCGAGCTTGAGAAGGCTTTGGCTGGAATGAGCTGGGGTAGGTGTACGGGCCCGCCAGAGGTGGTGGAGAAGATCAAGGCTGAGATTGACGAGATGGGATCGTGGGCGCTTATTAGTGCGTCGCTACTCAGGAACCAGAAGAAGTTTGTCGAGGCGAGAGAGATGTTGGAGACGCATGTCCTCAAGCACGACCGGTAAGTCTGTATTTCTCAGTGTGTAACGTTGACTAACCAGATTAGAATGGCGTTCAAGGGCACAACCAAGGACGACTACGTCCTGGCGGCAGCAGTCTACGAGAAAGGTGCCATCGCCTGGTACGAGTGCTGCAACCCTATTGAGGGCACACCAGAGGAGGTCGCAGCGTACAGACGGGAAAAGTACAACGAGTGTGTCAAGCAGATGGATGTCGCCAAGGTCTGGGAGGGCTTTGTTCTCGACACCAGAATTGGAATGAGGGTGCAGAGCGCCATTGAGACACTGAGCTGGTTCAGCAAGAAGATGGGATACAAATAGATGGCACCTACAAAACGAGAATATGATGGGAGTTTGGACACATAGAAGGTTGCACATGGTGTGCATGGGACGGCAGTAATGTCATCAATTGAAGAACGAGCTTGTGCACTAATGCTACCTAAGATGCGCGCTTCGACTTCAGTCTTGAGCTTCTCCTCCTACCGCTGTCATCGCCATTTGTCAACTTGTTGATCCCTCCTTGGATGGCGCTCATACCGCTGTCCAGCTTATCCGCAGATCTTTCCTTCACGTTGTGCTTCTCCGCCTCGGCCTTCACATCGTCGAGAACATCTCTACCGCGTGAAGTGCCGTTCATCCAGTCCAGCAAGCCCCATGCGCCGTAGTTGCAGTTGCCTCCGCTGGCATAGTGCACTGCTGTGCGGCGCGTCATTCCGCCCATGATTATACCAGGGATTACGCTGTATCCTGATGTTGCGAGGGTTTCCTCCGCTGTGCAAAGAGCTAGGAAGAGGAAGTATGTGAGAAGATGGGGACGGAGAGCGATAGAGGGGAGATAGATGGGGAGGAAGTGATGAAGCAGAAAGGGAATGGGATGGTCCACAAAGAGGAGGAGACTGTAGGGAGCCGCAGATCGAGCATGGTTGAACCGCTTGTGATACTTCGCAACGGCGCCGTTTGAGTGCAACACGTGTCGGTGGATGTAATAAGTAAGCACCTCGCGCGCCGTTAACATCAATAGTAAGTGCTTAGCCAACTGCCATGGCAAAGGCAGCGCGGAATTCGTCTTGAAGTCATCTTCCTTCAAAACAAATTTAAATCCTAAATTCGATGCGCCTTCAACGGCAGTGACAAGCGCAAGGTTCAGCGCCGCAACTCCAACCTGGCGCGCGATCACGCGGGTATTGCGCGGCGGCAGCGATGCACGACCGCCAAGCTTGATCGACTCTGCAAGGCTGGGCACCGAAGCGTCGAACAGCAGTGTGAGCAGAGAGGGTATTAGATACAGAACTGTGCGTATGGCGAGGGTGCCGAGGAGGCGGATGCGGAGAGACGTGTGCGACAGGACGAGACTGGTCCATGTCATGTAGAAGAAGAGGATATTGAGTGATGTTGACAATGATGGGGAGGCGGGGGTGAGGAAGTAAGATAGGATTGGGAGCGAGAGGAGAACGTCCATGGTGATGTTAGTTGTGGTGGTTTTTGCACTAGTGGCGCATTACTCAAGCTGAGACAAAGTTAAAAAATGAGGTTGAAGATGAGAGTGATTATCGCGACATGAGAATATTGCGCGTCTTATTGTCTGGAAGCTTATTCGTGCCTGTGTTTCAGTAATATGACGTCGCGAATGTGTTTTGATCCTGGAACTTGGGAGTATTGGGCATGATCAGCTGTGACGTAGGTGTGGCGTGCTGCTTGGTTCAGCCACAAGTGTCTGTGTCCGTATCAGCCTTGCACATGGAGTGGATGCTTCGGAAGAAAAGCTGAGATGGGATGCAGGTACGGATACACTCATGAATATTATGCAAGAAGTCAAAACATCAAGTGTTCAGCTGTAGGTCGGGTCAATCAATGCACATGCAGGTTTGATCATATCGGCAGTTGACCGATCAATCGTAAGAGGATATTGCCTTATGAGATGCAATATCTCAACAATCCGAAATTGGCTTACTCTAATCCAAACAGCTCAGGCTGCAGTTGCAGCTCCAGTCTAAAACGCACATCCGCAGTGGGTCTCGACGTGCAGATTGACCCATTTCCCGCTAAAAGACCACGAGGATCGACAATGTCGCTTTTGCACCGTCTGGACTTGTCTATCCCGTGTTTTGAACTTTATTTCCCTGGCGGCCAAAGTTTACTTGTCTAACTTGTTGGACAGAGACACGCATAGGAATGTGCTGACAGTTGGAATGCAGAATTGGTAAAAAAAGAAACTGGACAGGCGGCAGGGGTCATGTGCTAAGCTAACGGCAAAGGACCCAAGCTCCAGGGGAAACTTTCAGGGGTCCAGCGTCTGTGTTTTTTCTTTTGTTGCTGCCCGCTCAGGGGTTCATGGGGCGTCATTTGGTTTGGGCTGTCACTCTGGCAGTTGATGTGGGGGGCGATAAACAGAAGGGATGAGGGATGGAACCGCTCTTTGAAGCTCTGTTTTTCTCTCCAGGTCATGGTTCAATTGATCATCATGGTCATGCGGTCTCCCGTCGGGACGCACGCTCCCGTTTTGACGATAGCGTTCGTGATTTGATATCAGCGTCCATTAACCTTCAGCCCCCTCCTCTAACACTTTTCCCAGGCATGCTGGGGTCATTCCTCCCCATATTCCCACTTCGTCTTTGCTTATTGCCAGTATTATTGCTATTATTATTACACAGCGCAGCAGCAGTAATTAAGAGCTGCCTCTCAGCTGTAATGTCAGTCTCGCGTGTCAGTAACAGCTATTGAATTGATTGGCCCACTCTGCTCTGTCCTCTCTTAGCCTTTCGCTTTCCCCTACTAGCCTCTCCCATTGTCGGGTCCCTTTGTCCAGTCCCTTCTCCTCGTCAACCAACATTGCATTGCCCGCCATCATAATTATTACTTCCCCTACCTCATTTATCCTTGGCTAGCGATCTTTTTGTTTCGTCGTTTTCTTTCCGTCCTTCTCTCCCTTCCTCCTCCCTTCTTTTCTTCCAACGCGCGACGGGCTAAAGAAATCCACTTGGCACTCCGAGCTCCCCCCATTCAATATCCTAGTACAGGCGCCGCGATCCACCATCACCATTTCCACCAACAGACTAATATCCCAAATTCTGCCATCGCCGAATCTTCCATCCCTTAATTCAAAGCGTGAGCGCGCGCCATCCGCTGTCGCTGTCTGCGCAAGACACCATCACGAGACCGCGAGACATCGCCGTCACCATCGCGTCGCGACCCTTCCTTCGGGCCTCCCTTGAAATCCACTCCAATTTCGACTGACTCGACGCATTTTCGCTACGCATTTCAAGACGGCACGCTGAGGCCCAACCCATAGGATGGATTACGACTCGACTGAGGTTCCCCCTATCCCTACTCGCGCCCACAATCATCACGGCCATTCTCGACGTCGATCCTACCAAGGCCCTTCATCATCGTCGAATCGCAACTCCAATTTTCCTCCTGCCAGTCCCGAAGTCATCTCCAACCTCATTACCAGTCTTAGCGTCATCTCTGAGCCTGCTATTTCTCACTTCGAAACATCTCCCACTAGTCTTTCGCTGCCTGCCACTCCTGGTTATCGCAACGGCAGTTTTGGTGTTGAGTACGGAGCGTTTCATCAGCCCAGTCTTGACGACTTGAGACAAGACCCTGTATCTCTCGACGAACTCGCCGCTTTACCTCCAGTCATCCGCACTTCGAAACCTCCCAGTGGATACTCACCGCTAACCGCCACCAAGAGCCCAAAAAGTCCCAGAACCCCAAGCCGCGAGAGTTCTGGTGGCTTCCGATCCTTCATCCGCAATAGCACATCTCGACCATCGTCCAAGGGCTCCTCGGCTTGCTCCAAGAACGATGATGCCAACAGTATAGGAAAGCTTTCGATCGAACGTCGCTCTTCTGTGACACCTGAGCTGAACCACAAACAATCCAGCGATAGTTGGGGCAAGAAGACTTCCAGGAGCCACAAAGGGTTGATGTATATGAGTTCCAGGGAGCGTTTGCGCGAGAAGGAAGCTGAGCGAAAGCGCGTGTCAGGCGGGGTATCGGCCTCGTCCTCTGGCGCTCTTCCCGGCGAGAGTGTTCACAGTGGTAATCGCAACGATCCGTTCTTTGCTGAGACAGCAATTCGCGAGGAGTCGCATTACGAACTACCCCTCGAGCGCCCAATTGACGCCCCGTGCGCTATCCCCGCGCGTGGTTCCAGCCTGGCAAAGACCGGGCAGCAGAAGCGATCAAGCACAAGGAAACCAAGGCGAGAGGACAATGCAGTCGCTGATGTGATTCCGGAAACCGAGGAGCATAACAAGCCTCGAAATCGCGATATGAGCAGCAAAACATTAAGTCATGCGGCGCATGATCAGTCAAGGTCATCCACTAGATCGCCTGTCTACAGGCTCAACGAACCGAGCCTATCAAAGAGCACCAGCGTGGCGGGCAGAAGCTTCCTTGACCTTAGCAGAGATGATACCGGCCTCAGCGACGAAGAGGATGAAGGCGCGCCATTCCCTGCTGTAGCGCAAAATCGGAGGAGAGATCAAAGCATGGACCGCCAAGACCGAAGACTATCGGGACGTCAGAGTCCGGCGCCGGCTGAAGGCATCAAGATAAAGCGCAGCAGCTCACGTCTCAAGCGTTTATCTGCTCCTCTGGCACCCCGAGCCGACGAACGAAGCCGCCGAAGCCCAAGTCCTCAGCCAGTACAGAGCCATGCATCTGTCGGCTACGAACGTCCTCAATCCGCCGATTCTGTCGATGATGCTGTCGAGTCATATCTATGCTCACCACGTCTGTCGCAAAAGATCCGACATCCACAAACCGGCCGTGTGATTTCGTTCTCTGAAGTCGGTGATTCTGAGGGCTCCGCAGTCTTCTGCTGTGTGGGAATGGGATTGACAAGATATATTACTGCCTTTTATGATGAGCTGGCATTGACATTAAAGCTACGGCTTATTACCCCCGACCGGCCGGGTGTTGGCGATAGCGAACCTTATTCGGATGGCACTGCTACGCCGCTGAGCTGGCCTGGTAAGTCATTCACTTTCCAACATTACAAGTTTGTGAACTAATTATGGTAGATGATGTCTATGCTATCTGCCAGACTCTGAAGATTACCAAATTCTCCATTCTGGCTCACTCCGCTGGTGCCATCTACGCCTTAGCCACCGCCTTACGAATGCCTCAACACATCCGGGGTAGAATACACCTACTCGCACCCTGGATTCCTCCCTCGCAGATGAACGTCTTCGGCACCTCACAAACTCTTCCCCCGACCAACGCCATTCCTACCTCGCAACGAATCCTTCGAGCTCTTCCTACGCCCATCCTCAAGGCTGCCAATAGCAGTTTTATGACAGCGACAAGTAGCTCTATTACGAGTTCGTTACCGAAGACACCACGAAGATCGAAGCGAAAGAACGGCGGGCGCGAAAGTACTGGAAGTACCCGAAATACGACACCGAGCCTAGTAGACAAGGAAAATGTTTACACCAAATCTCCTGGTCATGGTGACAGGGAATTACCTAACGCTTCAGAAAATATGAACAGGTTGAGCATTGGACAAGGCACGAGGGGTGAGATGGATATTCTTGCAGCGGCGGCCGACGCAATGGCAGATAAAGAACGCCAGACGACATACGACCTCCGCTTGACGCACGCCATTTGGGCGCTCGCGACTACGGGAGCCAACCCAGCTGTGGACTTGTTAGTCTGTCTCGAGCGACGCCATACCATCGGATTCCGCTACGTCGATATCACTAGACCCGTCGTCATCCATCACGGCAGCAGAGACACTCGTGTTCCCGTGGACAACGTCAAATGGCTGGGCAAGACTATGCGCCGCTGCGAGGTCAGAGTCCTGGAAGGTGAAGGCCACGGTCTAATGGCTAGCGCGAGCGTCATGGGCTCGGTCCTTATGGAGATGAGCAAAGAGTGGGAGGACTGGATGAAGGTCACAGGGGTGGAGGGTCGGAAAGATCGCGAGAGGGGACGACGAGGTACGCTCGTGCGATAACAGAGTGATATCAGCATAACCTTTGCGACCGTTTGGATGAGGTCGATCTTGATACCCCAGAGAAAGGGCTTTCTTGCTTGGTCTTGGATAAAAGGACCAAGGTTGAGAAGTGTTATATCTCGTTTGTTTCTTAGATACAGTAATCTTAAGGACTTATCATGTCCTGGCATAATGTCTTATACATATATCAAGGCGAAGACGCTATAATGACTACGTTTACAACTCAAATGAAGCCCTTGGCTACCTTATTCTTATTACCTGCGCTTGTGATGAAGCTCATCCCTCAGCTAGCATCCTGGTCCAGTCGAACTTTCTCCATCCCTTCTTGAACCCCTCTGCTCTGGGATCACCCCTCGTCCACCTCCCTTGCTTCTTCATGATATGCGGCTCGGCATCGACAATACCGCCCAGGACCTCTCGCGCAAAGAGATCGCCCTTCGGCCAACGTCCCGTATCCTCAACTATATGGCCCAATCCTCCGTCAAGCGTGAACCACACGTGGAAATACGGCATCTCCTTTGCGATAGAGCGTCGGAAGGCGGAACGGCCCATACCGTCGCGTGCTTTGGCGCCTGTATCGATGATCTTGCGGTGCTGACTCCATTCTTCATCGGATGATAGGAACGCTTCTTTGAAGTATGCCGGGGCTGTAGCGCCCTCTTCGTAAGGAATCGGAACCGCGACCATGGCTGCGTGCATGCGTCTATGTGGCTGCACCGCGTTTTCGTAGAAGACCACCTCCCGGCCCTGCTCGTGATACATGCGCGTCAAGCTCTTCATGAAGTTCCGTATCTCCTCCCACTCGTCGTCGTCGCACTCGAGAAGATTCGTGCGATGCGCAATGGGTGCGATGACAGCGCCGCCAGAGGATATCTCAGGCTCTGTTGCGATGGTGAGGAACGCGCGGGTGCCAAGAGCTACCACAGGGGCGAGAGGGGGCTGGTTCTTGTCTTCGTGGTGGCACAGGGGACAATTATCGAGAGCACGGGACATCTTTTGGAAATCGGACACAGCCATGTTTTTGAGGTTGATGTCGGACTTGTGGATGCGCTTGGCGAGTTTCTCGGCGTTTTCATCCATGTAATCCAAATCATTATCGAATTTCCCATCCTTGGCGATGCGCTCCGCCAGACGAAGACCTTCGCCGCCTGCTTGGCCCTTTGTGCGCCGTTCCTCGCGGACCATATCGTCAATGGACATTTCCGTGTTCTCCTCGACGTTGCCGCGCTCGCGACCGCGCTTGTTGGTGATTGCTTTAGCTTCATTGCGCGCACCAGCGAGTTGGCGGTTATCCATAACACTGAGGACGACGGCTTCAGGGTTGGACTTGGCGGAGGAAAACATAGCTGCTGCTTTGTTGTATTCGTCTTCGAGCTGGGCGGCGTTGGGGGCGCGGCGGAGTTTGGCCTTCATCATTTGAGCGCGGAGACGGTTGAGTGAAGATTGGTCCATCACTGGAGTTGTCTCGGGGTGGGTGTCGGGGATGATGGTGCCTTGTTCGGGTTCGGGGGGTGGTGAATTCTTGCGTTGGCTCTTGATCCTTTCGCGATGAAGGTCGCCTGTTGGCTTATCGTGGCCATTGTAGTCTTTTCCGTAGATTCTTCTCCGGTCCATCTCTTCTTTTTCCTCCCGCGCGTCGTCAAAGTGTCGCAGGTCTCCGAAGCGCTCCATCGCAACGTCTTCTACCGAGCGGCCGCTCTCCTCAGCTGCAGTGTACACTGCTTTGAGCTTGGTCATGCGCCAGGAAGATCCAGCGTCGCCAAAAACATAGTCGACGGTTCGTTCAGTCGGGAGATCAAGCTCGTCGATTGACTTTCCTTGGTTAATGTCTTCGATATGCGTGTTAATCTCGCGCTTGGACACGACACGCTTTGGCTCAGGCTTTGGAGGAGGTGACTTGTTCTTGTCCGATCGGTGGATGTAATCGACGTCGATTGAAGAAGGGGCAGTCATCCATGAGTCTCTCTGGAGAGATTTGGTCCTATCTACAGGGTCTTTGTTGGGAGTCTTCTCCTCGTCCGGGATGGGGAGATCTTCTTTGGCATCAGTTGTTTTACGATGTCGGTCGTCGCCGTGTCTGTGTCGCGATCGATGTCCATCTTCTTCATCACGCGAATGTCGCGATCGCTTGCTTCTGTGGCCGTCATCATCGTCGTCGTGTCTCCGGCGATGTCGGTGTCGATGCCCATCTCTGTCGCGTTCGCCATCTCGTTCTGATTCGTGTCGATGATGTCTGTGTTTGCGATGGCGCTTCTCGTCATCGTGACGTTCTGCACGTTCTCTCTCGGCCTTTTCGGCTGCGAGAGTCTTTTCGAATTCGTCTAAGCCGTCCATTATGAGTGTTTGGGTGTGGTGTTATGATGGAGAAGAGATTCGCTTTGTGAATTGGCAGTTACGTCAGGTTGGAAAAGCTAGGCTAGCTAATGTGGGGCCAGGGACTTCATCCAACTATCTCAGCTACCCTAAGGTTTCATGGTAGAACTTGAATGAATTGAGAATTGAACTATGACGCGACAGAAGTATCAATAATTATGTTTGTATCCCCTTGTTGTTCCAAGCAATAGTGAGGTAGAAACATTTAATCTATACTCATATTTAAGTTGGGTACTTTAGACTTTTACAAAACCGAACCTCTTCTGTTGCGAATGCTGAGGTGGCGCATCCAGAATAATCAAAAATGCGTACTTGGGATACACTATACAACTCAGCTTCAAGTTTCTACAAGCACGCCATAACTAGAGGATCGGTAAAGAAATATCCTGTCATAAACCAGGGTGTAAGTGTGTGAAATATTGGGAGGTTTTTTGGGTGGAGTTTTTTACATGCTTACGATGGAAATACCGAGTAAAGTCATGACGATTGAGTTTTTCCTAGCCATTAAGACGTGGTTCGTCAACGAACTTCACAGTTTACACCAATGGATCATCGAAACTCTTTGACATTTCAATGATGACATTAGGCAGCTCCTCCAAAAGAATGCACAAGTAATCCGGCGGTGACTCACTGACACAATAAATGTAGCATTTGTAAGAGATGTCAAGCTGTCAACGACGCCCTACTACGAGGCACCTAATCGGTCGCACGAATAAGCCTATCAACCAATCTGGTTAATTGGTGAGAATGCAAACTAGTGGCCTTATATCTTGTCCTCTTTTGCGATTGGTGCATTAATTATAAAATAAGCCATTGCATAAGTTCATAGAATGCAGAGTCTAGACTTCGGTTTACAGTAAGTAATGCTTACAATTTTCTCGAGGTGCAATATATGTCAGGGTTTCATTAGAATGCTAGACCTAGAAATGTATAAATATGCTTGGCAAACGATGTCTGACAGACAGAGTTTAGACGCTCTTACTATTGTATATCCACGAGAAATTATTCTTTATGCACGGTTTCTTGTTCAGAAGCAAAATTGAAAAGACCACCATGTCCATTCATCAAGCACACACCAAGAACGAAAATATGAATCATAGGGACAATTTGTGGCTCAATGACCATGGTAGCAAGGAGGTGGAATCAGCACTACCAGAAGAGACTCAACGTCAGGGTAGTTTAGAGAATTCTGACGATACCTCCCTCAAGCCACCAGATGGGGGCCTCTGGGCATGGCTATGTGGTGAGTCTTGTGTCACCGTCACTTCATACATGTCAAACTAACACAGCCACTCAAGTCGTGGGATCACATCTGGCAATACTGAACACCTGGTAAGCATCATCAACCACACTGTAGTCACCTTTGCTAACATTAACAGGGGTGTTATAAACTCCTTCGGAGCCTTTCAGAGCCACTACGTCCAGACTCTCAACCGTCCACCATCAGACATCGCCTGGATCGGCTCTCTAGAGATATTCTTCCTCTTCTTCATTGGGGCCTTTACCGGCCGTCTCACCGATGCCGGCTACTTCCGTTATGTAGCAATAACAGGTTCGGCCCTCATTGTTTTGGGCACCATGCTTGCATCCATCTGCACGCAATACTGGCAGTTTATCCTTGCCCAGGGAGTTTGCGTGGGTCTTGGGAATGGGTGTCTGTTCTGCCCTACTATCGCCCTCGTGTCCACATACTTCGAGAAGCGGAGATCACTTGCTATCGGCGTTGCAGCATCGGGGAGTTGTACGGGCGGTATAGTGTTCCCAGCTTTGGTTCGGCAACTCCTACCGCGAATAGGATTTGGCTGGACGATGCGGACCATTGGATTTATGCAGGCTGGTACCATGGTGATTGCTTTGGTAATGCTGAAATCGAGACTACCGCCTCGGCGAACAGGACCCATGATCGACTGGGTGGCTTTCAAAGAACTTGAATATGTGTTTTACGCAGTTGGGTCTTTCATGGTATGCTTTTATCTCGCATAATTTATGTCGCATGCTAATCATGTATAATATGTAGTGCTTCTGGGGTACTTACTTTGCCTTCTTCTTCCTCGCGACCTACGCGCGAGATATTCAAGGGATGTCTTACGCAGCTTCACTGGACCTTTTGATGATTATCAATGGCATTGGTTTTCTCGGCAGGCTTTTCCCAAGTCGTCTTGCAGACAAATATGGAGCAATGAATATGTATATCTGCTGGGTGGCAGTCTGCAGTTTGTTGATTTACGCTTGGGCAGGAGTATCGTCTAAAGCTGGTCTATACGTCTGGACAGTGGTATGTGGCATTGCCCTTGGTGGAATTCCGTCACTGTTTCCTTCGGGACTGGCTTCTTTAACTATGGATCCAAGCAAACAGGGAAGTCGAATAGGGATGGTTTTTACGGTTGTTAGCTTTGGTTTTCTTACAGGCCCTTCTATTGAGGGAGCTCTTATATCTGCACTGGATGGACGGTATATCGCGGGGCAGGTGTTTGCTGGGACTAGTTTGGCTATAAGCTTGGTGTTCATCACTACTGCCAGAGAGATCAAGAGAAGAAGGACGGGCTTGAAGGTCTGGGTCAAGATTTGATGTTCAGGGTACGATGTGAAGCCCGAAATTGAGAGGTTCTGGACTTATCGCGGAGGAGATGGCCTATAGCGCGCAATTTGATAGTTTACAGCACAGCAACCAAGCTATGTAAACTACCTAACTAAAAAGGAAAGTAAATTAAGAAGGTAGCAGGATCGATGTAGATTGAAAAGTGCGATATTTAGAAATAAGAGAAAAGATCGAGATGGTATTAGTTAAACTCCATTCACTCAAATCCGTCTATGTTCTTTGCCCCCCACTATTCGCTGGTAACTCGTGCACGAACTGTGTAGAACCCCCCATTTCCCAAGGCCCCTGTCGAGCAGTATTATCATGCGGTGCTTCGACCGGCGCATAACCAATTTTTGAAGGGTCGAGTGATGGATCTATCGTGGGCGTAGAGCGTCTTTTCCTTCGCCATAACATGAATCCTACACCAGCTAGTAGAAGTCCTCCAACCACTGCGCCAACCGCCACTCCCGTGGTGGCTCCAGTAGATAGTCCTGTTGCTGCCGGCTCGTCTGTAGCTGTACTTGACGCAGCGGTTTCGGTGGTCGTCTCGCTGGCTTCGCTGGAGGTTTTTGTTTTCGTTTTTGGTTGGTGGGTTTTCGTGGATGTATCGGCTGATGTGGTGGATGTCGAGGGGTCACTGATGTTGAAGGTATGGCTCGAGAATAGTGAGGATGTCTCGCCTGTTTTGAACATCCAGAAGCTGAAAGATGTCCCGTTGGCGGGGTCTATTCCTTGGTAGGATACTATCCACTCGTAGTCTTTGGACTTGCTGTTTGCTATCGAATAGTCAACTAGCCGTTCTTCAAAACGCATTTCTCCTAAACTTACACTGCAAGTTGTACCTTTGACCTGTATCTGTTTGCCACATAGTAAGATCCGTGAACTCAGCATCCGCCTGCCAAGTGATCTTAAACCGCTGTCCCAGTTCATAAACAGGGTTGTCGATCTCCGAGTCCGAGGGAGGTGGATTGATGAAATTGCCGGCAGAGACCAGCTGTCCCAGACACAGAAACGCCAGACAGGCAAATAAGCGCCGAATCGCCATGTTTGATTGTTAGCCCCTGGTGAGCAATTTGAGGTGGAACAAGCAGCAAGAGAGCGTAAGCTGGTAGACATGCGGCACTAGGGATCAGCAGCTCTTATGGGAATCTGCTGGTTCGATGGAAGTACATCTGCAAGGATGACCCTCCTTTGGGATTCTCTGATTAAGGAGCACCTAGGAGCCTTACCAGCCATACAGTGGTTTCAGGGTGTCGTCCCACCTTTGGCTCGGCATCGTTAGGGCTGTGCAAGTCCTAGGTATCGTCAAGACTCTATCTCAAGCACGGTCCAAATTACCCAAACTGTTGAGAAACTCATCAAATATTCTAGGTTATGAATCATTCCTGGAGGTTCATAGACGTCCTCAAACTTCTCCCATTCTGTCAATCAAGCCCGAACGAGCAGTAGTTCTGCAGTCTCACACGACCAAAAGGTCGGGAATAAGACATTATGCATAGATCGCAGATCGACCAGTGAAAGGGCTAAAACCGGACGCAATTAAAGACTCGCTTCCTTCGAAAACCTCAGCCTCCAACTTTCGGGACCGAAGGATCAACGGCCCCCGACGGGTGTTTCATCCAGAGAGGGGCCGATGACTTTTGCTACGATTCAGCCTCGCAATGTTCTACATTTACTTCACGGTTAGCGAAGAGGATTTTCTCGCGTGTGGAGGTAATATCATTTCTATCCATGAAAGAAGGGAGTATATAAATCCTGGTCCTGCTTTTTCTATGGGCCTCTGACTACCTTCGTTAGTAACACCGGTAAACTCATCTGGCACAGCCCTACGGAGTAAACAGCGCTCCTGTGCGACAGTGACATCCCTGCCATGATCCTTCGTAGCTCCATGGAACGAAGGGTTTTCTTTTGAGCGGGCCTTTTTCTTCTTTATCTAAATTTATGATCGCCATGGCAACTTATATTATCAACGTTCATGGGCTGTTGTCTTCGTTGTAATTCTTCAATAGGAATTAGTTGACCGTCGAGATACACAGATCTGCAACTAGACTGAGTCGCCAACGCCAACGATAGACGAGTTCTATTTGATCTAGCCTCCTTTGTATTTCTACATTTGGTATCCATTGCGAAATTCAGCAGAACAACTTGGTGGCTCAGTTGCAGAAGGGCTGTGAGACCAAACGATCTCTCAGGGTTAAAGCATTTTTGCTATTAATTCTTGGGCTCATTTGTTACAATGAACTTTGCAACCCCAGATGGAAACGATAAGTTATATCTACTTTTCTTTATGTGATACTTCTACTACCGACCCAGGAGCAGACACACATATCATAGTTCCAGGCTTGAATAATCCCTTCCTACATCGTATGTGTATTTCTATTTAGATTCTGGAGAACGAATCTTTACATATACTATATGATTGCCCGTCAAGCTCTAACCGATATATACGTATTAATTCTAATTCTTAACAATTCCATATATCCCTCTCATGCCCAATATTCATCTTGCCTATACAACATCACTCTCCTTGATCAAAATATCTCGCGTCACCTCACCGACATCTCTCAGCCCAGCAAGGTGCATATTCATCGTCAAGTCACCACACAGCGCCCGAAGAACATGCCTCACTCCATCCTCTCCTCCCAGAGCCAACCCATATGCATACGGGCGTCCGATAAGAACACACTTAGCCCCTAACGCAATCGCCTTCATGATATCCGCGCCACATCTGACACCACTATCGAAGAAGATGTCGAGCTTGTCACCGACGGCATCGACGATTCTTGGAAGCATACCCAGACTGCTTACTCCGCCGTCCTGCTGTCTACCGCCATGATTGCTTACGACTATTCCCTGGACACCAGCCTCGACGCATTTTCTGGCGTCGGGAACACTTTGGATGCCCTTCAGAACGATGGGCCCATCCCAGTGCTTCTTTAGGAATTCAATGTCCTCCCACGAATGTGAATGTCCGGGAAATACGATTTTGGCCCACTCGCGGGCCGCGGTGCCGAGACCGCCTCCTGCTGATCCACCTTGAGCCGCCTGGTATGCTCCACTGGGCGCATCGGTGATATCATATCCGTGCTTGTCCTTGAACTGCTTTTTGAAAACAGGATCTGTCAGACCGATCTCGACGCCAATGTGATCCGGGTGGATGAAAGGGTTGTAGCCATTATCCAGATCACTGGGACGCCATCCGAGAACGTAGGTGTCGAGTGTGACGAATAGTGCGGTGTATCCAGCGGCTTTAGCTCTTTGGAGCATAGATATTGTGATATCATCGTGTTCTCGACTTGGCCAGTAGAGCTGGAACCAACGAGGAGCATCTTTGCCATTGGCTGCTGCTACATCCTCGATACTTGTGCTGGAAGCTGTGCTGAGCGTGTAAGGAATTCCCAGCGACGCAGCAGCTCGAGCAGTAGCTGACTCTCCTTCCGGGTTGAAGATCTTCTGCACACCGATGGGCGCAATTGCCAATGGGAATGGAAGCGTTTGACCAAGGACCTTGGTGGTAGTATCAGAGAATTGTTCATCGCCGTTCTCATCCTTACGACTGGGCACCAGCCGGTTTGGAATTATAGACCAGCGTGAGAAGGAATTGATATTATTCTGATAGGTTGTACCATTACCGCAGTTGCCGTGGATATAGCCCCAAGACGTCGCCGAAAGAGTCTCTTTGGCTAATGGTTCCCAAGCAGAAGGTTGAAAGGTGAATGCAGGTCTAGCAAAGTGAAGACCGGCATCGAAAATTGACTTCTCGTATCCGAGGACATCAGCGCTTGGTGTAGGAGCCATGATTGTTGATTGTTGATTGAGAAGGTTGTTGTCTGTGGAACTGAAGTGCTAAAAATTGCGGCTCTGCCAACTTATAGTTTTTCTTAGTTGGGCTATTCCCGGATATGCCGGTACTTACAGCAGAATTCGCTAATCGGCCAGAAGCGCGATGACGTGTGATATGATCCAATATGTGACGAAGAGCCCGAAAATTCGGCTTTCGGCACACTTTCAATCTTGAAATTATTGAGGCAGCAGTTAGCAGGTAGCGGGATTCTTCCGATCAGCCACTGGTTGTTATTTTGCGTCTTCATTCTCTAGCTTTTCGAAGTATTTGTTCGGTACTCCCTTATGTTCGTTTATTCAGCGATTTCCGCATCTTCTCAGGTGATATAGGAGCTAAGTGACGTAGTTGACCCAATAAAACCATGCACTGACACGAACTTACACCAACACATCGTCTCTATGACCAAAGAATTGCGCGGAGTTTGTTTATGCCTTGAGAAATAGAAATGTTCAACATCGCGCCAGAGTACGTTTATCTAAGACTAATATCGCATCTAAAATATATCAGAGCCAAAGCCAAATAAGCTATCGAAACCCATCATATCTTGATTCAAGAACTGCCCATCCCCCATTGCACAACCAACAAAGCCAAATGGAGGATTTTCCTCAGGGAGTAGCGTAGCTTGCTGTGAAGATGCAGGGTCATTGACCACAAAGCTTTGCATGAACTGATCGATGTCAAAATCGGCCAGTTCTAGATTCGAATTTACCTCAAAGTCAGCAGGCATAACGAAATTGGGATTAGGCAGTGGTTGTTGAAGGTCTAATGTGCCATGGAGTTGATTCACAGGTGCAACGCTGAGAGACTCCCGACCTTCCATGCCAGCATCTTGTGTCCCTTCAGCCGCACAGCTTGTAGGCTCAATTGCAGCAAAATCACCAACATTGACTGCCAAGCGCCGCATGGTGCCGAGCAAAATACCCATCGTTCGTTTTGGGCCGTGGCACCAGTTCTGCTGTATAGATAAGATCTCCAAACAAGTCCGTAGACATGCGTGGGCTTGCCAGCCTGGGCGTTTCTGCGCAGCCATGCGAACATGTATTGTAGCGCTCACATATGTGGCATATGAGATGAAATAAGGCGCTGTCTTGAAGCAAAAATGTTGCTTGTACAGTTGTAAGATCTGATGAATGTCCAACGCGGCTTTTGCACAATTGGAGAAGGCTTCAGGCGCTGCATTCGCCGAGACAGATGCGAGATGTCCCTCTGAGAGAAAGGGTCGGTGTATCAGGATGAACAACGTCATGCACAGTGCCCTGGTACGGTCAGTAGGCTTTCGAAGAAGGTCAAGTATCGACTCACGCTAGTGAAAGAGTATGAGGAAGAATGGTAGAGCTAGAGGAATCATCTAGTTGGACTTTCAGATGCTCAGGCAAGCCATTCCTCCACGATTCGAGTTGGCGGTGGAGTGAACGAGCAGTTTCCCACAACTCTTCAGCACCCTTGGCGGAACTTCCTTCAGAATAGAGCGCACAGATAATTCGATCCATGATGGTACTCAGTTTACAAAGCTGCTCAAAGGTGGACACACTATATGTCGGACAGCCGAGGCGTGTTGGCTGCGCCGAGTACGTATGTGTGCTGAAGTCTTCAAGTTCTTCAAAATCATCAAGGAATGAGATCGAAACAGTGTTGTCTTGTTCACGCAGTCTAGTGGGACGACCTTGATAAATGGACTGGACTTTGTCCAAGGCTGGGAAGAGTTAGTCAAGTCAACCGTGAATTCCCTGGGCCATTTCTGGCTGAGACTTACTAAAGGCTGCCCAAAATACTCGACGCTCTATTTCTGTATCTTCAACAGAAGGCTTCTTCGACGATCTTCGGGATGAAGTATCGATATGAAGCCCAAGGTCAACTATCATGTTAATTGCGATACCCATATAGTGCCATGACAAACTCCTCTCATTACACCACGAGAACAAAGCGTCTGCCACAACTAGGAGCGCCTGTATAGTGGTGATCTCACTCTTAAACATAATCTGAGACCCAGAACTGTGCAGAATTTGTTCAAACCTTGCACGAAATGGACGGCCTATTGAATTAAGGTCCCTGATATCGCTGAGAGTGGATGTGGCTGCGGTGTGTTTTGAGCCAGCAAATAGTATAGCGTTGAGGAGTAGTTCAGAGAAGTAGGGGCCATTGCAGGCCATATCTCGCATGAAAGCTGTTCGATAGACGACGGAGCCTATATAGTGCTGGCGATTCCAGAAGTTGGAAAGAAGTTCCATGCCAGTTTTGGGATCTGTTTCTCCAAAATTCAGTTTTCTTGCTCTTAGGTTGATATTCTCAAGTTGCCCTGCTTATTGATTAGCTTTGCCTGCGATTGACCGAGTGACGCTACTTACGCTGCCGCGTTGTCTCCGCCAAAAGCTGGTTTTTGACAGCTAAGGAATCTGTACTGTCTGTGTGATTGTATGATGCTTGGGATGCACTAGACTGCGCCGCGCCGGCTGAAGGTCCATGGAATGCATGATCTTCAGGCTGCCCGGTTGTCGTTGGTGAATAAGCCAAGGACACTACGTTAGTGTGTATTGACTGAGGTTGACCATGTGTACGACTGACTACAGTTGTAGGAGAGGCTGAGACTGGAGTGCTGTCGCTGGTACTTGGCTTGTTTTGAGGCTGCGAGGATGTACCAGAGAGGTGATCATTTATTCGTCCTAAGCTTTGTGAGTGCAGTTGCTGACGCAGACGAGCATTCTCCTCCTCAAGCTTATGGATACGAGCATTGGAAGGCCTATAGGCGCTATGAGTAACGAGGCCCGTACAGGAAGAAGAACGACCGTTACCTGGCTGGGGTCGTTCTTTTAGAATACGTGCATTGTACCAGCCGAGCCTGGCAATTTTCACACTTGGGCTTCGCGTTATCGCAACCCAACTAGAACGCGTCAGTGACGCCACGTAAGCTATATTCACAAAATCTTGGGTACCTTTCTCCTTCTGCAGAAATCGCAGGCGGTGGATGTCCGCTGAAGCCGGCGCGGAGTAGTTTCCATGTTGAGATAGGGTGGATGACAGCAAGTCGTGATGGGAGAGGATGATTATCCGCCAGGAAATGGGCTATTCGACAGTGTTTTGCGGTGATGACATAAGCAGGCAGTCGTCTGCTTCTTGCCTTGGCGATACAATTTATGACAACTGTATGGTACTAGCTGAGTATCACAGTATTTATTTTTGATGAATCGTTATAAATACGAATATGTTTGAGTCAACGACCACTTCCAAACGCCGACAACCCCATACCTCCTTGACCGCTGTAACCTGTTTCCATTACCAACGGGTCTTGCGACTAGATTTTAGAGGTGTTTGGATGCTTTTTCTGTTACTTTCTAATTCTCTCATCTTCTTCGGTAAGATCTGTACCCCATATCTATCTTTGAGATGTGCCATTATTCCGTCGCAAGACCGCAACCGGGTTGTTGCCGCTCAACGTGGTGGCTCCGGATTTATGGATGGCAAGCACAAATTCATGATAACAGCTGAAGGCAGTGACCATACCTTGAAATGTTTGTAAGTAATCTGGCATAACTCACAAAGACTTCCCCAATCTGCACCGGTGCTTGTTCTGTACAGCACGTGTATGCTTGCAACCCCAGCGAACGCATTCTCGTCAATGTCGGGCCTTTCCAGAAGCTTTGACACATCGTAATCTCGAGGTTCTAGAATGATTTGCCAAGAAGCCAGTCCTCCTCAGAATAAATCACAAACGACCCATCTATACAGCTTGCTGGCCGTATGTCCGGTATCACCTTCAACGACCCGTGCACTTGGATACCCAGCTGCTGTTAGGACTTCTGGTGCGTGCAGCATCACTTGTTGATATGACGGGAGGTTCTCAACGACTTCTCTGCTTCTCCGACTGACACACGAGGGATGCGATAGTGAATGAAGGTCAAGACAATTGAGCATTTAATGAAGAAACTCTGTAGGTAAAGAACTAAATAGACCCAGACGTGACGCATGGCGTTCCGAGCGAAAAGCTGATGGTTTTGCTGGAACGACATCTTGTATCATTCTGGCAAGGTTTGTTTCCATATGGCAAGTGAGCGATGAAAGTTCATGGTCCTGGATGGATGGACGCCACATTTTGATCAGTTTTGTGTTCGGCAAAGGAGTCTTCTGATGTTGCGGAGGCACGTTGTGAAGCTGGCCTTGAGAAGTGTAGTTGACTTTTATCAAATAGTGGCACATTTGGCTTGGTCAGATATGTAAGTAGGAGATAGTCCCTACATCGGGACCATGTGACATCACACAAAGTATCTGTCCGCCTCATATTGCTCTGGTTTATTCAAATGGTTCGACTTGAGCAATTCTCAGTATGCAAATTATCAATACTCGAATAGTGGTCATATACCTAAATACGGAAGTCTCAAGCATATATATATCGAAATGCTGGACCTTTGTCAACAAGCTCGAAAGTCTTGAGAAAAGTACCGCCAGGGCCAATCGCTGCCTAATAACTATCCATCCTGTGTCAGAGATTCCATTGGCTTTATAGTACCATCGCCTTTGATCAATGCCAAGTTTGCCAATCCCATCCTGCATAATTCACATCTCGTCCCAATGCAGCCCCGCGAGTTAAATCCCCAACGTCCGACCCGCAAATCCTCCACGTCCCCGTTTTGCCCCCAAGCTATCGCCCTTTAAGGCTCGATCCCGCCACTTACAACAAGGGTCTCGAAGGCAATTATCCAATAATTTGGCTTGCTTGGGAATCCTCGCAGCTGGAGGAATCCAAAGACCCGCAATCTTCGAGGCTTTCATCGGCACACTCCGTACGGGGAAATCGTAGCACAAAAAAGAGAAAGTTACACCAAAAGGCCTGCCGAGGGTATAAAACGGCCTCGGCTTGTGATTTTGCGCTATTTTTATTCTGGCTTTCGTACCTTCCTGAATTAACCTTTTTTTCCTCTCCAGAAACGTTGTCGCTTTTTGGGCTGCAGGAGAGAATTCTTACTCGCATCTTTTTGAGAGCTCAGCTCTACGCGAGACACCATGGCTGTTACACCCCCGGCCTATTCCCACGATGCTGAGAAGGACTCCAAAACTACGCCTACCAGCTTGACCAATGAGGACCACCTTGGACAGCAAAGTGTTTTTGGAGATGAGACGCATCGAAGGCTCAAGAGCCGCCATATTCAATTGATTGGCATTGGCGGTACGATTGGCACGGTTCTATTTGTATGCTCTCCAACATCTTTTTGAATGCCTGCCCGCATAGATCCTACTGTGGCCTGTGCCTCTGTAAATGGCTTCCAATATCAATGACTGACTAGACAAATCATAGGTTCAAATCGGCAAAGGCCTCATGCAGGGCGGCCCTGGCAGTCTCTTCATCGCATTCTCGTTCTGGTGTCTCATCGTACTCACAATCACAATGTGCATAGCCGAAATGGTTTCCTACACACCGATCTCATCTCCATTCGTCCGGTTCGCAGGTACCTACGTTGACGAGGCTTTGGGTTTCGCCGCAGGATGGAATTTCTTCATCTTTGAAGCTGCCCTTGTGCCTTTCGAAGTGACGGCTTGCCATTTCATTCTCCAGTTCTGGACTGATGCCATTCCTGTCGGTGCAACGATCGCTGTAATCATCGTTCTCTACGCGCTTATCAACTTCATGGCGATTCAGTATTTCGGAGAAACTGAGTTCTGGGCCGCTATTGGAAAAGTCATATTGATCGTCGGACTCATCATCTTTACTTTCATTGTCATGGTTGGTGGTAATCCTCAACGTGATGCGTTCGGGTTTACCTATTGGAAGAGTCCCGGCGCTTTTGCAGAGCTGTACTATGAGGGTGCCCTGGGTAAATTCGTTGGCTTCATGGGCTGTCTTATCCAAGCGGCCTTCTCCATTGCCGGTCCAGACTATGTGGCAATGGCAGCTGGAGAAGCAGAAAATCCTCGCAAGACCCTTCCCCGGGCTTTCAAGACGGTCTTTTACCGCCTGACGTTTTTCTTCGTGCTTGGATCCCTCTGTGTAGGTATTCTTGTGCCTTATGATGACCCCAACATGATCGCGGCTTTCCGAGATGGCAAAGCTGGAGCTGCTGCCTCACCATACGTCATTGCCATGGACCGTCTTGGTATTCGTGTTCTGCCTCACATTGTCAACGCAATGATTCTAGTCTCAGCATTCTCCGCAGGAAACTCTTATGTCTTCTGCGCTACGAGATCGCTGTACGGCCTAGCCCTAGAAGGTAAAGCACCGCGATTTCTGAGGACTTGCACCAGGACAGGTGTCCCTATCTATTGTGTTGTCGTTGTCCTAGCCATCGCCCTTCTCTCCTTTCTTCAACTGTCGAACAGCTCGGCTGTTGTGTTGAGCTGGTTTGTATCGTTGGTAACTGCATCGCAACTGATTAACTTTTCTGTGATTTGCTTCACGTATATCCGTTTCCATCGTGCTATGGAGGCGCAGGGCTTTGACCGTTCTAAGCTTCCTTATCGCGCATGGTTCATGCCCTATGCTGCATATATCGGAATGGTTGCAACGTTCATCATGGTGTTTGTTGGAGGCTACACGGTGTTTTTGCCAGGTCATTGGGACGTTCCCAACTTCCTCTTCTCGTATGTATCTTCCTGCCCAGTTTAACACGTACCTAACCGCTCCAGATACACATCGGTTGCATTATTCCCCATTTTATATGCGGGATGGAAGATCGTGCATAAGACCAAGATCGTCAAGCCCACAGAAATCGATCTTCGGCATAATTTGGCCCCAATCGAGGAGTATGAGCGAAACTACGTGCCTCAACCACCAGCGTAAGTTAACCTTGACCAAGACGATACTTATAATTCTAACTCTTACTCACAGGAACTGGTTTGAGAAAATTCTACACTTTTTGTTTGGCTAAAACAAGATCGTTGGAAACGATGTATGGACAATCCGGGTAAAAATAGACTAAGATACGATACAAAAACGAGGAGGATATACCCTGTTTAAATTAAAGATTTTAGTTCTTTGATACTGTCAACGAATTATCACATTCTTACAATCACTGGACTTCGTCCGTGGCCTAAACTATTGAACTATCTATTTCTTGACATAAGGCGCCATCGTCTCAGCAGATCGCCTCAAAAGCTCAGTGTAGTAACTATCCGACAATAATCCAGATCCATGATCGACAATAAATTGCAGCTGATCTGGCGTAACATCAACTTTCCCTGTCTCAAGCTGCCTCTTTCCAAAGTCACCGACAGGTGTACGATCAATCGACGGCATAAACTCAACAGCCAAACCACCGTCGTAGCCCGCTTCGACGAGAGCTTCCATTATACTGGGCCAATCAAAAGACCCATCTCCAGCTGCAAGACGGTTATTGTCGCTTACGTGGAAATCGACAATACGGGAGTGACACGCTTTGATGGCGGCTAGGAGGTCTTTCTCTTCGAGAGCCAGATGGAAGGGATCAAATGCAATGCCGACTTCGTATCCAACCTCATCAGCAAGAGCGAGAGCTTGATTGGTGCGGTTGAGGAAGTAGGTCTCGAACCTGTTGAGAGGTTCAAGCGCAACTCTGATGCCTTTCTCGTGTGCAAAGGCGGCCACTTCACGAAGACCTTCAACAGCCCACTTCCATTCATTTTCAGGAGTTGATGAAGGGACGATAGTGCCAACGTTGCCTGGTACAACGGTGACGATTTCTCCACCGAGCTCAGCTGACATGTTCACGACCTGCTTCATGTAGTCGATTGTGTCTCGTCGTTGCTGAGGGTCAGCGGCGAGAAGGTTTCGTTTGCCATGTTGGACAGTGACGGTTCCCCAGCATTTGATGTTGTATTTCTGAAGAAGTCGACGGGTTTCTTCGATGGAAAACTGGTCTGGTTCGCCGGCTAGTTCAATGGAAGTGTATCCAAGGCGTACAAGCCTCTCGAGAGTCTTCTCGAGTGGTTCTGGCCGCATCCAAGTGTGTGAAGACAGATGCATTTCGACGGGTAGTGGCGGGGAAGGATGAAAATAATGTATGGTATTAATATTTTGGATTCGTTATTCAGATATTCGCAGTATTGGATTGGTATGGCAATCGTTCGAAGGATCTATTCAACATATATATGTCTTCACAATCACCATCATCTAGCCACCTTCGTAGAGGATATCAGTCAGCGGATGATGAGTTTCCGTTAAAGTGGGGACACTCGTAAGAAAACGGAGCATAACCATCCGTCTGATTAATCTCAAGGTTTGTCAGCGGAACATGGAACGATCACAGCCAATGGCCTCTCATGACCATTGGGGCCTTCATAGCGAGAAGGAAGATGACCATCCGCCCTACCGTTTGAATCCAAATGCATAGCGCCAGCAAGAAGTCTATATATATACTGGCATTATACTCGTCATAAATGAGTCCACATCATCAAACAGAAACGTTCACATTCAGCAATCTCGTCTTGCAATAAAACTGTACACTTGTACCTCCAATACTCTTTACAAACTCGCCTTTAACTGATATTCATCATCATGGCCATTCCTTGGAACGAAGAGTCAGTTTTTGAGTCCTACGATATCATTGAGCCAACGTAAGTATCCCACCCAACTCTACCCGGTCCCAACTAATAATCCTCAAGGTTCAAGACTGTCGCTTCCCACGACATTAAAACAGCTATTCTCGTACCCAAAGGACTCAAACCCGGTGCTCATCCGGTTATCTATCACATTCACGGCGGCTTTCTCGTCATGGGCCACGCCCTGTTCGCGCCCTTTTTTGCGAGGTGGGTTGATAAACTGGCGCTGAAGAACAATGCAATCATCATATCCCCCGATTACCGCCTCTTACCTTCTGCGAATGGTCTTCAGGATATTCTTGAAGATGTGGAAGATGGTTGGCGGTGGACAAAGTCGCAACTACCTGGCGTTTTGGAAAATAAGTTTCCGGGCATTTCAATGGACCTTTCGCATACACTACTTGTTGGTGGTTCTGCTGGGTAAATAATCTCCCCTAACGACTCACTGATGAACTTACTCATCTTAATACCAGTGGCTACTGCGCAACTCAGTTGGCTCTTTCTCATCCGGATGACTTCCAGTCTCTTGGCGTCGTCTACCCTTTGATCGATATCGACGACAGAATCTATACCGAAGGCCCTCGCTCAGACGAACCTACTATCTTACGCATGCCTCTAGAAGAATTTCCCTCCAAGGAGGATATTCTAGCCTGGATCGAAGAGAAGCGCAAAATCCCCGAAACCAGGGCCGGTTTTGAAAGAACCCCTTACGCTGCTGCTGCCGCTCAGCGGGGACTCTTCGCGTCTCATCTGCTCGACAACAAAGGCTTGAATAGCGCCGAATTCAGACCGATAAAGAGAATCGAGGCCGGAGCTAGACTACCCAAGAAGACGTAAGTACACATCGTACTTTGCAAAGATGCCATGTACTGACGAGACACAGGTGGATTATGCACGGTAGCGATGACTCGACTGTGCCAATTCGTGCCTCTTACAAATTTGTGGAACTCATCTCGCAGAAGCTCCCGGAGGTGACTGTGCGCTTTGATGCGGTTCCTGGTGAGGACCATGGATTTGACTTTGATGAGAAGAGGTGGGAATCTTTTGAAGATGAGGCACTGGGTTTCATTGCAGAGCCGTGGCTGGCTTAAACTTGAGTCTTGAGCCTCGGAATTAGAACTCCTAGTTTTATCACTTCACTAGCATTTCCTTAATAGACAGATTGGATTGATGTTTTTATTTTCATTCGAAATAATACAATCGTTGTTCTTGCACTATATACCAAACCCTTTTCCAACTATTTCTCTATAATTATGAGCTTCTTAAAGATACATAGCGTCGTAAAGGAGCCGATCTACACAACTGGGTAACATGGTCTTGATTAAATAATCATCGCCTAGGAATCAGTGTTTTCAAATAAACACCTGTAGTACCTAAGCTGCGATATCTTCTTTAACGTAGGTCACATCTCACAGCCCGTAGCACTAAGGCTGTGCTACCCAAGTTGTCTCGATCTTGTGACGCTGGTTAACAATACATCGATAAGAACATGATCAGGATCTCAAGTGACAGAACTCACGCCCCCGAGCAGAAATTCACTCTTCTAATGTTTCTTTGGACGCTGGTTACAGGCCATAAATATTGAAGTCGGAGATTTTGACATGTCGTCTGAATAGAGCAATGTGTGCATGTCAGCATTGGGGGTAATATCTTCCGGTGGCGCGAACATTATTGGCTCATATCGCTCAGCTCAGTATTGCGGCTGCATCTGTCTATTGCTGACAACTGGTACTTCGCAATTTCGTGATGTCAATGTCTAAATGTGTATGTTGTCGAGGCAGTACAACTGCTTATACACGCCTTATCTGGAAACAATATGCGAAAGCTAGCGCCATGTCCATTGCCTCGAAACCTTTCATCTTTCTAACCGTTAGGGTGATAATATTTATAGTGCTTACCTGTAGGCGTCATTGTTCAGCGGATGCTTCTTTTCCTAGGCTTGCTTATCTTTGGAATCATAGCAGGATTACGAAACGGTCTTATTAAATTACCGTTCGAGAGGCCTACGCGTGACATGAAGAAGAAACGGTTGTGGCAATTGCCCGAAACGGGGTATTTCTTGTATAGTTGGCCATGTAGCGAGAATCTTTGCGAATTGAGATGGGTTCTCAGGTTGAAATGTCTGTGTTGTCCTTGCATCGTACGTCACAAACTCCGTCATACGATAACTTGTTTTGGAGCAAATCTCACTGCGAGCTGTAATAGGAAGAACGCAGTTTACGTTTACAGATAACTGTGATGTTACTCTGCAGATAGGCCGCATTATAGGCAGGTCAAATAGAACCCAACTGGCCTTCTCACTCGAGCGGTAAAAGACAACGAAGAGGGGGATTCCAAATGCTTCTATCCATGGCCACAGTGGATCAATGTGCTGCAGTAAAAGGTGAGATGTCCGACGCACCCTTGGAGGTTATTATCGGAAACTTTCTGTATTCTGAACTCAGAGGCTGATTAAGATGCTCGTCACCAGAGCTTCCTCCGCGTTCACTGGCCAGAGCCGGGGTGGGGGTTGCATCGGGGTGGACCGCTCGGCAGATCTTCTCCCACTACGTAGAGCCTCGATCTGATAAGGCTGTTGTATTGCAGACCCTTTGGTGTTTTTACCTTTGCCTTTGGCTCGTGGTTGCAGTCAACGCGGACGCGGGAGAGGAGAATTATAAGTGCCATTATATTGCAGAGGGATCGTCGCTCGCTCAAGCCAATGGGATGTGCGGGTGATGCCACTGCCGAGTCACGATGGCGCGCGATAGGGGAGTGGATGACCTGGGCGGGAAGATCACCCACGGCGAGTTTACCTCTAACCGTGGTTTCCTCTGCAACGTGCTCCCTCTGGAGTGTTACGCAGAGAAGCCGTTTTCGGGGGCTGGACGCGCTGATCGCACTGATCGCTCTAGCACCAACGCGGAGGTCTCACACGTCATCTGCGGCGTGGCTTGAGGGGAACCGGGCATTGGTTGTTTGGGGGGGAGAACCCCTGTCGATGTTGATACCCGCACTAGAAACTTGGCACGAGCCGACGGTCATTCGCCTTTTTTGTTTCTCTTTTTTTTTTCTCGTTCTGCCGGATGTTAGATGCTACTCTATTTTTTTGCTGCGTCGATAACATTCGCCTTTTTGGAAAATACAGTCGGGACATATATACCCTGGGAGTACCCCAGATCCTTCCGTGCCTTGTGAAAAAGGATTGTCATCCAAGTCTGCTGCAAAATTCATCCTTCTTATCAGTTCGTGCTGTGACGTACCTAAGCGAGCCTGGACGCATCACTCGCGCCTTTTTGTTTCCTCTGTCTCGCTCGGGACTATCGGTTTCTCGTACAACTTCACTATGAGACTCCATTCCCCTCTCCTCGCGGCCCTCTGGCTGAGCCTCTGCCCAAGTGTCCTGGCACAGGACCCTTCAGCGCAGCCTCCAGCACCTGGCGCCCCTGCACCCGACGCCTCGGGCTCTTTATCGCTCAACACCAACCAGCCCTCATGGACGTTTGACTACTCAACGCAGAGTGCCAGCATGGCCAACTGGATTGGTCTTTACTACAGCGCCGGCGGAGGCCCGGTTGACCAGAAGAAGGGCGCTTCTAATTCTATCAAGTGGAAGTGGGCTCCTCACGCCCAGGGCTCCGTGCAGATTGATAGTGGCAGTCTTGAGCCTGGAAACTACACTGCCTTTTTCCTTGCAAATGGCGGTTACACATGGCTTGCCCAGCCTCTTGAGGTCATCAAGGGTCGTGAGTTTGGTGGAGACGTGAGCTTTATTGTTTCTGACGTCAGCCTTCCCAACGGTCGTGTCGACGATAAGTATTCGCATAGCATCAAGGGCTTACTCCGTGGCGGAAGCAGCGACGTGAGCTTTTCAAAAGAAGGCTCCAACGCGGACTGGATCAAGGTTAGCACTGATGGTATCATCTCTGGAACGCCCACATCAAGCTCCGAGGAAGCCGTTGTTACTGTCCGCGCTACTGGCACCGACTCCGCTTCATCCGCCGTCTTCACTATCAACGTCGCCAAGTCCGGCAATGCTCTCCTCGGCCAACTCAAGGTTCTGACTCTCAACATGTGGAACGGCGGTACTCGGGTTTCAAACTACCATGACAAGCAGGTCAAGTTCCTTGCTTCGTGTGGCGCTGATATTGTTGGTATCCAGGAGGACCAGCAGGGCCGACATGTCCCTCGTCTCGCCGATGCCCTCGGTTGGTACCACTGGTCCAGCGGCGGTGACGTCGGTATCCTCAGCAAGTACCCCATCGTCGACGACTACGGTGTCATCAGTGGCCCTAGCCGCTCTGGTGGTGTCAAGATTGCTCTTGATGGCAAGAACCAGCAGATCAACTTCTTCGTCGCTCACTTGGGCTACACTCCCTACGGACCCTACGACACTTGCTTCGACCATTACCCCGTCGATAAGATCCTTCAACGCGAGGCTCAATCAGGCCGTACCCCTCAGATGGAGGCTACTCTATCCGGCATGAAGAGCCAGCTAGACAATGCGGACGATATCCCCGTCCTATTCGTCGGTGACTTCAACGCCCCGTCGCACCTCGACTACGTCGACGGCCTCAAGGACAAGAACTGTGGGTACTCAGGAATCAAGTGGCCTACCTCTGTGCTCCCCGAGGAGGCTGGCCTCATCGACTCGTTCCGCGTTGCTCACCCCGATCCCGTCGCCGAGCAGGGTATCACCTGGTCGCCGATCTACATCTGGAACGGCGGCAGACGACGACCCGAGCCCCTTGACCGAATTGACTTTATCCTGCACAAGGGTAAGGGTCTCAAGGTGACTGACTCGCACACTGTGGTTGTCGGCGAGCCTAAGCCTCAGCCTAACCACGGCGATAATGAGTGGTTCTCGGACCACAGGTCTGTTTTGACGACTTATGAGCTGTAAGGCTGGTTTCAAAATTATGACCCTGTGATTCTCATGAGCCTATATAGATGATTATGACTATTGAATATAAACAAATAACATTTTTATATATACAATGTGGTCCAGCACTTGTGCAATCTGATGTTTTTCGAAATGATTCGGACGGGGGCGGTGTGCCAATATTGATGCTCATCGCCAAGTGAACGCCAAGTCGCCTTGGCGTATGGGGAACAAAGCTTAACCCATCAACAGTTACACACTCCGTAGTGTTTATGCGATAAACTTCCTCAAACACCAACAGTCACAAGGCTCTCATCAGAAGAAAACAACATGAGGCATTGTCTCGAGTTACGACTCGGGCCGGCACTTTGAATTCCCGACGATAGTTCTTTATTTAGCAGACGATTCCATTGGATGCAATACGAAATCACATCACTCGCAGTCAAAACTCATAATGTCATACTCGTGAATTTATTTCGTTACTTTTTATTCTAAGTGACCTAATGAATGGAAATCCACCAAGCACCTTCTCAGATTTGATGTCCTTCATCGACCGGTAATGCATGGAAACTAGAAAAACAGGGCCAAAAGAATGGTCGTAGTATACAAGCACAATAAAATTGTGCTGAGTTGTTTCATCATCTTGTGTTTTACCTTTTAAGATTCTCAAACATATATGAGTCTAAGCGAAGGCGCCAACAACAGACATTCCAAACGCTTGGCAGAGTTAGCGAAAGCACAGACGCGGTGAAATATGATATTGCACTTACCGCCAAGGAAAAGCCAGGCCATGGCCGCGATCTTGTCCTTCTTCTTCATGAGGTGCTGGGCTTCTTCTGAGAGGAAATCTTCGACCATTAGGTTGACCAGCGCAGCGTAGATCAGGAGACCGGAGGAGCTTTGAAGAGTTAGAGGTGATTGAGAGGGTTTTCTGTGTGGGGTACTTACATAGAGTTGAACACTCCAACCAAGATCAGACCAAGTTCGCCCTCAGGATCGTAAGAGTTTCGGCTGGCAATTCCAATGGCCTGGCCAATTGGTGCTGTGCAGCCGAAAGCAAAGACAAGAATCCAGGGTCGGATGCTGCCCTTGGGGTAAGGGACAGCGGCAATACGGGATCCGAGACCGAGACCTTCGAACATCTGATGGAACATGATGGCAGTGAGGAGGACAATGAGACCGTCGGTGGTCATAGCAATTGTCATTCCGACGAAGACAGAGTGGAACAGAATACCACCCTCAAGAAGGGTGATGTGGGTTGCCATCTTCTTGTATACGGCGGGGTCAACTGCCTGGTTCTCCTCGTCAAAGTAGGACTCGGTAACTTCAACGCTGGGCTTTGAGTCGATGGCAGCTTGGGAGGCGTACTGGGTCTTCTGGATCATGTCCATCATCTCAGAGCGCTGTCGGATGTACTGCTCGTAGAAAACAACGAACCACGCAGGCATGGTGGAGTTGCTGTCGTAATCTTGTGAGTAGGCATGAGGTTGGTTCTCCTTCTCATATAGCTCCCGAGCCATGGCCTTCTCGTAGTCAACATCGTCCTCGTAAACAGTGGCGTCAGAGTCAGATCGGTTGTGCTGCTTGAAGTTGGCGGTCTCTGGGAAGGGACGCTGAGGACGAGGAGGAGGCGGGTTGACGGTGATGGTAGTGCCGGTTGGGCCACCGTGTGAGTGTCCTCCGGTCTTGGCGTTGAGGTAGAGCTCGACCATGAAGAGCGCTAACATGGCGGTCATCATGATGACTCCGGGCATGGCTGGGTAGATATCGGTGAAGAGAGGAGGCAAGCAGGGATTAGTGAGACTTCCAAATGCTGTTGGAAGCAACTAAACACATTACTGTCAGCTTCTTATCATCTTTGATGAGCATTGTGGTAAGCTTACGTGAACAAAAGCAGTGGCTACCAAAACTCCTGTACCGAAATGCTTGCAAGCAAAGAAGACCTTGGGAGGCATCTTCAACCATTTTATCTTCTTGGCAGCAACGGGAAATCCAGCGCCTAGGACAAGTCAGCAATTGCAGGGTAGAAGTTTACTTTTATCACGAACCTAAACAAGAAACAGCTAAAACAGCAACTATCGCAGCAATGTTAGCAGCTGAACATTGGATCCTCTAGCATCGGGTGTCGTACAAAGACCGCCAACATGTGTGCCCAAGGGGTACTCTTCGGCAGCGCCTGCGCCCTGCGATCCACACTGGGGCCGCTCCATATCCATGATTGTGATAGTTTCGAAAAGAAATGGGGATCGAGAATGTGTTGTTTCGTAAGGATCGTAAGTGGAGAGATCGTATTAAACAGGATAGGGCGCCAGTCCCTTTCGTGTAGAAGAGAAATAACTGATAATGAAAATGCAGTAAAAGCCAAGGAAAGGAATGAAATCCAAGGAAAGAATCACACCAATTGACACAAGGAAAGGCGTTAAGAAAAGAAGAGATGTCTAGGTTCCAGCCTAGATGCAATCAGAGAGTGTAGAATATCGGATCTCTCTCTTGGCGATGTCCTTGTCTTTATAGTCTTCTTGGCAATACGTTATAATAAACTATTTTAAGTTGTAAGGCGGACTCGTAGTGCAAAACAAGCAGCGTGTCAAGCTTTCGCCGCGGGGTTTCAAATCACTGAGTAAACGTTGCGACTGTCGTGTTTCAAGCCGCGCGATCCCCCATGTTCAAATGCCGTTCTGGACCATGGCGATCTCGCAGGCCTAACCCTCGACCTATATCGGAGAAATAACTCTACTTACCGCCAGGGATCCGATTAGCACGCAGCCCCCGTCTCGGAAGTCCCTCGAAGATCTGCGCCGAAAGAATTTTATGCTTGTTACGGGAAGTGATAGATCTGCTGTGTCAGAATTGCTGCGCTACGACGCTTCGGGGTCTCAGAAGCACAGCACATATACCCACCGTGGATGTTTTGTCATTATGCTCAGTGCGCGGAAGCTGTTGTTTCCGGATGCAAGATACAGAATTTCGACCTCGTTACCGTCTCAGCTTGTGGTGTTTTTGTGATGATCATCTGGGGGAGCGTTTGTAGATTGATAAAAATAAGTGCCGGCAATTGTACATTCTGACAATATTCGCTTCGGTTGCGTATCTGTGGAGAAGTTTTGCTTCGCGTATCCTCTTGGCTGTGCTAAGACTCCATCAAGTCGAATCATCTCCACAAGCAAACTTTCGATCTCTTCTATTTAGCTTTTCTACTTTTACCTACACAAGTACAGATCTAGGTATGCAACAATGGTAAAGGCTTGTTTGCAGGGACTATCTGCAGCTGGATGGCCAGCAAAGAAGGTGTCTGATATTAACTTTCCATAATTGGCTACGATAAGATAAACCAGGCTCAAAAATATTATGATATGATGAGAAAGCCGCAAGGGTATCAAGTAAGTAGTATCCGTAATCTTGGCAAAATCAAGGGGACGATAAAACGGGGTCTATAACTCCACGTCTCCCGCGGTAATCCACGTCGACATTTCCTAAAAGGTTTCTTGGCGTTGTGTCACGAGACCATGTCGGTTTGAACTTTTAGAGGGAGGACTAAAAGGCGACTATTTACGTAGTAAATATAGCAATAATGCTCTTGGCATATCGTAGTCAATTCCAATAAATTCCCTGTCTTTATCTGATGTAACTTTTTATCTGATGTAATTGCGAAACAGAGGCGCTCATATAATAGATCAGATCTGTGACTGTTATTATAGATGCTCTTAGTTTTATGTGGCGCTGGTAACCCTGCAGGGACCTCGATGCTGCTTGTGCCTCGGGTAGACCGTGCATCGGCCAATGTGCTGAGGTCACTGATGCTCTAGTCGAATTGTAGAGTCTGGATGAGCATTTTTGGCCTTTTATGGTGTCTCCTGGTATGTATCATCTTACTCAATGATACTAGAGGGTGATAAATGCGCTACCTGGACGAGACAAGACGATAGATCGAGATGGTATTGTCGACGGGCTCAGAGTTGCGTTCGTCTCATAAATCGGTGGCCAGCTAGAATTTATCGAGACATTGAAGGTTGAGAACAAGGCTAACAAAGTTGACTTCATAACAACTTCGACAAGTGTAGGCTTCACATCTGGGCTCCATTGCTTTACCCCAGTGTTGCCAACCCCCGCCTCTCAGGCTCGCTTCAGGGCATCAGCACGGACAAGTTTCATCACGGATTACCTGGCCGATAATTCTTGGCTCAAACTAGCCATACGGTGGTCGATATCTGGGGGTTCCCGCCACTAATGTATGTTATCGCCGCCAAGCTCGCTACTCTACTTAGACATTGTGAAGCTGAGTAATGATATGTCTGAAGGCAGAAGGACAGTCGCTTTTTTAATACTACTAGCCTCTTTAATATATCAATCGGCAACTCAGGCCTCAGGATTCTTCGCCTCGCGCAAGTCCAAGTCTTGCAGGATCTCAGCAAAGTAGGAGTAGTCTCCCGAGTAAGATGTCGACAGCCAGCATTTTCCTAATCCCACTGCCGACGCTTCGTTGCTTCACCAAACCCCTGTAATCATATAAGTATACTAGAACTTCGATATGGAGTGAGAACAACAGGGTTAGCAGATTCGTGTTACGGTAGGAATTCTTGTGGAGATACTATCTGAATCAAGAAGAGAGTGGATTGCGATTCCCAAAGTAACAAACAGTAGCTCTCGATCTGTTTTGATTTTGAATCAGGTGATTGAATCATTTATCGGAATTCCATCTTTGTGGATAAAGTTGGGAGGTGTCTTTCAGCGTGCTGCGATATCTCTAAAAGTCCAACTCGAGGTTACCTTCGTTCTATAACTGCACAGCATTGGAGTTCCTTGCCAACGAACTTCCCAAGAGGCATTATTTTATGAAATAAAATTTCACATACGGAAGTCGATTCACGGGAGTTTAAGACAGATTTATCGTGATGGCTTCTCCAAGTGTTGCTCGGTTTTTATCACAGCACAGGCTTCATGATAGTTGTTTTGATCTGTTAAAATATTAATTACGGAACCCCGAGATTGTAGAGCGTAGGTGATGGATTTGGTCTTATCTCAACCTCCTCCACAGTTTCCCATTCGAAAAGATTTCCTGTCTCCTCGTAGTACCTGGACTGTTTGTTTCGAATAGCATAGTCTATGCTTCTCACCCAAAAATTAATCATACTAAACACTCAAGTTATCTGGGCTTCTAGTTACCCTAGGTTCGCAAAAGTCACACTAGTCACGTGAAAGATCATCTAGATCTACTCTATATGGAACATTCGCTTTGTCATTGAAACAGAATCTTGGTGTTTCAAAAGTCATGAAACTGCCCCTGCACACACAAACTTCCCTCTGTTTACACGGTGATATTCACGCCCGATCGCTGCTTTCGGCAAGGAGCGTATTGTCTCTCTGATCCACTTGTTTCCTCTCTCTATGTTGACTTTCGTGATAGCACATCTCGTAGACCTGTGCGAATGAACGCCTCACCCTCACCAAAGAAATGATCGGGATACGAGCGAGAAGCAATATAGTTGTATTAGTGCTTTACCACCGATTTTCGCCCTAACGCAGCGGGCACGCCTTCGGATTGTTTTAGCCTGGTAGCGTCTCTTCTGTATGACTTTGATCGGGCGTACTGCAATAGGAAAGCGACAATGCCAGCTGCTATTGGCGTCGCAAACGACGCCTCCGTCTATCGCGAGGCCAAGCTCCTTCTACAGCCTCTTCAATGACTGTGAAGTTATCTCCGGGTACTATGATAGGGCTAAATGTTGATTAGTTTTCCTCTGCTGCGTTAGTGTGAGTGTATATAACCCCCAAGTGCCGAGCAGGCTGGTTACATGCGTTTCATGCGTTTCATGCTCACTGGTATCGCGGACATCTCTAGTGATTGTGCCGACATGAGATATCAAATCCTCGATTCGATATTCATAATCTTCGAATACACCGTTGTCCTTGTATGAATCAGTGCCTAGAACAGCTATTTTGATGGGAGACTAATCGATAGGCTCTGATGTATGTATGTCGAAAACGCCAAACACACAACTCCTCCAAAAATGTATTCTCTTCTTTACTGAAGGGCGTAAGACATATAACTAACGTATCAAACGTGATGCAGACATAACTCGTTGTTGCTATTGTCTTAGAATCACGTTGATCATAAAGGCAACTCATTTTGATAAATCCGAGGTTGATGGACCGATATTACCAGAACTTGAACAGGGTCTATGTCGTTTTCTTCTCTCTCCTTTCCATCTTTTTAATCCATGGGGCAATGGAATGCGGTTTTTGTCTCGATACGCACTTGCAAATACGGCTTTAGCGGAACCGCACCACCGGTCTTGAAGACCAGAATATCGTCGCTGCATAGCGTGGGATGCATCCACTCCGTGCAATGAGAACGGCATATATAAGGAGAACAACCAGGATTCGTTTCATTTTCACGTTGAACACGTGGAACTGTTTTGCGATGAATTGCGACAGCGTAACAATGTTTTCTGACGCGTTTGTCACGAACCCGAATCTGCTCCGCTCAGATAGTCTCCCACAATTCGTTGTCTCGACTTCGAATATCGTAAGGGCCACTATTCGACGAGCCGAGTACCGAATAGACCGACTGAGTCAGTGGTCAAATGTCTAGAGGCGGCATCTGTCTCGTCTCCTGACAGAGATCCTGTTCCGTACCCACTTCTGACTTGTCGATCGTTGAGCTCATTCGGCACGCATCTTCACCTTCCCTGAAACAATCGATCAACTCATCCCGGCGTCGTTTTGAACCGAAAGCAAGATGTTTCCGACGTTGACAGTCTCTCTTCTGTAGCATGATTCAACTCGCTACTCCAGAGCTACAATGTGGCAGCCGGCCCTGGTAGAGAACCTGAGACGCCGCGCTTTGAAACAACAAGGTCAGTGCCTACACGATCCAACAAGTGGAGAAGCCGTTGAAGAACCGGGCTATCTATTAGATGAGCCGAGAGTATATCCGGTGAATCATCATGGATATCAGACAGAATGAAGATGCAAGTAGTTGCCTCACTGCGTAGGTATGATAGTTAGTGGAAACTCCAAAGGTTCCTTGCATCCTTGTTTCAGTAGTCAGCGGCTCTCTACGATACCACCTCAGTCCTCAGAATTGTGGGCGTGACAAGGATCCACAAATGCGACTTCCTTCAATGACCCCAGCCGTGCTCAGCTCAACTCCTACCCCATTCCTAATGGCAATCACGAGGTGACTGGGGAGTGTCGCGATATCCTGACACTCAACCCTAGACTGAGCATGGAGACAACAAATGAATTTATCGGTCCTATCTCGTCAAAGGCTGCGGCATGCCTCAGCTCATTCGATTATTGCATCACCATGACGGCTAGCATTGACGCGTAAATGCAATTCTCTATAGGCTCCTATGGCCGTCTGTGGATCACAGGTTGAGGTGGAACCCCATGTCTGTGATCTAGTAATGGGGTTGCTTGAGTGTGTTGGAAGCCTGCATTAACGAGTTTATGTGCTCGGTTCGATAAGCATCATGGACTAATGGAACCCATACTTGCCGCATTGTTAGGAAGATTTGAGAGTTCACAATTGTCGTTGCCAGGTCGTAATGAGCTGTTGGCTAGCGAACAATTCGAAAAGGCATTATTGTCCATCAGCAATGAGGTCGCCCTTCTTAACGAGACCTCTAATGCTATGCACAAATCTAGCCGAAACATTCAGGATGAGAAAGGCATGGGAGATCTCACGATCATGGATACTGACGGCAATGATATCGAAAACTCCCCCTATGACCCCTGGACAAACAGCTTCATCCACATAGCTATCCTTCCCCCACTATATCAAAACGATTCGCTCAATTGACAAGTTTCGATGGGTTGTTTTATCGAATTGCCCTTGGAACATGAACCCATCAAGGAAAGTCTCCCCTTTCACCTCATATCGAGACGGACCATCTACGTTAGGGGAAAGCAGAACAGGGGTACTGCAGCCCCCGATGAGCCAAATCTCATCCCCAATCGCAGCTCCCTCCCGGCCAAGACCCATGTAGCCCTTGTCAGTGATGAAAGGATCCCAGGCTGCCAGACGTTTCATTCTGATAAACGTCTTTTGTCCGGGTCCCCTGCCATTGCTATTGGGCTTGAACCCGTACGCTTCCAGCCGCTTACACAAGGATGAGCCACTGCACCAGTTGTAGAAAATCGTCGGAATATCATCTGGTGAGGGGACAGGCTCCAAGTAAATCCCAAGGAGACTCAGGGTTCGGATGAATGCTTCAGCCCGACTTAGGTCATCTGGATACGGCGCAGGTTCACCCACTGGGGTCATCCAGAAATCCAGAAACTGCTGATACAGGTCTGAGTCGGCATTCGAGAAGTCGAAGGCTTTATCGCGAGGACAAAAATCACCGATTGAACGGATCCTATCCACCAAGACGCCCGAGACTATCAGCAGTTTTCCCTCGAAGGAAGGGTTGAAAGGAACTGCGTCAGAGGCATTGAAGAACTCCCGCTGGTGACTAATATTGCTGAGACCCAAGCAACGTCGCAGTTTCTGTGAATGCCAATTTGGTACCCAGGACGGGCCTGTGAAGGGACGAAAAACTGGGTTTTCGGCTGTTCCAGAACAGATGGTATCGCGTTGCTGAGGGGCACAGAGACCAAGAAACTCCAAGTTACCATGTATATCTGCATGTAACATAGCTGAGAGCTTGTAGACCTCTTCGGGCTCGAGATCATATCGAACCGAAGTTGCAACAGCCTCCTGGCGGTTGCAAATGCCCAATAACGAATAGACCTGGTCGTGAGCGAAAGTTGCTCGGGTGAAACGGAGGTGCTCCATCAGCCACAAAAGACCAAATTGGTCCTGATCTGTTTCCAGTGCTTGCCTAAGCTCTCTCAATACCCTGATAGACCTTACTTCGCCTGTGTTGCCAGGCTTCAGTTTCTTCATCGGTTGTGGCCTTGCAAGTAATGCACTGACAGCCACATCGATGCCCGTGAATAAGTCATTCATGGAAATGAAGTCCGAGCCGCAAAGGAAGATAGCGTCTTTCGGTAGAATAGATTCTTGAATTGTCCATCGTCGATGGAACCACCCACAATCAAGAAGGCGTCGAATCGTATCCCAGCCCATAGGATCGAACAAGACCTCTTCACCCGGGCTGTGTTCAACGATCCGTCGCAGGTACTGGAATGCATAGCGTAGATAGCTATCATATTCATGAATCCATACGACGACGAAACTCGCTTTCGAATAAATATCACGCATAAGCGGAATCTGTAATGCTTTTTCATGATTATCCGCCTGGTCAATACAGACCATATCAATCCACATTGGCAGTCTCTCGCTACCTTCCCAAATCTGTGGCAGGGACTCAGTCGTATGACAAAGCATGTTGATGAGAAATGATTCCAGGTTATGAGAAATCGGCAGGTTCTTGATCCCACAGCCCGACTCAAGAGAAATGGCCCGATCTGCTTTCTTATCCCCCCAAACATGCGAAACACAAATAAATGTAGGCGTGCTGCCTATACTAAATCGGCGTATTCGACCGTTAAGACCACCTGAAGCAGTTGCTGGAAGGAGATCAAGCAACCGTATCTCATGCGCAGGTTCGCGGAGACAATAATAGTGGTTCGAGTCCATTTCGAATACTAGATTGGAGATGCCAGTTGCTAAGTTGAGATGACGAGGCTGCCACTTTCCCCTCGTTGTTGGTTCTCAGTGTTTCATCCGGAGTTACTCGGTCCGGCGCTTGCTGATCCAATTGAAGGCGCAGTTGAATCTTTCCCCTGGTCGTAATGTGCGTCTTACTGCCATTCATTCCTTGGCCGCTTGTGCCGGATCCTGGTCAAAGTTATCTCTCTAGGTGGCCTGTCATCTCCACACTCTATCCTCTGACCGAGCGGCTGTCAAACGTTGCACGGAGAGCCGAAAGGGCTCCGAGGACGTTATTATAATACCTCAACCGTCATATTGATCTATCTCATCGAGGTATTGATAAGGTTATCCAATCAGTACATCCATAGCCATGGGGAAATTGAGCATGCGTCGCTCAGTCACTGCCTGAACATAGTGTACTGGTCTAACGCAGTCAAGGTTGGCGAATGTATGTAAATTTATAGGATGAGCCAGAGGATAAGACTTTGCAGCATAACAGCAGCAGATCAGAGCTATTTTTAATCCAAATACATTTCAAAGATATTCTCATTGTATCTGAATGTCTAAGTCTTTACATGAAACTCGTGGCTTGGCGGAGGATCAGACAATGCCCAGCAGATTCCATCCTCAATGACCTTATCCCATCGAGCTGACGCCGACAATTTCTCTTCGTAGGACCGGAAGCCATGCGGTAGGCCGATAAACATATTAACATCTGTGGGAACACTTCATCTCGTTAACCACTCTGCTACACACAAATTTGGCGGTACTAACCCAGCTTCTGCTAACATCTTTGCATAAAGAAGTGCTTCGTCCCTGAGAGGATCGAGTCCAACTATACCCAATACCGTGGGTGGCATACCCTCAACTTGTTCCGGTGTCGCATTGCCTGGGTTGAGCTTTGTGTCGTTGATGTCTGGATTGTCGATCTTGAGAAGACTAGTGAACCAGCGGAGTTCTGCAAGAGAAAACATCGGTGCTAACTCGTTTTGTTTGTAAGATGATATCGACTGATCCTTCATTTTTTTCAACTGCGGCTCGTAGCAATCTACATGTGCTAGACATGGTATCATGAGGACTTGACCAGCAATGGGTGGCCGGCGACTAGTCGCTCGATGGAGATGTCGTTGGAGAGTTAAAGATGCAGCAACCCAAGCACCCGCTGATATTCCACCCAGAATAACCTTGGAAGGATCGCAGGATAGCTTATCCATGTTGTCATGCGCCCACTCAAAGGCATCTTCAGCATCGTTCCATTGCGTGGGGTGTGCAAACTCCGGAGTATGCCGGTAATCGACATTGAGGACTGCCACATTCGATCCAATAGCTATCCGAGCACATATCGCGTCTTCGGCGTCGAGTGTGCCAAACATGAAGCCACCGCCCTGGAGATGAATGTACAGTGGGAGCAGCTCATCGTCTGGAACTTCAATTGGTCGGTAGATGCGCGTCGGTATACTATTCCCATCGCGAGAAGGAATCGAGTAGTCTTTCTTCAACACCTTATTTGCAAGCTTCGTCATTGACTCTCTCGCGATGGCTTCTCGTTCTTCATTGGCTAACCTCACTATCTCTGAGAGCGGCAATCCAGGATTGGCTGCTGCCGGTAGCGTTTGTTCCAGGGCGAGCCATTCTTCGTCAGTCCCGCCGTAGTAAGAGAAGTCACACATCTTATGAGGGCAGGTGGTTGATTAAATGCATGGCTAACGCCATAGATTCTTAATACTGTGGTAAGGCATACTCGGCTTCTTAGCCGAGGGTATTCGTAAGATTATACCGAGCGCCGATTAAGTGGGGAAGCGTTGAGCTAGTTTGCCCTGGGGATTTTTGTTACAATCATTGTCAAGTATTGCTTTCCGCCAGCCCGAGTAAACGCCTTGTAGCGTTAAGTAATATGACATCCTGCAGCTCCTTGTTAAGAATTAAATCAATTTCTGTTAATCTGCAGGGGATGTTTCTGGTTAGAAGGATAGACGGTGGGATTTCGAACGACCGACTTCTCAATAAGACCACCATTATAGCATAATGTAAATTCAGACTGGCTTGGGAAAGACAAGTAGCTCTTCCGTATAACTCGCATAGGATCTATCGTCCCTGGGCACTGTTTCCATCCTTCGCTGATGTAAAGAAGTTGCCTGGGTCATCATTCTGAGATTCGAGGGGTCTAATTAGGGCATGTTACCTGTCACAGGCATTATTAGGCATACACCGAGGCGAATAGATGAGATAGAAATTCATCTTCCCAAAGCTTTTCATCATGTGCCACTGGGGCAATTGCGTATATCGTCTCATTCGATTAGGTCCTTGATAGCCTGATGCCCATATATCATAAGAAGGGCCGTAGCCATGACCACTTGGACTGTCGACTCTTCCTCCAGCCAACTAAGAATACCCTGGTGAACTAGTTCTTGCCTTTGAGGTGTACTAAGTTGATACAGCTCGATCCTTCCCATAAACACTTCATGATAAAGCGGCCTTGAAAATCCGGTATGGAAGTATGCATGGCATTGTTTAGAAAACATGAACCACGTATCGCCGTGACCAGTTAAGATAAAAGTGGCCAGCTCATATTGTCGGTAGTTTTTTAAATTTCCGTTGGGGTAAGCATAAACGTCCAAGTCAAAGAGAGTATCTGAGCCAGCATTCGTTCTATCTGAAGAGATCGTAACACGCGGCGGCAGGTGCCGCAGGATTGGGAGAGGTTGGCGGCCGCAATGAGTTTGATCCTCGCCAATAGGGTCAAAACTCGCAAGACTTTGTTCATTTGTTTTCCGGGAATTCTGCCAATCGGTTTGAGGATGATCCGTATTTCGAAGCTTGATCGGCAGCCCATCCACCCATATTGGCGTGCCTGTACCAGTTCCAGGCCTCCGTATTGCTTTCGCGGTGACTGTAACCGTGTGGTGTTTTCTCGTATGACTCTTCAATGCTCTTGTCGAAACAAAGGAGGGGAACTGGCACCCAGGAAAGGTACACTGGAACCATCTGATATGGCACTTTTCATGCTCTTTGAGGAGTTCTTCTGTCTCGAATCCGATCGTTGCTTTTGAGCATGAAGTCAGTTGGCATGTTTAAACAGTGGCCCCAAAGTGGATTTTGAACAGCTCAAACTCGTCGGTAGATAGTTCAGGGTAATAATTTTGGTCAAGGAGCGATTTGACAACCTCCTGATATGATGCCAACATCTTGCTGATTCCGTCAGAGGTGACAAGCGGGTTAGGGTGTTGCTGCGTTTCTTGATCTATCAAGCACTTCTGTAGGACTCGTGATTCAAGACTGTCCAAAGACCTCGCCTGCAAAGCTTGATTGACAAGATTCAGGAGCACTGGATACTTCTCTAAGAACTGCAAGCGCTTATCCAACATCTTGTCAAGATGCCGTGGGTTTGGAATTGTTGTTGCAGGCGATATATTTAGGCTTGCAGCTAGTTTGCAAGTGATATCAAGCAGGGGCACCGAATCACCTTCAGCTCTCGGGTATTCCGAAGCTGCCCAAGAAAGTAAATACTCTGTCCAGAACTCAGTGGCATAGACATGGAGTCCATGCAACCCTTTGGCAACACGAAGAGCTCTATCCTGTTCTGCGTACGTGTGACAGAAGACATTGAGCCCTGAAAGAAGGCATGTTACAGTAGCTGCTCCGTGCTGTTGCAAGGCTTCATTTTCTTTGATATTTACGCCTTTAGAAGTTGACTGTAGGAATCTGGTCCAAGTTAGCAAGGTGCTCATGAGTCATCTGGGAAACTTACTCCTTAACGGAATTGTGGATAAAGGCAAACGTCGCGTCTTTCCTCTCTTCGATAAGTGTACCACAAATCTCGAGCAAGAATTGTGGTGCCAATCGAGATACACTTGGATCACCAGCACTTAAGGCGATGGCAGAAAGTAATTCGAGCTTACGAAGTGGTCGCTTCGCGAATGCAATCCAACCAAAAACGCATTTGATGCGATCTAAAGACCGAGCGTCAAGCTGGATCAGGATTTGTGTTAAGATTCGTTGGTAGCTTGGAACAGTGAGCAGTTCTTTCCTATGCAAAGGCAAGTTGATGCGAACTTACAAGTCACCAAGCTTCTGTGGTAGCTGTTTTACCGAATGCTTGATTTCGTCACCGCTGAAAAAGATGTTGCTTGCAAGATAATCCATAACAAGTCAAGCGTAGAGAAACATTCCTGGCAGGTCAGTACAGCTCAGTTCGCACGCGGTAAATCACCTACCTTCGGCCTTTATTACGATCACATCCTCGATCTCCTTCATGTCAGAATGCTCCAGATCGAGTTGGCGGAGCTTCTTGTCCATCAATCTCAGTCTTCGGTCCACATATTGACGAATTGCCTCACTTAGCAATTTCTTCTCTTCGTTTAGAGAGATCACCTGGCTTCTCTTCAGCCTCTCTAATGCATTTGATGGGGCGCGGCTAGAGATTAAGACTTTACACACGGTGCTTCCAGGAACAACTGGTTTGGAAGTAAGCTGGTTAACCAGACGTACTAGACGCATGTGCTTGTCGGGGTCGCACTCGTCCAATCCATCGATAACAATCCAAAGATACTCCGCTTTATTCGGATCGCTCGATAAACTGGCGAGAAGATTTTGCAAGAGCTGCTCTAGAGAAGCAGTTGTCGGCTGCTTCTTCTCTAAGATGCATGTCTTGTAGACGTGAGCCACTAAGTCTCCATCTTTCTGAATGATCTGTAGCAGCAAGCTTTTCAGAACCTGCTCATACATGGTGGATGAAACATAACGATATGTGCAAAAGTGATAGATAACGAACTTGGTCCCTCTCATGAAGTTAACGAGTTGCGTAGTCAAGACACTCTTGCCAGTTCCAGCTGGGCCCTTCAACCAAAGCGCCGGCGTATCTGGCTGGCTGTTCGCCCAAGAGCTGACCTTTTTGTTTTTCAGAAGCCATCCACATGTATCCTGATAGTCAGCTACTTGAGAAGTTGTTGAATCCATGATAGCAATCTGGTCTCCTTCGTTGACCTGAAGCCAAGACACGATAGATTCGTACTGCTTTGCGTTTTGCTCGATATCCTCTTGACTGACTCGATTCTCACTCTCTTCCCGCCACTTACGGATATCATTCCTCATTGCCTTTGACTGAGAGATATCCCGGGCATTCGCTTCGAGATCAATCAGGGCTCCATGTTGTTTCAGGTCTGCGAGAATGTTCCCAAACCTGGCTTGAAATCGCCCCCAGGATGTGGTAAACATCAGTTTCCAGCCTATGCACCATATTAGATAGTATGAACGCATAAATAGCACGGAGAACCTACTACTTCTCCGAACGAATTTGTAAGCGTGTTTGTGAAACTTAAGAATATCTGCATAGAAAACTGCCAGGGTCTGCTGGAAGTCTGGCTCGTTGATGAATGTGTCGCTCAGGATCTCGAACCGCCTCAACGACTCAGCAATGCTCGCATACCCTCTAATGATTTGTTCAAAAGCTTCCACGAACTCCGATGCGACCCTTAGGATCAAGGTAATCGGTGCCCAGATCCATGGTAGATATGGAGTGCCGTTGCACAGGATATCCACGACTTTAGAGTAGTGTTCAAGGCCTCGAAATAGAGGCATGAGACGACGCATGTTTCTCAACGATTGTCTAGCGGCGAGTTGGTTCTCGATACTGCGAGCAGCCTTTTTGACATCTTCCAGAGTGGTATTGGCGAAGTCTCTCTTGTCTGTCAAGTTGTGGTATGACCCAGCTCATCGTATGCAGTTTTGATGGTACTTCGCGCGATTGCCGACACTGCGGGTTTGAGTGGCATGCTGAGTAAGACTGTTGTGAGTCCAACGCTCATAAATTTTTGGAGCGGTGTAATTAAAAGCGAAGATAACTTCGGTGCTTGCCGCCCATTCTGTAGAGGCCCCGGAGCCTCGTTGTGCATGAGGTGCCTCGCTGAACATAGCCACCGCCAATTGCACAATTACAGTGCTGAGTTGCAGATCAGATGCAATAACGCAGCCAACATCTGTCTACACCAATCAAATCATCAATTAGGCACTGAATTAAAACGGCACAATTGCACCATATGCAGCAAAGAGGAGTTGGATGCCTTGTTGCGAACTGTCAGCATACTCGAGAGTGCCTAACAAAACATGGTCCCAGGTTCGGCGCAGAGCCTTTCGCCTTGCGCAATGCGTGAACAAATGGATATGAGGCTCCCTTCTTCGCCCATAATCTCTTAACTTCACGGGACTGCTAGAGGATGGATATAACTCAAGTCTTCAATCGAGTATCGAAGAGGCGGAGAGTGATTGAAGATGACGAGGATCAACTTGAAAGGACCGTCCACCGACAGGCAACTTCCTTGGGCGGACCAGATCTAATACCTTCAGTGACATCACTCATAGAAACATCAGATTACAGGTACTATAGACCCTCTACGGCAACAGTCACCCGGGGATATCCTGCATTAACCTGGCAACTCGACTAATCATCAGGCCAGTAGCTACAACGGCCTCACAGGTCAGAGTCCAGCTTCAGATGAGATTGCGCCTTCTAATCTCCATTCAGCGGGTATCGTCTCGCAGTGGCGCTCGTCGATTGCCTCCACGATCCATTCGACAAGCACTTGGTTCTCAAACTACCAAACATTGCCAGCTCCTCACGAGCCATCACAATCTCCTTCCCCAGTAGCTGCCTCGGTCTACGGGTAGTTCTCCACTTCAGATACACGACAGAGCCAGTTAACCTATACCTTTCAGCATTTGCCAGACTCCTTCACAAAGGACTCTCTACCAGAATGCCGACCGTGCAATAGTCCGTCGCCTCAGAATGCACAGCTCTACTCCAAAGCCCCGTCAGCACAGTTGGTATTGGACCAGAGGACAGACGAAATCGTATGCTTTGGCATGGTGAGCAGTATAGATCATCTTACTCTTCCTTCATTCAATAACTCGCTAGGTCCCGTCTATATCTGCTAGATGCGATCAGACAGGCTATAAGCAACAATTACCCTCGTCCTTCGCAGTTGAACTAGAGTCTTCTACCAGCTTTTCTGCCAAGGATTTGCCCCAAGTCAAAGGGCATATATTGTCAGAAAATGGGCAAATGATACAAGTACTACTCGAAGACGCATCGCTCGAGCTCTTCGTCGCGTGTGTGGTGGAGGATACACAGACTACCGAGGCGTCAAAAAGGCCATTTGGTCCATCGCCAGTCCCTTGTGCTTTACAGATCACTGTATATGGCCCGCTAGAGATTTTCGAAGAAATCGGCACTTGGTTCGAGGACTACCAAGTATTTCTTCAAGATCCCCAGCAATGTCCCCGAGACGTGAGATACTGCAACCCTCACCGATTGTCTTCAGACGATGCATCATCTTCGACTTATCTATCAGATATCGTTTCACAGGGACCAACTTCCCTCCACCTAGAGATTGTTACTCAGCAGCCTGACTTATTGGACGAGCTAAGTAGCCATGACAATTTGGAAGAGACGCCGCAACCCTCGGCCATCAAGCGGGAGCTTAGAAGGCAATCAAACCTTCCTATACCTTTCGCGTTCAGCAAGCTAACTTTATAGTAGACATCAAAAGCAGGCACTCACTTTTATGCTTCGTCGCGAGCGGGGATGGGCGTTCTTTGACCAAGAGCCAGATGTTTGGGAAATCGTGGATACAGACCAAGGACCATTGTGAGAGTCCCCAGCCTCATATTTGTCGCCCTTGCAAGATATATTGCTAAAAAGATTCACAGTTTTTTGAACCGGATCTCAAATGCTTCCCAGACTGAGGAGCCCTCGCAGTGTTTTGGGGGAATTGTCGCAGATCCTATGGGACTTGGCAAAACTTTGACCATGATAGCATTGGCTGCGACGGATTTGGAAGGGGCTTACCATCATATGCAAACAGGTCAAGAGGACCATCTAGATGTTCCGACTACTCTCATTATCGTCCCTCCTCCTTGTGAGTTGTTGTCTGCCTCCTCATATTTATACATCTGATCTAAAACTCGCCAGTGATAGGGACTTGGGAAGAGCAACTCTTGGAGTCAGTCTGCCTCACCACTTGCAGTTGCATGAAAAGCTAATACTTGCACAGACATGTCGTCGAAGGTCGACTTATCAGTCGTCGACATCACAGAGAAACTCGATTGGCCTCTATCGAGGAGATTGGGGCGACCAACATTGTCCTGACAACATATCACACTATCTCTGCGGAGTGGAGCCCATCAGGCAAAGGAAAGGGTTCGATTCTATACTCTGTGCGGTGGAGAAGGATCATCCTCGATGAGGGTAGGTTTCTTGGTGTCCACAGTGATTGCGTTAAGCTGACTCGAGTAGCTCACCTCATCCGCAATGGTAACTCGAGAATGTCTCAAGCAGTTTGTGCACTCGAGTCTAAGGCTCGCTAGGCTGTTACTGGTACACCGATCCAGAACCGGCTTGGTGATCTTGCAACCCTCTTCAAGTTCATCAGGGCCTATCCATATACAGATCAAAGGTGCTTCGATACTGATATTTCCCGCCTCTGGAAATCAGGAGAATATCAGGAGGCTATTAAAAGACTCAAGCGTCTGTCTAAGTGTCTTTTACTCAGACGAGATAAGGGAACAGTCAGGCTCCCTCCACGTCGGGATCTACAATGCCCCGTCGATTTTCGCCCCGAGGAAAGAGCTTTGTACAACAAATTACGTCAACAGGCAATTATCAGTATAGATGAAGTCTTAAAGAGAGACTCGGATTCGTCAAATTCTGGAGCTTATGTCAACGTTCTACAGCAAATTGAGTCATTGCGACTCGTCTGCAACTTGGGGCTGCATTACAGCTCAAGACATACCAAAACATCGCATACTCTGCGGGTTGACGACTGGCTGAGCCTTGCCCAAAGTACTTTTAACATGCAGCGCGATATGGGGCCAATTGTCTGTCTGCAATGCTCATCAACGCTGAACATCACAGAGCCGCTCCTCGATGATCCGACAACCACAGTCCAGAATCCTTTCTTCTTCAGCTGTCTCAGATTCATATGTACTGACTGTGCGCAAAAATGCAAGAAAGTTGTTATATGCGGGCACAAACCCTGTTGCGCTGTAGCTCACGTCTCAGCTAGTGGCCATGAGGTCGAGTCAAGTTTGCCGGGCGTGCAGGCACAGACGGACAAAGGCCTACCATCCAGAGTAGAGGCTCTTATCACGGATATCAAAGCTCTTCCTCCGAGCGAAAAATGGTACATAATCGCACTATCCTACCGTCCCACCAATTGGCAATCACTAAACTCATGTCGTATCGTGTTCTCAACTTGGAGGCTGACGCTTGATGTTGTGGAAGCTGGTCTGAGTCGGTCGTGCATCTCAAGCTTTCGCTTCGATGGTAAAGTGCCGCAAAAGGATCGCCAGGGTATCGTGGATAGATTCAGGCATGATCGTTCCATTCGTGTAATGCTTTTGACATTATCTTGTGGTGCGGCCGGGTAAGTGACTTGTCATAACCTCCATATCTCGACGAGCATTCCCGAAGACTCATCTTCTTTTAGCCTCACATTGACAGCAGCAACAAGGGCCTATCTCATGGAACCGCATTGGTAAGGCCACCGATATCATAGATAAGAAAGCGGCTGATAGTTTAGGAATCCGACCCTAGAGGAACAGGCACTTGCACGCATTCATCGTATTGGGCAGTTGCGTGAGGTAACGACCGTACGATTCTTTGTTCGTGATTCATTTGAGCAGGTAAGTATATTTCGTTACATGGCAAGATCTCCAAGTCGCTGAATTCGGGGTAGCAAGTTATCAAGGTCCAAGAGTCGAAGCGTTATCTAGCTGGCTTATTGCTCTCACCTCACGACAATGGTCAAGCAAGTGAGAATCTCACTAGATTGCAGGTTCGTTGTCGCCACTATAAATGTCACTCTTGCTAAAATCTTTAGGAACTACTGTCTCTGATTTGAGGTATCGGGAAGCCTGACATCCTTGTGGCTGGAAAAATGCGTAAGTGAAAGAGATGCCTGCATCGCAAGTTTGATGGGCAGCAATTATAGCAAATGCCAAATAGGAACCTTTCTTATTTCCACTCTTTTCTACTCCAAAAAGTCTTCTACTCATCCTGCTTTATGAGGTACGGCCAAGCGTGCAGAACTCCAGGTATTGTCCCGTATGCCAGCATCCACAGTACTTCGGGCATTGGAAAGAGACACATAGACCTTGTTCATACTATCATGTCGTTTAATCTTGCATCTCGTACTTTGGGGAAGTGTCTCCCATTCCAGAACAGCATTTACAATAAGATAGTGTACACACGAAGATCTGGTACCTACTGGACAAACTGTTGAAGAGTATTTTGCCCATACCCTACGATTTGCCCCGGAGCAGAGCCACGAAAATAAAACCTTCCACGGTATTCCATTAGATCTTCGTTGTTAAGTAGAATCGCTTCGTTTGTCACTGGCAAGGTTGTCAATGCAGACCTCACTGCGTTCAGGAGTTCGGCTCTCAGTTCGTGTTTGCTCGTAGTGCTTCATGTACTGGAGAGGCAAACGCTTTTGGCAAAGCATCGAGCTATTTGCCGTGAGCATGTTGACATGGCCTACCAACTTTATTTGTCGCAAGACTATAATAGCTTTATTGAAAGCTTGTGGCGTTTCATACTAGGTTAGTAGCCTTCATTTAAATGAGTGTATCTACCTATACAGAAAGAGCACGGCTGAAACACAGCAGGAGGCACCCAAAGATACACGCTTAGGAGACTTGCCTGTTGCCGGTGACTCACGCCCGAAGCCTCTTCTAGCCATTACAACAAACTGCGTATATGGACGATCACTCACTGCATAACTAAAGCCACTACATCAACATCAACATCAACATCAACATTTCCCTATCCTCATCCGTTTACTCAGTACCAGGAAATGGCAGCACCAGTCTTCGCGTTAGAGGCAACGTCCCTCAACACCGTCCGGTCCCTTCCTTCGGACATCTACCTCGTTCACGCGACAAACTGCATCGCCGAGTGGGGCTCTGGCATCGCAGCTGAGCTCGCGACCGTTTTTCCGGAGGCGTGTAAAGAGTACAAGAAGTTCTGCCAATCAGCCAAAACCGACGCGTCTTCACGGTGGCCACCGCGAACTTTGGCTGGGCGAAGTTACATCATTCCACCACAAGCTTCAGACATCGCACGTGGAGCCCCGAATATACACATTGTCTGTCTGTTCACCAGCTATGGATACGGACGAGCGAATCCGCGATCAGGAAAGCCGGGAAAGGACAACGCGAGAAAGATCCTGGCGCAGACCCGTGCGGCGTTGAAGGAGATGAGGGAACAGCTGGCGACGGAGGCATGTCAAACATCGGAGGGAGTCACTACCATCTATTCGCCCATGTTTAATTCTGGGGCGTTTCAGGTACCATGGGGAGAGACATCTAAGCTTATTGAGGATGAGTTCAACGGGTTTGAGGGCCATTGGCTGGTTATGGCGCCACCATAGCCACGCGACAGGGCTGGGTCGGAGGTCACCGCAAGAGACGAGAGTAGGAATTGAAACATGACTGTGGCATTGGAAGACCTAGCCATTTCGTGATAACGCGAGGCAGGTGGCCGTAGCCACAAGATTGAACAATACGATCCCGCGGTTTTTGCATATATAAGCCGTGATACTAGCACAGTATTCAACAGTCAAGCAGCGACCGTGGTGTAGTGGTTAGCATTAACGCCTTCCAAGCGTTAGAGAGGGGTTCGATTCCCCTCGGTCGCATTTCTTTTGCTCTTCGACTGCTTTTTTGCATCGTCCTAATCCTTCGTAATCTCTCCATGTAAATTACTTCCCATTCTGATTAATGGTGTTATCATAGCGGGATATTATTACATCTTTGTTTAACATTTTCTGTGCTGCATTTTTGGCGGGAACTTACTTTCCAATGATTAGTACATCGTTGAAGTACGTGAAACTTGCATTATCAAAGTCAATTCATTATCATGGAGCTACCGAAACCGTTGCAACCTACTAATACAGCAAAGCATAAATACCGAATTTTACAAAGCTATCTCCCAGACCTGAATACCGTACAAATTGTATACTAGGTAGCAAGAGAGCTCTGCTTGTATATCGCAAGGTCTCCTTCCATGAACATGCCAGTGCTCCTACCTTAAATTCACAGTAGAGCGGTCAATCTTTCATCCGCCCCACCTTCCCGCCTCGACCGCAAGCCGCAAGGCTCCAGCTACCGCATCATCATCAAGCTCTCCACAGCCTCTCATTCCACTACACATCACAACCACAGCTTTACCCGACCGAGTATACATACATTTCTTTCGTTTAATTCAGTCACCAGCCCTCATCACACATACATCCATCATGGCATCCACGGATCCCAAGACCACAGACGACAAGCCTGTCGAGCAGAAGCCAGAGCAGAAGCCCGCCGCTCTTGGCGAGGACGACGAGTTCGAGGATTTCCCCGTTGACGGTACGACCGCACCGACCTTTCTACTATGCCATCAAAACTAATACAGATGCAGACTGGCCAGAGGACCAAACCGAAGCTGCCAAGGGTAGCGGCGAGACAAAGCACCTTTGGGAGGAGAGCTGGGATGACGATGATACAAGTGATGACTTCTCGCAACAGCTTAGGTACGTACACCTATATTGATGTTTTGTCGATGAATACTTACCCTTTTACAGAGAAGAACTCAAGAAAGTCGACGCGGCGAAACGTCGATAGAGTCAGAATAGCACCCGTCCTTTGGCAACCCAACCACATTCAGAAGCGGGAGAGGCCGACCGCATGGTAGCCGAGGAGCGCACCCTGCCACCTCCAACCACCGAACACAACAAATACACAGAAAGTGCGGAACAGGAATATCCGGAAGTTCGGGCGTGTTGCATGCCTCGAATAAGCGTGGAGCAAATCGAATTACAGGAAAGCAAGGGTAATCACACGCTGCTGGGAGGAATTGAGCGAGTCGATTTCACGGCAAGCAAGGAAAAGAGCGAACATGTCGCAGACACGGAATCCCAGAAACTTTTAGACAGGATGAGGCACATCAAGCTGAATGGCAATGACAGTAACCAAACTTCCGAACATTTTGAGCGAAGCGATACCCAAGAAAGCCCGGGACAGTTCGTGCCCCAGGAAAATTGTTCCAATTCTCTTTACCAATCAGACTTCCCGGCAGAAAGCAATTGTGATAGCTCAGGTTCGGACTCTGATGAACATAGGGAAAACCCAGAGCCTCCCGCACATTTCGATCCTTCGAACTGTTGTCCTTGTTCCTGCCCTCACGATGCGAAGTATACTTGCTTCTGCCTTGGGCAATGCGGGTGTGAAGGTGGTAGCTGTGCTCATTCATTGAAACCTGTCCCGTGGCCTCAAAAGCATGAAAGGATCGAAGTTTAGCTCGCGGAGGTTCATGATACCGTGCCCCTACCAGCAGGTATGCACGCTTTTGACATGACTTGGAATGAACTACGAGAATTAACCTATGCAGGCGCAAATGAAGACATGAGCCATAATGGACCAACCACCAGCGAGTCCGACAGTGATACCGACAGCGATACCGATAGTGATGCCGACAGTGATACTAACAGTGATGCCGGTAGTGTTATTGAAAGCCCCATAATGTATTTCATAACGTATCTGCTTGTATCATTCCTGATGGGGTTCGTCGAAGTAGTCGAACTAATATGTCCCGTCTGAGAATCTTACAGTCTACTCAGTAGCTCATCCCCAAGGGAAGGGCCAGGGAACAAACATTCGGCCATGACTTGAGCAGTGAGGCAACTCGGGTGTTCTGCATATAGGATGAGCAGATGCTGATGGCGATGGAGTTTAGTGACATGGTGCAACACATACTAGCGGCACAGATCAGGAGGATCTTTAGAATAGTCATTTAATACATCAGCGAGTTTGGCGAAACCTTGCTTGGAACTTGGGTGATGTTTTTATGGCGCTTTTACGCCTCTATTGGTATTTGGTATTCAATTATTTGTTCTGCTTTGCTACAGACTTGCCTTTCCCGCCCGACCTTTTCCATTTTCATAGCCCGTCATCAACAGGTTCATATACGTCGTATTTCCAACAAGCAGTGGATATTATTTACTTACTCGACAGAGCGGTAACACCGGGCAGCTCCTTGCCCTCGAGGAGCTCCAAGCTGGCACCGCCACCGGTGGAGACGTGGCTAAGCTTGTCCTCGACACCGTACTTCTTGGCGACGGTAGCAGTGTCACCACCGCCGATGATGACGATCTTGCCATCCTTCTGGACAGCGTCGACAACAGCGTCGAGAGTGGCCTTGGTGCCCTTGGCGAACTTCTCGAACTCGAAGACACCAGCGGGACCGTTCCAGAGGATGGTCTTGGCGTCAGCGATGGCCTCCTTGTAGAGCTTGATGGACTCGTCGCCGCAGTCAAGTCCCTGCCAGCCGTCGGGGATACCGTCCTTGTCGGTGGCGTAGCCAGTGTTGGCGTCCTTGTCGAACTTGTCGGCGGTGATGTAGTCAACGGGGAGGACGAGCTTGACGCCCTTGGCCTTGGCCTTCTCAACGAGCTTGCCGACAGTCTTGGAACCGGCCTCGTCGAAGAGAGAGTTACCGATGGAGACGTTCTCGAGGGTCTTCTTGAAGGTGAAGGCCATGCCACCGCAAACGATGAGAGTGTTGACCTTATCAAGGAGGTTGTCGATGAGCTGGATCTTGTCGGAGACCTTGGCACCACCGAGGATGGCAAGGAAGGGGCGCTGAGGCTCCTCGAGGGCCTTGGCGAAGTACTCAAGCTCCTTCTTGACGAGGAAACCAGAAGCCTTCTGGGGGAGGTCGACACCAACCATGGAGGAGTGAGCACGGTGAGCAGTGCCGAAAGCGTCGTCTGTTCTTGTTAGCATTGCACAAGTGTAATATGTTGAGTCAAGTTGGACTACTCACTGATGTAAACGTCGCCAAGGGCGGTCAGGCCCTTGCGGAAAGCCTCAACCTGAGCCTTGTCGGCCTTGGTCTTGTTGCCCTCCTTATCCTTGGAAGAGCCCTCCTCCTCAATGTGGAATCGGAGGTTCTCGAGGAGGATGATAGCACCATCCTCAGCCTTGTTGACGATCTCCTCGACCTCGGGGCCGACGCAGTCAGGGGCGAAGGTGACCTTCTTGCTCAGGAGCTTCTCAAGCTCGGCGACAACGGGCTTGAGGGAGTACTTCTCGTTGGGAGAGCCGTTGGGACGGCCAAGGTGAGACATGAGGATGACTGACTTGGCGCCATTCTCGAGGGCGTACTTGATGGTGGGGAGGGCACCGACAATTCGCTGGTTGTTGGTGATGTTCTTGTCGGCGTCGAGAGGGACGTTGAAGTCGACCTGAGGAGGGGTTTGTTAGCTATGTTGCGAGAATGGCGGGGTATTGGTGTTGAGGCTTTAACGAGAGGAATGTGGTGTTTTTAGGGATTGAATCTGGCGATCAAAGCTGAAGTAAAGACAAGATAGAAGAATCCAAGTACACTTCAGAGAATCGCGTCGATTGATCGTCCAGAACATCTGATGATGGGCAGTGCGGGGAGCTCAAAAGCAAGCTCAACACAATCGCAATCGCGGGGCAACAGCATGGTACTTACTCGGATGAGGACTCTCTTGCCCTTGACGTCGACGTCGGTGATGGAAAGCTTGTTAGACAGCGACATGATTGCGAGTTGTTGTGAGAAGAAGAGATAAAAGGATGGAGAGGTTGTAGGTGATGAAAAGGGAAGAAGCAGAGTTTATGGAAGGGGGAATGTCAGGTAGTAAATAGTAACGGGCAGAGGTAGTGGGGGTCTAATCTCAGCGCGATGACGCTGGTCGCTGGCGGGGCTTTCGCGGCTGCACTCGCAGACGGTGGGATGATCGAGGCCCGTGAAAGCCCCTGGACAAAGCACTTTAGCCATGGAATCTGGCGTGAGTTGTCTTGTTATCAGTGGTCTACGAGGTATTAATATTATCAATTCACATCATCCATTATTTCTTGTCATGACATGATCGGTGTCGTCTCGGTCTACCTACCTACCCTGCAAAAAGTCCACATCCCACCTTACTCTGTCCTGATGCAAATCACTCAAAGCACGGATCTCAACAGCCTCAAACAACATTCCTCTCTTGTACAGCAGCTCACATAGCCGTCTCACAGAGACCCTCCCGGCTTCTGGCGATACGGATGCGGATGTCCGGAGAGACGCGGACCGGGGCCACACCGCCGAGGACCACGCCGTTCCTCTTTCTTACGTACCTTACCTTGTTGGCCGTGCATATTGATTGAGCATTGTATGCAGTAAACAGAATCTGTATAGCCATACATCCATACATCCATACATCCATACATGGTAGGCTGGGCGAACATCACCCACAGACACGCATCCATGATATGAGGTATAAGCTAGCAGACAAATAGAAGCAGAGAGAATCCCATGTTGGGACAATATCGATTAGCTGATCTGATAGTCAAAGCTTGATGCAGACCCTTGGCATGTTTACGTTAGTGCTGTATCAAAATCTATATCACCCAACCTCTTTCAAACGTTGCCACAGATTCTCAGACCACTGCACTTCTCGGTCAATTATAACAAGACATGCCACGCCACGCCTTGACCATAATTATGACACTTGGGTGCCCCTGCGATCCCCATTGAAAAGCATGCTGGCATAATCTGATCCATCGTTCAACAGCCGACTGCAATCCTGTACCGTCAGCCCTACCACCCAAAAGCAAGGCTTCATCATGATGATAGCACCGTTGTTTCAGGGTGTCTTTCTTCGATCTCATTCATTCACATCAAATTACAGCAATTCACTATAGCAAAAAGGACCAAGGATATGATACTCGTCAAATCATAGAAACGGGGCCAGTAATGTATTGTTTTACTTATGGCCACCACAAACAGCAAACTCCTTTTTCTTTTTACCAACCAAAACAGATCATTTTATGAGCACTTTATTTGCTCCAGCCTTCCATCTAGTTCTTCTGAAGATCGAAGTGGAAAGATCGGATAATTGAGTCCGTATCGTCAATAGCAAGAGGACGCACATCAGCCAAATCCTTGATCCTCTGGGTTCTGTTGATTGTGTCAGTACATGAATCTCAGTACAACGGGATATGGTTAAACTTACACTTGCTTGATCTGGTCGTCAGTCATGTTCAATCCGAGCTGCTCAACACGACTCTTGATGGCGTTCCAGCCAGTCAATCTCGAGGCGAAGTGAACATATCGGGACATGCCGAAATCAGCGGGGTTGATGATCTCGTATGTGCTGGGCATGTTGAGGATAGCCTTGGCATGGATACCGGCCTTGTGAGTAAAGGCACAGAAACCAGTGATGTAGTTGTTGAAGGGCACGTTGATCTCGACGGCCTCGGCAACCAGATCCTCAATCTCCTTGAGCTTGTGAAGCTTGTATCGGGAGGTGACGTAGTCGTGGCTGTTGACAATCATACGGGCCAAGAGACCTCCGAGAGGGGTGATACCGTTTCGCTCGCCGATTCCGAGAACTGAGGTGTCGATATGGGTGGCTCCGGCCTCGAGGGCAGCGTGAGCGTTGGCGATGGCGCAACCAGTGTCGTTGTGGACTGACGAGGTTAGTTTTCTGTCCACCAAAGCTGGCAATTGGGCATCTTACAATGGCACTCGATGTCACAGCCAACAACACCACGAAGGGTGCGGACGAGGTCGTAAACTTGACGAGGAGAAGCGCAGCCGACTGTGTCAGCGACACCGACGCGGTGAACACCCTCCTTGTCAACAGCTTGGTAAAGGCTGAGAAGATCGACAAGGTCACTCTGGCAGACGAATTAGCCACCCAGCTTCACATACAAAGTAGAATACTGATCGGAACATACTCGGAATGAGTCCTCAGACGAGAAGCGGACCTCCTTGCCTTGGCTATGAAAGTCAGTACATTTGCATGCTAGAGCTGCGCGAAGATAGCGTACCTCTTGATGTAGCGGATGACCTCAATGGCAGACTCCTTGATGTAAGCCATATCCTTGCCGTGAGAGTGCTCTCTCAAGTACTGAGAAGTGCCAATGACGACATCAACACCTGGAAACTGTCAGAATTGGACGCGAGAGAAAGGCATTGAGATAAATTACCGTCGACTCCGGTCTCGACAGCGACCTTGGCATCTTCCATCTATGTGCGTGTTAATTCAGGCTCAAGCTGCCCGATGTCGATTTAACTTACTGTGCATCGCACATCTAGATATATGTTAGCCAGCAGTCCAGGAATTGGCGCTTGTCGCAAGGGAATGAAACGTACGGGTAAGGATCTTGGCCTTGAGGCCGAGCTTGCAGATTTCCTCACAGTCCTTGCGCGATTGGGGACTACTCCATTGTTAGCTATGGCGACGTGAGCGGGGAACAAGAGACTGACGAAGCCAAAGGCGAAGTCAATTCGATGTACTCAACACCGAAGTCGGAGAGAGCTGTGGCACTATAGATGTATTAGATATTGATGTTCGTGGTTGGGAGAAAACGGGTGGGGTCGAAGCTGTCGTACATCTTGATCTTGGTCTCTGTTGGGCACAATTCACGTCAGTGGGCTATTCTCACGGGAGAAAGCTATGAGGGCAACATACCTGTGTCGAAGTAGGCATTGGCAAACTGCTCTCCCTCTCTCAAGGTGCTCTCAATGATCTTGAAGTTGTTGGTGTTGGAGAGGAAGTCACCGACGGACTGGTAAGGCAGAGCAGCATTGTGAGGCTTGGGGTTGGAAATGCCTTCACCGTTGACGGTGTTGTCCTTGGTAGTTGATGACATGATGGGCTAAGGTAAGGGTATATGAAACCTTTTTGGTTATGGGGTATCAGTATATCGAAGAGTAAAAGAGAAGAAGAAGAAGGAGAAGCCGGGAGGACAAGAAAGAATCGAGTTAGGTATTTACAAACAGGAAGGCAAATCCAAACTGGGCTTTTGCGTTGGTGGGGGCGGGGAATTGATATACTAATGGCTAAACTCCGAATGGCGGAGCAAATTGAATTGTCAGGTAAAGAAAAAAAAGTTTACCCTCGAGTGACGCATCTCTAGAGAGTGCTCTACCAGATGATACGCCAAGAAGAGGGCAAACTCTGCTAGCACACGCACATCGGACCCCTTGACCCGGGATTAGTCCGATGAGAGGGACAAGAGAATTATTACTTACATCATTTCAATTGGTTGCTCTGTTGCATGCTCAGGCATAGTAAAGCTCATGAAAATATCAACCTGCAGACTGGCGCTCCCAAGTTGAACCAGACGGGCTGTTGCTTGCAGCCCAACACCTCATTGGAGGTTGTAGTTACATACTCTAAAGCTGTACAACTGTCAATAGCACAAGAAGCTCAATTGAGACAAAGCCAATTCAATTTTGTGCGTCTGCCAGCGATGACGAACTCAATTACAGGGCAGCCTCGCAACATCTCTGATCAACACTGAACATCATTCCCCACTATGGCCCCTGGGGCTCTTGAGTCAGACGCCGAATATCGGCCTCAGCAGCAACTGAATGGGAGTTGTAGCGCAGGGGGCCCTTGTTATTTGCGGGGTTAGACGGCAATCCATCGACGCACTGCTTTTGTATCTGATCTGTAGGTTCTACGTACTTGCTTGCTGTCGTGTGCGTCCCTGGCTGCGTCTTTACGAGCAGAGATCAGCCAAAAAGATAAAATTTTGCGCCACAGCGGTTTTACTTGTGAACTATTGGCTTTACCAACGCACGCAAAACGCCCAAAGCATGAAGAACTAGGGTCTTGTGAGCTTTGACTCTAGCTTTTGAACGAACTGATGTATTTTACGCTGCTTGTTAGATCTTAATTGGACGCAGAAGGTGTTTGCATGCACGAGTGGTCAATTCCACCAATTACTGAGTTGAGGCAAGCATAAAGATCAATTCAAATTGGCCATTTCAACATCTACCGGAACTCCAAACGAGACACAGGCTATTATTCCAAACATGGTCCGTATCCCATCCCAAAACATAAACGAAATGCGGCGCTAGACAGCTGCCGCAGCAATACTAGAGTCTCAAACTCTATGACCACAGGCCCTTGAGCCACAATACTACATCAGGCCGTATATAAAGGAGAACCCAAACGCCGGTTCTATGTGACAACAAATAGTCGTCCATGTCAAATCTTTCGTTACCAGCGACCGGTAACTAGCTCGAGGCCAATTGAAGCATTCACAAGACATGATTTAGATGTTTAGTCAGAGGCCGAGTTGGTCAGGGACAAGTATGCTGTCCAGGCAATACCGATTGTGGACACGAAAGGCTATAAATCGTTAGCATTCCACAGCTAAAATGGTTTGCAGCATCAACATACCAGCTGGTATTGAACAGGCATCAAACGGAAGTTGACAATTTGCACAGCAGGCCACACAACATAGTTGGCCTTGAGCGTAGGGATGTACATGTCCCTAAGCTTGTTCGAAACAGCACGACGACCACCGCCCTCGGCAATAGTCATGGTGGTGTAAAAGACAGCCAGACCGAAAGGCGCAAAAATAAGCTGGTCGAAAGCAACGCGCTTCATGGCGGGGACAAAGGCGCTCGTCTTGGTGACGGGGAAGATTCGCTCGAGGAATCGGAACCACTTGAACTGCACGGGGGCCATGCAGAAACCGTAGGCCATGAAACGTGTCAGACGTTCAAAGTCAAAGGGCGGAGGCAGGCCGATTGAGTCGGGGATGAGGTCGCGCTCATAGAATGGGTTCTTGCGGTCGAGCTCGTGGATCTCGATAGCGATACCGTCGTTCTTCTTGAGACCGCCGGGCTGGCGGAGAGCTCGTTCGCGGATGGCGGTGATGGACTGGGCGACTGTGTCGGCGACGCCTCCGAGGATGGCGTTTGTGACCATCATGGTCATGACTGGGGGGTTGTTAGGATATCATGCGAAGGAGACTGGAGGGTGACGTACGTGGTCGCTCGTCATAGTACGAGTTGAACCGAGCTGTAAGTCTTGCGATGAAAGCCATTTCGATCAAGAAGATGATGGTGTGTAAGAGAGGCTGGAGGTATGATGTCAGCGTCGAGTCGCATTCACAGGCCTAACAGCGCAAACAGAAGACAACTGAAGAAGAAAGCCAGAGATGAAGACAAGCAAAAAAATAAAATAAAAGAGATTACAAAGTGGAACACACAGAAATGTCATCAACAAGCAAAAAAGGAGATCTTGCTGGATGCGATGACGATAGAGCTGGAGCACTAGATGGGGAAAATGACGGGGGAAGCTAAAAGTGGCGACGGATCATAGAGTTGGGCACCACACGCAACAAGCAACAACAAAAAAACAAGGCGTTAGAGGGCGCGCGGACTTACGATGCGACCGTAGATGTACTTGGAGTTGATGGAGCGGACAAACCGCCGCTGGCTGAGTTCCCACGTCATACCTAGGTAGTTTCGAGAAAAGGATATTGCGATAAGAGATTAGGGGAAAAGAGATATGGGCGAGAAGAGCAGGGCCACGATGCGATTTTTATTGCGCTCGGGTTTTGGTGATACAAGGAAAAAAGGGAGAGGGAGAGAGGGGAGAGCAGCTCAGCTCAGCACAGGAATGACGGACGGCGGATGTGGGCGCGCGTGTCGTATCTCAAGGGCGGGTTCTTCCTATATAATAATAATATGACGACAGTTGAGTCGACAGCTCCTCTCCCAAGGCGCACAGGTCGCTTCGTTGTGGGCTTGGCGACTAAGGAGGTGGAGGATGACACTCTGGCGTTTAACGGGATCTTCGCTAAGCGCTTGGAGGAAACACGCGATGGGAGAGATATGAAGAGAATCGCGACTGTGAGAAAAGGAAAAAGAGAACAAAAAAGAAGAAGAGCAAAGATGGGAATTGGGGATGGATCAAAGTCAAGTCATGCGACCCCCCCAAAACCAACCTCTCTTCCCAGTCTAATCTCAGCTCGAAGCAACAGAGCAGCAGAGCGACAGTGCACTGTTGGTGATATTCAAACGGTGTCACATAAACTAATTCTGCACGTTTCGCAAGGCATCAACGGATTCCCCTCATTAGGGGGATCTGAATCTGACACTGTGCATGACCAACGCCTCTTACAAGCTTGTTTCTCCCATTCGTGACCGCCGTACACATGAATATCTATTTCCACTGTTTGCAGTGCAGTTTTACCTTTATTTTTCAACTTGCTAAATTGCTAAATGCCCGTTAACTGTTGCAAAGTCCATACCCTTGCTTTTTTAATGCTGTGGATCATCTTCCGGGGATCCCGGCCGGGCACGACATTCACGGGCTCACGCCGGCTCCGAGGGTCCGTAATCTGTTACAGAAACTGCTACCAACAGACAACGGCTGAACATGCTTTCGCCAGTGAAACTGCCGTGTGATCTATTGGATACAGTTGTTGCGGCTGGGGTAAATGGTAGCGCTGTGCTGCAAGTATTACGTTTCATGTTGAGGCGGTGCTACACTCGGCGCTCAATCTACTTGGCTTGCCTTTTGCTATGGAGCATCCACGCTTACCACCAGAGTGATCTCGTAAAATATCGTATTTGATCCTTTTCAGGCATAAGCACCTCTTAGCTACCGATAACGTAGTGCACCCCAACCAGGACAATTGCTTCAATGCAAGCAGAACCTGGACGCTCTAAGTTAGTAACTCCTGCAAATTTGTGACGAACCTAGCCATAACAGATGGTCAATTGACTTGTTAAGTTTTGATATTTGGTAGCTATTCGCTGATAGCGCAAGCTGTCGGCTATCAAATGACTACAGTACCGTAAAGTCACGAATTCAGGGTTCAATGCTGATAGCCGTCTTAATCCCGTGTTTGATCGCCATGCTCCCCAAGGATCTGGAATACTTCGATATTGGTAAATTGATAACACTGGGAGGGGATCTTCAAAAGATAGCTACACTAACTACGAAGCGCTCTGCCCTTTTTTTGCCTTCAACATCATATAATGACATGATTTTAGATCGAACTTCGCTCCTGGATCTCTCCTCATGCCCATTAGTAATTCGCATATCCCTTCTGATCCCATATCTCTGCGTGAACGGAATCTAACCTTGACGTCCGGGAACAGATCCACTGCAACCACAGAAGGTACCCATAACATATACTCAGGTTTCTTGTACTGTCTCGATATCTTCATTGCCCTCTCGGCCGTCCCGATACTTATCTTCGCCCCTCCATCTATCATCAATCGCACGCATTGCGTCAGGTTGTCTTGTTCATTATCGTCAAGTGATCTCTCGCTAAGGAGGATGGCATTGGCCAGTAATTTCTCCCAAGCTGTATCATCTTGTGAATTATACATTCTGACCGTCTCGTTTGGCTTTGCTCCTTCTTCAAGCAAAGCTCTGATAACAGATTGGCTGTTATGGCCAGGTAGATACACGAGGGGGAGGAGAAAGGTCGTAATCGCATTCGAGTGCGATTTTATCCTCCGCGATATCCGCGACAAGCTCCCCTGGTTCGTTTCCTGAGCAGTAGTCATCAGCCCTGGCTCGTTCGTTCTTGCCTTGATGTATTGTCCAACGCCCAGCACAGTGGCTAGACAAATAAATCCTTGATTAGGGTTGGGATGGCAGTGATCGGTCATCTGGTCGACGTATCTGTGCCCGAACAATTTGTAACTAAACTTGCAGCTTTTGGCGCATTTAGCTCTCAGGTGATTCAGTAATTGTACAGCTTCGCTTGTCGAGGACTCTTTGGCATCAGCTGCATGCCACAAGGATTGGGCGGCATAAATCTGGAACAAGTAGTCGCCGTTTCTGTCCATCGCCATCGACCGCAGCCAAAGCTTGGCCAAGGCAACATAAGCTGCAGAGATTCTCAGATTAGGATCGTAAGTTTTAACGATAAATCCATCCAACTTTTCCTGAACTTCATGCCTGTCGAGGAAGTCAGAGAATGTTCTATGCAGATACGTGACAGTACCACCGGTATACGCTGCAACTTCATCAGGGCTGATCTTGTGCGAAGAACGACATGGTTTTGGGGAGGCGTGTTTGTGAACCTCAAGTAGGCCTTTGCACCGACTAACAAGGCGCAGGCGCATGTCTTCCAGCCGACCCTCCATCTCTTTTACTGTAACAGTGCCAGATACTTCATCAATGGCTCGTTCCAAGAATTTGACCTCATCTGCATACCAGAGTAGTTGAAGAGAGGGTGTATCTGTACACGTCGACTTCAGTTTAAAGAGCTGAGCAGCATGTTCGCGGTAGATTGGGTCTATGCTCTCGATAATCTTTTCGTATAAGTCTTGAATCTCTGGTGGAAGCAGATCAAGTCGGCTCTCAAGGTCCTCAATTCGATCACCTGACACTATGCCCGCCAGTAGCGAAGAGACAACAATATTAACCCACAAGAACACCCCATTGGCCTTCTCGGTAACAGAACGACTGATGGCGATCGCCACCTCAGGCTGTCTTTCCTGAAACGTCCTGAAACGGGAATTTGCTCCGAATTTGGCCATGACATACCTGGTCATGTCATTGTAAGTCAGATCCTCCATTTTAAGCTGTGGGTACTCGCCGAAAGCATTCTCGAATTCAGTCCACGGACGGCTTGAAACGCATATCTTAATGGGCCATGATATACACTCTCCTATCAATGAGACAAGAGCGTTGCAGTCACCATCGAACTCGCCCAGACCGTCGATGAACAGGGCAAGCTTAGCCCGAGTGCTTATATGAGTGATAGCTTGGCGAAACATATCACCCAATTCTGTCTCAGTCAAGTGCTGAGGGTCTTCATTGAAGAGAGACAAGGATTCCCAACGTGATGGGGCTACCGTGGGAATAACTTCTGGGTGGTCTTGGAAAAGCTGTATAATAAGGGTGCGGAACAGGCCTTCTTTCGTTCTTTGCATAGGCGATCCAATTGCCCAGAAATGAAACGAGATAATTGTGAGATTCTCTCTGTTTTCTACCCATTGCCTCAGGTGCTCTTCGCATCTGCTCTGCCTTGAAGACAGACCAGTAGGCTGCATGAGATACCTCATCAACGTAGATTTCCCCGAGCCTGGCTTCCCAGTGATCCAGTAGAGTTTGCCATCAGATGAAAGCCAGTTTTTGAAGCCGGTGGTATTTTCGTCGTCAAAAATCCAACGAAAGGTGCCCTGGAAGGCATCTTTGATGGCGAGCTCTCTCTCTTGTATCGTGTCGTATCGGATTCTCGAGATGAAGATCTTTTCAAGATGCTGCGGTTGAGATGCTCCAGGTCCTTCCAAGGAAGGAACGATCTCAACTAGTTACCAGAACCAGATGCCAGGCCAGACAGAGCTACATTATCATTTCCCAAGGCTAACAGACCCTCAATATGATCGTCTCTATAGAATGTGCCTATAAAAAACCAACCATAAGTCTGATCTGAACCTTAAGGTATGCTCCTGTCAGTCTGACCTTAGCAATTTGAGAGAGCATAGCGATGACAAGGCGCAGGCCAACGACACAGCATCCATGAATGAACTAACCAATGAGTAGGAAGAAGAAACTGAATTAAAGTGCGAAATAAACACACATCGTTGACAAAGGGTATACTCCATATCCGAACCATCCCAGCCCAACCCAATTCTATAACACAAGACGGCCACGCCATTAATCTTTCATCATTACACGCATCCAACCCAGCTAGCAGTCCTACTCTAGCTCGTCTTCATGCTCCCATTTCTTCGCCCCCAATCTGCGCATCTTCTTTGGGCTGCCGCTGCCGTTGACAGGCACTGGCTTTGGCTTGTCGTTCCCAACACGCATGCGCTCCAACTTGCGACCCAGGTTTGATACGCTGTCGCCCTTGGGTGCCTTTACAGGAGCAGGGCCGAAGTCTTCACGCTCCTCGAGGGGTTTGCGCTTGGTGGGACTGCGAGAGGCGAGTTCGCGCTTGAGGATGCCGTTCTCACGGCGTAGTCTGTCGACTTCCTCCTCGAGATCTTCGATCAGAACGTTCTCCTTGTCGCCGTCTTCGTCAGAGGCAAGACCTCGCTCGAGAACCTCAACCTTGCGGTCCCAGTGCTCCTCACTGCGCTCTTGCTCGATAGCCATTGAGTTCTTCCACCGGGCCATTTCCAAAGCCAGACGCTCCTCGAACTCAATGGCGCACTCTTCACGAATGGCTGCCTCGAGATCAAGCATGCGGTCTTCCATGGTAAGAAGATGTGCCTCAGCAGCAAATCGTGCTTCCGACTGTCTATCGGCTTCATCACGCAATTGGTCGGCCTCGTCACTAAGTCGGGCGATCTCGAGCGCTGCCATCTCCATAGTCGCACGGTCATCGGCGCTCATCTGAGGAGTGTATCCCCTAAATGATCCTGGTCCTGGAGAAACGAGCGGTCTTGAATGCTGGTGTGTTGGGCTTGTGGAGCGGTAGGAGGGCGTCGGAGGAGGTTGCGCAAGAATTGTCGCTGTAATAGAAGGAACTCGAGGTACTGTGACTTCACGAGCGAGGGCGCTATAACGTAAGATTTGAGATGTTGCATTAAAGTCTCCCCGTGGGTCGGCAGTGACAATCATCACTCCTCTTTGAGGGTTCCGGCGAGGGGCTTGAGATTGTGTGTTTGAGGATGATGGGAAAGAGTTGGAGAAGAGAAGCTCAGTGAGCTTGCACTGTCTGAAAGGAGCAACGTTAGGCTATGACATGTTAGTCTTCGTTTACTAGCAATAAACGTATCCGGTTTGCTCACCTTACTCGAACTTGCCGCCTCGCTCTGTGTTTGGAGACATTGACCCAAGTACATCAAACTCTCGTTGATCTTTCCGGCTTCTGCAAGCGTGGCGCCTGCTGTCTTGGCTTCACGCGCTCGCTCGCTACCAGCTAGATCGACAATCGTAAACTTGTTTCCCTCCCAGGGTCCAGGTCTTCTGCCCCGAGTTCGCTTCTTGACCTCAAAGACAAAGAATCCATGACTTCGACTTGAAACGCTGTTGCTGCCGGTTCCAGTAACTCGGCGCTCTTGTAGACCGGTTTCGATAACTGTGAGGGCCTCGGTATCGGTGGTGCAGATGACCTTTCGCAAGCCTGCCACGACTTTTCGGTCTGGTGATAGTTCCGTCGATTTGAAAAGCAAAGGCCGACGTCGCATCTCTTTAGTGGCGCCAGATTTGGTTGCTGGTGTGAGAAGGTCGTAGATACGGTCATTATGCACTTCGTACATAGAAATGACAATTGCATATTCCGCTGTGGGATCGCACGAAACATCGATGTTGCTAACGTCGGGGGATTGAGGAAAAGCCGAAGGGCGCGTAGTAATTCGTCGACGCGGAGGAGATGTGACAGCGTAATCGCCCTTGATATCTCGTTTAGCAACATTCTTCACACGACTGGCAGTAGTAAGGGACATGAAATGCCGGAGAGCCCGCTTGGGCGTAAGGGGAAAGTTCATCACACTATTGGATGTAGTGAGACTCCCAAGTGGTTGCCTCTCGCGCTCAGGAGAACGATCCTATCGCTCCTTGAGGCGCAGAGTCTCATCAGCTTCGCTGACAAGTCGTACACTTTTCGGACTTGGTGCGCAGTCACTTGGGAACGCCCCTGGGATCTTGCCGGCCAGCTTAGAGGGCTGATGTTTTGTGGGGAACTTGACAAAGGAAGGAGTCGAGATCTGGGGTCGTACAAGCATTGGTGTTCCGGCGCGTGAAGGCGCTCTTGATGCAACGGAGTCGCGGTATGGGGGATCGAAGAAGTGCGGCGCGATAGTCAAGGAGGATTCTGCTCCATCACAAGCCTGAAGTGAGTCTTGAGCTGTGAATAGAGAGTTGCCGTCGATCATGTTTTCGCCGATCGATCGAAAGAGGACGTCGATCGTGAGTTGTGTCAAGCCGCGTTGTGTCTTACTGCCGAGGATGGTATGTGTCTGTGATCGTTAGCACTGGCTTTGCATCGTGTACATGAAACTCACCTTTCCAGAACCAGTGACACCCAGGGTAGCGACAACAGCATCCGTTCCCTCACCACCCTCGGGCGCCAAAACACCTTCAACGAAAGGAACAATTTCTGTGCAGTGGAAGACATCGAGTTGTGTAGCGTCCTCCTCAAACACCTGAGTAAAGGCGAACTTTTCTATGGCTCTTCGTCGATCGGTCGGGGGATTCAGAACTACATGTGTGGGGTGTGAGTCCTCTGAAGATTCGACATCGAGAATGCGCTCGGTATCGCCATTTCGTGTTGGTGGTGGTCGGAGTCGAAGATAAACCTCAAAGAGGTTGTGCGGTGCCTTGCGTGCTTCCATGATGCTAATGCTCGCTTTGACGCGTTTCTCGCTAAAATGCAGATGCAGGAACAAAATAGACCGTGGAGTAGAAGAACGATGACTGTTTAGTCTAGGTCGGTGGATTCATGGAGGGATCTTTGGCGTTACAACCCTTGCAAGACCGTGTTTATCCCAGTTTACCTTGGCGTTTCTGCTGGCAGGACAACGGCAACGGAGTTCCGATAAGATTAGATTAGATATCCGCAAGCGCGTTGGCGCGCGTCTGTGCATGCACGGACTTTACCCGGAAACGTTTGGAGAAAAAGATGATGGACGGACAAACGAGTTTTCCTCAGGCGCTCAATTCTACTCAATCGAAGCCTCAAGGACCGGGAGGTCAGCCGCTGATCGATTGGTGTCATTCCAAGTGGTGTATCGTAAGGTTTAGGCTGATGCACTTAGTCTTGGTAGACAGAGCATGCTTACGGATTCAGAATGTTGAACTTTCTCGGAAGCTGCCTTATTTAGAGACAACATTTTCCTTTACGGCTTGAAGGCTTCAGCTGTTTCGCCCTGTACTGAGAGGTAGCAAACATTGAATTCACATGCAAGAAATTACGCCAACGTATGGGGTTTCGTGGCAGCTAGGATGCGTGGCAGAAAAGAGTCATCCGTAGGGTAGCAAGGGGGTGTGAGAGTGTGACAGCGGGACAACGCAACCAATAACCTCTTCTCCAGAGCTGATTATTTCCTGGGGAGGTGATACTCATTTGATTCACAAAGAGTCATAATAGCATCTTTTACGTGTTCATACTGCACAAGCTTCACCTTAATTTCAAGTCAACAGCTGTGCCGCTTTCTCTTGCTACGCTCCTCCGTCGTACCTCGTCATGAAACAGTAATGCCGAGGTACTTTAGGCAAAAGGTCATTGCTACAACATCCGACTCACGTAAAAAAAAAATGAGTATTATTCCTCTGAGGGGCGTCGTTTACTGGGCAATGGCAAAGTGCGCTACGAGGAGGTTCTGGGCTCTAAAAATTGGCCTGGCGCTAGAGACTGCTGATGACGGCAGTGCCTTTTTTTTTTGTTAGAGGGGTAGAGGAGAATGAGGGGCTGTTTGACTGCCCGACTTGAACAGAGTCAACCATGATAATCGATACAGATACCACGTACAAGTAGTAATGATGTTGGAAGATGCAACGGCTATTTCGGGTTGGACTGTCTCACTTTAGATCGACCTTTGAAATGAGGCCAAACCTACGTCTAAAAGCCCAGTCGATAAAACAAACTGAAATGAAACGAGTAGCATCAACCTAGGCCACTTCAACTCCAAGCTTCTACGTAAGGATCAAAAGATCTTTACTGTTGATCCAGTAGCCAGGCACGTAGACCGCGCGTAAATGTTAGCTTGCCTCACCAGAAATTTTCTTTACATCTTGCGTCGAGACCTACCTACTGCGGGTTTCTGAGTAATTAGTCTTCGTCAACTCCGGTCGTCGCTTAAAAAGAGGCAGAAAAAAAAGTCGTAAAGCCGTCCAGGTACAGAGTAAAACCCCACCAGTGGCCGTGGCAACAACGGAGTGGCAGAAGCTTTGAAAAGAGACTTCTTATTCTTTTTCGGAGACCGAGGATCCATTGACTCGCCTAGCTCGCGTATTCTCTCGATTTCTGGTATAAGCGAGAAGACTGACGATGCTTCTCTGGATCTCGTCCGATAGAGCTCCTCTTTCTCTTTTTTTCTGGGTCTGTCTCGTGGAACCTGAGCTCTGGCGTTTGGTCAAACACTTGACAATGGAGACTGGCAGGACTGGCCACTGACATAACCGCCTCATCTAGACCACGCCCCCCTGTTTGACGGTGGAGCTCGTCACTGCGGAGCTTCGAAGATTGAGAAATGCTTGGCTTGGGTTGGAGGGAGGAAAACGAGGGGTCTTGATTTCTTGCTTGGCTATCCCGGCTCCAGCGTCTGTTCTGCCGTGCATAAATGGGTCTCAATTACGCAGCAACGTGAGGAGAAGAAATATGTAGGACTGATCTCGTGCCATTGTCGAGTTTTGAAGATGATACGGTGAAAGATAATCTCAGTAATTTGAGTGTAAATTTGGCATAATATGCAGCCACTTGATGTAAGGCCACCTCATTCTTGATCTGTGCCACGAAGGGACCAAGGCTGAACATGTCGTCTCCCGACAAGCACTCCGATATCCAATATCATTTCTTGCATCTCCCTAGCCGTACATTAGATTGATTATTCCCTGCTCCCTGTCGTGCTTTCACTCTGGGGTTTAACTGGTCCCTTAATTATGACTTTGCTCGCCTCACGGGCCAGGGGGGAAAGTGAAAGTCACTGATGATTCAATTTGGGCCATGCCCAAGCCGTTCTGAGACCCATTCCCAACACTTAACGCAGACTTAACGGCCTGGCAGCAGTTAGACTATATTTCAACTGCAGTAAAGCTCTTGCATGGTCTACGTAGCAAAATTAACGGCATCAAGTACATAGAAGTACACAAAACAGTCTTCTTGCATCGTGTCTCACTGGCCGCATCAGCGCTTCTCAGTGTATTCTCGTTCGTGGTTGGGCTTCTACTCGAAAGCTACAAAAAGCGGTGACGGTTGATGGCCATCCTAAAACAGACTAGCTTACTTGGTACCTTCCCTTCCTCCCGCACGATGCACACACTGCACACTCTGACACTCCCCCCCGGCACTGCCTCGAGACACTTTGCCCAATCAGGATGAACCCCACTTCGAGAACGGAAAAAGTTTGGGATAGGTATTTCTCTCCTCTCCCCTCGCCCTCAATTTATTCTTCTTATCCTCACCAACAATCCAAAAGAACAGACAACGAAGTCGCCATTTTTCAAAACCACCCAGAAACCCCCTACCAAGAACAAGTCGAGTAACCATGCCTTCGGCCGTCGCTGAGCTGTAAACGCCCACTGCGGGCCGCGGCTGTTTTCCCTGTCGCGGCTCGTAGTCCAGCAGTTCTTCGAGTTAACCAGTCAATCTTCTCTCGACCTAGTTCTTTCCAGGCTTTCCCGCTCTTGGAGCTGAATGCTCTACCGAGAGTCTGTCTCTGAAAACCAAATATTCTGCGATTTGCCTGATTGTGAAGGCTTTTGATACGACCATTGAACTCTACCTACCTCGACATCTATCTCCTACCCTCCTCTACCCACTCCTTTTAACCAAAAGATAACGCAACATATACTTGTTGTAAAAGAGCGTACTATAATCGCCATTCAAGACTATTACAATAACAGTTTGCATACTGCATAATTATAAGAACACCTTTGACTAGGTTGCTTCATTTGACAGCACTGCAAATCTTTTCGAAAAACCTTAAAAGTTAAGATACAAGCCACTTGGACATCTCGAACCATTTGAACGAAATGTCTCGCAATCTCAACCGCAAGTTTGCCCCTCCGGTCAAGGTCAAGACCGCCAACCGCCGCCGCCGTGTTTCCGACACTCCTTCTTCCTCTTCACTGGATCTCTCCGACGATGGCGGATATTCAGCTGTCGAAGACATTAGTGACTCGTCTGACGATGACGAGGAAGATGTTGCCGCGGCCGAGGAGGAGAATATCCTAGAGGAAGCTCTTCCTCCCACCCCACAGCCAGCTCCTCGGCCGCAACCGACGATTGAAGAGGATGACGACGATGAGGATGAGGATAACGATGAAGACGATGAACAAGAAGGCTTGGATATTGAAGACGATGACACTGCTAGTTGGGGAGGCATCGTTTCGGATATTGAAGATCAACCAGACATTTACCAAGATGCAAACATCTTCGGCTCAGAGAACCTTGAACGCCACGTTCACTTCGATGTGCCTTCCAGCGACTCCGATTCTACCGACACTGAGGACGAGACTATGGGACTTTTCCCCGATATCTTTGTCTCTCAAAATACTCTTGATCCCAGTTTCCGCCGAGAGATTGAGAACGATCCCGATGATTCGTCTGGTTCAGGATCGTTCTGGGATTTCAACAACCAATATGGCGAGCAAGATCAGGATTCTGATGGCGACGCCGACGCCGAAGTCGATCCTGATACTGAAGAAATATTCCGAAAGTTTCAGTTCCCTGACCCCTTTTCTACATCACTCGCTTCCCAGCCAGGCACTGCTGCTGGTAGTCCTCTGCCCGAGTTTGAGGAACCAACGGAGCTGGACGGCTACGAGAGTAAGTATTTCCATATGGCCATACTTGTCAAGACTAACATATCCAGCCGATGGTGATACTACCGAAGAGGACGAATACGAGCTTCCAGTACGCAAAAAGACTAGACGTCCTTCCCATCCCATGAGCGACGCCTCCGACTCGGATGCCGATAGTCCAGTCAAAGCCGAGCGCGGTCAGCCTCGTGTGGGACGCTACAATTTGGACCGCTCCGACAAGAAGCCAATTGCTGTTCTCAATCCTGTTACTGGAAAGATGATGATTTTTACCCCTCATCGCCAACATCAACTCGACCTCTCACCTGAACAATTCAACTTTCCCTGGACTACGGAGGGCCCTGATTCGCCCATCTTGAGCAACTCGGCCAATCTCATGCTTAGCGCTATGTTTTCCTCCGGCACCTTTGGGGATTTCTTTAACTCCAATCAAATCATGGGCCCCGCTGAGGCTTTCTTTCCGTTCCAATCTGAAGCCAACACCGCCGACGAAAGCTCGACTGCGCCTAGCTTGCAAGGCGAGGACGACGAAGATGCCGAACAGAACTTGAACCTTGCTGACTTCATCGAATGGGAGGAGAATGACTCCTCGGGCGACGAAGATGGTGGCAACAACTGGGATCCTGCGTCAACCCCTGCGCGACCCAGCACAGCTGGAAGCGAGAAGGAAGTCCTTGGTCATCTTAACTCGGAGACCGTCGGAGCCTTCCGCCGCAACCAGATTAACCAGCAGCTCATCCTGAGTAACCAAGCCACACAGGACTCACTCGCATTCAGTGGTCCCTTGAACAACACTGCACTCCGAGGTCTCAAGTCAGATCGGTTCGGTACTGCTGCTATTCCCCTAACACCCGCTCGTCGCCATAAGAGGCAGATGAGCGATATGACTCGCAGCCCTCTTGAGTCTATGTCTGTGAAACGCAAGGCATCTACTGAAGTTGGCGACAGCCAGAGTCACAAGAGGCACAGGAGCATCTCTGATGTGAACTATCTTCACATCTAATGCACTGCACCCACCCCCCAAAAACGTACGAGGACGGCATAGACTGTTGCCACTATCCCTGGCCTCGACATTACTCTCTTTTTACACATTTCCTTGATTGATTTCATTCGGGTCTGATGGCCCTGTCTGTCTACAGCGTGCTCGAAGCGTAGAGCCCTCTCCCTCAGGGGACCGGGACGGATTTCTTTGGAAATGATACCCACCCGCTCCAGCCCGGTCGAGAAGCCGGGTGAGCGTATCGGAGGATCGGGGACTTGCCTATTCACTGTACGAAAGGTATTGTCCCGGCAGGGAAATGCTCTGTGAGCATCCTGTCTATAAAGCAAAAGTTAATGCCGCTAATGTTTTGATGGTCTTGATGTCGGAAATGGGCAAAAAGTTTCTCATGTCTTTCTTTCATTACTGGTGTTTCCGTCTGGGTCTAGAGGTAGATAAAAGCCGCGACCAATTTCATTCAATGTCTTCATCTGTCAGCTCTCCGTCCCGATTCTATTGTAGAAGTGTATTGTGATGTGGTGTGTGATGTGGTGATATGTTCCGTGTGGAGAGAAATTATCCTTGTGCCCAAGTCTCGACATCACTCCCGGGAAACGAGTACCACAAACACACCAAGCAAGCCTCGGTTCACGCAAACCTCAAATAGTACCCTTGTAACATAGACAGCATCGCCTTCCGGTAATGCTCAAGTGAAGGTAGGCTACCTATCCAACTTCCAAAAGCACCATAAACAACGCCAGCGTCATCCTTTTCTTGCCACACCCTGATTACACTACATCATGAGAGGACTGTATCCCAATGTCGAAATCAACGTTTGCCAATTACTTTGACTCATAAGCCTTGTCGTTTGGAGTTTCAGGTACATGTTTGCTTGCTCTGCGGGCGTTACACGCCAGCGTCACTGCTGAAGCACAGCAACCCACGTCAGAGAAATCCTTGTTAACAAATGAAGATGACTCACAGATAAATCCATGACATGTTGCATTCACTTTCTAACACTTTACTCTCACATGGACTGGTAGTACGGAGTGTTTGCTCCTTTGCGTTGTGTTCGCCTTGGCTTGGAATGAGTCACCCAAATCCGTCTAAGATGATTGGCTGGACTGTCGCCTGTGCTTAGAGATTCAGCTTGGCAGCTGAAGAACAGAACAACATACCTACAGTGAAGAAACGAGGATTATTAATTACAGGGTAATCAAGCTTGCAAGAACAATTACACGTCTAACTATCTGTATTGAACCCGCTACTGTGTGGTAATTCATTTCTTCAAGCTCTGGTGTCACAATGCCTTCTGCATGTTGCCCTGTCACGCGATTATTGACTTCGATCGACAGGTAGTTTGTGAGTGGCAGTGCCCTATCGTAAGAACGGCGAGTACTATTAAAGTTAATCTAGTTCAAGGTAGTTGTCGGGTTGATGGACATATGAAGCCCGCTGGCCCAGGAGCGTCGTGTGCTGACGAGTGTCGAGTACCTTAAATTACACGCTCTGAAGAGGGGCCAAAAGCCTGGTGATATCTTCACGACACTCATGCTCAGATCTGAAAGCGCAAGATATCACGGGAAGGGCTACAGAGGTCGATCGCTGTCTCACATCCTCGGGCGTTCTATAATATAGTTCATTGCACTTGCAAAGGTTGAGTCCAGTCCTAAGTCTGACTTCCGTGGCGCGAGGTATTGATTAGGCGTTTTTTTGGACATGTGCTGAACCGTTTGAAGCCCAAATCGTGGCGTCCGGGAAGAGATGTTTCCGAAACTCTGCAGCAGCAAGAGTGGGCAACGGGTTCAACGTTCTGTTGAGGGGTTTGTGTAATTAACATGTAGACCTACGGCGATCAGACAATACAGACATGTCCATCCGCCTTTCCTAACGAAGGGATAACCACGAAGTATCACCACGGGTGTTATACCATCTAGCGAAGCAAATATGGGTTTTAGACATTTTTCCTTGTCTCGAGACAGCCTTCTCCAGCATAGGAGCGTTCATAAGATGCGGGCTGGAACGGCTCAGCCTTACGTGTTGTGATGTGGATCGCATTCTCGAGCTGATGTGTGACAATCGTAGCGGCACCAAGTTCGGAATAAGCTAAGAGAGTTGATCAAGGGCAGTACAGAAATTATTTATTGCAAAAATAAAGAACAATACAGCTCATCTTTTTTCCGAACTGATCTCAAGGCGGAGGACGAGGTCGATACGAATTATATTGTCGGGTGTGTGGAAGCATTATAAGCAACTTGATGATTGCGGTGAACAGTCCCAAACCGCACCTCCGCCCGCAACCTGCAAACCTTAATAAAGGAGGTTGACTATAGCCTGACATGGAAAAAAGGATAAAAAGAACATCGTCGTTGCGGTATAGGTTCAGATGGAACACAGTGGTTTGAAACAGCATCCCACCACAGAAGAACAAAAATAAAACATGCTCGATGTACCCAGGACTCGAACCTGGAGCCTTTGCCACCGGAAAGCAACGCGCTAGCCATTGCGCCAGCACACCCGGGCGTATTTTGTGGATTAATTCTAAAAGCTGTCACTATATTTTTTGACGATGGATGTGCAATCGTGTAGCATGTAATGACAACTTCATGACTGAAAGTGGATGGTACTGCCATACATATAACTATCATGCTTGGCTCTGTCAACGAGTTTCGAGGACTCTTTTCTCTTATCAGCAATTTGCCATTCCTACATGCGTTGGAAAGCATATATAGTAATAAAGATACAAGCTTGTCATGCATTGTAAACGCAAGGTACCAATTTATATCGTGTGGTACCCAGACATCTCAAGAGGCCTATAAACCAAAGGCCTGGTTCTTGAAAGTCTCATGTAGTGGGCACTGGCTTTCTCGTAAGAAGGAGCAGACAATGAAGGATCCTGAACAAGTGGGTTCTATGTTAAGAGAGTTAAGTTCGTTTGACACGATTGGGTATCTCAGTTATTTAGGTGTGTGAATCAATCTCATCCTACACGCCTACCGCCATAGTCGTCAATTCCTTAAGCGTAGCGCTGGGCTGTAGGCTGAGCCATAGTCATGGGCTCTTTTCCATTTCCGCCCTCAGTTGGGGGTGGTGCCCAGTGCTGCATGGGGATGCTCTATCCATGAGGAGGTCCGTAGTACTGCGGCATCTGCTGGAAACCCTGCGCTCCAGGAACCCAATAACCCGGTCCACCGAACACCATGGTAACGGGCTTTCGCATAGCAGCATTCCTCTTCTGCGTGTCGATACAGGCACCAACAAAGAGAATAAAGTGCCAAAGCCAGACGAGGCAGGTGAAAACCGATAGAGCAACGAACAGAGCTCGCTTGCTGGACACTTTGTCGCTGCTCGTGCAAACATATCGTCGTACGTCGGGATCGTATTCACAGTCTTCGTCTAGGTAGTCGAATGAACTGTAGTATGAGCTAAGAGTGCTCTCGAGACCACCAACAACCGCGGCGCCGAGCCAGATGAGAAGAGAGACGGCGACATGAGCACCGGGGTGGATGCCGGCCTTCCATTTACGACCGAAGCGGGTAAGAATTTCGGCGATACTCCAAATCATAGCAACAACAAACTGTAAGAGGTCAGTATATGGCTTTGCGAAGGGCTAAAAGTGAGCCATACGATTGGGCAAGCACCAAGGGCGATCAACCCAAGTGTCTGAACGCTTCGGAGCGCACCAGTAAGTCCCAGACCGATAATACAGGTAAGAATGTTGAGCCCATGAAGAGTCAACTTCGTAATCATCCAAGCCTTTGGCTCTTCAACTTGAGGTGGCGCCCATTGCTGGTTAGCGCCCGTGGCTGCAGTACCCGCCGGTTGCGGGTAGGGAGCATATGGCGGGCCATAACTACGAGGGTCTTGCTGGAAGCCAGGCTGCTGTTGCTGTTCTTGCTGCTGTTGAGCGAATGTTTGAGCCGGGTGTTGCGCGTGAGGAGGAAAGGCTGGATTCGAGGAAGACGGCGCATGCTGCTCCACGTCCGTCTGAGTCGATGATTCTGGCGCCATATCGAGGTTTCTAAGGAGGGTAGGATAGGAAATAAGAAATGAAGTTTTGTTGTAGGAGACGAAATTGTGAGGTAGTGAAAATATAGGTAAGTGGCACCTCACAGCACAAGAAGAGTAACGAAAGTAAAGAGCGAACAAATGAACGAATGAAGAAACCAAGCGAGGAACGAAAAAGAGAGGCCTTTCCACATGGCGGGTATAACAAACTTATTATAAAGAACAAGAGCTAGCTTCGCTTGACCCCAGCGATGAAACCCTCCCGGCCAAGCCACTGAGAAAAATGGCCGACGAGATTGAACGTCTTGAATTCATGCCCCTGGCCCTTGCAGGGGGATCGAAAAACATGTTAGTCTTTGCTTCTAATTGGTTGTGTGTGCCTGAAGTAGCGCGATGAACGGGGTCTTTAATCCCTGGGTGATGATCAAGGGGTTGCCCAATTGCGGGAACATGATGGTGTAAGACTCTGCGTTCGGTAGATATTTCACTGAGTGAACCGAAAATGATTAGTGACGGTCCAAGCAAGAAGGCATTGTCATGTAATTCCGAAGATTGTCAAGGAATAGTTTGTTGTTGGTTTGGTGTTTGTTGCATCCCTTTGCTCAGACGAGTCTCAACATGAAACATGCAAGGCTCATTATCAAAGAGAGCTGAAAAAAGAACTGGACCAGACAACCCAGCAACTTTGACGGTCTGAAATAAAGACCAACATTATTCTAGAACGAAGCGACTCGCTAACAAGAAACACAAACATGAAAATTTCCCTTGATCCTTGGCGGCCGCCGTTGGATGCACATGACACCTTTAGCCCCTTTTGGGATCGGTCCACGTCTGGTTAAGATTAGACCAGGGGATAAGAGGAAATCGCCGACTTTGAAAGATGGCGATTTCATAGGGCTATTGTGTCATTGTGTCTTTGCTAGCCATGAGTCATTAGTCCCAAAACGACACAAGTTCAAGTCGTGCCACCGACAGCTCCTGTTCCTTGTGCCTGGTGTCTAATCGCGTGCCCTGCCAAGACGCCCAAAAGGATCCTCTGACGGTTTCTCGCATTGCCTTTGCCGGCTTGGCGGTCTACGTACGGAGTACCACGTAGAGCCTCTGTCCGGACCTGAAATCAACCAGTGTTGCTTCTGCAAGATTTGGTGCAATCGGATCTTCTTTTGATGCAGTCTTGAAAGACAGTATTGACGCTTGCTTCTTATACACACATATTCAAAAGCTGCCCCATCATATACACCTTCTATTCTCGCTGCAGAACAACCATAAGACCCATGATTCCCAGCATCACCGTCTTGAGCCATGGGTACTCCGACAAAAGGATCGTCACGTAGCCGACAAAAGGCATGTATCCGAGTACGCTGCCGATGATGTCCTTTCGCACCAGATAATCTTGGTTCTTGGCGTAGAGCTCGGTATCGTCTGAGAGGTTGTTGTCTCCCTTGGTCAAAAGCTGTGCCGTGTCGCTGCGCGTTATTAGCCTTGGTTCCAACTTTTCGATACAGGAAACATACCCCTTGCCAAACTTGCGCACAACTCGGTGCACAATGGGAATGTCCTTCCCCTTGACGTTGTAAACGACAACCTCACCAATCTCGGTCTCGCGTAGGATGTTTCGGTTCCAGAGGAAAAGTAGGTCGCCTCGCTGGAAGGCAGGCTCCATAGAGCCAGAGAGAACAACGACAATCGGGGATGGCGAGTCGCTAATGACGGAGAGACCCTTCCACATCTGCAAAGAAGTTAGCATGGTCTTGAAACGTCAGAGAGGACACGATTTCGTACCATGAAGGCTGTCGAAAGGATAAGAGCGAAGTTCATGAGCTGCGCAGCAGCTTGCCGCGGGTTACCGAGACTCGAAAGCATGATGGCGGCTGTAGGACGAGTGTGCGAAGCGAAGCGAGGGTGTTGAAGAGCTTGATAACTCCACGATGCAACTTATGGAGGATTCGCGATGGAACGAAATGGACATGTGGCTCATGGGAAGCTCTCGAAGCACGGGCCATGCGACACGGAACAGCTGCGGCGTTTGGGGCTGAATAGGTGGCTGTGCTGAATCAAAGTTGTCTCCACAATTTCAGGGACCTTGACGCTATAAATGGTCTAACGCGGGGTGTCACGCTGAAAGGAGGTGATGTCATGACTACATGCGAAGCATGAGATCGATGTCATCGGAGTGTTTGGCGAGTAGCGAGCTTGGTATTTAAAACGATCATACGGGGGCTTTGTTCTTTGCTTTAACATTCTCCTCCATAATCAATTCTCCAGATCAACTCGAAGTATCTAAGAAAGAAACACTTGCACCACTTACCACTTACACCACTTACACCTTCACAACACTCAAAATGGCCGACAACACCAACAACAACCAGCAGCAGCCCGGTCTCATCGGCAGCCACGCCCAATACGTCAAGGGAGCCGCGGAGGCAAGTTCCTCCCCCATTCACCAGTATTCTCTTGCTAATTTTCGTTTCTTAGGCCACCATTGGCGCCATCACTGGCTCTGAGCCTTGGAAAGCCTCAGGCGAGCAAGACAAGGCAGCAGGTCTTGCCGACATGAAGAAGGCCGGAGAGCTTCGCGCCCAGAACGACCCGAACAACCAGACAGGATACGGAAAGGCTGAGGAAATTGCTGGCAAGCTCACCGGCTGCCATGGTATGGAGCGAGAGGGCCATGCCAGCGCCGCTCCCAAGAACGAATGAATGGTCGACGGAATGATTGATGCTTGTATAATAGAAATACCATGGCGATGACTCTTAGCTGAATGTCACAGCTGATAATGATAAACTGTTCATAAGGATTAGGCTCCTGAAATGTGCGAACCACCTGCTCCTGTCTCGTTATTATCCACATCTCGACTCCCTCCCATTGCCTTCCAAATTACCCTGCACACAATGCGCTTTTGGCAGGTATGCCTTCCTCACATGCCCTTAAGCAGCACCTTCTCTACTTCGATAACCACCCTGCTCTCTCAATCGAATGCTTAACCTTTTTTCTTCTCTGTTTTCTCATACCTCCATCACCGTCTGCCTCTGCTTTGTCCACCATCACCTCTCCATCGCCTGGGTCCCTACGCTTCTTGGCTTCGTCAGACGCTCTCATCCCAGCATCGCCTTACTATATCATATTTTCGATCGTATCACTTCCAGCATTACTCTGACACACTCCCACGCTTTCTGCTGAGGCCTCACGATGGACTCAGCACCTCTTCTCCAGAACACCGATGGCCTCCCCAGCCCAAATGTGATGCAGGATCATGTAAGTCTTGCCAATACTGCTCTGCAACAGTACACGGCACTAACGACGATGAAACAGCCTGCGTTCCTCCGAGCATGCCATTCTCCATGGTCCTTCATCCCTCAGAATGTTCTCGTCATCTTGCGAGGTATTGTGCTGGCACTTGTTACTGCCGTAGGCATTCTAGTTCTCAACTTCGAGTTCCATGAGCACACCGAGTACTCCAAGTGGCGCATCATCTTCGACTTTGCCAACCTTAGCTTGTTCTTCGTATTCCTGTATGAGCTGAAGACCTTTGTGAGTTTCATCACTGGCTTAACTCTCTGTACCCAACTGACTTCGACAGGGCTGGACTTTTACCCATCTGTATTATCCGCATCATCATGACCGACATATGGGCGGCATAGAAGGATGGATTATCAAGAGAATGTCGCTTCCACATCACATGGGCAACCTCCGCAAACAGTTCTATTTCATCCTCTACTACACCATCTGTGCTGTTTTTGCCTTTGCCAATACGACCATCTACTTCTTCATCACTCGCGAGCACAAATCTGAGGGAAATACCAGTGGAGAGCCTCAACCAGACCGCCACCCCCCATCAAATAGCACCAAAACGCCTATCTGGGCTGGGTACGCCGAGCAACCCCCAGAAGCTCCGTGTAAGAGTACTTGCCCCATCATACAGCCAGGCCACTAATCATGCCACAGTCGAGGACATCTTTGGCGAGGGATGGTTCCGGGCCTTCATCATCCTCTCCTTGTATGCATTTGGATCTGGTGTCATGGTATTTGAGATCCTTTGCCTCAACAGCATCCGGCGTCCATATGTAAGTAGTTGATCCAACCATGCGAGACCTTTGCTTATGACTATCATTCAGACTGTCGGCATATACCTGATTGCCATCACTTTCTGCGCTACGATATACCTCGGTTGGGCTGCGTTTGGCCGCTTGGTCACCGACTACTGCGCTTTCTTCTGGCTCGACAAGAACGAAGTTGGCTCAGACGAAGCCATTACCCTCTACTCAATTGGGTTCGTGTTTTTGATGCCTATCAGTAAGTCCACACACAGCAGGGAATGTTTTGATACTGATAGTCGGTTTAGTGTACATCCTGGCGCAGGGTCTCATCGCTTGCCGGGAGTCCTTCACACGATCCAACTCCGAGGCGCGCGCCATCGCTGCTGCGCAAGCGGCTCTCGATTCCTGAAATGGTCGTAATTGGGCATGGTAACGACCGTTGGACAGTTTGGCCCAACAGTCAATTGCGTAACGATTACTGGGAAGAGTTTGTTTGATTGGTTCACCATGACTTGATGTTAATGAGATTGACAACCTTGATTGGGGACGGGTCACTCGTGATCTAGCACACATACAGCCTCTCGAAACCTAGAATTGACCGCACCTTCACAAATAATTACATGGTTGCCAAATGTGACAACGAAAAATAATCTAAACATCGGTTGTTCTTGTTACACCGAGATAGTGCCAATGGACCAAGTCATTAGGTCGTTCATGTGGAAGGCTGGGGTTTTGCAAGTGTTTCGGTTGTGAGAGCGTGCAATATGTACCTGAAGTATTGCGGCGTCGTGAAGCGGCGTGCGACAGGGACTTGGCAACCCCATCTTGGACGCATGCTAACCAGCCCCGTTGTAAGAAATGTACCAATCAAGAATGAGGATCTCCTGGCGCAGATGGACCAGCTCGGTAGCGTCTTCACAGAACCAGGCTATTGGGTACCAGACGGATGAGTTGGTGAGGCATAACGACAAGGCACTTTACCGAGTGACATGATAATGTTGTGCTCAGAAGGGGGTTGGGGTGGCGATAATAGAGGTGGATTGATTGGTGTTGACTCGAAACGAGACTGGTTTAACGGCGGCGGTGCAAGTGACGATTAGGAAGAAAAGCCGGGGAAAGTAAGATATGACGGTGAGTTGAGTTGGGCAGTGATATCTTGAGGTTTAAGAGTGGCAGGGGTTGTTACAGTAAAGGTGAGTGTTGGCAGAGGGAAGGCCCCAAGATGCCAGCCTGACAGTTCAGCATTTATAATCAATTTAATGCAATGCTTGGGCTTTGAGATGTCCAAGCGTTAAAGATTGAGTCTTCATACCCATTGTACTCCGTAAGGCTCATGTAATTCGGGTTGCAAAGACTGCTAGGCTGCTGGCTGCCTCATCTTATCCTTGAACCCCGCGGCGTTAGCTGCCCTGATGTGAATGGCTGGTGATGACCTCCCCGTAGAAATAAATACAGGTCTCTCCCCCCAAACCCCCGACTCTCTTCTCTCTTCCTCCCCCCACACACAACGAAAAAAGGGTCGCAAAGCTTCACCAAGAGGATATCGTCTTGTCTTGATAGACATATTTCTCCGCCCGGGCCCATTTGTCAATCTTTCCTGTTGTGCGTCACTCTTTTGTCTTCTTTCCCTTTTACTCTCTATCTCCACGCTCTTTTCGTCACTCTCTAGCCAAGTCGATCGATACACAAGTTGGGAGGTCATCATTCTCCCTTCCCCGTCGAAATTCCCGTCACGAGTCCATTCCTTATATACCGATTTCCTTCCATAACTACCGCAGCCATGTTCAAGCGCTCGTTTAGGTCGCAAGACCCCGGCCGCGTCGACAAGACTGCGAGACACAAGAGATCGGGCTCCCAACGGGATCACACGAAAATGTCGAAGCTGCAAAGATCCCTCAATGAGCAGGATGCGATTCCCCAGAAGTCCGCACCTGCTCCCGCACCCGCGCCTGCGCCCTCGCCCATCGTCACCTTGACGGTCGGCCGAGATGGCAGGCTCTTTGCAGCACATGAGGAAGTACTCCGCCAGTCGCCTTTCTTTGAGGCCGCCTGCCGCGGAAGTTGCTTCGAGGCACAGAGCAAGAGAATCTCCCTTCCCGACGAAGAACCCGAGGTGTTCTCCGCCATCCTCGAATATCTCTACAAGGGTGACTACTACCCACGTCTGCTTCACAACAAGCAGCGCAACTCTTGGGAGCTCGAGGACCAAGGCCGTACACCTCACACATCACCCAACCCCGAAACCGGAGGTGGCCGCGCAGGCGCCGCGTCTGAAGCCACCATCTACTTGTCGAGTCTCGATATGGCCATCCTCCGCGACACAGTTGTCTACTGCGCCGCGGACAAGTACGGCCTCGAGGAGCTCAAGCGTCTGGCCCTGCGCAAGCAGGGACTGCAATCCGGCATTGATGTCGGGACCATTATAAGGTCTGCTCAGTACGCCTACGCCCATACACCTGACTCAGACAGCCGTCTGCGCGCTCATTACCTCGCCTTGATTATCCGCTGCCGCAAAACCTTCAAGCGGAGCGGAACCATGCAGGCCGAGATGGAGGCGGGCGGCAGCAAGCTATTCTTCGACCTGTTTGTGGCCATGTGTAATCACCTCGACGATGTCATTGACGTGAGCAATGCTCGCACGCCAAAGACTGTCTGAGTGATTCCTACCAAGCCAAACACACATTATACCCACTTCACAGGCTTCTAGATGCCTTGTGTGTTTGATCTTAGCTGGAGGACATGCACGAAACGGAACACCGCCAAAACCGCGAAAAAGAAAAACCACAAAAAAAATGTGATGCATTTATGGGAATAGTTGGAATTCGGCGTTGGGTTGCTTTTCATGCTCCATCATCAGATTGACCGTCCTAAGGAGCTTTGTTTGATTACATGACTCCCCTTCTGCGAGGTTGGCCGACCGAATTTTGATGATATACGAGCTGAGAGGATCTAATCTGGCGCATACGAAGTCCTCCACATCCTCTGCTCCTTTATTGTGCGTTTACTTATCGCTAGTTTCCTGTTTTGTCTTGTCATTTACAACTCTGCTTTGATACCCGCTTACACACAAGCACTGGGACATTTTCCCCTACTATGCTCTGGCGTTTTGATATCCACCAAAAAGACCGGGTTGTCTTTGGTTCAACACCAGAGTTTAGGGGGCACTTGAGAAGAATCGGAATGCTTGATTGCTTTCTAACCCGCGAGCAAGTGCTCCAAGATTGGAACACCGAAAAAAAAAGCTTGCATTTGCGCCATCTTGGAATTTTCACAGAAAAAAGGATCTTTCTTGGTTTTGTTGCTGTCTTTTTGCTTTCACGTTTTGTTAGGCGTTTTCTTGATTGAACAATGCTTAGAACGCGAAACGGATACAAACATCTCCTACTCTGGATTTTGCACAACAGGGGGACCTTTCGAACGAGGGGCTTTAATAACACCTTAACCCTCACACACTGCGTGTGTGCCTCGCCTCTCTAGTAACGGGTCCCCCTTTTTGCTTTGGTTCGCACATCTAGACTGATCCCTCGAACCCGTCCTTTTTTTGCTTTCCTGTTTTTGTTTGCTGGAGGAGATGGAATTTGGAGATCCTTCTGCATGGTCTAGGGGAGCGGCGAGTCGCCGATGAGAATGAAGTTACGATCTTGATGATTACTTAACAACTTGGGATCGTTGAACGATCCTCCCTGGCGCTTTGCATCGTCAGGGTAGAGGTAATGAGAAATTCGGCCACCTCACTACACGTTCATTGCCTGTGATGTTTGTTCGCATGTGATGTCAATGCTTGCTAAAAAGGATAAGCCGTGCGTTTAAGCAGTAGGCTTCTCCCACTCCACTTCAAACTTGTCAAATGTAGCCTCCAGCTCCTCCTTGATGTCCTTGTTCGGCCGCGCTACAGCAGCAGAGACCTCCAGTTCCCAGCCCTCACCACCGTTTTCGCCATACGGCCAGTTCGTCTGTCTCAGAGGTGTCTTCTCGCCGTTTTCGTCAATCCTGTACGTCCAGAGACACACACCTAGGGCATCCTCCACCTTCATCACCTTAACCGTGACGCTCTTCTCGCCATTCTTGACACCAGCCTCATCCTGGGAACCCACTTGCTCAACACTCCAATCCGCCCAGTTGTCACATGTCACGGTTGAGTAGCGCGGGTGCTCGTTGTAGAGCTCAATGCCTGTCTTGATCCACTTGCGAGGGGTGGACGAGGTGGGCTTGGTGAAGCTCAAGAGAAGACAGGCTTGGTCGTATTGGTGGGTGTAGGTTGTGCGGAAGGTAAGGGTTGCGGAGATGAAGTGCGTAAGAGGCGCGATGGAATGAGGACGGAAAGGAGCTGTGTGAGTTAGTAGAGGTTGAGTGTGAAGCTATTCGTAATGGTTCATCGCGTGGGGATACGTGTGAGTGAGGGGTTGACTTACCAGTGAAGACGTCGGTGGAAGGGGGTTGCTTCCAGATGTCGCCGCCTGGCGTAGCTCTAACGGTAAAAGGAGTCTCCATCTCAAATGTTACAAGAGTTACTAGAAAGCACTGTAGGGAATTGATAAATTTATTGTATCAATCTTGTCAAGGACAAGCTGTACCATTTATAGGTCGCTCAAATGATGCTGTTATGGGAATCGCGGGGCAGACCTGACGTAATCGTGGTTGTTAACATCAGTCTCCTGCAGCGGAATCTCCGCCATGCTTGTCTTAAACGCCGAGTTGTCGACTGATGATTGGTAAACGTAGGCTAGAATCTATTGAGCCGGCTGCCTTTATTCGCGGTTAATTCTACGGTAGTTCATGATCTGGTGGATGTGGTGGGTTCAAAGTTGGATCGGGCAAGTATTCAGCGTGGAAGCTGAAAATGCTACGGGGGAAGGATGCGGGTTTCCCTTGGCTTAAAAAGAGGGAAGCAAGAGCCAGAAAATAAATATGAATTCAAAAGGATGTAGTATACGGTTCATTGTATGTCATCGAAAGGTAAACGGGTTCCATGTGTTTAACAAGCCGTTGGACATTGCTATTCTACCTACCCTATACTGCAGTGCTGAGTGCCGGGCGGTTAAACCGCGGCTCTTTCTCGTCACCAACCACTGCAACAACAGTGTTCATGAACTGATGTTTGGTTAAAGCTTCTTCCATGGCTGGTTTCCAGTAGAAAACTGGCATTTTACTCAATGTGTTTATTCAAAATACGCCTTCAATAAACAGTGCTACTTGATTGGCAACCGTGTCATCAAAGTTTCATTCCAAAAACATCACGCGCTGGTGTTCGAACCATCACTGCCTCGCCCATCTGAGTCAGGCTTTTCGCAGGGGCTTGACACAAGCGAGTGAAAACTCTTCCCCACTCGACCATAAAGCTCCGTCTTCCACCAAAAAACACCCCGCTTCTGCCGCAACTTTCGATTTTCTTTCACCAGTATCTCTGCCTCTAGAACGCGTCCCCTCTACTTTTTTTTAATTCTTATCGCGACGATCTTTCTGTTGCAGCAAATCCTAGACCTATACTCGACAGCTTGACACTGCAGCTCTGGAGTGCTCGTAGCCTCTGTGATCTGGCCGTTTGACGGCCTGGAGGAGAGTTGGGAGAGAATTATTGCCAGACGAGTTGCAATTCCATTTCACTTCACTTACACGATACTACGGCAATCTTCACAATGTCGTCCTTTCTTACACCACCAAAGTCGGGCCCTACCGGCCGCCCGACTGTCAAACCACGATTCGCAAAGCCCAATCCTGTCCGCGCCATGCGAGAACGAGAAGAACGCCGGGCTGCCAATGCTTCTGCCAACTCAAATAACCTCCGCGTCGCTGCTGTAAATCGAAATGCTTCACTCGCAAAACCGAACCGTCCTCAATGTCCAAATAAAGCGTGTCCGAAACCCAACGTCGTTGATGGCACATGTCAGACCTGTGGTCGTATTTCCGACGACAGTAACATCGTGGCAGAAGTTACCTTTGGAGAATCTTCCTCGGGAGCTGCTGTCGTACATGGTTCTTACATCGGTGCCGATCAAGCGGGTGTTCGCAGCATGGGACCTGCATTTCGGAGAGTTGGTGGATCGGAAGACCGAGAGAAGAGCATCAGGGAAGCCAAGGGCTTGATGCAGGGTTATGCGCAGCAGCTCAATGTCAGCGACAGTCTGGTCACTGCTGGAACTCAAGTCTTTAAACTGGCTTCCAGCGCCAACTTCATCCAGGGTCGCACACTGGCCAGTGTTGCGGCTGTCTGTTTATATGCCGCGTGCCGAGCAGAGCCGCCTTGCAAAGTCATGCTTATCGATTTGGCGGACTTGGTTCAGCTTAACGTCTTCAAGCTGGGCCGTATCTTCAAGAAGCTTAACGAAGTGGTCCCAATCGGCAACGACGGCCTTATTCCTGTCTACCCCGAGGATCTTATCTGGCGATTTGCGACAAAGATGGAGTTTCACCAGGACACTGCTAAGGTCGCCGAGGATGCAGTTCGTCTGGTCAAGCGAATGAGTCGAGATTGGATGGTCATGGGTCGTCGACCTTCCGGTATCTGCGGAGCTTGTCTCCTAATGGCGGCGCGAATGCACAACTTTCGACGAACAGTACGCGAAGTTGTTTACATTGTCAAAGTCACCAACCATACTATTCAGAACCGTCTACAAGAGTTCAAGGTCACCGAGTCGAGTCAAATGTCCGTGGAGGATTTCTTGAAGCAGGACTTTCTGGAAAGCTCCCACGATCCCCCTTCATTTTACAAGCAAACAGCAGAATACAAGAAACAGTTGGCCGCCAAGAACAAGAAGCGAAAGCGGCCCTCAGTAGACGGCGAGGATGGCGAGGCGGAGGAGGATGATAACCTGGAGGACAGGATTGATCCGCGATTAATAGAAGGAGGCGCTGATCTATCGAAAGCCCCAGTTGTCGAATATCGTCGCGACGACGATGGCTTCATTGTGCCACCTCTACCATCCAAAATCGCCAAGGACCCATCTCTTGTTAGTAAATACAACGAAAACGCAGAGGAGGAAGAGTTTGAAGAGGGGGACCCCAAGCACGCCCAGACTCTGGAGAATTTGGTGCAAGAGTTTGGAGACGTGATGGATGAGGAGAATGGCGAGGACGGAGCCCAAGAGACCACCACAAGAAAGGGTGACAAGCCACAATTACCCATCAACGAGGAATGGGAGCAGGATGAGCAAGAACTCGAAGGTGTCATTGAGGAGATCTTCAATGATCCCTTGACATACGAACACGCTATGGCCTACACGACGGCTGAGCAACGAGCACAAATCCACACTGTCTGGGCCCTACAACAACGCCCGCAGAAGGAGGTTTCCATGTCGGCCGATGTCACAGAGGATGAGTTTGCCGACGATCCCGAGGTGAAGAACTGTCTTCTATCGCCCGAGGAGGCCCAGATCAAGGAGATGATTTGGGTGAACCAGAACAAAGAGTGGTTACGGAAACACCAAGAGAAGGTGTTCCGGAAAAAGGTTGAAGCCGAGCGACCAAAACAGACACGGAAACGACGCAAGCGAGCTAGAATGGGTGAGGGTCAAACCAGCCCAGCCAGTTCGGCTGCCGAGGCTGCTGTCAACGTCGCCAAAGACCGTGCCTGGTCGAAAAGGATCAACTACGATGCCATTCGGAACATCTTCGACATGCCCAACATCGGAGGTCCGGGATCAGAAGCGACAAGTCGCAAGACCAGCGCGGCAGGAAGTACACGGGGTGGAGAAGACACAGGCGACGCACCTGATGAGAGTGTTGTTGGGGACGAAACGGGAGCGCCCCAGGAGGAAGAAGAGTACGAGGAAGAAGAATACGAGGAGACACAGAACTACGGAGATGGAGAAGGAGAGGAATTTGGTGGTGGGAATGATGAATTCGGCGGCGGATACGACGAGGATGATCCAGATATGGATGCAGAGTATGGACTGGAGGAGTATGCTTGAAAGGACTACAGCATGGCAAAACGTGTTTGGGATGGCGATTGATACCCATATTATAGAACAGACTTCCTGTGACATCTACTCTTGAAGAGTAGCGGAAGAATACCATTGAGATACATACAGTAAAGAAAGAAGAATTGAACTCAACCTTATGATCTATGTTGTGTGATGGTATTGTGATGGGAACTTACACGCGGACATATTGAGGTTGCCCGTCCAAGAGAGAAAGAGTCCAGTATACCATTGCATTCGATCGTACTTCCTTTGCCTTGGTCGAACGTACTACTTACTGTCTAGGCATTCGCAGCGTGGTGTGATGTGGTGTGATGTGGTGTTTGGTGTTTGCTGGTGGGAGCTGAAACGGCTGAGCGGGTAGCGGGTGAGTGCCATGTTGGCGTCCGTGTAGTTCCCACCCAAACTTGACTGACAGCCTCCGACGGGACTGAGCCCTCGACAATTTTGTGTCAATTTGTCTCAATATAAGATAAAATGCGGACTTGCTGCTTCGACGTCGCCTGGAGCCAGCTGTGTAGTAGTATGGATAACTAAAGACCTGTCCGGGTGTACAGGCAATTGTTCAAGTTAAGAGAGGGTGAGGCATCCAAAGCGTCTACTCTTCATGGTGAACACAATCTGTCGTATCCTGTTTACACACGCCATAAAAGACAGAATTGACTACCGTATTGGGCCATCAGTATATGTAGAGGGCTGTGGTTCCAGTGGGCGTGTAAAATTAATTATATTTCAGCGGAATACTGGTATTCACGGCAATTAACATGCTGCTTTCTTGATCATCCTGGCCAATAGACCACAAAGACTGTTGCTAATTACCATGTACAGATCTTCCAGAGGATGATGCAAACCTTTCAAGAAAACATGCATCACGCAAAGATCCAGCCCACCAAAAAGACTTCGTTTCTTCAACTCTCAAGGCGTGGCCTTTCCATGCCCTGATGTGCGCCTGGGTGACTTTGGAATTTTGAGCTTCAGGAGAAACGACAACAAGGATTGGCCGAGATGCGCGGGCCAACTAATCCAATGTTAACCCCTGAGAAGCCAAAAAGATTGGTTATGGTTAAACAGATGTGGATTTGGAAGATCGATGACAGTGAGTAGCCCTGATTCTCTCTTTTCCCCCATTTAATACCTAACTGACGAATAATAGCGACGCTCATTACTGTATTTCCAGCCCGTCGGCACCCTACAAAACTGAGCTTCTGTCGAATATGACTGATGGCATAGATGAAGACCGCCCGCCTGGTTTGGTATCAATGATATAACATATATTCAAGTGTCTCGTATCTTTCGCAGATGATCCAATCAGTAACTCACTGGACAAGAGTCTATTCTATATCTTCGAGCAGAGCATTGCTCACTGGGTAATGTGTCATTAATGGAGCCAAAGCAGTTTGAAGGTATACTGACACTCTGAGAGTAGAGGCAAAGAGAAGCTGCCACTATAAAGGCCTGTGGAAATTTCAAGAGCAACTGGACGGTTTAAGCAAGATCGCCGCATCCAAGAAATTGACCAACTCAGAATTGAACAGCAGGACCAGTGCTGAGAACGAGATATGTAACATTACCAGGAAAATTCACGACCTACGCTAAATCAAAGAAGTTCAAGATGAATTGAAGATGATTGAGCGAGTCCAAGATCACCAGAAATCTGCTATCTCGGGGTACTTCCGTCAGAGAAAATTGCAGTTTACGAACGAAAAGGCACAGACCCAGAAAGAGGTGATGAAACTACTGGAAAATGAGGGCCGTGAATTGGACCTTACAATGAGCATATTGGAGTCTCAGATATCCAAAGTCCGGTCTCTTTTGAATGAAGTCTCTTGGATGGAAACATCGGTAAGGCCACTCAGACGCCCATTTCCTTCACCTCGTCCTTTATGGCGGTACCAACTCGGGAGTTTCCTCATGATGGCAGAGATGTGTCCTGGGGATGGTGGCAGGTTCTGCTCGCTGGCCGTAAGTTCAACATAGAATGGCAAGCAATATTTACATAGCTGATGTTTTGAAAGTTGTCACTGATACTCTTACGTTACTACTCGTCGCGGCCTGGCTCATCCCAGAATGGAAAGATAGCAGTGTACGAGGCTGGCGAGTTTGGCTATGATACAAGCGTGGACACAGCCAACGTTCAAAGGCATGATCGTCACGAGACGAGACGACTTCTGACTCGCTCAATTTCTCACGAAACCTGTGTGAATTGTTGAAAACTCTTAGCGATATCTCAAGGAACCTCAGCCTTTCCACAAGCAGGAAGACTACCAGAAACACGCGAACACGCCAGCCTACCCGCTCTACGTTAACACAATTGCTTTGGCCGACGCGTCCAAACTCAAAGGGTTTCCAGTCAACACCTTTGTGAAGTACATATTGTAGTTGACATTATGCTCGAGAAGATACTCATCCGAACTAGTGTTCGCAGGCCGAGGAGGTGGGTACAGCAGAGCAGGGAGAAAACAGACCTTGATCCTCCAGCCATCAGGGTCAGATACCTTGCATCTAATCATCCGGTTCTCATCGAATAGATCTTGGTGTTGGAAGCAAAGAAATTTCAGTCGCGTGGTGGAAGCTGTCAATTTGTACTTGAGCTCCACAGCTGAGTGTAAGAATTGTCGGAGGTCTGGACCTTGAACCGGCATTTCCATTCTGTTGACATCACGTCATTGAAGCTCTCGCGCGGCTCGGCGAGAACAACCCAGGAAGGAAGATCCAAGTCCATGAGATGCTGCTTCTTGTCACGATAGACTTCCTTACCAGAATTCTCAAGCATGCCAATAGCCAAATCATGCAAGAAAGATTCACCATCATACCCTCCGAGATAGTCATTTGCGTGCCCGTCATCTGGAGCCAGAGGGCAATTCGAAACATGCAGACCTGTATGTCCATTGCAGCCAAGCTAGCAGGGTTTCCGGGTATCAGACATGAAGATGACTGTATCGGCAATGTCTTTATCGTTTCTGAGCCCGAGGCTGCTGCAACATGGCTATTGGCACACGGTTCTGGCATCAGGGCAAGTCCAGGTATCAATTCTTATTAAACCCCGAGACTAACCGATCATAGAAAAATACGGTCTTCACAATCTTGGACTCGGGTAGGCCTGACAGAGCTCTGCAATGTTTCACTGCTAACAGATATAAGGCGGTGGTACCTGTGACGCACTCACATATACCGTCACTCGCGAAATGCCAGTCAGGCTGAGGAAACAGCAAATTCGACACACTGGTAAGTAATGCTTGTACAAAAGCGACTTCTTTCTCATATATATCAAGGTGACTACTGCGGTTCCAAAGCTCTTAATGAAGGAGTTCACAGGCTGGTATTTAACTTGCTCAAAGATCACACGTACTTGGAGAGGGATGGTGTTACCATTGCTGGAATTACTCATAAGTTGATCGACCACGACTTTGATAAGATGAAAAAGCCTAGCTGGTCGGCTTATGGCGAGAACTACGACTGGTGAACAGAGGTTTTGGGGATCAGATTCGACCCTGGTGATCCAAATGCTGGCAATGACAACAACGGACGGCCTGCGAAGAACAGGCTAACTATTCGTGCGTAAGTCTTGTGCATCTTCCAAGTATGAAGCCTGGAAATGATAGTGTCTGACGTTTTGAAAGCGAAGCAATCAACGTGATATTTCGGAAAGTCTGCGGAGAAGTGGCACACATCATGGAGGCTCAGTTGGTGGAGGGCTTGAAAGCAGGCATCAGGAGTGAGGTCAGTACCATTATTCTGACGTTTTTGATGCCTAGTCTCTGACGAGAAGCAACAGAAAGTCGTCTTGATGGGAGGATTTGCGGAATCATGTTTTCTGTGCAGGTGTCTCGAAGCTACGCTGGCCAAGATCAACGCGGAGCATAGCCTGAGCGCAGAGATTTACCGCCCAAACGACGACGGGTCTGTTCCTCTGATGCAATTATGTGGTGTTGATCTAACTGGAGTAATAGGATGACAGTGATTGACGTCGTTGCTGCAGGGGGTGTATTTCGTGCCCTCAATAAGAAAAATGGACCGATCCGGAGATCAAAGTCGAGTTACGGTGTTGGACGTTACGAGATATACGATCCTGATGTTCACCAGGGTCAAGACATTGTTCCAGGATTTCATAACGGAAATACTTATGTCAGCACTATCCGTTGGGTTTCTAAGCTGGTATGATTTGCCTCGTTGAAAAGGGTGACTACTCTCATTTCTGACGACATAAATAGAACGAGATCATGCCGGCAAAATTTGAGAAGGTCGAGGATCGGATTCATACGTTCCCTTACAGGAATAAGGACTGAACACTGAACAAAGGGCCATTCTTGTGTACTGATGAAGTATACGTGTTGGACTCGACTCACCTTGGCCATCTCAGTGTAGATGACGAGCACAACGAAGGTATCTATTCTCACTCTCAAGAATCTCTGACACAATTTATCAATAACAAACCCCGTCACAGGATCTGATATGATTGGCATCATCAATACCGACATCACAGAGTATTTCAATCCAGAACTCGGCGTGAGGAATCCCTTCAAGAGACGGCCCGCACCTCGGAATAAGAAAGGGGGCCGCGCACATTGGGAATTTCGGTATCAATTGGTTTTCGTCATCGATGGCCTGAACATGCGCTGTAAGTGAGAGTTCAAGCATTGTGTAAGCCACAGCCACAAACTAACAGAAATAGGTTTCCAGAGGTTCGAGGGGAAGATCATTGGTGAACTCAAAATTGGCTGTGCGCCAGGTTTACCATCGGGGGCGAAGTAGAAGATAAGTGGTGGTTTGTGTGGCAATAAGTTCAAGTATGCCACGTTGATTCATGGTTACCTTACGTAACATAGAATAGACGTTGTCAGTCTTTCTAGTGATAATTCAACTTCATACAGTTCTGTGCAAGAATTCCAGCAACATGCCAACTTGTGACACGCCCAATGCACGGACATATAGTCAATTGACCAAATTTTTGATCAAACTATGCTGATGCTGAGTTGAGAACGAACTCCTTCAAGCTGAGTGAGGGGAAGGGTAGAAATCATATTTCTGCTAGAAAGGTGTGTCGTCGGCGTATCTTAAGACAAGCTTCTTGCCTCAGCTTTCAAAGTTCAAAAGGGGCACCTGTCTCATGCAGGGAGTCCAGATGTCTAGAAACCTCGGGAAGCGTCTGGTGTATTCGAGAAAGCAAACAGCGTTTGTGCGAAGATAATGAGCTTCGGTATAACTCTGAACGACTCGGCAGAATAGGGGTGTTAGCTGGTCGGAATAAAAGTCCATGTTAGGGTTGTCAGTGATATTGAAGATCCCAGACCTCATGGAAAGGAAACTCGTAAGGAAAGTAGAGCCTGAAAGAAAAAGGATGTGAGTCGTTTTGGGGAGCGGATCAAGTAATATGGGCGACTGGCCTGTTCAGCTGTATGTCACTGTCAACGCCAGTTCGTGATTCAGACTCGTCTGAACAAACGCTCATGTGCTTGGCGCTACTGGAGAACATTACAGTTCCGTGCCAGATATGATATTTACTACGCAATGCTGTGAAAAGAACAGTGTTTCCTCCCAACCCTAACCCTGATGAACTCTGTTTCTTTGTTCTTATATAACGCCGTCCCCTCGCTCCGAATCGGTAAAAAGATCCCTTCCTGTTCATCATCAATTCACTTCACTTCACATCCATAACAGCCAGCATTTGTGTACCACAACTATACAGTATCGTCCTGCATCGCTCGATAGAGCCATACTATACCCTACTGTATCGACACTCTATTCTCGCCTTATACCCTCAACGCCCTCTTCTCACATTCTACTCCACACGACTCTCTTCTTATCTTCTACCCTTGACACCCTCTTGTCATCAACATTCTACGACCATCTTTCTATCTTCTACCTGCTACGGCGCGCTACCAGAATGCCTCAGAGACAGCAGATTCTTCGCGGCGATCCCGTCGAGAACCCCAGCCCGACAATCTTCTTCTACGCCGATGGGGAGGGACCTGTGACTTTCCCAAGAGCCAGCCTGAGTCTCAGCAGCTTCATGGAGACCAAGTTTAGCGATTGTGAATCAGCCGACTTTCTCGACGCTGATATTGAGACAGTTGAATGCATCGCCAAATACATGGAACATCAACGATACGTGTGCCCTGCTGGGCTTACACCCTTGTCCCTAGTCCCAGTATGCGTCGAATCCTTCAAAGCAGCTTTGAATGTTGCTGCATTCGCGGACTTCCTGGAACTGCCAGACCTTGCCTTGAAAGCCGAAATTTACATCAAAAAAGCTGGAGATGCTCTCTCTTGCACGCTTGCCCTCAGGACAATGATCGACAGTGATTGTGCAATGAAGTTTTCCGATCTCATGTCACGAATCGACAAGGCGACGCAAGAAATCACCAATAACCCGCCCCCGAATCGATATGGCCCACTCCTTGATGCCATCGGCGTCCCACAGACCTTGGGGGAGCTGTACCTGAAGGCAGTCTTGTTTACGATGGCCCAGGGCGAGCGTAAACAACGCGCCCTCGAGGACATAATTGAATGCATAGGCAACATCATGCCTCCCTCAGCCCAGAGGAACATGATAGCACAGCATCTGGGTATCGAAGACCTCAGAGGAGAGTACGAAGTCTACGAACTTGTCGACTTGGATGAAGTCCATAACGATGATGATGAAGCGAGCGTGGTTGAGAACCGCCGTGCTCGCCGGGACGAGCACCGACGAACTCGACCCCAAAAGCTGAAGCGTGGCAAACAGGCCCGAGCAAGCCAGCGCCAAGGCAAGAAGAACGGCCGTCGAGGTTAAAGGAAGGAATACCGAGGATCTAGAAGGAATTTGTATCACAGCTGGATGCTCTGGTTTACGAAGCAAAGATTGGTCTTGGCATGTCTTGTATTATGATTATGGAATTATGAGTACTTGATGATGAATTAATGATAAGGAGTATTTGGAGTTAATACAATTGTAAACACGCATGTATCAAGTGTCTGGTAAATATGCTGAGCCTCAATGTGATGTGTGAGTGGCCAATCATACAAGTAAAGTAGCCGCAGTGAGCCGGCATGAGACGCAAAGTCCGCCTTGCAATTGCAGAATGCATTGCTATGTGCCACGAAACTAGATGGTTCTTGAACGGATGACAAGAAGCTGCCTCCAATTACCAATGCCGTGCCAGAATCTTTCCATCAGGCCACACCACAGGCTGTGGAATCTTTATTAACCACGAAACAGAAGTTGACCGACCAGGTGCTGAGATATCTGAGGCTTGTTGAATCAAAATGCCAAGCTGTTTTATTCCTCTCCGATTACTTGAGCATTTGTCTACATTCTATCTTTGCCCTCAGACCCGTCCCCGGCCGCAGCTAGTGACAATTCGGGGCTATGCCTGGTCGGCGTCTAGCGGCCAGTCTCACAATAACATGCAGGAGGCCGTCCAAGGACCAACAGAAGCATCATCAACCAGCTAGGTACCTATGTAAAACGTCATCATACTCCCCATTCTCGAGATATTCATACTAAAAGGCTCCCCCGCTTGTTTTTCCTCCTGTCAACAGCATCTTGTATCCCCAACTCACTACCGCCAGACACTCTTAACATCAGCACGATGGAAGCAGAGAAGGATACTCGACCAACAGAATCGTCAGTTGAATGGACCCCTCTTTTATGTATCTACTGACTGTGCGAGAAGGCCGTATGCGAGCGAGATCTGTGCCGTCTACTTCCAAGGCAAGGGCCCCTTGTACATCAACCGAGAACTTCTCCGTCAAAGCAAAGAACTTTTCTCAGCAGTAACAGAAGCAGATCCATTTTCCTTTAATTCTGAAGATGTTCATTTGAAATATATCACACTTGAAACGGGCCATGTTATCATTCACTATCTCGTTACCAACACCTACCAATGCCTTAAACCCCGGGCGGAAGCCATGGAAACGAGGAACGCGGAGGAGTTCTTCACAGCCACACGTGTCTACAAAGCAGCCGGGAGCCTTTCATTGAATCAACTTCGCGAATTTGCGAGAGAGGAGCTGGTACGACTGGGGGATAAGCTGGAACTTTCCACCCTCATCAAAGTCATGGATTTATCGACCTCGTCATTCAAAGACCTCCCTGGTATAACAGCATACATCGAATCAAGACTGCTGTCATTCTATGAAGAGAACCATAGAGCCACAGCCGACCGATTACTGACAGATATTGGATTCCCCGATACCCTGAGCAAAGTCCTGTTCAGAAGCATCGTCCTCATGAAGGCCTCTGAACGTTCTCAGGCAGCAGAGCCAACCGTTCAGCATGTGGCGGCTGGTCGCTCGTATGATTGCAATGGATTTCATTCTACCAGGAAAAGTAAGCTACGTTCCATCATGACACCAGTCGGAATGATTCTGCAGTCCTCGCAATACTCTGTATACTAACGTCAGACACCAGCAACAGGCAATACGCAAGATTCCTCTAACAAGGCACAGACCTTGAGAGACAGATCTCTCGGTCGGCCTTTCGGTCAATCTGGCGACGAGACCGACCAGTCTTCTGATGTGGCCTACCCACTCACACCTAGCTCTAGTCAAGCGTCGTCAAGCTGGTAGTAAACTGATATCGTGCGAGATTTCGTCACATAGGGCCAAGTCACCAGTCTTGGGGTGGAAGGAGTGGCCAAAGGGCAATTGCTAAGGTCGCTGGGCGGAAAATAAATACAAGGACAAATAAATTTTTTGAACCGATCAGAACAAGACCATAATTTGCAAACTATGGTCAAGGTTAACGTGCCAACACTTGGGAACCTCGGCCTTTATTTGCCTTGCCTAGGACGGCAGCTTTCTGTCACCATCAGGGTCTTGTCAAGGTTGGAGATTATCCACTTATTCATAAAGAAGCTTAATAGTTGGGGGAGGAACCATCATGAGAATTCATATGACTGTCAAGATGCCGTCATCTCGGTTTTGTGTGAGCGGGCAGGAACTTTGGACACGGGTCAAGGTTCTACAAAACCTCATCATAAATACCCTCCACCCCTTTTCTCCTTTTCTCATCCATCTAGCACATTCCATTACCATCAAAAGGAATAAAGAGTACAGCAATACGACCCATCCCCATGAAGCACGAAGCACGACATATCAACATGGCCTCTACAAGGAACATGCCCTGTACAGATTCGTAAGTTCCAACATGCCAGCTAGGAGAGAAATCGCTAACATAACCCAGTCCCTACGCGAGTCAAATCTTGAAACTCAACTTTGAAGGCGGCAAGTTTCTCTTGGCGCATCGGGACATCCTGCAAAGAGCACCGGCACTCTCCAAAGCATGCTTAGAACCAATGAGCATCTCCTTCAATACTTTCCATGTAATCTATCACTATTTGTACACCGGGCAGTACCAAAGTCTCAAGCCGATGGGGGGCACCGACGCCGATAGGTGGTTGCATGGTTTCGAGACTGCGATTGATGTGCACCGCTCTGCCACGAACCTAAACTTGCCATCTCTCAGGAACTTGGCATACGTGGAGCTCGCCAGGAATAGCGTGAAAATGAGCCTAGAGTCAATATTCCGGGCCATGGGGGAATTGAAAGTAAAGCTTGACGATTTCCCTGCACTAGCTGCGTACATCAAGGCCCGAGAGATGCATCCCAAGGAACAGCAAGCTAGACAAGAAGCAGATGTCGCTCTTTCTACTCATCACAACAGACTGTCCAGCCATCAATTCTATAATCACCTCACACGATCTCACCCAAGAGTTCAGAAAGAGTTTGATGACGCACGAAGGAGGGAGATTGAGAAGGAGTTCGAGTTCGAGGAACACAGAAATCATATGGAGAGGCTCGATGCAGCCAAGAAGTGTTTTGCAGACCACCCTATGAAATTGACTTCGGCGGCTTTGGATCGCCTGGCCGCCAAGAGGGCATCTGCTAAGGCTGAGAAATCTGGGAGCGAGGAAAAGCCGCAGCAGACGGGGAAGACCAGCGACGGCGTCTATTCATTGTCTCCCACCGGGCCCCACGATTTCACTGCTGTAAACACGACGAAACCTTCCACGGAAGATACTCCCGCTGCCGATACTGATGGCCCATATCCCGAGCCGCTCCCCGATGGGAAGGTTGTGTCTGGTGATTGGGAAATTGTAAGTCCTACGGACGTGCCAGAAGAAGAAGATGATGATTTGAGGACTTTGGCCATTTCATGGCTCAAAACTCCCAACAAGAAGAAATCGGATGCTTCAAAGGACAATAATATGCGATAGTCCTGAGCTACCCCTGGGTAGAGCTGTGATCGGAAATTGGTGTTGAGGGAAACGTGTTGAGGGAGTCTGTTACGTACCCCCTTCTCTGTCTGGTATACAGCGATAGGAAATCGTCTTAATGCATGATTCAACATCATGTTGTATTAGACATTTGAAACATAGCCTTGTCATTAGCGTTCTCTACTACATGATCTGTATTATACTGTTCTTTTGTACACTTTTGTTACCCAAAGTTGAAATATCGCATGCTTCAATCTCGGAAATAACTAAGAGAAGAGGTCTTCCTCCATCGGGTGTGATAACTATGGCAGAATCGGTAGAGGATTCGGGCGATGCAACACATGACTCCTACGCTGTTTGCACCGTGATTTTAATGCATCGCCATACTGCTACCAAGTACTCGCCCGGAAGCTATGTCAATTCGGGACCCTGTCGCACACAAACTGACACAATGGGGTCTAGTACGGTAGTCGCATCAAAGGGTAAGTAATATTCTAGGTCTAGACGCGTTGTCACGGAATTCTGCTTGTATTTGTTGGATGTGCTAGGTGGCTAATGCGGGAGGCCTACCAAAACACATCATTAGCCGTGGAAGTCAGCGAGCCACAGCATCGTCAAGTAAGCAGTGTTCAGTTGCGTGGTCCTCCTATCATGATGTCAAGTCAAAAGCCACGGCGGCTACACGTTTGAGACAGCGGCCAAGCGCGGTCAGGCTCAGAGAATTGACACCTTACTCTCATGCAGGAGGCCGACCCTGGCGCGTCATGGAAGAGTTATGTTGGGGGTAAGCTTGCATTTTTCAAAGCTGAGAAAAGAGGGGAAATAGTCTCAGAGATGTAGGAGTAGATTTACAGTAGAATTCCTTATCACCCATTACTTCTTTTCTAACCCTCTGTTTTTTCTCAAAGGCAATTGTCTCTGCCTCTCTTTTGGCAACTTCCCGGGCCCATGTGACAAAGAAGTCTCAGAACTACAAATCCTTTGAACTAATTACCACGAACCTCGCTGAAGGCCGGCAGTGAGTTGGGCGTTATGTCTCCAGAGGGCTCAAATATGGCACTAGAAACCTCGTCCGTATCTCATCACCAATCCCATATCATCATACTTACAAAGGTGTAGTCCATACTTTGGGGCAACCTGCAACGTCATTTTCCAGGACGGAGGCACGGCGACTGTACACTGCAATGTCGTCCCTGCACGCCTACGATCAAGCGCTCGCTATTGCCAGGCCGAATGGTGTAAACTCGTTAGTTTGGATATGAAAGATATCGAATCCGACACAGGACACGCGATTGTTCATTTCTGGTACTCTGGGAGATATCAATCTCTCAAATCCAGCAATTGTTCTGAGGTCGAAGCCACTATCTATGAGCTTAAGCAATCTATCAAAGTCCATGCCGCCTCTCTCTCCCTGAAACTGGAGACCCTCCAGGCTTTAACTGAGGATAAGATTTTGAAACTCAGCGATCAGTTGAGCTTCCCGTTGGTCCTCGATGTCGTAGAGAAATCTGAGATCAATTTTGCCAAATTCCCAAGATTTGCAGAGTACCTTCAGTCTCACCTGATCTCCCTGAAGATGGATTCTTCGGACCAGGCAGTGACTGATATTCTATCGAAGCTTGAGACCCCTGATACCTTCAGCATGGTATTGCTCAAGACACTTGTTGTACTTGGCAGAATGGCGGCGAGCAATGTGCATGACGTGGGCAGAGAACATTGCAAGGCGGAGTCGCCTGATCTCCGATCACCATCAGAACAAGCTCTTGAGATCACGAAGGTAAATGAAGTAATTGCAACACTTCGGAGAAAGGAGAAGCAGGCTCTGGAAATGATAATGGTGCATGATGAGACTACGGAACTTCACAGGAAGAAGACGAAAAGAGGAGGAAAGCTTTTGAAGGCGGACCGGCTGCGCCTAGCACTTCTTGAAGAACAGATTGCTTCATATAACCTGGAACATAATCAAGAGCCGATTGACGACAAGTCAGAGCTTTTGGAAGAGGAAGATCATCAGTCTACAAATCAACCTGCACATATCGGCGAATGGTCCGCTGAAGCTGAAGCTAAGCAGGGTGATCAGACAGAAAAGGCTATCCTCGGCTGGCCACGCCGTGGCTCTCTTGGTAAGATATCTTGATTGTCACAGAAATCTTGCTAAGCGACTATAGGTAACTGACGATCCATTAGTTGAAGGTGGAAGCTCCTGTTCCGAAATGAGCGGAAGTGCGATGGATTGGGAACACATCTTGAGACCGAATATACGGCACAGTTTCTGGGTTCCGTCAGCGAGTGGAAGTGTGGATTTCTTGACAAGCTCTGGTGGTCAAGTGACACCGAGTAACAGCGAAAGTTTGTCTTGAGTTCTGACCACAAAGTTTGCCTTCTTTTTGTATGGTTAAGGCACTGCTTTCTTCGACGTGTGCAAAGTATTAGACTTCAGAATAGTCATCATAGGTTGAGTTTGTTTTACATCTTTTTCTGATGTACATATGTTCAAACCGTGCGCTCTGATCTGCTGACCATCTTCGCCTGCGTAAGGGCATATAACTCCAATCCAGTCTCCGTTAAGCTTTGTAAGATTCTCTATTCCGGTTGACGAGTGAGATTTCACTTCTCTCGTCTCTATCCTCAAAAGTTTGAGACAAGGTCAGAGAACAAGGTCAGAGAGCAGCATTATTCTAAAAACGGCCACGTATAATTAAGCTTGAGCATCCCCTTCCCAAGCCTTTTCACCATTATATGAAAGCTTATTGCCGTGACCGTGGCTAAGCCCTAACAGAAAGGTAAAATACCGAACAGCTGTTATAAAAGCGCACTCCTTCATTTTAGAAACTCCCCCTCCTCTTACACCTTCGGTACATCGCACACACTTAGCATTCCCATCCCTCATCTATTCGGAAAATATGTCGTCTCCACCCTCAAGCTCGTAAGTGTCCCAGCTGTATATTTATTTCTTGCACAAAGAAGCTAATTGATATCTTAAGGCAATACGGTGGCCGTATGTGTAGCATCTGGTTTCAAAATGAAGGACCACTACGTGTCTCAATAGACGTCCTCAAGAAATGCCCAAAACTCGTCTCTCGACTGAATTCAAGAAGCTGCAGTTCTGGACCCCTCGACCAAGCTAATCTCAGTGACATCTCTCCTTCGTCAGGGCACGTTATTATTCATTATCTTGTTACGGAAAGATATCAAAGCCTCAAACCAACTGGTACTACCAAAGATGAGCGAAATCGCTCTGAACTGGCAACAGCCTTCAGGGTTCATGTCAGAGCTGGGCTTTTGGATATACCAGGTCTTCAAGAGTTGGCACAATCCGAGATGAAGCGCCTCGTAAGCCATATGAACTTGATCTCAGTCGCACAGACTCTTGAAGGCACAAGGATATCCCTTAACAATAACCCGGTTCTGGAAAGGCAGCTGGCCGACCAGGTCGACTTTACTCTGACGGAGTCTTCCAAGGAATCTCTCAATTCCTTGACCACTCAGCTGGGGTTGCCCAAAACTGTCAGCATGTTCTTTCTTGAACACATTCTTGAGTCTCAGAAGTCGCTGCTTGACACGCAAGGTTACAACAACGAAGAGGCTTCGACCGATTTGTCTTGGTTCCAATTTGAGAAGGAATTCCGAGCACTAGTGCAGAAGTTCCCCAGACTGAATCCCTCCGACCAAGACTTGAAATTTCAGCGAGAGCGCCGAGTAGAGGCCCTCCGGGAATCTCAGGAGAAGACAGCCCTTGAAGATCTCATGTTGAAGAATGGAAGGCTGAATGATACTGATCTAGCTCGCCTGAAGACACTGCAGAGAAACGCAACTGACAGGATTAAGCTGTTGGCAGACTGCGAGACTGATATAGCTGCTCAAAAGGAACACGTTCTCCAGATGAGCCAACAAGCCGAAGTCATCACTAAACGGTTAATTAAAGGGAAAGGTTATGAATCATTGTTGCAGTGCCGAAAGGCACAGCAGGGTGTTTTGTATTTCCAACAGTATAGTTGTCTATGGCCCGCTGGAGATTCTGGTGAATGGGCTTTTAATCGCTACCAGGGGACTGCAGAGAGAGTGACAACCCGGGGAACGGATGAGTCTAGCGGTAAGTACACGCACACTTCTTCCTCCAGGGTTTATTTGGACGATTCTGACCATGATTTAGATGACGGGATAATGACTCCCAGTACTAGCTCAGTCCATGAGTCAGCAACCGAAACACCAAGTCTGCTTGCTAAAGATGAGACCGTTCGACCAAACCGCGCGCATTCTGAGAGAATCGCCAGGCAAAGGCTGGAGATGGACAACAAGCGAATGAGGAGTCGCCTTCAAGAACAAGAACAACTGTCTATAAAACTCACATTCGTCTATTACGTGATATTTTTCATGCTCTTCATCGACCTTGTCATTCACATGAAGGGCTAGATATAGCTATCTGAACAGTTTATGTAACCAATCCCAATTGAAATATCTTAGTAGTATCCTTGAAATCACCTGCATTTTCGCAAACTGGACTTGTCCTTGACAAGATCACTTATCTAATCGGTTGGTGCTAATAGTGAGCTATCCTTACTATGATCAAGATATGCACGCTCGACAGAACATGTTCAGTGAACAAGCAATATCAACTTGATAGGTATGTTAGTGTTTATAAAAAGGTGTGATCGTCGTATTGTGTACCCACTCAGCTTTAGCAAATGAGACAATACCGCGGCGTTTACCGAGGCACAGAAAACTCCATATACACCGCTAATCCGATCGTGGAACAATCCAGCCAACCACGCCATGATTGACATGAGGATCCATTCGCACCTTTGCGGCCTTGGAATGACGTGGGATATGCCGATACAGTAAACAAGATCTTGGATCTACAAGAACCCATACCGTCATAGTTTCAACTTTCACATCTTCACTATTCACAGCATCTTCCTCAGTCACCACTTACACAAATCAAAATGCCTTCCAACAATGCCGCGTGGCTTGTAGCCGCAAAGACGTCACCACTCGAGGTCAAGGAAGCGCCCCTCACACAACCAGGCGGGGGCCACATTCTCGTCAAGAACTCGGCGGTGGCCATGAACCCCGTTGATCTCGCCAACCAACACGTGGGAATCTTCATCAAAGAATCGCAATACCCTGTCATTCTCGGAGAGGATGTTGCCGGTACTGTAGAGGCGGTCGGCTCTGGCGTCACCCAGTTCAAGGCTGGTGACAGAGTCCTTGGGTATGCGACGTCTCTCGCGAGCAAGGACAACGTCAACAGCGCATTCCAAGAGTACACTGTCATTCGCGCAGAGTGCGCTTCCAAGATCCCCGAGAATCTGTCTTTTGAGCAGGCCGCAGTTCTGCCTCTTTCTCTCGCCACAGCTTCATGGGCCCTGTTCGGTGATGCGACCCTCAAGATGAAATATCCCAGCCTCACTCCCGAAACCACTGGCGAGACGGTCCTCATCTGGGGAGGCGCCTCCAGCGTTGGAGGAACAGCCATCCAGCTGGCCAAGGCAGCCGGCTACGAAGTCATCACCACTGCATCCGCCAAAAACCACGAATACGTCACAAGCCTAGGCGCCGACCATGTCTTTGAGTACAAGTCCCCTCAAGTAACCAGGGAGATCGCCTCGCTTCTCACCGGAAAGAAGTTTGCAGGCGCACTCGAGGCCAGTGGTGCAGACGACGGCATGACCAATGCCAGTCAGTCAATCGCCCATGCCGAAGGTCTCCGCAAGATGATCTGTGTGCGAAGTGCATCATCTCCATCGCCCGAGGTTGAGGCTCAGGTCATTCTATCAACCAGCATTATCAACACTCCAGTTGCAAAGGCCGTTTTCGCTGACTATGTACCTGCTGCTCTGGAGCAGGGCAAATTCAAGGCTGTTCCGGAAGCGGAAGTTGTTGGAAAGGGTTTGGAGTCGATTCAGTTGGGTCTCAACACGCTTGCGAAGGGTGTCTCGGCTAAGAAGATTGTCGTTTCGCTCTAAAGGTCAAAACACATAAGATAATTATAGTCGGATATAAATAGTAATTAAAGACTACTGTAGAAAATAGTAATATTCTGTCAGCAGATTATGCGCCAATGTGATCAGTCTTCTTAGCCTCGGGTGCCTTTCCCCTCTTCTCCACATAACGACATTGAATCTCAAAAGTCGCGCCATCATCCTGACTCTAACATTCCAACGCCAACTGCGTGATAGACTAAAGGTTAGCACAATGCCTGATCCAGAGGAGAAAGAGACCATAGCTCTCATCGGCTTGGGCACAATCGGCCTCTCATTTGCCGCATTGCATCTACGCTATTCAAACGCCAGCCTCCGGTTATACGATGTACGCAGTGACTTGAAAGAGCACATCGAGAGCCTACTACCAGTCTATCTCGAGTCAACGAAGAAGGAGGGGAGTCAGGATCATCTTTCTGTTCAAATCTTGGTATCTGACGGTCGACTTCTGATATGCTCTTCTATTGAAGAAGTATGCTCAGGTGCTACCATCGTACAAGAGCAGGGACCTGATAGTGTAGATTTCAAGAAGTCAAACTGGGCTCAAGTGGTCAAATACATATCGCCTTCTGCTCACCTATGGAGCTCGACTTCTGGTATTCTAGCATCTAAGCAAGTGGAAGACCTCGAGGACAAATCCAGGGTTCTTGTAGTCCATCCATTCAATCCAGTAAGGGCTCCCATCCTACCCCTGGTTGATATTGCACTAATAAACTATCAAGCCTCACATCATGCCACTGATAGAGGTGGTTCCTTCACCTCACACCGCACCCGAAAGAACACAGTTTGCGATCGATTATTTCAAAGGACTCGGGTCAGGCCACCGCCCTGTCAGAATCAACAAGGAGACCCAGGGCTTCGTAGGCAATCGTCTAGCATTTGCCCTTTTCAGAGAAGCCTGCCACCTAGTCTCCAACGACGTGGTTTCAGTTGAAGATTTAGACACTATAGTCGAGGCCAGTATCGCTCCTCGCTGGGCTGTTGCTGGTCCGTTCAAGACATACAACAGCGCAGGTGGAACGGGCGGAATCGGAGCTTTCTTGCATAATCTCGCTGATACTATGGAGGCATGCTGGGATGACGGCGGCAAGATCAGCCTCAAAGGCACGTCTGTTACCAAGTCTGGTAAAGACGGTGATGGAGATGGTGATTGGACGGATAAGATCTCAAAGGAGACCGAAGAAGCATATGGTCGACCAACGGCAGACTCGTTGGCAGAGCGGGATCGCAATTTGCAAAAGGTTATAGCTGCGCAACCTCAAGGGGCTCAGTGATTATTAATCAAATTAATGATCAAACATCAATCAATTCCGATTGCAACTCAACTCTTCGACTGACGATTCTTGGATATCAATCTTGCTTGACCAACTCTTCGCATCTCCGCAGATGTATTTACTAGACGGTATGCCATTTATGAAACTGGTAAATAAGTTATATCATATCACTACTAGTTGCTCTACATGCGCATAGAGTATACGCAACCTAGCTGGGTCAGATATCGAATAGAATATGCCATTTCTTTCTCCAAGCATAAATAGCATCCGCATGGTCAGAGTTAGCATAATTCAGTAGTCGAATTATATCGCACATTCTTTCACGTTCTAGGATGTCTTGGTAAACTTGTAGTGTACTATGTAGCCTGCTTGTTTGTAGAAGCTTGGCCCTTGAACAGCTGTTTGGATAAGGCGGTGAAAGTGACAAATTTACCCATGCGTCAATGCTTTTGGATCAAGGCATTGACCAGCGGCCTGACCATTGCCCCGATCCCGTCGCATCAATCGGTTATCCCATCTAGATACTCTTCCACTTAGGAAAGGAGTCTGAAGTTTAAACATGAACTGATAACAAATTAGGAACCGACAAGATAGGTAAGATCGCCCTACAAAGTTCATGACGTGCGCCAAAACTCCGCAGAGGTGGAACTTTTTACGAACATTCAAAACGGCTTATAAATATCAGTCGTGGCACGGTTCAATAACGTTATCGAAAATCTCTGCGGGTCGTTCGACGGGCCCGGATGTCGAGCCTCGCTAAGTAACTGATCCGACCGGGACGAAGGAAGCGATTCATGTACCGAGGCTAAGTGGCCCCGTCAAAATAAGTGTCTGGAAACATCCAAAATCTCTGTAGCATATCATTACTGAATCTAGTCATTTAACATAGAGAATTGGTTTAGGTTAAGCAAGATATCATATATTTATGGATTTCTTTCATCAATCATTATCCAGGGGATGATATATAAATCTTTCAATAGATATGTTCCTATGTTCGTCGGTCTTCGGGATATCTAGAATGTTTCGGATACTTCTGCACTCCGTACACGACTTCGATCAACTCCGCAAGTGGACCCTCAATTGCAACCTCACAGGCCTCGTCACAGCATGGTCCGTTCCCTTAAGTGAAGCGATCGAATGGAGCTTTGTTTTCCATTGCTAAGCTAGCGCCACCGAGTTCGATATAAAAAGAATTCAGCGCCACGTTCAAAAACTTGATACCATCAATTATCGATCTCTTATCTGTATACATAACATAATTCTTCAATATGGCTCCTCCCACAAGATACGGCGACGAGGTCGTTGACCCGTCGCCTCTACTACAACCTCTCGATTATGTCTTCGCAGGACGACAAGCCCCCAACCGCTTCCTCAAGGCAGCCATGTCCGAGAAGCTCGCCACCTGGGATGCCAAGGACGTCTCTGCCCGAGGATACCCTACCAAGGAACTCATCACTCTGTATAGAAATTGGGGCGCCGGCGGCTGGGGCTCCATCTTGACCAGCAACGTTATCATCGACGGCATGAACCTCGAGGCCCCCGGCAACCTTACCATTCCCGCCGAGGAAGGTTTCGAGGGTCCGCGTTTTGAGGCATACAAGGAGTTGGCTACCGAGGCAAAGAAGGACGGCAATCTCTTGATTGCCCAGGTCTCGCACGCTGGTCGTCAGGTCGAGGAGTGGATTCAGCCCAACCCCATCAGTGCCTCCGATATTCAGCTCGTCAGTGGCGGGTTCGGAGGAAAGACATACGGTGTTCCTCGCGCAGCTACCAAGGAGGACATCGCTACTGTTATCAACGGCTTCGCCCACGCCGCTGAGTTTCTGGAGAAGGCTGGCTTCGACGGTATTGAGCTTCACGGAGCCCACGGTTACCTTCTGGCTCAGTTCCTTTCTCCTCGCACCAACAAGCGCACCGACGATTACGGAGGCAGCCGCGAGAACCGCATGCGACTCGTCCTCGAGGTCATCGCTGAGATCAAGCGCCGTGTCAGCCCCAAGTTCATCGTCGGTATCAAGGCCAACTCCATCGAGTACACGCCCGGCGGTGTCGAGGCCGAGGACGCCAGGGCCCTTGCCACCGAGCTCGAGAAGGCCAAGGTTGACTTCCTGGAGCTTTCCGGCGGTAACTACGAGAAGTTTGCCTTCGCCCACGTCAAGGATGAGAACCGCAAGCGAGAGAACTACTTCCTCGTGCAAGCTGAGGAGATCCGCAAGGGTCTGAAGGGAGAGATGAAGGTCTTTTCCACCGGAGGTTTCAAGAGTGTCAAGGCGATGGTTGACTCCCTCTCCATCATCGACGGTATTGGTCTTGGCCGCGCCAGTGCCCAAGAGCCCCGATTCCCCAAGACCCTTGAGAAGCTATCTATCACAGGTACTGTGGAGCAAAAGTTTGACCACGACGATGTTCTCAAGAGATTTGCTGCTGCTGGTGTTCAGATCTCTCAAATCGCCAATGACCACGAGCCTGTGGACTTGAGCAAGCAGGAGAACGCTGATGGCTTGTGGAACGATGTGATGAAGTATTACCAGGAGGCGGCTGCGGATGCGGATCACAAGCTGTACAAGTGGCCTGCTGTGACCCAAGTGGCTTACCCTTACGGTGATGGGGAGATGTAATGACGACAAGGATATATATAAATAGAGATAAATGATATCAAGATAGATTATAAAGTACAACTATGATTTTTGACAAGCCTCAAGTCACCATGTTCATCTGAAATAGGTGTCGATGTTTACGGTGATTGAGCCATTAATGCGTAAGACACAATGATAACATATTTCAGACTGTATATCGTAATTCGGTGTAGAATTATTGAGGAATTCTTCACCAGGTATCGTCATATCGTTGAAGGAGAAAAGGTAAGCAACACTTGACCAAACTGAGCGGTTTTCGCTTACAAGTCCGGCCAGCCAAGCCCAACGTTTTTCTAAAGATAAGCTTCTCTCGTAAGCTTAATCCCAACCCTCGGCAGTTACACACTGACCAGGGGCCAAATGGAACTATTCCGCATTGTCCCTCAGAAAATGCAACATACCCTATCACGAATCCTCCTTATTCCGTCCCTCTGTAACATAAGCGCCCAAGCTAAGAACGCCTTCCGTTGACGGACCAGTTACAACTTGCCAGTAAGTTCAGCTGACAGGGGTAAGGCCATTCCCTCGACCGTTTGTGTATGCATCTCAAATTGCAGCTGAAAACATGCCCTCTTGAAATTGAGAAGATAGCCGTTGTGCGATGAGTTCAGTGGTTGATACAGATGGGGTTGTTGCTTGGCGGCGCTTCAGAGTGACAACGGCTGCTAGACCTGGTCTGCCTTATCGTCGAGGTTGTTGCTAGGATTGTGGGTGTAGCTTGTACAAAAGATAGCCGTTTCCCTTTTTTAAACTGGGCGAATATGCATGCCATATGGTTATTTAGAGCGTTACGAACTACAATTCACGATTCAGAATGAAAAGCCTTATTTGGCTAGCCTTTTGGAATTTAGGTACGTAAACCGTATCATACAATATTACAAGCATCAAAAACTCATCGACTTTTTGCTCTTCGTAGGCCTCTTTGCCCTGTCAATATGCGTTCTTGCAGGATGCCGATCTAGCATGGAGAAGAACTACAGTCTTTTGAACTGGCCGCGATCGACTATAGGACTCATTTGGGGACAAGAGTGCGAGGATGCCACCGCCAGCATCATCCCCGACATCTACAAATTCGGCACATCTGGTAGGTAATCCATTTTACGAAGCGGGTAAAATAAAGCTGATGAATGCTTTGAAGGTTTGTGCAGGGTAACAGATGGCAAAACAAAATGCAAACGTCAATTTCCACCAACACTCAATCTCGCACAAGCTGTCATGGACGATCTCGACAAGGCAGAAAAAGATGGAGCGTCGATTGACTCGACGACCCTAGAGAAGTGCCGAGAAGCAATCGACAAGCCCGTAAATCACGGTACGGCGAAGAAACTCGGCATAGTTATGATATCCTTCATCATCGCTTCCGTCTTCATCAACATCATCTCCCTCGTGGTAGCAGCGGCAAGCGGGTCAGCGTTTAGTATAGCATCCACCGCCGTACTAGCCACAGATGCTTTATTCATCTTCACCAGCATTATCTTGTGCATCGCCATGATGAACTTTGAAGGCGGCGGATACCTGAAGGAGGTCCATGGGCAGGAATTCTCGGACAGAGAAATGATTGGGATAGCAATTTGGATGCTGGTTGCTATGCTCATTGGTCGCGTGTTGTCGAATTTCTGGTTGATCATTGGTGCTATCTGCATCCTGCTTCCTATTGCGCTGGTGTTTGTTCTATTTCTTGTACGCACTCGGGGTTTCTTCGCTGTTGTTCGCGCCGCTACAGCAGAATAGAACAAGCGATGCTGCTTCTAGGGGTCAGTTGAAGCTAAGCCGTCAAAAAGAGTTTAGGGAACAATTTCTCCTTAGCTGAGGCTGAAAGCCACTCAATAGCTCCAACATGCCCTCATCTCGCCGGAATAAAAAATCAATGACTTAACTCTCCCTGCTATCACATTCGTGAAATCCCTATACTTTCAATTCGCATTTCCATCTCAGCCCTCTCAATAAGCTTAACCAATAAACCCACCGCAAGTGCCGCCTCGCGCGTTCCTTGCACGAGGCTTGGCTATTGCTTAACCCGAATTAACCTTTTGCCCTGGAATCAGGGACTAAAGCTTAATCCCACGCCAAGACAGGGATGGTCGCTGGCTTCAGGGTCGTTCGCAATAGAAGCAGCCACAATTCCATAAAATACCAATGTTTGCCAGATTGTGGCGTTGGCGAATTCGATTATCTGGACTGCATTCGGAGTAGTCCAATATTTCAAGCCGAACTAAGGGGGAAGCTTGGGTATTGAAACCAGCTAAGACATGTTCTAGATGCAAGGCTATTGTTCGTGGGAAAGGGTCTGTTAGTCTAGACAAATATTCCATACGTGAGGGTGAGGATGAGAATGAGGGGATATGGAAGGAAGAGATTATCTATTTAATACGAGCATTCGTCCTGATTTCCTATCCATTAGATGTAACAACTTCCTCTCCATCACTCCTTCATTTTCCTTAAGTGTCTTCAGTACTCCCTCCTCTTTCCCCTCCCACGCGGTAACACCGCTCTGCATTCCTTTCTTCTCTTTTCTGTACTTTTCTCTACTTCAAATCATCACCACCACCATCATCATCATGTTTTCTCCTTGGATCTTCACTATTCTTACTTGTCTTCTCGCCGTTGCAACAGCGTTGCAGTCTCCCTCTTACAGCGGCTTCACTCGTGTCTGGCACCAGGACTTTAACGGTAATGCCGGTACCTTGCCCAGCTCGAACACATGGCACATCATCGAGAAGCAAAAGAACTTCAACAACGAAGTCCAGGCCTACGTCAAGAGCACAAGCAACCTTAGAAAGAGTGGTAAGGGCTCCCTTCAGATGATCCCGCTGTGGTCTAATGGCCGATGGACATCTTCTCGCATTGAGAGCAAGTACACCCTCACCCCCAAGGTCGGTAGGGTTACCAGGGTTGAGGCGAAACTCCGTCTGGGCGGTAACTCTTCTCGGAGCAAGCAGGGCATCTGGCCTGCCTTCTGGCTCCTTGGCGCTTCCATTCGCAAGGGCGTGCAATGGCCTGCCTGTGGAGAGCTCGATATCATGGAGAACATCAATGGCGAAAGTATCGGCTATGGTGCTGCTCATTGTGACCGGGCGCCTGGTGGAGTTTGCAACGAGCCAGGTGGTATCGCCAGCAACATTGGACTACCCGATAGCAACTACCACACTTGGAGAGTTCAATTCGATCGTAGGAACAGCAACTACAGGTCGCAATCCATCACTTGGTACCGGGATGGAAGGGTCTTCCATCGGGTAACCGGTGCTCAGATTGGAATTGCCAAAACCTGGGCGACTCTTTGTCACAGCCCTCTCTTCATTATCTTTAATGTCGCTGTCGGTGGGGACTGGGTAAGTCTTCTGATCCTGAGATACCTGTGAGACATTCGCTAACAAGACGATAGCCTGGCGCTCCCAACCGTAACACTAAGGATGGGATAGGAAGCCACATGGAGGTCGGCTATGTCGCTCACTATGTCTCGAAATAGAGACCAGCATCGCATTTTCGTTATCTCTATTTTGTATGTTTAGAAATACCAATAATGAACCTTTGGCACTATGGGTTTGTGTCCCTATTGTGAAATGCTTGCTTCTCTGGCCGTTGGCCCGCAGAACGAATATGCAGGCGGGCTTAAAATGGACTTACACGACCTACGAACGGCGACTAATTCTCCACTGCAATATCGATCACGCACGCTTTTGTTGATTGATTAAGAATTGTTGCATTAATTTGAAAGGTACAAAGGCGCTTTACGTGGCGTGACCAAGTCAATTACCATTCATTCTCCAACAATACCCAGCTTCGGCGTCCTTGGCCCGGAACTACTTCTCTTTCTCAACTTCCCTCTCTCCGCCCTCGGTGTCGATCCATCCGCACCAGGCTGTGACGCGGCTCTCCCAGCAGTCTTACCGAACAGACTACCCAGTCTACTGCGACGCTGCTCCCTCTCTTTATCCGCCACCGATGGACTACCCGTGGTATTGCCCATGTTGAACGGCGGATCGTCGTATTGAGCATCGGGGATTGGCGGCGCATCGCTCGAAGGACCGGAGTTGTCTGGTCGCTGTTGGCGGTATTCGTTGGGGTGGTAGAATTTGCGGTTGTCAATCTCGTACAGACCGGCGTCGATTGCTGCTTGGTTCTTCTCCATGGCTTGGGCATTGCCACCGAAGTGCTTGTCGACAGTCTGGTTTAGTGTTCCACGAAGGGTTTCGCTGGCTCCCTGCATGTTTGTTAGCATCAATTGTGCGGGAGTGTGCTGGGTGGCACTTACATGGATACCTGCAGCAGCGGACTTGAGATTTGCGAATGTCGATTTACTGGCTGGTCGAGAATAATTCACAGGTTGAGAGGGATTGACAGCGGCGGCGGCAGTGGGGTTGTTCTCAGCTGGTGGCGGAGGAGGAGGGGGAGCAAAGGCGCCCTGTCCGATCTGTAAAGGCGCCGGTACAAACTCCTGCGACCGTCTAACATTTCGCTCAGGAATTGCAGGTGAATTGCTGCTATCTGGGACAGAAATCTGTGAAGGAATTGGATCGCGTGGTGGAATAATTCGTCGGCCTGGAGTCTCTAAACTCTTGCGACGCGATGTTGGGGTAATGGGCGATGGCTCGTACGGCGTGGGCGTTATGTGTTTCACAGGCGGTTCAAGCTTGGGCTGCACAGCAGGCGGCGGTTGGTATTGCTGCTGCTGCGGGGGAAGTGGTGTGACGCTTTGATTGCTCACGGTGGGCAACTCCATAGCCGGCGTCGGCTCCTCAATCGTTGAAGTCGTGCCATTGGAGTTTGTGACTGTCGTCGTAGTCGTCGTGGTCGTAGTGGTAGTCGTTATCGTTTGTCCCGTATTGGGGTTCGTCACCGTCTCCCTCTTGATGGTAGGGCTGGTATAAGAGTCGGGCCCTGAGTTTGGGTTGAGGCTAGGCCCGCTGTTGGGGGCGACATAGGAGTTGGAGTTCGTGTTGGTGTTGGAATTGGGGACAGGCGTTGGAATGTCGGGCGTCTTTCCTGGACTCAATCCGCTGTTGCTCTTTGTGTTGCTCAGATCGCCCTCTGTTGTGAGCGAGTTGTTGGGTTCGCTGCTCCCGTACGTCGAGTCCCCCGATGTCTCTGCGTTTGTTTCGGGCGGGTAAAGTTCCTGGCTTTTGTGCTTGTCTTTCTCCCTTTCCTTTTCCCTCTCCCTATCTTTGTCCTTCGAGGAGCTGAAAATCTTCCATTTTGAGCGCTTCTCTTTGTCTTTGCCAAGACCACGGTCGTCCTGCATCGACATATTGACACGATGAACAGAAGGTTTGTATCTGTGTGATATATGAACAATTGCTCCAATTTCTTTTTTACGATAATAGAATTGAATTGTTTAACAAAATGAAACGGCTTTGACAACGGTTGCGGAAGTATAAATCAGGCTTATCCTGGAGGATGGATGGATTGCTGCAAATATGACGGTGATGAGGTCATTATACCCTGTCCCCAACTGGGAATCCCTCAGCCACCGCCGATCAAGTCTTGGGAGCTGCACTAACGCGCAATGACTATTCCATGACTTAATAGCACATATTTTCTTTGCGAGATGCTGTGGCGCGAGCTCGGGATCTATTGAATCCAGCCACATCTTTAAACCTTGGTGACGAGCCTTTCATAGGTGGCGGTAGAGTTCAACATAGGATCTTAGCAGTTTTGGCGAGATCTATGGTAGCGATCTGTTAGCGCTGTATCTCACCACATTAAAGAGATGATGCGTCCAGAATCCAAACAAGCTTGATCAAGAGGCCTCACCTACTTCTCTAAACCTACCGAGCCACGGCAACGAACACTGTCGACCACGAATTCATCTAGCCTTTGCCGTAAAATATCGGCATCTGCCGTTGTGCCGTCTTCCCAGAGTGAGGTGAAAATGTGAAACCAATGCCAAGACCATTGCGTTCGTTGTGTTCAGGGTCTTCCACCAGAGCTACCCTGCAGACAAGATCTTGCCAAGAAGACCCGACAACAACACTAGTTAGTTAGCATACATTATCAGAAATACTAGCCGTTTCTGTTCTCATGGTAAATCGACGAGCTGCTCTATTCAAAACGGATGAATTTCTCGGAGTTGCGGTTGTATCGTCTACGCGGAAGTTTCGCTGGACCCACCAGGTTGAATATTGATCTTCGTGTTAACCTGTTAATTCTCCGATGGATGAACAGGGGGTATTACAGATTAGTTTCTTTGAGTTGCATCACCATCAAACTTGTCAAACTCTAGCTGGTAATTTGATTAAATAGACTATGTCTCAAGGTTTTACTTCTATAGCAGTTCGATCTTGAGCTTGATCTGGTGATTATCCCTGAAGGTAGTAGAGGTCCATTATACTCATGCATGTGATTCGGCTGTTTTAGTCTAGTATAATCAAATGGTGGTTATCTTGAATTGAGGGATGATAATCGTTGGTGGTGCTTCAAACTCCATGCTTTCTCGAGGTCGTACTTTTTCTCCTAGGCCAAGGAGAGTTTGACTAAAGAATATGTAATTGCAGGGAGGTTTTGATATTAAAATTGACATTCAAATAGTTGCTACTCATTGGCTCATGTTCTTGTAGAACCTGTCGTTTCTTGGTGTTATTCGCGTCAACAGAACACGACATAAACAACGGTCTTCGTAACCCTCTTCCTACATAGATCAAAGAGAAATCAAAGGACCTCCTAACAACAATTAGTGTTCCCTCGTGGCTCATAACAACCTGTGTAGTAGCCATAATGTCCCTTCTTGCACTGCCAGTGCTCGTCCTGCAGCCCGAGCCACTGACGAACACATCCCCATGAGCATTACACTCTTCGGCACTGGCAGCTGTTCAAACCTCCCTTGCGCCTCTACAGTTCCATAATGAACATGGAAAACCTCATGAACAGGCTCATTCACTCAGGAGATTCCCTAGTATAAATGCCCATCCTCACCTGCACTTCAGACTTCCTTCTTTCTTCCTCACCACACACTCTCTCACAGAACTATCATCAGCCTCTAGCTTCCTTTTATCAAGAACTCTTCTGATCATAATCATCTACGATCGTCACTTTCCATCACTATCATCCCCATCAAAACCATCTACACTTTTCACCTTCTACACTCTACCCCCACACAAACATCCCCTTCACAACATCTCCTTTCCCCTACATCAGGATGTCTACCACTCCCACCAAGACCTGGGCCCCGGCCAACTGCGAGATCATCGACATCGGTGGCTCCAAGCTAAGCAACACCTTCGACACCCAACTTCCTAGGGCCTTCCAGGGTGAGGAGTACTTCCCCAAGGAGGTTGCCTACACCACCGGCATGGACAAGTGGTGTAACATCGCTGATTCCTCTTATCAAACTTTTGATGAGATGAAGATCATCGAGGCTACCGCTGGTAGCATTGTATCCAGCATCCCTACCAATATTGGCACTATCGTCGACCTCGGAGCTGCCAACTCCCGCAAGTTCGAGCCTTATGTCAAGGCCTTCCTTGCTCAGAACAAGACATGTATTTATGTTGCACTCGACATCTGCCGCGATTCCCTCAAGGAGCATGTCGACAAGGCTGCTACCAGGTTTCCCGGTGTTCTCTGTGTCGGCCTCTGGGGCAATTTCCAACAGGGAGACCGTTTCTTCCATAACATCCCCGGACCCCGAGTCTTCCTCTCTCCTGGCAGCATCTTCTACAATGCTCCCGACAACATGTGCGTTGACCGATGTGTTGAATTCAAGAACCACCTGGCTTCTAGCCCCTACGACTGTCTTATCGTCGGTCAAGATGGACCCTCTGCCACTGAGAGCACCGACTCCCACAAGGCCTACGGCACCAAGGAGTACCACGCGTTTTTCACCACCTACCTGGCTGGTATTCAGCGCCATGCCGGAATCGTCGCTGACGCTACCAAGGCCTGGACCTACGAGTCCAAGATGAATGCTTCCATGCACTACTTCAAGGTTACGGCCACGCAGAAAATGGTCTGCACCCGCTACGACAACTTCATTGTTCAGGCTGGAACTGAGTACACTATGTTCCCTTCTTGGAAGCGCGGTGAGACAGAGATCCACAAGGTTACCAAGAAAATTGGTCTCAACATCAAGACCCTAGGAAAGTCCCCCAACTCTGGCATGCGCCAGTACATCATCCAGCCCAAGCACTAAGCGGTGATGGCAGCCACTTTCCATTTCTTCCTACTCTTGTTCGCGGTTTTTCGGTTTGCGCATTTTGCGATTAGACAGCACAAAGACTCTCGACATTGAGACCCGCCCACGCGGAGTATACCCCCCTTGTTTTTCGGTTCACGATTTCATGGCTAGAGAAGACGAAGATCTTCAGTGCGCGATGCCTACACAATGCTTTCACCCTTTGATTTTGGTTCATGGTTTACATATGGCTGTCGAAGACACAGATCTCCAGCATGCGGAATACGAAAATGTAGACAACCCCCCTTCCCCCTGCCCTTTGATTTTTGTTGTTGGAGTTCGGATAGAGAATAAGCATGTCAGGAAATGACTAATGCTCACACGGGCACTCATCATCTTGTGGTAGATAGTTTAGGCGACTGCCACCCTGAATAGACTGAAGTTCAGGAATATTCCTTCTCAATAATGCAACTGTGAATGCTGATGATTACTAGACCTAAGAGTATATTACTAACCTTATATAGTTTCGTACTAATGGCCGAGTGCACCATCCAGAAGTTCATCATGACTTTAGACAGGAGGTCATGATGATGACATAATCGTTAGCCTGTGGAGAAATTTGAATGCTGGACTTCCACTCGCTTGAGAACTTGGTTCTCTCATCATCGCTTTAGACTTCCACAACCTAGTCAATCATGTCAAAGAGAAACCTTTTGCTATGTTTCGACGCTTTCGGGACACTAATCAGACCTATTCAACCCGTGGCACAGCAATACGCCCAAGTTGCTCGACAGTGCGGTCTTACCGACTTTAGCGATGATGAGCTACAAACTACTCTTATATCGGCTATTAAGCAGGAGTCTAAGAGAAATCCCAATTATGGGAAGGAGACTGGCTTAGGAGCGACTAAGTGGTGGACAAACGTTCGTTGACATGCACCACAAACTGATTTAATACTGATCATTTCTAGGTCATCCACAATACCTTCACATCGGTTACAAGAGACGGAACGCCACTACCCCAAGACTTGGCTCCAAGGTTATTGCATCGCTTTGCGTCCAAGGAAGGCTACGAGACCGAATTAGGTCTCATAGAAGCGTTCAAAGGCCTGAAGAGCAGCTCGTCCCGCCACTTTGATAAGCTTGTCGTTGGTGTCGTTACAAACTCAGATGATCGAGTACCCAGCATTCTCTCCTCATTGGGCCTAGCAGTCAGCCCATTGAGATATGGTACCGAGTCAGACCCTGAGCATATCAAGAGCCACACTTACGACATCGACTTCCATTGTATGTCCTACGATGTGGGCGTCGAGAAGCCAGATAAGCGCATCTTCAACGCCGCAGAGCTCATGCTCGCCCGAGTCATCAGTGCTCGCAATGGCAAGGGTCTGAGAGAAGCTGAAGCTGAGGCAGAAAGCTGGCAGAAGGTTTATGTCGGCGATGATTACTCCAAAGATGTTGTTGGATCAGCCAATGCGGGCTGGAACCCGGTGCTACTCGACCCTAAAGACGAAGGCGCCAGTATTTCTGACTTGAGGCTCTGGCGATCATCTCCTGGCGAGAAGTCTCAGGGAAGAACTTGCAAGATAGAAGATCATCCTGGTGAGACAGTGGGAGATTTGTTCAAAGACTACGACGTTGCGACTGTTCACTCGCTTCGCAATCTGGTTTCGTGGCTCACTTAAGGATTGGCGCAGGACAAGATAAACAGGCTGGTTTTTAGTTAGGATAAGAAGAGAGGCTCAAGGGCCAGCCGCAGTGATATCACGCCCAAGTGCCTGAATAGTGAACACCCTGGTAAGATTGGGAGAAATATGCCAATGGCCCCGCCGCAATCTTCCAGTGGACGGAGCTAGCGGGTCCATAAGTCGCTCAATTGAGGTCACCAAGATGATTCATACCGAATCATTCCTAAAACATATAAGCCCACTCCCTATTTCATAGACATATATATACAGTAGATCAAGAGCATCATGTACTTGACCATCGAGACCCATCGTTCTGTTCTGCTGCCCTTCCTCCGAAGTTCTCTTACCAACACAAAGATACTGAGAACACGATGACCAAAAACGCAACCGTGGCCCTAGAAATATCAATAATTGAATCGACTAGACTCATCACTCCTAGCAAAGAACAAGCCCTTCCTCTCTCACTTCTCGACTGTACAGCAGCCAACTTCTCAAACGCAAGCGCCATATGGCTATTCCAAAAACCAACCCTTCCACCGAATAATACCTTCAACCTCGCGTGTCATCTCCGCGAGTCTTTCGTCCACACTCTTCAATCTTACCCGCAATGGATGGGCCACCTCAAGGCTGTTGAAACCATAGATGGAATCGTCCCCCCTGAGGCTAAACTCTTTCCTCCCCATGCGCGACGCTTTGGTCGCATTTATGCGCACTTTGGAACAGAGGATGATCCTGGCGTGGAATTCGTCCATGCCAAAAGCTCGGCTACGCTCGACTCGTTATATCCCTCAGATCGAACTTGCGACCAGCCCTCCTGGCTATGCGACTCCAGTATCTTCGCGAGGTTTATGGCGCCTGTTCCTATTTCTCAGCCGTTGAAGCACTCTGTAAAAGACGTCAATGGACTGCTTTATCCTCTTCTGGCTATTCAGATTACCGAGCTAGCCTGTGGTGGCTTTGTATTAGCTCTAAACGGCGCGCATCCTCTTGCAGATGCTATTACTTTCATATCACTTCTCAAAGACTGGGCATCTGTCAGCCGCTCTATTTTAGAGGGACAGCCTGTATCTCGTTTAAAGCCAGTCTTTGATCACACTCTTATCGATGACAACGCCGCTGGGGACATCAACGCAAATCAACCGGATGAAGCCATTATTCAACACGCATTGTCCTTACCAATGAACAGGCATGACTGGTGGGCACCAGGGTCAACACCCCCTTGGCCTTTCACGATTCCAGAACCTTTTAATACTAAAGATCTACGTCCCGCGGGCAAAGCCATGCCGTGGGCTGAATGGGACTTTACTTCCCCAGTTTCAAACTACGTTGTTCATCTAAGTCGCGAACAAGTCAACTCCCTCTGGAACAAAGCCAACGAAGACTCACCTCAGAAACTCAGTCAACACGACGCTATCCTAGGCCACATCTGGTCCTGCATCGCCCGTGCTCGCGGCCTAGAGAACGACAACGAAATCATCCATTGCGATCTTGTGTACGGAGTCCGCTCTTCATTCCAACTCGACGACAGGTTCCTCGGATCTCCGGTCGTCGTGATGAACGTCGAGCTACCAGCCTCCAAAGTTTCTGACTCTAGCAACTTGACCGAGGTGGCAACTACAGTCCGCACAACCCTCAAGGAGATCGCGAACCCCTCCAACCTGGCAGCCCATCTTCATGGTGTCGCCTTTGAGAAATCCCCTCAACGAATATGGCAAGCTTTTTTGGGACGACGTCACCTGATAGTCACGACTTGGGCGCGTGCGGGGATTTACGATGTCGACTTCGGGTTTGAGTCCAGCTGCAGTTACGCTGAAGGTGTAGTGCCTGAAATGGATGGTAATGTTTTGATCAAGGAAGCACCAGGGCCTCCTGCGAAGTATTGGACTGATAATGGCGTCGATATTTCTATTCATATAAAGGCAAGCGATATGGAACGGCTGATTAAAGACCCGCTGCTTCATCCCCATGTTGTTTAAAGTCTGGATAGGTTGTACTCAAGAAATACTGATAAGTGTCGGTTTGCGTTCGCAGCCAAAGTACCTGACATTTCAAGATGCTCGAACGTATTTAAAGGTCTCGACCATCTTATTTTTTTATATCTCGGAGCAGATTATATCGTCGGTGTCGGTCTGGCTCCAGATAATTGATGATCTGGTCTAAGATAGGGGCGGGCATTGCTGTTCAAAGCCTTGCTGGCTTGTTCTATCAACGCAGAACAAGGCCAAAATCAACAAAACCTGCCTCTGTTTCCTGTTTATTATAACCATCAGTGATAGCAATCTCTTTACAGACTGGATAGCTTACCATTGTTGCCCAAAATCCAACTACTTTGCGTTCTTCTGCATGGGTAACGGACATCCGGATCTCCTTATGCTTATCGACATCCAACCCGCCGACGAATGTAGCAGACCGATCCCGATTTGTGTCCAGCTGTACTTCAGGTAAGTATGTGAACTCGTTATAATTCAGGCATGACCTTACCGTGAATCCCACCAGCCTCTCTTCCAACCACCACGTTTTCACACTCTCAACTCGTTCTCCGCCGGGGCCATCAATTACTAGACTTTCTTCATGCTCGTGGTTGAGATCGTAGTATTTGCTATATCTGTCATCTGTGCGTCTGAAGCCTAGTTCGGCATGTTCCTTGTCATCTGTCGACTTCATAGAAACGGACTCAATCTTGAGCATATCCTCCTCATGAATACGGTGCCGGACCTTGATTTCCGTAAGCCTCTCGGGATTTGAACCCCCAAAAAGTTTGAAACAAAGGGGCAAATCTTGATCTATGGCTGAATCGGATCTATTGCTTTGAGATAAAGCTTTATTGCTTCCTGGGAACGATAGTCCAAATTCTGGCAGGTCAGGATACCACAATTTCGGCATTCTTCGTTCATGATACAAGGCGCTTTCGTCAATGGGAGCAGCATCATTGACAGAGAATGCCACGAGCTTGGTAGCCTGTCCACAAGTCAGTACAAACTGCAGAATTCCATTTTTGTGCAGGGTCCTGGTCCTGCTTGAATCACTTACATCGAACTTGCCCTTCAACAGACTGACCACCTCGCTGCGGCAAGAATATGACCGAAGCATTCGCTTGGGGACGTTCTTGAAATCCCCAACCCAGCTCGATTTCCCTCCAGTATGCAGTACTAACGCGAGCCCTCTCACTCCACGCTGATCTAGCGCAACATCAAAGCCCAGAATTCGCATTCCCCCTTTTCCCTCGGCAAGTACGGTCTCGTCCTGTGGGTGCTGGAAACCAAGTAAACGGGACCTTCCAGTATCGTCCTGGATCCTTAGCCCGGAAATGTAGGATACTCCAAAGACTTTGACCGTAGATGCGTAAATAGTGCATGTCTCGGCAGGGACCTCAAGAACCCGCTCATAGATAATCCTTGATCCTCTTGCGCGCAGTTGGGCTGGGGACTTTTCCGTTCTGCCGACGGTCACCCAACTTATCTCCTCTGGAGGGGCATCTTGTTCGTAAGCGGATCTGACGGGGTTTCCCTCACAGCCGACTTGACGCATTACTCTGAGCGTCTGGTCTAAAGGAGTACACAGGTTCCAAATATGTCGTCGAAGATGAAGCGTATAGCGCACAGTTCCATTTGATTTCGCAGCGTTGATAGCTTTGCATATCGACTCCCAGTTTCCACCCGAGTAGTCTTGTGCCTCGAATATGTAGTCAAACTCTCGTCCTGGCAGGAACCTTCTCTTCCAGAACCAGTTGGGAAGTTCAAGGTTAGCAAAAGTGCGCGATGCCTGCTTCACAAGAGACAGTTCTGGTAGAGTAAGATGGTCGACGAGTGCTAGGAGTATGTCCGTAGGTAGCACAGCAAAAGTATCGGGTTGGTAGATCTTGGCAAATGGCTCAATCTTCGGCATTTCGTGACGAGGGGGTTCAGGTGCATCATGTGCAGAGCTGTCAAATATTTGCCATAGCTCGACAATATTGCAAGGGTTGACATCCATACCCAAGACAATGGGCGAAGAGGTAAGGAAGTTCTCCTCGCCCGGGGCCACCGCAAGATCGAATCTGGCCCTTCCTCCGTATTCATGGCCAAAGTTCAACATACCAGCTTGTATTGGCTGTGAACGGCAGAGATTCAGCAGCGACTGGAGATCCTCTTGATCCACACATCGGTAGTTTGTTAGTAACTTCCAGCAAGCAGAATGGAATGGATATCCCCATGCATCGGGGCCAATATCTACTAAGAATGAATTTTGGGAGAAGTTTGTAAGAGCGTAGGGTATGAGGTTAACCTCGAGAGTTCGCTTGTTGTTGTGTATTTTCCTATCTGAAAGCTCAATGTTTATGACATCGGAACTCCCCCGTCTGCGCCCGGACGTAGATAGATATGCTTTTGCATTTGCATCTGTGTCGGTAGCGTAGACTTAGATTGTTCAGTCCATGATCGCTTTCACTGTATGCGGTGAAGTGACTGACCTGTATGGAATTGACACATCCACAGTGGCATCTCGAACTCGCCGAGGATTGCACTCCCACAGAGACAACATCGTTTCCGAGATATTGTACCTTGAAGCAAGTGATCATCTTCCAAGTCCATTCTGAATGAGGCGTGTTCCGTATTCAAGGCTCTTCAGGCGAACTTGATGAAAGAGGAAAGGCGAGTTGGTTGCATGTTGACCAAATTGAGATACCAGCCCCGCAGTTGTTCCAATCATACATACGGTAATAGCCGCGCGCGTCCTTTGAAACTGACGCGGTTACTAATTCTCCCATTATCAAATCCTCCACCAACAATTTTAAATACTAAGTAGATAACTTAACATTATTGAATATTGCAAGATTAATTTCCCTGATAGACAGAAAACCAAAATGCACACTCCCAGCTTTGTTGAACTTAACCAACTCCAGGGAGCTCACTACACTATCCTAGCTGGTGCTCTTCGCAATATTCTCAACACTGATATCGCACTCACAATCTACGCCCAGATCATCGATGGTCTTCCAACTGCGGATGTTGTTTGGGATCAGTACGCAAACAAACGCCACCCAGATCATCCAGTCAACAATCACAAAACCCCTTTGCGATGGAGTGTTGGAAAAGGCAAAGGAATTCCGGGCAAACTTCGCCATGGGTGATGTGAAGGTCGACCTTGAGGTAAGCTGCAGTTGCATTCTTTCGCACAGTAATCTTTGCTAACCTCACGATAGAAAGTAGATCGATATAAGAAAACCGATCCTTCTTCCCGATCATTCGGACTGCGTCTCATCGAGATGACAGCTTGTGCTCTGCACCAAATCGGCGTTCTATTGTCACGAGTGGAAAAGCTCCATGACTCTAGCACGACTAATGGCTATGATATCGAAGGCACTACTAAGTGGGAGCGACCCCCCAGACCAGTGGGTTCGTACCGCACCATCGTCCACGATGTTTATCAAGACAAATTTCACCGCATATGAACAGTACCCTCACGGAATTGATGACATTGTTGGTTACTGGGCGGAGAATCGCATTCTAGGTGGTGTGGCTCTTGTCGACCGTTCCCAGTCGTGGGAGGCTGACGACGAGCCAAATGTGTACTTCATATGCACACGTGCAAACGTTACTTTCCGGGTTTGTCAACTCTCTGATGATCAACAATCGGCCCTACTTGCCTTTCTCCTAGCAGATAGTGAAGATGCGTCTGCCCTTTATCCTCTACCCATTCTTCCAGGACCTCAAAACCGACAACGAATCGATCCATCTGAGGCTATTCCAATCCATAAGGTTCATAGGGACGAATGGGAAAGGAACCCCCCTCAGCCAAAGTTGAGAATGCAACGATTGTTGAGGTCACGTGCAAAGAATTCGCTGGACTATCCAGAGATGGATGTAGATGAAGAGATTGAGAGGTTGAATCGGATGTGATGGGTCGATGATTTCATGGACATCAAGATGAAAAAGCTGGATCAAAGGAGCTGCAACGTACGGGGGTTCAGGGTAGTCAGACCTTGCTCCAATGCTGTCAACAGCAATACAATGTATCATGAGAGTCGAGGTTGTTCAAGATTTACGACATTAGAAACCAATGCTGTCATTGCCTGTGCTATCTCCACAAAAACTGCAATTCGCAATTGATATCGGACTTGCGATTGATAACATGTATTGTATTGTGGTGTATGATCATATCCAGCACACAGGAATTTCAATTAAGTGGAAGCTATTGTAAGCCGGTGAGATCAGGATGTTTCGTTACCAGATATAACGTCTCGTGGTTGGTTCTCCCTCCAACCACGTAAGCTTATGTCTCAGTCTGCCTCCTTCTTGTGCTTATACTACAGATTCTCCCTTCCTCGTCTCAACTTTTCTATCATCTTCAACAGGTCTCATTTAACAATGGCATTACCACCAGGAATCACTGAGGTTAGACCAGAGGGCTACTTCGTCGGTTCTTCCAGCCTGCCTGATGAAGGCCACATTCGCAACCCAATGTGTGTGGAAGGGAGCCGATGTTACATATGCCGTTTTCCTATTGATAGAGAAAAAGACAAGATCGTGACGCGTAAGTACGAGCCCTTGGTAACCCTGGGGACTCTGAAATTGACAGAACGACAGTGACTCCAGATAACCGCGTGTCTTCTCCGTTCACAATGTACCATGAAAAGTACTACGCACCCCTCTACATCGACAAATCTCTCAACATGTCATTCCGCCACTGCGTTTATCCATACTGCGCTCATAGAAGAGGCCTTGCGGTGGCATTTCATGCTGAGTGCACTCGCATGGCTGCACACTTTGGAGTGGCTCTCACGAAATATCGATCTCTTACCGATTACACGTATCAGCCAGCCTGTTTGGACCACGGAAGACGACGGAGGGTGGTCCGTACGTTGGTAGAGAATGCACTTCGAAAGAGATTTGGAAAGCTATCGCCTGAGCTTTGGCGTATCGTATCTGACGATGATGGTTTGATAAGGCTTTACACTATAGCAGAGATGTCTCTACTTCGCAAAGAGACTGGGTCCTCCATCGACCCTTCAGCTTCCGTATGGGTTAAATCTGTTAATTTTGATGGTGTTGAGTATGTGAGCTCAATCTCCAACTCTCCCATAGCTGGAAGCCGTCAAGCCTGGGAGTCAACATCGCTGTCCGCCAGCCCTTTTCTTTACATCTCGAGTGACTACCTGGGGATCAGACAGGTTATCGCCGATCCTTCTAGAGTCAAATCAAATGCAAGCTATTCGGAACATTGGAAAACAGTACGAATCAACGGCGAGATGCTCTCTTTCACTGGGGACGTGAGTGCCGAGCCCAATATGGAGAGGGTTTATACTAAATTAAAATAGGGACTGAAGCTGAGGGAACTCATGATTCCTGCCATTTACCCCCTAGTAGAATGGCCTTATCCTATGACATCGTTTGAGATTGAGACCATGTCGTTGTACTTCGCTGGCTGGGGTGAGGGGGAGACTGTGGCCAGAATGAAAGCACTGACTTTCAACAAGTCTGGAACAACAGGTTATTCTGTCTGTTGGGCAGGTGATGAAATGGTCTCACTTCATGCCCATCAAAACACCCAAGACTCGGACACTCAATATTCGCTGTGGAATGAAGCACCACCGTCCGAATACGAAGACCGAAGCCATCTCAAATGGGCATATCACCCTGTCGAGCAGGGCGAATATATTCAACAGATCTGGATACGAGGGTCTGAAATGTACGACACGACAAAGCCTCTCCCAACTGAAGGTGAAGGTGGCTTAGGGTTTCATCTTTCCACGCCGTGGGGGCTACAGACATACAAGAGACCTAGTGACATAGCTCTCGGGGTAAGTGTTCTCGTATCAGAAACCTCTCACAAACGCTTCAGCTTACAATCTGTCAGTTTGTGACCAGCAAAGGCCGGACAATAGTAGCAGGAAGTTTTCCTGATCATCATGGAGAACATACATCTTTCTCTAAGCATCGCGGATGGCTTTTGGTAGCAAGGACAGATACAGACGATCCGATCCGGATTTTCTTCTCTCCTTCAACTCACGGAATTCCTCTCATCGCTGCGCCAGCAATTCCAGCAGGAAGCAGAATTACACCGCCACTGGTTCAAATTCCGCTTAGTACAATGCCTCGTTTCAACCCTCTTCATACTGTCCACTATTCCTCGGCCTCACTAACAAACGTGGTCAGCGTGATAGTATGTAGAAGCAAGAGCGAGAAGGACACGGCTGTTATCCGAAATTTTGACTTGGAAAACAGATGTATGAACGAGACTAAGTACAATAAGGTTGCTGGTCTAATCTTGCAATATGCCAGCGGCAGTCAAGCGAGCGTGGGGTGTTTCCGGTTTGACTGGAGTGAACCGCCGCTTGGGACGGGAAACTCAAGAGGACTGTTTGTGGGAACTCGGTCGGGGAAAATATTGCAGATCCCACCGCATGTAGCAGCTGTGGGTGTCAAGCCTCCAGAGAGTGAAGACGAATGGACGTGGAGAGAGTTACCATGGAAGGGAACGCTTGAGTGGTGGTTCAGCCCTCAAAGTCTTGATACAACTATCGCTCATATAGCATAAAACTACAAGTTCTGAAGAAACATATATGCAGTATCTATCAAAACGAAAGGAGGTTTGCAATATGCGATGAGTATGAAAGACGGTGCAATGACCAGGACGTCTGCAGTCACGGGGAAATATCTCAGCATCATTAGGTCTGCCTTCAACCACTCGTCTGTCATTAGAACGGCAGGTCAGTAACTCCTCGTAAAGACTGCATTAACTGCAGACAGTACTTTAGAGTTAAGCTGATTGATCGACAGACTGTTGGTCCATTTCAAGCGATGATCTGGTGGCTTGAAAAGAACTTCCTCTCTTGCAGGGGACAGGAGGACTAGGGATGTAAAAGTGGACAGTCCGATGGCACAAGGCCGCAGCTAGAAAGAAGAACAAGATTTAACCTAGGCAGCCCCGGGTTGTCAGAAGGAGTCTAAGCTGCTAAGGTTCCTAAACTAAGTGCATAATCGTGATCGTCCGTGGTACACCTTGATAGGACGTCACTTTGTCAATATAGCGCCTGCTGCTACGGCTACTCTGACTTTGAAAACGCCCCACCGATCTCCTGTAGCAAGTAACTTAAAAAACAAGCTCCTGGTCGGTATTTACGTAACACTTCGTATATGCAAGAACGAACGTGCAGCTTTGAGCATAGTGTTTCAAATATTACTGTCTAATAGAAATAGGGCAATCGATTGTCTTCCGTCAGATTTAGTGCACAGACGTCGGGTCGGTTGAGTGAGGAGGTGGCCCTAGGTGTATAAACATGGTTAGGATCTTCTCCTTCAGCACAACTATACAACTATACAACCCCCAGGGATATCAATTATGCGTCTAAGGACAAAATTGACTTGCCAGTCTATTCTCTTGACTTGAATTTAGCATATATGTTTAACCTGGCACATACCGGGTATTGACCCCGCACTTTAATAACCAGTACAAGAACTTCAACCCGCCCATTTGAAACTACATTTTGAACTACGTCTTTAACAACCAACACGACGACATCCTTGATCTACATCTGATACTACGTTTTGACAACCAACGTGACAGCTTCCTTGCTTTGGTCCGACAATTTCAAGGTATATCTGGCACTGCGCCTTTTAACAACCAACACGGAGAACTTTCGCTTTCGTGATCGACAGTGGGAACTGCGCTTTGACAACCAACACGATAACTGCCTTGGTCTACACTTGATACTACGCTTTGGTGACCAACACTACAACTTCATTAATTCAACCCGCCAGCTGCAATCTACATTTGGAACTGTGACCATTGAGAAGGCAATGATAAGGAAGGACGGGCTTAAGCAAAAGCGAAAGGTGAAGGGTCTAATGAAGATACCGAGCTGATTCCATTCTTCAAGAGTTTCCAGTTTTCTAACATGAAATCCAGAAACCTCAATAAGACCTGTCGCGACGTCATCTTTGGACAGTACATAACATATCACATAGATGACGTTAAACAGGCAAATCGAATCAGGCAACATTTTTCGTCTGAGTCACATCAACATACGTTCTGCCCTGTTGGGGAATAAATAATGCCTGCCACGTCACTGAAGGCTCATGCAATGTGATCAGTATGCATAGAGGTAAATGGAAAGGAATACGGCTACATACTCTGGACCAACACCGACAGGGAGGCAAAAGACTGACCTATAGCTCGCTGCAGTACCAGAAGGTAACGGGCCGGCGATCAAACAGCTTACCATTTCGAATGGATATAAAGTGGGACTATCCATGCTTTTTATCACAAGATCAACAACCAACAACCAACAACTAATGACTAAAAACAAACAACCAACAACCGAGGCTTAGCGGTCCCGCTTCCCTGGCGAAAATGCTGAAGATGTTTGCAATAGGGTTGAGTTATTCTTAGCTACCTGGAGTTGCAAGCCTCATAGTCGGAATTTTGAATACTATATTATCACTAATTTGACGAATAGCAATTACAATTGTTCTAATACTACTCTTGCGAAGTTCTCGACTTTTGGGCACTTGACTGCAGCACCACGATCTAAATGAACGATTCACAGAATGGGCCTGTTGTTGCCTGTACGAGGTTGACACGTCGCCGTCATGGCTCAGACAGGCCAACAAGGCATTTTCTTTACGAATCTTCAGATGACCAACAAAGGTCATAGCGTTACAGTCAAAACGTATCAGACAGTATAGCGGCCAGGTCAGACCATGTACGCAGGCTGGTCTAGCATGACGTACTTGAAGACTATCTCGCAAATCACATCACCGGTAGCTTGTGGCTGATGGAGTTTATGCTCTCTTCCTATGTATGTTCTTTCTGACCCCTGTTAAGATCTGCTAACTGATCACTGAGACCGAATCCTACACACCAAAGAGAAAGGGAGTTCAACATTCCCTTGAGGGTGCCTCTAGTTCCTCGCTGACGGGCCTGTCGAGGTGTTGTACCTTCCTTTTGTCCGTAGGTTGACTTTGACCCTTGACATTCATCTATATGAAGTCAACGTGCATATTCTGGCTAGGTACTTATGGTATGCCGAAGAAGATCTTATACACTATGACGTTATGTAGAACTTCTCGTCAATGCCTTGTCAAGTCGCCAATCCTCTCACCAAGTAGCTATCTACTATCAGGCTTGTTGATTCTAGCTATGATATCACCGATCTTCATCTGAGCAATAAGTGTCCTAGAGACTTAGAAAGTATAAGAGGGACGTGAGGTTCTGGCTTTAGGCTTTCTCTTCCATTGAATAACACAACCACTACTATTACTTCCTCAAGCTATTCAACCTATCACGAGCAATTCAAAGGCCTGCTTATTTCTTTCAAATACCATCGCCTCTACTCCAAAACAACTTACAATGCATTTCAACGTCACCACCTCTCTTGCCATCATGATCAGCCTTGCCGGCATTACCACGGCCGTTCCAACTTCCGCCCAATATTCTCATCTAGAGAAACGCAAGGAACGCCCCAACATCAGTGTCAAGGTCTACACAGATGATTATTGTACCGATGAAACGGGATCCTACGGGGACAACAAGCCCTGGTGCGAAAACCTTGACAACTTCGCCGTTGATGTTCTTTCCATCAATGCTGAAGTTGATGGGGATATTTTGAACGGCAGCAACTGCGGCTGGACCGTCTTCGCTTATCCTGAGCTCGACTGTAAGGGTGACGGTCCTGAAGCATGGAACAGACTCCTCGAGGGATCATGCAGGAAAGACGAACTCGGCATCCCTCGTAAGCCTATTAAGAGCTTCGCAGTCTACGAGTTCGGCCCATGCAATTAGACTTGGGCTCAAATGCTTGGAGGGGTTCTGGTTAGTAGGGTGGGTTCCACCAGGCAGGATGGTGTTTTTGATCTAGCTAGTTCAGTTTCATGTTTCCTACCTAGTTGGGTACTTTCTCGAACACCCTTATAAGAGGGCGCAAATATACAAGAAATGTCAAGTGTGAAATACATACTATGTGATTAGTTTGCACAACAGAGTGTTGTTTTTAGCCTTGAAAAGATTGAGTGTCTCAAACTCAATTAGGAAATCGGTCGTCCTAATTGGGCTTGGTCTTTTACGGTAGATAGAGAAAGTTGTTATGGCAAGTAACAAATGTCTTCCATTATGGCCAAGATAAGTGCCTATAGGAGTACAGAAATACACAATTAACCCGCCTAAGGACTATGCTTCTATAAACTACTCTCGATAACTTAGTAATTTGACATATCTATCCAACCTGAGGCATATATCTTGCTGACCCCACACTTTAATAGTATTGCACATACAGTAACTTCAACCCGTCATTTATAACCTGCATTTTAAACTACGACTTTAACAACCAACACGATAATATCCTTAATTTAACATGCCAGTCACACTCTACATTTAGAACTGTACCTCTTTGAAGATAATAACGAGCAAGACCTTGATCAAAAACGAAAGGTGAAGAGAAATATTATAAATATTTAGCTAATTCCAGTCCTTAAGAGCTTCTGTTACCCCAGCATGACATCCAGAATTCTCAATAAGACCTGGCGTGATATTGTCTTTGAACAGTACGAAGAAGACCACGCAGCCAATGTTCCCTTCCCAATCACCTACCTAATCAATGCCACACAGTGGAAAAAGGATATATTCATCGAGATTCCCACCAAGATCGACGTGCCTGTTTTCCGTCAAGCCCTCCTTCACGCCGTCCGCTGAAGAAGGCTTCTGGATGACCCGGCATACGAAGACGATCTAATCAAGATCCGAGCACGGGTTTCTGGTCGACGCGATAATAGTGCTCGCGCGCAAGATGAAACCGACCAGCCTGAGTCTGGTGCTGCTGGCAACAGCGGCTGAGTCTTGGAAATTTACCATCTATGGCGATGGCAGTTGCAATTCGGCGGTGACGGGTGACCTTCGGGGAAGTGGTAATAGAGGTACATACTTGACCCATTCCAGATGACGCTTCCCTGAGTATAATGACTAATACCTCCGCGCCCAATAAGATTGTACCCATGTTCCTAATCCTCATAGAGGGTTTGAGCTTGCAGAAATGGGTAACTGTGAATTGGATCTGTATGCTACCGAAGGAAATTGCGACAACAGCCGATCGCAACAGACTTATGATCAGGGTGATGAGGATATTTGTGTTCCTCCTATGTTTCAGTGGGATTACTATACTGCGTTTGGCTATTAGGAAGGTCTCTTGTACTAGTCGTATGTAACTGCATGAATAAGCTATATATTATAGTTTTAAAATTGACCTAGTTTCTGCCTTATAATACAATAGTGCTGTTGAATTTAGTGCCTCATACTGAGATTGTTGCTTCAAACAGGGTTCAAATATACGGCTCTTATAGAGGCTGAAGAGAATAACGCCGGAAAGATAGCCAGGTGTCTAGACGCCTTCCTTCATCACCTAGCGATAATACAGCTACCAGGAGTTCGGACAGGGACGAGATAGGGTCTACAGGTATATCTTCTCCGTCCTGTGGCGCTTCTTCAGCCTTGAGAATTATTCTTACATATATGGAACTAGCTGCAGTTTCTATGGTTACTCTCTTGCTATAAGGGCTTTTCAGACTCAAAGCATTGCTCATGTTGAGAAATTGGATTCATCAAATTTGGTAGTTGATCAGACGGGAAATTCCGTGGTTAATTATCACCATCTCTCAGTCCAATATCTTACGCTGTAAGATTCTAACCGCCCTTGGTCTCATTGTAGTGCTTACTCTACCCCGCTCTTTTGATCGGCTACAAATACTGTAAGAAACTCCTCTTGCTGTATCGGGCTTTCTTATTCGCTTCAGACCATTCAAACATACATACCTAATATACTGTTCCTCCACGCAGAGACAGATGTCGCAAGTAAAAGTACACAGTTTCTACCGCATCTGGTTTACTTGGGTCGATCCCCTGGTCCTCATCCCAACCGTCTACTCCCTCATGTTCACCCCCGAATTCATGCTCGACGGCCTCATCCCATCTAGCATGTCACCTTACAACCCCGACCAAGCATTTCTGTTCCATCAACTCGCCGCCTCATACTTACTTATCGGGATCATGCTGGGTGTTGTTCTTCGCATGAGTTCTGACATCCAAGTGTGGAGAGTTATCATCGGCGCCGTGTTGCTTGTTGATATTACGATTCTCGTCAGCGTTACTGTCAGCATGAAACAGCAAGGACGGTTCGAGCTTTCTCAGTTTAGGTGGCAGGACTGGGGTAATTATTTGTTCACTGGGTGGGTTGCTCTTCTGAGAGGTTTGTTCTTGGCTGGGGTTGGTGTTGGTGGTATGAAGGGGAAAGTGGCCTAGGTCTGAGAAAGTCAGTGCTGATGAATATTGTCAAATGTTCCGGGAATAAAGGGTCGAGCAGGTGAATATTTACATGTTAATCGGACTGTTCTGATGCTTAGCCACGTTCGTGTATTGAAAGAAAGAATGTTATCAGCGACTCAAACTACTTTCGTGTTTGTTCAGGATCGCAAGCAGACAATGTATATTCTTCAGGGCCAGTGAATTAGATCGTGGTCGGTAGAGGTGATTCTTCAAGTAGCCTCCTAGAACAGTCGAATCGGTGAGTGTTGTTGCAGCATCACCATTGCCATCTCTCCCATTAACCCTGTTAATATCTTTATTCACTTTACGAGTCATTGTTTCCTTGTCCTGTGTGTCATATTGTCTGTTCGAGTGATTGTTCTCTTGTTAATGAACGTTCACCTGATATGAGAATCAACGATCTGACTTATTAACTCCACACATTCCCTGACACCTCATATAAATTCATGAACAGTAGATCACCAGAACAGTCTTTATTCTGGCTATATAAACTCCCTTTCCTCCACCCCAAACTCTTTTCCGTCTCGTCCATCAACACACTTCCTTGTTATCGCAACTGATTATCTGAGCATCAGTGCTATTCCCAACTCACAACTAACTCCCACTAGCTACCTAGACTCCACAGTCTCAACTCATCACTACCGCCATCATGGTTTCCCAACCCACCCAGCCCCAGCCTGAAATCCATGATCATCAGATCCACCCTGGTCTTATCTTCAGCATTGAGCGTCTTCGTCAAGGTCTCGAGTGGTTGTACGGTCGCAACAACTTCACCGTCTTTGGCGACGTCATGCAGCTCACTGTCCGTGTCCACATCCTCAACCCGGAGAATCTGGTTGAGCGCCTTCAGCAGGACAACTACCTTCGCCGTGAGCGTCTAGAGAAAGTTCCCAAGCTGGTCTCCGAGAACATCAAAGCCAATGGTTGGTATCAGATCCAGCCTTTCGACCGAGAGTAAGTTCCTTTCTAGCATAGGCGACTACCTTTGGCAGGACCAAAGAAGCTTTTGTAATTGTATTTTGGGATAGGCGGTTTTGATAGCAGTTTTGGGCTTTTGAAATCAGTATCAAGGTAAGTATCTTTTGGTTTCGGCTTATTCTAGATGGATAGCTTCTAGAGACTAGCAAGAGTCTAGAAGAGCAATTGTTTGACAATTTGAGCGAAAGGACTTATAGTTCCATAGTCAATTTAACAGACTACCATATTTTGTTGTGCCATGTCAAAGTCCGCGTGAATGAAACGTAAGGAACAACGAGTAGTTCAATCAATCACCGTACAGCAGCAAAGGAGGATAGTAACACCACAGCACCGCCCTTTTGAGCCAATGATGTTAACGAACCTACAAATTAGCTGGAAGAACTCGATGACCCGGGGACTTTGGCTTGATCAACAAAGACCTCGCGTTGGAAACGAGAAGGATTCATGAGCTTGTCTTTGAACGCCTCGAGCATTCATTGGTCCTATAGTTTAGTGGTAATGACGTCGGATTTTGATTAGACCGAAAGCCTTCCGAAGACCCCGGTTCGAACCCGGGTAGGACCTCGCTTTTTGTCTTCGACACACATTTGCTGAATCTTGTTGAAATGTAGGATATAGGCAGTATTACCAGCAGCAATCAGCACTTACGGTCCTATAGTCTAGTGGTTAGGACGTTGGATTTTGACCTTACCCGTCTCTCCTTCCGAAGTCCCCGGTTCGAACCCGGGTAGGACCTCACTTTTTGAACGCTGTCGCGCATTATGTTCTCATCCGTCACATCAACATTTTTGCCGTCTTTCTTGTGACATCTTGTGACATCTTGTGACATCATGTAACCATTAAGCTTTCAAGTCAGTTGCTCCTCAACATGTTGTCACCCATCGGCCGGCATCTGCGGTATAGGTTCTGTTATGCGCCTACCATGTTCTTTATAGACAACGACAGGAGACATCCAATGCCTAATATGTGGAAGGAAATTGTGTTTTCTATTTTTGTGACCCTGATCTCGCCGAGGTATTTGAAAAGGTTATTCAATTACTATGGCAGGGGTCACACTGCAGCAGACAGGCCAGTCTCATAGCTCTCGACGAGTTTTCTAAACCAACCGGCCGCTCTCTTATCACTTTTCCGCCGACACATCTCCTCATATGCCCAACCTGCAAACCTTCGGTCTGTTTAGATTTATAGTGGAATCATCGGCAGTTATGTATTTTAGCCCAAAGAATGGGGGTAGGTTGATCTTACGCTGAGACTGGCCCTTCTTGCTGGCCAGGGCTACGGCACATAGCTTCCTGAAGACCGCGAAAGTCTTCCGGGCGTGTCCTAAACCTGGTTTTATCTTGGGGGGAACTTCAACAGAAGCAATCCGGAGTCAAATTGCGGACATAAACAGGATGAGCGAATAGGGAGTAGGTACCCAGAAACTCCTTGGTCGGATAAGGTTGTGTAAATCTGCCCTACTCCTAGGAAGAAAACATAAAGTTATCGCGATAGCTTAAACGACTCACTGATGAACCTAGATCAGCAAAATGGTACTTTCTTATGAGACTGCCACTTGAGCAATGCCGACTGTTTTAATCAAAACTCTTTTCTTCATGTCCTTACTATAAGTTACGTCTCATTTACGAAACCTGAACCTTTATAAAATTACATCACTTCTCATCCCTCGATTCCTAATCATACTGAACTAATCAGCTAACCCTCAATAACTACTCACATCACTCAATCTGATCACTATCTCCAACATGTACTGGTCTACTCTACCAACCGAACTCCAGCTCACTGTTCTGGAACACCTCGCCCAGCTGGAGTTTCAAACCCGTGTAGAACACAAGCCGGATGCGCCATACAGTATCGGAACATCGCTCTCGAGATACGTCACGGTTTCTGAACAATGGCAAGACTTTTTTGAGCCTCGAACAATGGATACTCTCCATGTTACAAGAAATGACATGGAAACGTTCGCTCATATCTTTCGTATCGAGCGAAGGAGAAAGTATTTACGTCAGATCGCTCTAGTTATAAGACTGCCTGATGAAATTCCTCCTTTCAGAATGATGGAGGAGTGGAAGGAGAGTTTTATTATAGACGTGCTGCTTGAGGCGGATCTAATTGACGTGGTAAATGAGTTCGAGTTGCCTCCTGGTTCGAGAGAGGTGAAGAACAACATTGCCCTACTGGAGACGGTCTACGATCTTTTTGTCCAGCTGAGCACATGGAACATGGAACATGTCCAAAGTGGAGGTATTGGGCTAGAGTTGCTCGCAGACTCCCAGAATTCGTGGCAGGTTATCGCTGCCCAGCTTACAGCCTTTCAACGACCGATCGACTTTAACGGACAAAGAATCGGAACGGTTGAACAGCAGTGGCTCATCGAATACGCCCTGGACAATTTTAATTTAACCCTTGGCTTCGAGGTTGAAGGGTACCAAGGACCTGCGCTGCAATTGCCCACGGTTGATGATATCACGAGTCTCTCCATCTTGCGAAGAAGCAAGCGTCGCTTTGCTAGCATCATGGTATTGGAGCTGATGGAAAGACTCTCTGCTCTCAAGCATCTTTTCTGGGAGATGGAACCGATGCGGCCCCAGTCGCAAGAGGAATTGTTGCAACATGAGCTGTCGGATGTCGTTATGAGTTGGCCTCACCATGTGGACAGCATCCAAATTGTTCTGTTACAACCTCATATTGAGTGGTCAGTGTTGAATCCTGATGCTAAATTGATTCGACGACTCCCTTCGGTGTTGGCGGATCAGGCACAATTCCTCCGACATCTTTACATAAGTTTCCCCATCGATGCATTCCAGTTCTTCAAGAGAGTGATCAGGGGCATACGTCCCACCCTTCGGAGTCTCACGATCTGGTCAACACAGCGGATAGTCGAGAGAGCACCATCGACGAGCCACTACTTACTCAGGCTAGTAATCAGGGCACTGCTCCAAATGCCCAATATGCAGTTCCTTACTGTATATAATATGAGACCTTCAAGTGCAGGACTCTTCAACTACGACGCTTCAGGCAATCTTTCAGGTCATGAGTCTTTTTACCGACTATGTAGTAGCTGGGGCTGGGAGATGAGCCACGAAACGGAGAAGTTCTTATCGGCTTCTGTGCTCCAGAAAGAAAGTCGTGGCGTGTCATTTAAGGCTGAAAAGTTGTCGACGGAAGAAGTCAAGAGCTTGATTTCAACCGTATTGAAAAAGTCGGAGGCCATGGGTCGGGTTAATGAGGGCGTCGGGATTTAAAAATGTGTTGTCGAGAGTATGAAGGGATTGTTTGTGTCATAAGACACAGTAGTTAATTATTACGAAAGCGCATATCTATCATCTGACGACGAGACATCATCAGATGAGGACTCCTCAGGTTACGACTCAATACCCGAAGTATAGGGTTCTTTTATTTTGGACGATTTGGCCTAGCAGTCTTTGTGACAGTTTGGCTCCGTACTGGAGCAAATATTATTAAGTTTTAAAGTCTAGTATCTACTATTATATATAAATTATACAGCAAAGTATTCAAATCCATGCATCCATCTACCCACCACTTAGAAGGGCACGGGGACGTTACGCTCAAGGTAGCCAAGCCACTTGGGCAAACGACGCTTGGATGGGGCATCAGCCGATCGCTGCAGATCCTCGATAGCGCTGGCCCACTTAACAAGCTCAGCCTCAGCCCAGGCAGTTTGCATGATGGCGAGACCAAAAGGCATGCCAGAGTCCTTGGCGTAGCCGCCGGGGATGGTGATGACGGGGTAACCAGCCTGGGCGGCGATCTGAGGCGCTTGTGCGACCTGGGGAGGGACGAGCAGGCCAGAGAGCTTCTTGCCCTTGTAGGTGAGGGCGTCGTTGATACCCTTACGGGTAGAGGTCTGACAGAAATCGAGGGCTTGCCAGTACGTCTCGTCTTGCTTGCCCTTGGTCTTGAGGGAGGCGAGGAAGCCGTCTTGGCCTGAGGCGAATGCGGGATGGCCCTTGCCGTCCTCGTAGGGGTAGCCACCCTCGGCGCCGTCGTACTTCTTGTTGAACCTAATGACAGTTAGTGGCAGTGTATGAGTGGTGTAGAAGAATACTCACTTGACAATGTCATCAAGGTTGCGAACGTCGGTGTTCTCAACCTCGCTAAGGTATGTCTCAATATTGCGGTAAAAGTCAACCTTGATGTAGGTATACTCGGACTCATTGGGGAAGCCTCGAGTAGTACCGTAATCCCAGTTCCAGCCATCAGGGCTGACAATAGTCTCGTAATTAGTGATCTCAGTACCATTGATGATCGTCGCACCAGCAGACTTGATCAGGTCAACAAGCTCAAGAAGCTGAGCCTGCATATCCTCATCCGCATGCACCCAGAAGCTCTCCCAAGGAAGGCCAAAGGTAGCGCCCTCGAGGGCCTTCTTGTCTGTCAAGTACTGCGCAAACCCACCCTTGGGGGTCTTGCTCTTCTGAGCAGAGGTGTAGTTATCGCGCTTGTCAACACCATAGATAGCATCGAGAACAAGAGTGGCATCTTTGACTGTTCGTGCAAAAGTGCCCACTGAGTCTTGGTGCTCACTCTCAGGAATGACACCGGCACGGGAAGTCAGACCAACGGTGGGCTTGAACCCGACCAGGGCGTTGCGGTTGGCGGGGTTGATAACTGAAGAAGAATGTCAGATTCAAGACATGGCATTAGGCGCACGAATAAACTCACCACTACCGTCCGTCTCAGTACCAAGAGAAAACGCGATGGCATTAGCACCAACTCCAACACCGCTACCAGAGGAGCTGCCGCCAGGGTTAACGGTCAAGTTGTAAGCGCTGCGGACCTGACCACCTCGAGCAGAGTACCCCTCGGAATAGTCATTGCTGCGCATGTCAGCCCACTCGCTCAGCGCAGCCTTGCCGAAGAGCACGGCGCCAGCGTCGCGAAGCTTCTTGACCACGTGCGCATCGCGGGGCACGACGTTGCCGAGAAGAGCCCAGCTGCCGGCGGTGGTCTCGAGACTATCCTTGGTGGCGATGTTGTCTTTGACAGTGAAGGGGATGCCGTGGAGAGGACCGCGAACTTTGCCCTTTGCTCGCTCGGCGTCGCGCTCAGCTGCGATGGCGAAGGCATCGGGATTGACTTGCATGACAGAGCTGTGTTTGTTAGTTTTGTATTTAAGAGGCATCAATTGCATCAATTGAAGATATTGAGTCCAAGTACTTACTTGATATACTCTGCTGTCTGGTAATGTCGGACGAGGTAGCACGTCACAAGCTGGACAGACGTGAGTTTGCCAGCCTTCATAGCATCCTGCATCTCCGTGAAGGTAGCCTCCTCAAGCTTGAACCCATTGCAATCCGCCATGGGGAACAGATCCGACGACCCAACATTCTTCTCCAGAGGGAGCAAATTGGCATTGTAAGAGAAGAGCGGCTCATTCTTGGATTGCTTCGGTGTAGCATTGACACCCGAGCCTGCAATGAGGCCAGCGGCCAGCGATAAACCGAGAAGCTTCATGATGGTTAAATTGGGGAGTAGGGAAGAAGCCTGTGATGTCAAAAGAAGGAAGAAAAGAGTTGGAGGGTACAGAAACTGCTGTTATGCTCATGCCCCTTCAACATGAACTACAATTACAAGGGTGTCTCAGCGGCGAACACGACCTGGCATCGGCGAGCGGAAGCTCCGGGGTGTGAATTAATTGCGTCGCTCAGTGGACCCAGTAATCGATCGCTGGACGATTCCATGCCACAACCCGGCTTCAACGTCCATAATTTACGTGACAGTTACGGATAGCTGAAGAGCCAGAGAGCTTGCAGCATGGGGTAGACCCTGAAGCTTCGGCGGACTAAGGCGGGCACATCCCCCGGCACGTTAGCGGATGGGGATTTGCGGTAGGGCTAAACTCCATCGAGGCATTGCTCGACTGCGAAAGTCGCGCAGGTAGATTATCACTTGTCACGATCGGATCAGTTATGCCGAGTCTGGTGGACTATTATTAACGTTTATGGATCGATATAATCGTTTCTGGAAGGTGGTAAAGGTTTTGTTCCCCGAGAAGAAAATGGGCTTCTGGAAGTGATATGTTGTGGATTTGGCGTGCATGAACATAATGTCGTGTAACGTTGACATTGCTTCAAGATCTACGAAGTGTAAGGGAGATTTCAGGAACGGGCGGGGTTAGCAGAGCAGCAAGCAGGGGCATGTGGTATGATCAAAATCCGAGACTTTTTGACATTAATCTTTCTCCAAAGCTAGGTCTCGTAAACTGTAGCTTGATCATTCATTCCTAACCATTCCAATTATAAACTTATTTCGCTGTACTTCAATCATCGTAATAAACATACAAAACCTGCCCAATCTAGAGATCATTTCCACGCCCGACCTGCATTGCTGCCAGTTCTTGCATCTTGGGTATCCTCTTTCAATCGAAAATCCACCTGCACCAAGATTCCATCTGCACTGTTCTCGCTCTGGTTATCCGTCGTCACATTATTCGTTCGGTACGGCTTTATGCCTTCTGCCGATGTGTCGCGACTCGTCAAAACATCGTGCTCTGGTCGGAAATTGAGTGATCGCAGTGCTGTACCGCCTTTGGAGCTTGCTTGTTGCCCGTATCGTGATTTTCCTGTGCTTTCGCCTTGCGTTACGTCCCTTCTAAGGATGAACTTGTCGAAGAGCGGTTTGACGCCGGGTACTGAAAGAGCAATGAGCGTAGCACCGATTTCGCTAACTTCGATGGCAAGCATGGGATTGTCTGCGAGGTTGGTGTTAGTATTTCAATGTGTAGAAGGGATTGATGACTTACAAGCCCACGACTGGTCTGCGTTCCATTGGCCTTCAATCACAAATACCAGACGGGTAATCGAGATCGCAATGACACTAACACCATTAGCAACTGCAATCCTTTGTTGTAAGCGAAACTTACGAAACACCCGGCAGTAGAATACAAGCCAGTTGAATCTTTCTCTTCCGTGGCATCTCCAACACCCGAAGCATGACAATTGGAATCCCAAATAACAGCAAGTCGCAAATAAGCGACACTGAGGAATTGACGCTATAAACCAGACCCCATTGCAAGCACGTATAATTCGCAAATCCAGGCTGCCATTCGTACGGCCAAAGTCCAGTAACAGGCGTGCAATGGAACACAATGAGCAATAGCTGCGGTAAGAATCCAGCAATAAGTATGCCGAATACGATCTTGATGGAAAGTCGAAGTCGGTCATGAATGGCGCACAGGCGGTGATAAAAGGCCAGACCTGACATTCGGCAGAACAAGAGCGTTGTTGTGTATATTATATGGGCGACAAAGTCGAGGACCTCCGTCTCTTCGATGGTCGGCATGTCGAGCACATATTGGATATACTCAAAGTGTCGTCCAGAGCCAAGGCGTATGAGCTCGATGCACAGGCCCACGAATACTACGAAGCAGATCTAGCAGGAAGCCGTCAGTTTTCTCTTCGCCAATGCTACACTACACCAGCGAGGGAGCAGGTGGGTTGCAATTCAATCCGCACAGCAAGCAAGGCTGACAGAAAGACTTAGTCTAAATTTGAGATAAGAGCGACGCATAAATTTTGTAAACATTTATATCTCAAGGTGCTTCAAGTGCTTTGGTGTGCGGATCATAATGCGACCCATCCATCCGTAGGGAGATCGACACCCGCAATGGGTCTACGCCAAGAGATGAAGTGCGACGAAAGAGAAAAGACAACTCACCCACGAGAGTAACGTCAAGGCATCATCGAATCCAAATCGGCGGATGAGTAATGCTCGCGAGGCAAGGCGTCCCAGAACAATAATACTTGTCAGACAAGTGACAAAGATGATGCCTGCAATCGCCGGAGTGTCTTTCGTCTCGTTGAGGTAGTCGGCCGTTATTCCCTTGGGTACTTTTCCATCGGCAATGGCCCGGGCGACCTTGGGGTCCGACATTTGGGAGGAGTTTATGCTGCGTCTCAAGTCACGACTCCATGAAGAACAAATGAGTATAAATCCGGTGCCATCAGTAAGGAAGGAGGCATGAAGGCGAGGGTGGTCAAAACACTTATATCAATGCGAGTAAAGCTTCGGGTACGACCCGAACTAGAGATTGACATTTGGGCACCATAGCTTCGCTTCCGTGACGGCCAAGACTAAGCACCCTCCTATCCCATCTCATCCCGTTCTAAGAGTAGCTCCACTCCGTCAGTATCAAGTCTTGGGGAAAGAAGAAAGCAAAGATTAGTTAAAGCCCAGTGAAGGAGTAGTTAGCCTACGGCACCGGCAGCGGAAGAGCTGATCCGCACGGAAGCTCCGGCATTGGGGGGTTTTCTACTGGCGGGTCATCAAATATCGTGCCCTCGTCTTTTCTTTCAGAATTTTACCGTGGAAATTGCCCACTCACCCTCTCGTTGCAAGGCTCTTGCTCTGGAAGAAAGTGGTGTGTTGGAGGAGTTTCAAACTGGTCTAGCTAATATAGTCTAGTCTAAAGACATTATGGCTGCACGAGGCCATTACGGGAAAGGAAAGTCGAATTTTAGTTAGATCAAGGCACCTGAAGTTATGACACACATGGCTTAAAGCAGAGTTTGAGCGATGTATCGATTGAGCATCTCGTTGGTCAAGAAGAAAAAGAAACACGGCTCGCATATCGTAGATTCATCTCAACGTTGCAAATATAGCAAAAGATCAACATTACATCTTGGAAAGACCCTCGCATCTAAGAAGGGTAAAATCTCTGTACCTATTGCGCGAGTCTGACAGCATCCGAAACTTTAAACCTGTGCCGCTGTACCTGCGCCATGGCAATGGGATTATTGTGGTGGCCATTGACACTCAACATCTGCAAAGGTTACCCCTGTTTATCAAGTTTTTCGACATGACGCTAGCTGGGAGTCCCCTGGGGGCGTCAAACCCCGGCTGCAAGGCGCAACACTTTGCTACTGGGTGTCACAGCACGTCTATTCCTCCTCAGCCTTTCGGGAACTTCGACATGCCGTTGGCGGTGATAAGTCAACTCTGTTGGTTCGTTGGAATGGTTCCTAAGCTTCTGGCCTGCGTGGGATGTTGCCAAGCCTTGTTATCAGCCTAGTAGGGTACCAAGGCTTGTAAGGAATCCGACCATTCCCTCTTTTCGTAAGTACTACCTTCAGGATTCTAGAAGTTAGTAACACGTAGTAGGTTAAGAGGATCTAGTGCTCCATTCCTTCGTTCCTTTTTCTCCTTTCCTCTAATTCTATTTTTTGTTTTGCGCTTTTACATAAGTCAAACCTTCAGGATCCAAAATCACCACCGCTACGCCTTGAATGGTTACTGTGACATCCCGATGGCTCCCGTTCTTAGTCAACCTCGGTACCCTAGTGCAGCGGCTGTCATTGGAATTCTTTTAGGTTGGCCTGAGGGCTGGATACTGTTATCGATGTGCACAGACACTACTGGCATATTGGTGCTCTTGTTAAGAAAGCTAATAGTGATTTTCGTTAATTGACCACTTGTCACACCTAGTCATTCAGCAAGACTATCAATTTGGTTTGCAAGATGGATCAGAAGGATCGTCATCCCAGCTTGTGGCTTACAATGCAGTTGTTCTCCTGAATCATTAGCTTGATACTAAAAATTTCAGCCGCATTAGTGGACTTTTTAACAGCTTCTTGTCTTGTACAAGCTTGATAACAGGGGTCCAACATCACGGAAATCTCGGGCGGAACTGCAGCGAACATTAAACATGTGATTCCCGTCTATACCCGTAGGCACAGTTACATGATCCCTCGCTTCCAAGATTGTTTTGGCCGAGACTAAAGTCAATCCGGATTCGTTTCCTCTGCATAACATTGTTGAAACATTAGTTTGACCTCAGGTGCATAGCCGATCAATATTAGGGCTGGCTGTTCGGTTAGTCCAGCGTTGTTTAACTCTGAACTAAAACTGGCGTTTATAGTGTAGCCCTGCTGGGTGATTCGTAAAAGTAGTGCATGGTGTGCTCAGCGAAGCACACGTCAACAGCATCCTAGCTCTGTGGCGTAATCACCGTGCCTGTATAATTTCCGTCTTCAGTTCGTGCGGAGCTGTTCCGTGAAGTCTTGTGGAAGGCCTACGAATCTTCTCAGCAGTGGACCAAAAAAGCCCCTCTGTCTTTCAGAAACACACTACTAAGCTTCGTAACTCAGAAGAAACGTGACATCTTCTGCTTGGTTCGAGTTCGACAGAGAATAAATCTCTGTGGCTCCTTCATTTATTCTGACCCATGTTCTTTCATCATGGTCCAGCATCATATCTGTGTTCTCAAGAGCAGTAGTCATCTGAGCTGTTTATGCAAGCGTGTGTCAGGTGTTTTGAAGTGCCGGTATCTTGATCTTGAGCACGAAGAGAATGAGTGTAGCTAGTACCAAACATAGATGTGTGCCTATAAGAATAATAACAAGAACGAGCCGGTCTGTTTCAATGGGATGAGCCTATCCGTCGAATGGACGGTGGTAATCGGAAACTTAAGATTGTACTCTTCGAACCAGCCGCAGTAGCTCATTTGATAAAAACGAGTTACCAGAGCCTGTAATGCCGGGGTAAGGTCTCCATTATCCTTGATGATGCCCTGGAAAGATCATACAGGTGTTGGATCATCGCCCATGCTTTTCCACTAAAGCCTCTCGCCAGCATCATGCCCCAGCTCGCCTTAGATCAGACTGGAAACTGGTTAAATATATTTAAAAGATTATGTGCTCACTTCGATATTTACCAATCCTTCTGAAAATAACAGACAGTGGCATTGAGAGCGCGTGAGTCCTTTCTATCATAGGCCTTAGTTCAGGCATCCTCCATGTATGCAGACAGTTCAGCTTGTTGAGTACACTATGCAGGCTGCGGGACGTGGCAACCAACACTTCAGACAAATACTAATGGTTGCCGAGCCTTGCCAGATTTATCGGCCTACCTGACACATACAGCTCAAGCCATAGTGTCAACGAGTTTTAATGAAGCAAGCCAAGTCATAGTTGCGATAATTGTTTTTGACAGTGCAATAACCAGTGAAGTGGTGTTGGGCTCTAGATGAGTATCTAAAAGAGGGTTATAGGCGATAGCAGAATCCGTGTAGTAGATGTTTAGATACATAGCAAGATTCTATTTTTTGGGTAAGTTAACAGGAGATATCGGCGACCCAGTCTTGAACAGAGCCTTAATGTTCTCAAATGCCTCTTTCTCTCCTCTCTGGAACGCCAGATCCGTCAAACCAGCAATATGAGGCTGAATGATAACTTTGTCACTAGTTTTGAAGTACTCATTCAAACCAGGCTCGTTCACAAAGACATCCAGTCCCGCTCGTGTGATCTTCCCGTTTTCCAGAGCCTCGATCAGAGCAGCCTCGTCGATGATTGCTCCACGCGCTGTGTTAACGATGAACGCACCGTCTTTCATAGCCGCAAACTCCTTAGTTGAGATGAGATTTCCAGTTTCTTTGGTAAGAGGACAGTTTATCGAGACAACATCTGACTGAGCGAGAATGTCGTGTAGAGATGTGCAGTATGTCGCTTCGTACTTGGCTTCTTCCTCTGCGCTCAACTGATTGCGATTATAGTACTTGACGCGCATGTTGAAGGCTAACGCCCGCTTCGCAAGACACTTTCCTATGGCACCCATACCGATAATTCCTAGTGTCATACCCCAGGGATCTCGACTCGGCACGACAGGGCCTCTCCAGTTACCCTCACGCAAAGAACGCTCACCACGGTACGTATCCCGAATAACAGCAAGGACCAAGAAGAAAGCCATGTCAGCCGTAGCTTCAGCAACGGCATCGACACTATTGCATAGCCAAATGGCCTTTTCAGTCAACCATTCCACTCCGAAATCATCATAACCAGCTGCTGCTGAGGCAATTATCTTGCAGTGAGGGGTGAGGTGTTCAAAGATCTTATCAAAGGGACGGTAAGGGGGTCTACCCATTCGTACAATGAAAGCATCTATCGGGCCATGTTGTTTAATCATCAGGGGGAGTCTCTCTAGTGCCTCCTGGTGGTTACTGGCGTCGAGAATCTGCGTATGATCTGATTAGTAAAGGTTGAATACGTTATAGTCCACTAGATCTGGATGGGATTTTGGGACCCTGACGTAAACAGGTTATTGGTGGCATACATCGTAATCAAAATCCCTCTGAAACTCTTTTATGTATTCATCGCTGATGAACTCTGGCTTTCCAAGGGCGACTACGCGCGGTTTTCTCTCCATGGTGGTTTCTGAAGACATAGTTTGGTACTAATCGGCTGGTCAAACAAATCACTAAGTATTCTGAGTAAAAAGGAACCGCCAGTTATTCTGTAATGATCTGATTGAAAGGAGTGAAGTCTCGTAAGTCGCAGGCTGACAGAATGCAAGTTGATAATCTTGTTGGATCACCGGTCGATCATGTGGAAATGCTCGTCTGTCTTCGGCACCCAGAATAGATGCCGATCCAACATCTACGACACTGCCTTGATGCGAAGGCAATCCAGCTTCAGCTTCATTCTCATTTCAAGTTCCAAAGACATTTTTTATCGAAATTAGCGACTAGCGCAAATCTTCGATTCTTGTTAAAGTGTTATGGTGAATGCCATCACCCAATGTTGATGCGAAGATAATCCAGCTTCAAGCATCGTTCTCAATCCCGTAAAACAATCCGCAATAAGTCAAGACAAAACAAGACAGCTCAACACCGCGCTTACTTTCTCTCATAAGGGTCCTTGAAGAAAATAACCTGCACAGTAATATCATCCCTCACCTCTCGACTCATAGGCGAATACGTCGTCATAGCCCCCAAAAACAATCCCCTCCTCGATCCTCCAAAGGCATTCTTCACAAGGCACACAGCTGCATTGTCCAGATCCTCGATGACTTGATGCTCAGGGGTGGCCTTCCATCCATCTGCTAGTTTTCCGTCGAACTTCGTCTCTTTGAAGGGCTCGGGCTTGCCGTTCTTCTTGGCGGTTAGCCAACGCGATATGCACGTTACGGCGTCTTCGCTGCTGATCATGTCCCACAGACCGTCTGAACCCATGATGACGAAGTCCTCCGTCTGGATCTTGCGCGTCGTGACTTCAGGACGCGCTGTCAGGTAGGGCTGCGTGTCGGTTTTGGGCCGCTGTGCAGTGCCGTAGAAGTCTTCGTGCACCTTGCGGATAAGTTCGTTTGGCCATTTCAGTCGGTGGTCGCCAAACGCTCTTGTGATAGCAAGCCCAAAAAGCCGGCCAGACTCAGCCTTGATCATGTCCTTGAGCTCCCCAGGGTGCTCCTTGTCCAAGCGCTCTACCTCGGCCTTGTTGAAGCCGGTCTGGTCGATGCTGAGAGCATCGGTTTCGTACTTCTTCGCATCTGGCGACCACGCACCGCGGACAGCACGTGAGTCGCCTGTGACGGCGGTACGCAGTGTAGATGTGCTAGGATCGTAGATGGTTAGAAGCGCACAGGAGCCGGCAATGGCGGGCGCAACGGCTGAGATGACGGCGGCGGAGCCTGGATCTTGGCCTGACCTGGCTGCAATTTCGGCGTTGCTGAAGATGCGGTCATCGAGACGGACAAAGGCCTTCTTGATGGCATCATCGACTAGCTCACTGGAGCTGGTAGGCGTGAGACCTGCAAGGGCACCTGATACGTAAGGAACAAGAGCTGTGCTTAATACTTGAGAAGTCGACCATCCTCTGATACACATTAGCATCGTCCATACTCACTATGTCTGGATCACTCACGCATGGCCATCGTAAACACCAGCATACAGCGTACTCACTCCACCAACACCCTTGGCCATCTTGAGGTCCCAATTATCCTCAATCGGGTTGTTACTGCCCAGACGCGCAAAGTCGACACGCCCCTTGACGCCCGCATTCCCATTGAAGACGAAAGTGTGAGCATCCTCGCGCAGTTTGGCGTTTGCGTCATCGAGAATGATGGACTTGATCGGAGAGTTAACGGGGATTTGATCCTCGGATAAGAATTCCTTCACGCTGGGAACGCTCTCGCTCGAGATCTTTGTATTTCCCGTGCCGCTGAGGAGATATGCCCCGGCACCAACGCCAACAACGGCTGCTGATGACCATAGGTAACGTGCGCTGTTGGACGTCGATGTCTGTGTAGAGGAAAATCGGACGCCAATCGATGCTCGCTTGAGCGGCAGGCTTGAGACCCTTAGGGTCCTGGTTGAAGTACGAAACATGTTTCTTCGTTGAGGGTAGTTGTATAGTTGTTCATCTCGGTTGGTGAGGGGGTAGAGTGGCACCTTTTATTGTAAGACAGAGTGTGGAGTTGACATCTACTGCGACTCGACTTTTGCCTTGGATCGAACCTATCATGATGATAAAGACCGCACCGTCCGTCCGCCCTATTTTCTAGAGCATGAAGAGCGGTAATTAAATTACAATATATACTAGCTAAGATTGGGAGGTAGTATCGAACAACGTAAGTTGAAGCTATCTTTTATTATCTTACTACTGGCAGGTGACTGTTTAGAGGCGGAGTTGAGGCTGTGCTTACCCTAAAGTCAATTACTTGGTTGATGATGGAGCTATTCGGTCTCAACAGAATATCGTCTTCAATGAATGAATGCGGGGGGTGAAGTATAGCATTAGCACAGTCATAGTTTATCTCACAATACTTCGCACAAAGGTTCATCGTTGTAGCCATAGTATTATCACAAAGAATCACAAAGGTATTCATTGCCCAGTCCCAGATGTCACGATATATACAACGCCAAACCATGGAAAGTATGCAGTCCTCAACCGTCTCTAAACATCTTTCACTCAGCTGTCGGCAATCTCCTCCTGCTCATCCTCCCAGTCTCCATCCTCCTCCATCTTTTCATTGACCTTGAACTCGGCATCACCCGCAAGGCCCTCGCTGTCAAACTCGTCCACATCCATATCACTGTCGTACTCGAACTCGTCCTCATCTTCATCGTCGTCCTTCTTGCCATCCTTGGCCTTGGCAGCCTTCTTGCGCTCCACATTCTCCTTCTGCTCTTGCTTTCGGGCGTCCTTCTCCTTGCGACGCTTCTCCCATCGCTTCTCAAGGTCTTTGATCTCGTCCTTGCTCTTGTGCACATACTCGTGCCACATGACCTTGCCGCCGGCGAGGCCTTCCTCAACCTTGGTCAAGCGAAGGCACATTCGGGGACCTAGCTCGACCAGCTTGACAGCGCGGCGCTCCACGTTCTCCTCTTCCGCCTCCGCCTCGACGTCGTTCTGGGCTGCTGCTTGTCTAGCCTTGGCAGATAAGACCTTTCGGGTTGTCGAGTCTAAGACCTCGACCTCAGCATCTGTGTCCATCTCACTACCGCTGGTCGCATCTGTCATGTAACCGTCACCGTTCTCGCCGCCAATCAGGAAATCCGCTACATCCTCAAGTTTTCCCAAGTTAGGCATCTTGCCCTTTCGGTTTGTCTTTGATGTGACAAATTGCTCAGCAGCGTTCAATCTCCGTAGAGGCTTGGACACTGTGGTCGACTTTGTTGTAATGGCATAATGGCGGAAATTAATAATGAAAGTACCGTCGTCTTCCTCTGATTGCTCACGGTTCAGCAGCAGTACTCGTCGGATTGACTTGAGAGGTGTAGCTTGAGGGTTGATGGGAGGGAAGAGGGATTGGAAGACGGTCGTGGCAAGGGATTCGAGATGCTTGGGAACTTTTGACTTGCTATCCGAATCGGGACGGGTAAAGTTGTTCATGACCAGCTGTACATGGTTAGCAAAGGGCTTTCAGCAACGATTGAAGATTCTTCTTACCAGAGGAGGAGTAATAAACTCCTTACCGCCACCCTTGGGATGTCTTTGAGCTCGTTGCACATCCTTGCACAGCGAGTACTTCTCCACGCGAAAGTTCATGGTAGGTCCGCGAGGTGTCAAAGCCATTCGCAGATTGGTGTTTCCACTCTCTGACCTCGAAAACAGCATCAAGTGAGTAACACCCAGAGGACCGCACATGACAGCATAATCCTTTAGTCTGTTTCCACGCCTCTCCTTCAATCGACTCGCAGTACCAGGTTCCATGACTTTTCGCACGTCGGCCGCAAGCTGGCTAACGCTGGAACCGACTTCGCCAGCGCCAATTCGAATGACCATGCTCTTGGGATCTTTCGCTGAAGCATGACCGGCAGAATCCACATCGGGATTGTTGGCACCCATATGGGTTCTCTTCTTTGTTCGTTTACGCGCCATTGTGGTTGTTGTTGAAAATTTGTTGTCTTCAAATTAGTTGCTTGAAGCTGTCTGTCGCAAATGAATGGCAGAAAGAAAAAAAGTTTGGCGGGGACTGCGATAAGACTAGCGCGTGTGCGATAACGTATCTTTAGCCAAGTGGTTAGGGGCACGTGACTAAACGCAAATATTTCTTACCAGAATTGGACTAGTGAGCACATACATCCTTGCAACCCCCACATCTCCACTAAAACTTTTAGAAGTCTTGGTCCAAGATGATCTCTTCTTGTCTGAAATCCGTCTTTCCACACTCATCGCCCACCATGAACAGCGCAAAAAGAATAAAGGTTGCGCAAGATGCGCCCGGAAAGAAGAAGAAGCCTGTCGTTCAGGAGAAGCCCGCCCGGCCTGCTCCCGAGCCCTCTAGCGAGGAAGAATCTGAGGAAGAGTCTGCCACTCTAGAGGAGCCCTCGGCTGAAGAGACGGCTGTTGATGCTCCCAAGAAGACCTTCAAGGACCTGGTATGGCTAATTGGCTCCTGATCTAACCCTCATCGTCTAACAATCACTAGGGTATCGTCGACGCTCTATGCGAAGCTTGCGAGTCTCTCAACTACATACACCCCACGCCCATTCAAGAAAAGTCCATCCCCGTCGCTCTCGAAGGTCGCGACATCATTGGTCTCGCCGAGACAGGTAGTGGAAAGACAGCTGCCTTTGCTCTCCCCGTTCTTCAGGCTCTTCTCGACAAGCCCCAGCCTCTATTTGGCCTCGTCCTCGCCCCGACTCGTGAATTGGCGACCCAGATCGGCCAAGCCTTCGAAGCTCTTGGATCGCTCATTTCGCTACGATGCGCCGTTATCGTGGGAGGTCTGGATATGGTCCCCCAGTCTATTGCCCTAGGAAAGAAGCCCCATATCATCGTTGCGACACCTGGTCGTCTCGTTGACCATCTTGAGAAGACCAAGGGCTTCTCGCTGCGTACGCTCAAGTACTTGATCATGGACGAGGCCGATCGACTTCTCGACATGGACTTTGGACCCAGTATCGACAAGATCCTCAAGTTCATTCCCCGCGAACGACGTACATACCTTTTCTCCGCTACCATCAGCTCCAAGATTGAGAGCTTGCAGCGTGCCAGTTTGAGGGATCCCGTCCGTGTGAGCATCAGCTCCAACAAGTACCAGACCGTATCAACTCTGCTTCAGCACTACGTCTTCATTCCCCATCCCCAGAAGGACGTTTATCTCATCTATATGGTCAACGAGCACGCCGGCCAGTCTATGATCATTTTCACACGAACAGTCTGGGAGACCCAGCGCATTTCTATCCTGCTACGGACCCTTGGGTTTGGCGCAATCCCTCTCCATGGTCAGCTCTCTCAGACTTCCCGTCTAGGTGCTCTCAACAAGTTCCGTGCCGGCTCGCGAGATATCCTGGTCGCTACCGATGTTGCCGCCCGTGGTCTGGATATCCCCTCGGTTGACGTTGTCCTCAACTACGACCTTCCCCAGGACTCAAAGACCTACATCCATCGAGTCGGACGTACCGCTCGTGCTGGTAAGTCCGGTGTTGCCATCAGTCTGGTGACCCAGTACGACGTCGAGATCTATTTGCGCATCGAAGCTGCTCTCGGCAAGAAGCTCCAGGAATACCCGACAGAGAAGGAAGAGGTGTTCACATTCCAGTCTCGAGTCGAAGAGGCGCAACGACATGCCAGAATCGAGATGAAGTCGTTCACCGAGGAGAGAGGCAAGAAGGGTAGCACATTGAAGGGCGGACGTGGCAAGAAAGGTGGCAAGCGAGGAAGAGATGACATGGATAGGGAGGAGGGCTAAAGCTGTAGCTATCGCTTAAATGGAGTTGCGGAAGTTTGGCGTTGTTCAGGTTGGGGGAAAAGTGTCAATGTTGAAGGATTCTTCAATGCTTGTTTCCGTGATTTATTCTCTCTACCTGTGCTCATTCGTTGCTTAGAATAGGTGATGAAGTTAATTGAAGCTATACGGCGAGTGCATCGAAGACGGATCCTCTAATTTGTGACTAGCTCGACTAGCTAGCTGTCAATTAACCTAGAGAGGCATCTCGTGTTTCATTCAAACTGGTTCTCACTTAATCACATCACAGCCATTTCAGCTCTTCCCCAGCCAAGGCTATTATGAAACAAACACGGTCCCGTAAGCGGCGACCTTGAACAGGGATGTCGAAGATCTCTTCAAGTTTGAACTGTCAGTCTTAACCACGAATGGCTTCGCGTGTTGTCAGCTTGTTTCGTCGGTAGTGTTTGGCACCAATCCCCTGTTGTTTAAAGGCGGCCGCCCCCGGGGTTGCACTACCATGAGATGAAAGGATTTTTGGTGTAATTAGTTGCGATGTTTGTACTCGTGTAGCAAGTCATATAAGTTGATTGAAAGCTCGAGTTTGGAACAATTGTTTCTTGTCTGTACTTGCATTCGCTTCTTGGTGTATTGACTGCACTGTCCATTCATTCTTTTATATTGACACAAATTATCAAAATCACATTCATTCATTCATCTTCATCATGTATACTTCGACTCTTCTTCTCACTCTCGCCGCTTCCGCAAACGCGCATATTGCCTCTTGGAACAAAGGCATGTACTGCAAGGTAATTTATCCTCTCCTTAGCACTTCGACTTCAAAAAGACTGACTAACACTCCCAGGGCGGCAATGACTCTTCAGTTGACAGCCCCAACACCAACCTCGCTGTAAACCCTCTCTACAACCTCCCCAAATCCAAATGGTGGATGCAAGCCGACCGCGGCTGCGACGTCGTCCCTCCTCCCAAAGGCGAATTTCTCGAGCTTCCAGCAGGCAAATCCTTCATGACCGAGCTGGCCAACAACCGCGCCTTCACCACGCTCTCTTACAACGGCAAATTGACCACCGATTGGCAAGATGGCAAGAACCGCTCTATGCCGTGGAGAGGACCCGAGGGAGGTTGTCTCATGGATGGTGGTGATGGCTCAGGCGGAGAGTTGCACACCAAGAACATTGAGTCAACCGGTGGAACAGCCTGGGCTATCTCGTACGAGAGCGACATCAGCAAGGTCACCATGGATAACCTTGTTGTCTTCTCTGTGCGATACTACTCTCCTTTCTTTCGAGAGACCTGGTACGATGTGCCAGCCGATATGCCAGCGTGCCCTAAAGAGGGTTGCTACTGTGCCTGGCTCTGGATCCCCGATGGATGTGGCCAGCCAAACATGTACATGCAGAATCACCGCTGCAAGGTCACAGGCAGCACTTCAACTAAGAAGCTCGGTAGACCCAAGCCACCCGTTTACTGCCGAGACAATCCTACCAAGTGTGTCCCTGGACCTAAGCAGATGATGGCCTGGAACCAGGCTGAAGGCAACAATGTGAACCCTCCCAACGGCAAGACGCCTACTTACAACCAGCGCATGGGATTCATGGATGGTGCTCAGGATGATATCTTTATCAAGTAGGCTTGTCAGATTGTAGCCATTGTATGAGTAGTACTTCATTCTGGCCCTCTGGAAGGGCAAGCCTTTCTCTCTTTCACATAGGTATTATATCAATATCAAATTTACCAGAATCCATTTGAGCCAACGTTTCTGCGCCTGTGAACCCAACGATCAAGAAAAGAAAGATTGCTTCATTTGGTTCTATTTGATAGTGTTACAGTAGTCATCCCTATTCCACCCCTCTACCCAGAATGCATCCGGCAAGCCTCCCTTAAAACGCCAATTCGCTAAATAATATCATTTACCAGGCTTCAGCCCGCATGGAATCGTCTGCATCCCAATTCTCTGGCCTTTCGGATCCGTCAGCCTCGTCTTCGTCTTCGCCATCGACCAACTCTGTGTCCTCGTTGCCCAGAGTTTCTTCACCATCCTCACGGGTTTCGTCCTCTTCTTCCTCGGCGACTTCCTCTGCTTCCTCAGCACCCTCACTCTCTTCAGCTTCATCATCACCCTCGCTTTCACTGTCGGCGTCTTCTCCGCTGGATTCGTCTGAATGATGTCCGAGGTTGGGAAACATAAGCCCTGGGGGCACCTCCACGTCGTAGTCTTCGGGCACGTCACTCAGATCACTCTCGTCGTCTGCTGAATCGTGGATACTACCGGGCTCGCTCTCGGCCTTCTCTTCAGCGCCGTGCTCTTCATCGTGTTCTTCTTCGTGGTCCTCTTCGTGGTCCTCTTCATGCTCCTCTTCGTGATCTTCCTCATTGTCGTCTCCCACATCCTTCATATCCACATCACCATCATGACCAGCTTCACGGCGGATTTGTGCATCTACTCCTTCGTCGTCGCTGCCAGCTTCGCTTGCAGGTTGGTTTGGCGTGTGGCTACCACGCTTACCACTCGAGACACTGCCCACCCGGCTCTTGCTTGACTTTGGTGCCTCCATGGCTCGAATGACAGCTTGCTCGGCCTTTCGCAACACATCGGGCCGTCTGACACCGGCTCTTCTGGCGCGTGGGGCAACCTCTTGCTTCTCTGTTTCCATGGGAGTCGCTGTGCCTGTGATACTCTCCTGGCCGTTTGTAGCGTTGAGGATACTGGCGAGAGTGGTCTTGGCCTCTGCTTGTGCTGCTTCGAGTTGGGCTGCGACTTCTTTGGCATGGTGCCGCTCCTCCACAACCTTACTAGGGTCTGGTCCAGGCAGGGTTTTGGCAATCTCTGAATAGATACGTGAATAACAGTCGTTCAGAAGGTCGTCGATGGGTGCCACTTTCATAAGATTAGCATTGAGCTTTTTCAACTCAATTGCTTCCTTCATGCAGTTGAACAGCGGAACATCAGCGCCATCGCTTGCAGCCCAGGTCGCGATCCTCTCGCCTACTACCTCGAACTCCTCGCTTGATAGTGATTTGAACGCATCATCCATGACTGGTGACACGTGGTAACCCTCGCGCAGTAGTTTGAGGTAGGACATACAGCAAGATTGCCATAGGTCCGTGAAATGGTAAAAGTCAGCACCCTTCTTGCGAAGACGCCTCAACAGCTGCTCCAGATTGACACGGTCCGCCATGATGACCAACAACTTGGTCATAAAGCGAACATACTGTTCCGTATAAACGTGATGCCGGCCAGGCCGTTCCGCGTCGCACTTCCAGACGTTCATAACCATGGTCTTAGTAACCATGCTGTCCCTAAGGATGCCAAATGCAGCCTTTGCTTCCACAAGTTGATCACTGAGCTCCGACGTTGGATTGTCTTCACAGAACAAGATCCTAGCATGTCTGAAGATGATACGATGTTGCCAGTTTGACTTATCCTTATCTTTCAGCTTGGAGAGATTGCGAATAATGTACTCCTCCCAGTCTTCGGGTTCTGAAAATGAAGCAAAATGGTCGTCGGGGTTAACAGCCAGACCAAACGGTTGTTCAGATAGAATCGTAGCAGCCTCGCTTGATGGCAGGTCCCCTCGCATCACCAACTTGTGCAAGATGGACACAATCTTGTAATGTGGTTCGAGGATAGGATCACTGTTCCTACCTCTTCGCGCATTGTGTGCCACCTTTACTGCCTTCTTCAGTGTGTTTATCAAGGTTTCTATGCTGATTTTCGAGCGCATATCCTTCACGTCGAGTTCGTCGTCGCGAGTCTGATACATCTTCCAGTAGCACTTGGAGAGCATGTAGGGGTTCCTACGCACGGTTAGCTTGTTTACCGCATATTTCATAGCGATTACTTACTTCCAATCGGTTGGCTTTCGGTCCATAGCCATTCTGAACAGCTTAGCAGCATATTTCCAGACTTTGTACTCGTTCATCTGTGTATGTAGAATCCTCTTGAAGGTTCCTGCGCCCATATCTTCGATAAAATATCTCTCCTGATCAGAATGCTGGAACGGTTCCATAGCAAAAGGCTCGCGACTTGAAGCATACATTCGCATACCAAACTTGTGATAAAGATCATGCAGGGGGTCTCCGTCATGCGTCTCCACATCCACATTACGAGAATGCGAAAGTGCGAGCGTGTAACAATGGATCGCGTTTCGCTGAAACTTGACTAGTTCAGGGCGTTCCTTGTTCATCTTGTCGGCGGTCCATAGAACCGCCTCGTCCAGCTCGTAGTCAAAACATTCTGCCAAGCGGAACCAAGCGTCCCATCTGTCTGCAGTGAACTGGAGCTGGAGACGCAAGAAGGTTGCGCCAATACGCAAGTCATCAGTTGCACCAGGTGTTTGTCGACGATTCAGGTCGACACCCTTGAACTTTGTCAGGGCCATCATACCAAGCAAAAAGAACCAGCCGTGTGTCGCGAGAATAGTTTCCGGTGTGTTTACAGACACTGCGTCTACCGAAACGTCCCCGATTAGAGCTTGGTATAGACGTAAGGGGTGAATTGGCTTTTTCAAGTACTCGGTGAAGTTACGCAGATTGTGGTACATCTGAGGTGTCGACTTGGTCTGGCCTATGGTCTGTTGCATGTGATCGATGGTAGTCTTGAGATCTGACTTGAGAAGGTCCTTTATAGGCATACGGTTGGCAAGAATAGTGACCCTCTCCACAAGCTGCATGGTCTGTCGCTTCTCGAGTTTTTCGGGAGGGCATCCATGGTCTTGGACTTCCCAAATGCCTGCTCCTAGCTTCAAGCCATGCAAGTCATAAAGCACTTGTGCAAGGTAGTCTTCCCAATTCTCAATGTTCTTCAACTTGAGAAGCTCAACGCGCATGACCTTGAGGAAGATTTTGTTTGAGGCCTTACAAAATTTACGAATGCCGATGACCTGATGGATGGCAGCAAGGAAGTCAGCGAGGTCTTTTTCGGGCCCGATGATACAGTTATCCGGTGTGATTGCCGCCTTGAACAAGGTGTACTGTAGGCACCAGGCACGAATCTGCATTTCTTTCAACTTGTTCTTGAAAGGAGCTCTCGACGAAGCACTGCCTGGTCGTTCAGTCTTGATCCCAATGCGAAGTTCATCCTCGCACAAGCTCTGAACATGCAGCAAGCAGTTGACCTTTGCGATCGCAGCTGTAGTGGACTTGATATGAGCGGCGTCAATAATCTCGAAAGCAGTGCTGTCATTAAGTGCGGAGTATAGAGCCGTGATCAGAAGTTCGTCGAGTGATTTTAGAGTGCGCATAAAGAGCAGCCTTCGGGATTCAGGCGGGGTATCAGCGTATGTTGCGCCCTCCAAGTCTGATACAATCAACTCAATGCTCTTGAGACAACAAGAGAATTTCTTGGTAGAGTAATCGATAGCATCGTAGGCAGCTCCAAGACGTGACCACAAGAACAACCTAAGCTCTGTACTACTGTTATGAAGGAACTTCCAAAGATCTTGCAAGCTTTGGCTTGCGCAATCAGAAATTGGCTTTTTCTGCTTCCCGGTTAAGCTCGAGTCGTCCCCAGAGTCCGAGGCCTCAGAGTCCGTAATCTCTGATGCCGAATCTTGAACAGGGGCACACACGGACGACGGGTTGAGCACGGGCTCCAACGTTTCGATAACGTGGACCGGATCATCCATGTTATCTTGAAAGAGTCCGAGGAAAAAGTCCATTGTCGTCAGCTTGGAAATTTCACGATCAGCAGCAACTGGTGAAATCGTTGGCATGACGACGTTATTTGGTAGCGAAATAGTCGGTATCTTCTCATCTGTCAGATGGTCTCGTAAAGATGTCCACATGAGAAGAATATGCTCCCGCATGGGCTGTTCAGAATGTGAGGACACAAGAACTGAGGCCCATAGGAAACGGGCGGTGAGAGGGTCGTTTGCAGGGCGATCTCGCAAGTGGAGGTATGCTGAAGCAACGTCGAGCCATCGTCCGAGACGATATTTTGTGTCCATCCGAGTTGCATAATCCACAACGCTGCTAGGGTTGGTAATAAGCTCATAGATGTCGATATGAAGTTCGAAAAGCATGGGTACAACATTCTCGAGTTCTGCTAGCCTCTCAGAAGAACCAGCAGCCAATTCCATCTCCTCTGTTATCTTCTGATATAACACCGAATCTTTTCGATTGAGCATCTGCACCACACATAGTTTCATGCTGTCGGACCACTTGGCTGTTGCGTAGCTTTGACTGATGGCTCTGACCCATTCATATGTGACGTCTTCGGCTGTCATCCATGATCTACATCCTCCGATCTTCCTGGCAAAAGACCTTAACCCTTGGGTTTCGCTAAAGATGGGGTTTGGAGTCTGGTCCTGCGAGCCAGTCTTTGCGTGCTCCAAGAAAGAAGATGGCCCAAGGCTGGCTTGCTCATTCTTGTTCAGGAACACCTTGGCGACCTTGTCTTGGAAGTCAACAATAACTGTGTTGAGATCACATGCAGCGAGATTTGTTATCTTTCCGGGCCGATCTTCAGTATCACATGAATCAATGAGCTCAGTGATAAACTCGAAGGTCGACTTGTCTTCCACGCCCAGATTCTCTAGAATGCTCTTGGTCATTTGGAAAAGATTTTGGTCAGCTCCTTGATAGGGCTGCAGTTGATTAGCAATTATGGTGCTGGGGTCGGTGGCTTCCTCAGCTTGAAGTGTTTCTCTTCGTCGAACTCGCTTGCTCCGTTTCTCAATCGTATTTTCTTCTTCTGCGCCGTCTGGCAGTCCTGCTGCAGATTGCGATCGTTTTCTTGTTAATGCCCCATTGGACTCCTTTTGTGTTTCATCCCTGGTTTTTTGACTATCCTCGGTACCTTCGGATGCCGCTTTCTGTTCTTTCGGCTCCTTTTCAGCGGTATCCCTTTCTGGTGACTCCGTTGGTTCAACGGGCCTATCAACTGCAACCTCGATCTCCGAACTGATACTCTCGGTCTCATTCGGTGGTGTTTCCATAGGAACATCTTCCAAGCTACTCTGAACAATCTCGTCGCATATGTCGAAAGCTTCGGGCGATGTCTCATGGCAGTTCATGAGCTCTAGTCCAAGGTCTGCCCAAGATGCCAAAGATTTGGGGTTTTGACGACCAGCATCGTCAACTTCGCCCATCTCTGTATCTTGAACTGTCTGATCCTCAGCTATAGGAGTCTTAGGTGGCGTTAATGACTTGGTAGGGTCGGGAAGAAAAGGGATGGGATCAAGATGGCGCTTGAGAAGCGCAGGCATCTTCTTCTTAAGCCATGGTGCCATGACCGGGTGCGATAAAGCCATATCATCACCAAAGAGCTGCAATTGATCTTTCAATTGCTCTCCTGCCATTCCTTCTGCTAATGACGGCGGCTCAACTTCCATCACAGCTGGGTCGTCATCCAACTCAATCGCAGCTTCAAGACAATACCGCTTGATACGATTGCTGTTCATTGCACCAGCAAATCGGGCAGTCCTTCTCCAGAGCTCGGGATCGGAAGGGTCCTGGTCTAAAGCAGTCATCCAGCCGTTTAAGACTTTTCGTCCACGTTCGTCTTGGTAATTCAGCCGGGTCTTCTCCTTCCATGCCGGGTCCGATTTTGATTTGTCCTTATACTTATCAACAAAGAACTGGCCGTAGTTTTTGTGGGAGAGATAAAGTGCCTGGGCTAGGCTTGCTGCAACGCCGTCCGCTCCTCCGGCATCGACGTCTAATCCCCCATCGGTAAGGGCAGCGTCCAAGTCGGATAACTCTGGTTGGCCGTCTGCATGTCGCTCTGCCCGTTCGTATTCGGTTTTGGCCTCTCGGTATTTAAATATTTCGGATTCGAAAAGCTCCTTGTATGCAGCCTCTGCAGCTTCGCGCGATCGCGGGCCTTGCGCATGGAGTTTTAGGGCATTTTGGAATCGTTTCAAAGCTTCATCAACCTAGAGCAAGTTAGCCTTTGGGTAGGGTTGTCGCGCAGCATGCAGAGCTCACATGGATTTCTTTGGTCGTATCAATTTGCTCGTCGATGTTATCCTCTGGCTCGAGATTAATCGCTTGAAATGCCGGCTACAGGATTCGAGTCAGTACAACATCATTACAGAGACTGGGTAGTTTACCATATTTGCGGTCGCAATTCTCTCGAGGCAAAGGCCGACATTCGTGAATAATGATAACTTCTACCTCGAGCTGGTTGACCTGGTGTTTGGTTTTGGAGACACTTCAACTTTCTTGGCATCCGTTTAATTGACCAAAGCGCGTTCCAAGACGCGGATCATGTCAGCCTCAATAAGCCACATTCTTAGGGAGCTAGACTAGGACGTCGACACGTGGATGTGGCGGTGTTTAAAGTTGCACGTACCCCCCAAATGCCCAAATGGAAGGGAGGTGGCCCGCCCTAACCCAGTACGTAGCTCCAGCTATCAAGGAGCAAGGCCAGATCTTAGGGACCAGCAGCGGTTGGCTTCAACATCTTACCCCAGCTCCGCAATCCTCGAACAAAGAACCCCCTCTACCGTCCTCCTGTTTCTCTCATTATTCACCACAGGAGTCAATTTCTGGCGATTTTCACTTAGAACCCGCCCCTGATCCTCGTTAGCGATTACGAGGAGCTCATCGCCATGGTCGCGCCAGCGGTTCCTGAGTGAGCGCAACTACCGAGATATCTGGCGTCATATAGCTAATTTCCTACCAGAATCACCGAGGAGATTCTCCACGAGTCGATCGATGCCCGAACCGAATCTCTTGCTGGCCTTCGCGAGCTTGGCCCTCCCGATCTCGTACACCTACTCAAGCACGCTGTCCGAAACCCAGCCAAACAGGTAGGCTCGCTCGTTCGCTCGGCGCAAGGGAGACAAAGAACTAATTTCTGAAGACTGGAGTCTACCACCATGTCACTGGTGTCGACGCATCTTCTTCGGCTAGTTTAGCAGCATACATCAACACCTTGACCTACAAAGAATCCGGGCCTAATGCGACAAACAAGATTGTCGAAGGTGTCTACTGGTACGTCATAAGTCATGTGCGCTTCGACGCATCGCCGAGTGTAGGTTCTAACTTGTCACAGCTGTTACAATGCCTTTTCACGACTCGACATGCGCGTTCACGTATCGATTCCCGGAACCGTAGAAAGCTACTGCGTCGACGAACGAGGCGAGAAGAGAAAGGCTTCCGAGGAGCTCTGGCTAGAAACTTACCTATGCAGTGTCCTCCGCGCCTACTCATACGCAGACGACGGCAGTGGTGATACCATCCGAAAGATCATGGGCGTCAGAAGATTCAACCCTGTCACAAACACCGAGACCGAGCATCGTTTTCTCCACGCAGCAGAACAACTCTTCTTCAGGGGTACGATACCTCAAACCCGACTACTCTACCTAAACTGACTTTATAGGATGGCAATTGGGCTCCGATTCTGTAGTTCAGGTTCCTACTAATGTGTCCAATCACTTAACCACTGGACTTCTAAAATATCTCGAGACGACTGGCCGTTACGCCTCTGGAATCAATCTATTCGAAAAGCTCCGAACGCAGAGCGTCGAGGTTTCCTCACTACTATCAAAGGTTATGTTCATGGGGCACGAGGAAGTTGCCGGTGTTAGGACTCTACACCAGTCTTTGCAAGAAACCCCGATGGACTATGTCATGCTCGACACTCAGGCTGAATTCCTTTTGGCCAAGGCCAAAAATGCGTCTACCCCTGAGCTCAGAGAAGAGAGACTGAAAATGTCGCTTGGCTGCGCGGATCGAGCGACCGTTGCTGCCCCGACTGAGTTTAGCACCTGGGCTAGATTGGCTCAGGTCTACGTGGCGATGGAGGATTGGGACAACGCGCTCACCATCCTCAACTCATGCCCCATGTTCACTTACCAAGACAAAGACACACCTTTAATGCCCGAACCAAAGGAAGTTCACCTACCAACCCTTCCCGAAACTCGCCTTGATGAGATTGATAGCGAGCCCGAGTCGAGGTACTCGGAACAGGTCGATCCCAGCTTGCTGAACCTGCGAGCGGCATCTTACAGGGGCACTTTCAAGAAGGCGTACGACATTTTGACCGAGATGACTGCTAAGATTGGTTGGGACCAGCTCCTGAAGATTCGCAGTAACGTGTTTGTGATGGAGGACGAGTACCGCACGGAGAAGCAGGAGGCCACTCAGCCACCTGCCTCGACAAAACGAAGTCCTAGTACGGATGGTTTAAGGGGTACACCTGAACAGACTGTCAACCATGACGACGAGGCACAGAGCGAAACCATAGAGAAGCCGGTCGAGGCTGTATCCGAAGTTGACGCTGATGATGACACTGATACCCCTACCACCAATGGCAACGGCGAACAAAACATTGAGAAGCCTTCAAACGTGATTGACCCTGGCGAGGCCAAGGCAGATAGCGAGGTAGGTTCGGTCACTATAGACTGCTGAAAAGAAGCTAACAGACGACAGGCTACCAAGAACGACGAGAATCTTTCCAAACTCAACACTAAGCGTCTTTGTGAACGCTGGCTGGATAGTCTGTTCATGGTGCTCTACGAAGACCTTCGTGTCTACACGATCTGGCGCACTCAGATGGCCCAATACCGTGCCCAGCAGATGCAGTACAAGAAGTCTGCAGAAGAGTGGGAAATTCTGGGTTCTCTCGCAGAGCGTCTTCAGCATGTTGACGAAGCCGTCGAGGCTTACCGCGCATGCCTATCAATCCGCTTTAGCCCCAAGGCTCTAGCTGGCATTCTCCGTGTCTTCGAGAAGACAAAGAGCACAAGGGAGACAGTGGCATCTGTCATCCGACTAGTGACATGGCAGTACCGGTGGTACAGCGAGTTCAGCCCCGAGCTGCTGCACACGATACGGACCCTGATCGAGGACGAGGGAGCAGTCAAGGTCAGGAGTATCATCCAGGCGACGAGCTTGCCCCAGAATGTTCTGGATCTGACACATCACTATGCTGCGCTGTGCGCGACATTCAGGAGCAGCGGTACCGACGGTTAGGAATGAGCGATATGGTCTGTTTCAGGTCTGTTTCAAAAGGATGTTTGTTGGGCAATGGTTACATATACATTTAGAATGTATGGTGTAGGGGAGCAAATTAATTCACGATCAAGTCCCTTTTGAAGGGTTGAATGGTTTTCTTGCGTGTGATTCATGCTCTGGTGATGTGATCAGTAGTCGTAAGTTGAAGAACTTCTGATAACCAGAAGGAGTAATAAAAGCATGACCTCGATGGTGTGTTTGCGTTTGCTCTTGTTACAGAGCTACTGTCGTCACTCTTGTCTCAGGCTTATCAAGCTGTACATCATGAGATTAGGCGAGATGAAACAATGAGCGTGGCCCTCTTATGTGGTACAGTCTTGGGACAACAACTGTATAAACTTGCGTACTAGATTGCCATAGTATTGTGCATATTGCTATTATAACCATCCAAGCCAAATTTTGGTACTGCCACTATTGCGATGACCCTATGTCTATTCCACCTCTGTCCTGAACTTGTTACAGACCAGCTATTCATCTGTAAACTCTTACTCGTCATCCCCAAAGAACACCTTGATCGGCAAGAACCCATCATTGACGACCTTAAACTGCTCTTTAATTCCATCCAACTCCGCGATCTCATTGTCACTCAACTCCCAGCCGTCTAAATCCAAGTTAGACTCAATTCTCGAGGGTGTGACGCTCTTGGGAACAACACTCCAGCCCTTCTGTAGACCCCACTGCAGTAACACTTGCTGTGGCGCCTTTTTCTTTGCCTCGGCGATATTGAGTAATGCCTCATTGCGATACAGGACTGAATGGGCTGATCCTAGACATGAATAGGCTTCAGTGTGGATGCCTCGAGAGGTGTTGTATGCCACCAGCGTTGGGGATGGGTTGCAGGGATGTAACTCGATCTGGTTAACTGCAGGTACAATTTAAAGGGTCAGCCAGTTATACCTCTTCGGTGGTCAGGGGACTTACATCTGTAGAGGGGCTATTCAAAAGCTTTTCCAGGTGCTGGATCCCAAAATTCGATACGCCAATGTTGCGAACCTTGTCCTCATCCACCAACTTCTGCATCTCGACCCAAGTATCGACATAATCCCAGTCCTTGTAACAAACACCGCCGGATTTGCTGCATCCATCGAACAAGGCCAGTGAATCAGATACATGTCAAAATAGTCCAGTCCAAGATTTCGTAGACTCTTATCGACACATTGGCGGGCATGCTTGTGCCAGTTGTTTCGGAGCTTACTTGACACCCAGATCTCCTCCCGCGGAACTTGAGAGGCGCGGATGCCGGCTCCTACCTCTCGTTCGTTTCCATAGGCCAGAGCTGTGTCGATGTGACGGTAGCCAGCGCGGAGAGCTGTCTCTACGGCCTTTGAGACTTGGGAACGATCGGACCGCCATGTCCCAAGACCGATGGCGGGCATCTCGTCACCTGTGTTGAGGGTGAAGGTACGACTTGAGCGTGTTAGTGAGATATCATTTTGTCAAGACAGAACGACTTACAAGACTGGAGTCATGGCTACCTATCTATTTCCATAAACTCGGAATGGTATCTTAGTAGTGTAAACTTGTCGATAAGGGGGAGGGTATGAGCTTTTTCTTGCTTCACACTTTGAGTTATTGCCAAGATTGAGCTTGAGGATGATAAGTCGGGTCAACATAAATACTCAATAGTGACATGGGCCCTTATTCATTTCTCTCTATATTCACTCGTCTTCAATTAATGAATGGTAAGCTTTGTATGTGGTTATCCAACCTCTTGGTGCACGTCTTTGTTAAGCATATTCACATTCCCATGTCTTCAAAGAGGCACCATGTCGTCAGGAAGAAAAGAAATAAGAAGCATGCCTCGCTGCCTTGTAAACCTGAAGCATCAGGTGCATGCTCGGGTCTATTCGCGATACGAGTGTATGTGTCGTACGTTGCATGATTCAATAAGTCTTGCCACTCAATCTAAAAAGCTCGAACTTCACTTCCAAGTAAGATTCCAGGTTATGTTTCATATATACAGTATAAACAATTGATGAGAGTTTTATGACTAGGTATTCTTTTGAGGGCATAATCGATTATAAAAAGGCACCACTCAACGTTTAACTTAACACAATATGTACATACAAGCTGGACTAGACTGGGGTCAAATAAAATGGCAGCGATCGTTTATATTATCAGTAAATAGCCAATCATGAAAGACAGAATAAACAGAATAAATCCAAACATGAAGAAGCAAAGCAAAAATCCCATCATCGACATAAACGTTCCCCATAAACCCTAGGTATTCTCTGGTACTAAAATGGATGTCAAAGCAACTCCTTCCAAGCCCATTAACCATGGTCCTTTAGCCGTAACCTCCAATCCAGCCCAACAAATGCTTGTTTTGTGTTTTTTTCCTTCTTTTCTGATCTATGTCGCCAGTTTTTTTGGTTTGTTATTCCGTGTTCGCCATCATATAATTATAGCCTCCTATGCGCCCCAGTTCCAACCCCCTTTTTTACCCATCCGGTACCTCACTCATATACCTAAGAGAAACTCATATTCTAAACCAGACACCTTCTACCATCGGGAGCGATTCTTCCTCGAAGCTCTCGTCGCTCTCTTTCTAACCTCGCCGTCTGCTTCTCCAGCGCGCGGATTCTCTCGCGCGCTAGGTCGAGCACCTCGGCTTTGCTCACGCGGCGATCATTTGCGATGCCGCCTTCTGTGCCCGGGGCAGGGAGCACGGCAAGCAGGCGCTCAAAATGGGTGTTGAGGCGCTTGCGGTATTGCTGCTCGACCTGGTTATGGGCAGCTCGTGCCTTGACCTCCTCAGTCGTCTCGCTGGGATGTCGAGGCTGAGCAGCTGCGGCTCCGCGCTTCTTGGGGGCTCGCGAAGCAGTGCGGAGCTGGGTAGGGTTGCGCTTGTTTGTGTCCTTCTTCGCCCTTGTTTTGGTTGATGTAGAACGCTTGCGCTTCTTGCTCGCAGGTTCCGAGTCGTCATCGTAGTCATCGTCATCCTGGTTATCTTCCTCGGGCTCAGACTCGGCAGGGGATAGCTCATCTGCCATGGGCGGGGTGGGGAGGAATGTTGCTGCCGGGGAGACATGAGCGGGCCATACAGCGCCCAAGGAGGGACTGGCGGAGGAGAGGTCGTAGCCTTCTGAGAAGGCGGATGAGGTGCGATGAGGTGGATGGACGGGGAACTGACCCGGCGTCGCGGGATGGATAGCGTAGCCATTGGAGGAGAAGTCTCCAAAGGAACGGTCAAGGTAGGCAAGGTCTGTTAGAGGAGAAGGGAAGACGGTGTTGTCGAGACTGGAAGTCTCTGGAGACTGAAGAGGGTTCTGTTGCTGACACGCTGGTTAGATGTGTCTCTCTTGACGTGGGAGATGGGCAGTAACTTACTGTAGAAGTCTCATATGAAGCATCCAGGCCGGAGAAGGGCATGGCGGCAGTGTCGATGCTGTTCATCCAGTCATCGGACATGCGTCCAAAACGCGCCGCAGCGTCTCCGTCGCCGGCGGTCTCGAGGAAAGTCGAGCTCATCATCATGGTGGGCCGAGATTTAACGGTTATCTGCAAATACTAGAACTAGCACGAGGTTGTCCTTGAACCCCGTCATCACGGAAGGGCAAGTGGCGCAACGATCCCGAAGACGTTTTCGGGTTCTCTCTATGCTGCTGCTATTTGTTGCTGGTGTTTTCTGTTTAAAAAGAAAGAGGAATAAAAGGGGGGCTCTTGTTATAGACAGTTAAGGAGGCGGCAGACTCGTAGTCTCGAGGCTGGTCGGTTGTCTTTTGCTGTCGACAAGCCACAAGCCATAACGGAGCTACTCTGGTTTCTTGTTTGTTCTTCTGGGTTTGTTTTCTCGTCTTTCCTGGCTGTTTCGGAGGAGGTGGACAGAGTAGACGGAAGACCCGGAGTTTACAGAGGAGGATAGAGCAAGCAAGATTCACAACTACAATTCCGGGCTGACCTGGTGCCCTTTTATACAGCGTCTAACTGGGTCCCCAGTGCCAAAGATCAAAACTCAGCAAAAACGCCAAGACCAAATTCGCTCGAAAAATACCACCGTGCATAGAGTCGAGTAGCAGAAAGATGGAGGGGGTGGTGCCAAAGTATGTAGTATGTGCAGTAAAAAGGCCAAGGGGGGACCATTACGACACCGAGGCTGGGCCTGGGAAAAAAAGATAGACGGAACGAAGCCGTGACCGGAGAATGGAACGGATGCTTGACCAATGTGATGCATCACAACTTGTCCATGAACGGACCTTCGCTTAAGTGAGAGGAAGAGCGTGCGGTGCGGCATGGGCGTGAAAGGTGAAAGGTGAAAGCTTGGAAGGGGAAAGATGTTACGAGAGCACACGAGCCAATGTAAAGTTTGACAACTTACACGCCTGAGTCAAGTTGCGCGAGTAAGCCAATGGCCTCGGCGAAGCTGGTCTTGGCACCTGTCAAGGATGGGCATTCTGTTAGTAAATCCGGGCCCTTGGCCACGTAAGAGGAACTGTCTGAGGTTTTCCTAAGCAGAACTGATCGCTTTATTCTCTTGGTATTCAGAATTCACAAGTCAGGTATGCATTCGAGAGAGTCGGACGTGAGGAAGAGGAAGAGTATAATCAACCCTCATGACGCAAAAACATGTCGTCTGCTTTATCGACAAATCGGGCAAAAATTAAGGATTTAACTCGGGGTGGCCTGAGTTTATCCCCAGAACTACGGTGGATCCTCACCCCGGCCCATCCTTGTAAAATGGGGAATCGTTGACTAACCTCAATCTCGTTTGCCTTGGAAGTAGCCGTGGGGAATAGGTTCTTTTATGGCGATACATGTTAAGTTTTGCTTTCTGCCCTGTGGTTTTTTGAAGCGGGTGGTCACGAGGTTCGAGAGGATTTCCCTTATCACGTTTGTGTTGTTGGTTCTTGGGTAATAGGAATTGAGTATGGAGAGTAAAAGAGTGGGATAATGTGTCACGATGTTGTATCAATGCCATCATTGACGTCTTGTTGAGACTCTTTTGACTTATGGCGAAAGATACTGAGGTTATGACTCGAAAAGAGATTTCCGACTAGGTACGTGTAATCACATCCGACTTGTGAAGACTTGGCTAAATTAATTGCAGTTACTGCTAGATGCTGCGTGGTATGGGCATTGGCGTGCGTCGGACCACCCCATAACGGCTACTGTGTCTATGATCTTCCCTTCTCTTCTTCCAGAGAGTGAAAGAATCTGGGGTAAAGTATGAGTGGTTGATAGCCCCCGTCATCTGCTGTCAACAGCCGTCAACTGTGGGAGAGCAACGTCAGACCGTTCGAATTCTTGGATGCTGTCGTACCCTATACAACCGGAGCGACCGTTCCATACCCATAATCTTGTCTAAGCGACGGCGACATCTTCCTCGGTCGTTCTCGAGTGATTATTCCTCCACGATAGGATAGCTACAAATGACCTACATAAAACACCCGGGCAAATACGTATCCTACGACAACACCCCTTTCAACCCCAAGAACAAAACATCATGACACTCAGTCAGACCTCAACATTCCCTCAGCCCTACCCGTTGCGGAGTCCCCCATGCCATCTGAACCAATAACAACACCATGGCAGGGGTTTTACGTCCTATATTCATGACATTTCCGCCCAGGAAAAGAGGCGTCTTGTTGTTTATTTTAGAACACAATCTGATCGTGCCTAAACGTGGTTTCGGACGATCGGTAAGTGGACATTACGAGGGTAGATCAAGATTGGGATCTTGAGATCTGCCTTGGCTAGATCTCTGTACCTTGGGCGATGTGTTGTTTTGCATGATCATGAAATAACGACCTTGACTGACTTGTGGGGGATGGTATGTATGACACCGTGGATATGGAGACCACATGGACTGGTAGATTCATGATAATGCAGCAGCCGACTTTGCATCAACATCATACACACAGCTCCCCCTATACTCAGACACTGCATACTGAAACGACAGTGACGCATTCTTGATCATAATGCATCGTCAACGGAGATATTTAATGAATTGATAAAACTCGAGTAAAAGGAACGAATTGCTATACAATAAGAGAGTCCCCTCAGAGCGATATTACTCGTCACCACCAGCTGTGACCGCCTTGGGTTCCGGAGTCTCTGTAGCAGCAGGCGCAGCAGCTGCCTTGACACCCTCCTTGGCTGGGGCAGAGGCATCGGCAGTATCCTCATCACCCTCAGCATCCTCCTCGTCGCCTTCACCCTCAGCCTCTTCATCTTCCTCCTCCTCTTCTTCCTCGGCATCGCCATTGGTTTCTTCGACTTCTGCCTCGGCCGTCTTACGCTTCTTTACAGGAGGCTCGACTGAGATGAAATAGTCAGCATTTGAGTCTGTATAACATGTTTCTTATTGGTAACTTGATGGTAGATGGACTGAGGCGACAAGGTGAACGGAGGTGGGGCCGTTCCAATAACATCATCAACAACTTACCCTTCTCATCAGCGCCTTCGTCTTCGTCGTCCTCCTCTTCCTCCTCGACGTCTTCATCCTCTTCGCTCTGTTCTTCTTCGTCTGCGGTGGAGACGTACCTTTTGCATCATTGCGGTCAGCCAACATCGTCATCAAAACACCATCATGGTCGATACGGAACAGTCGCAGCATCATAAAAAGCTAAGCAGCATTGAAAGGGAAGTAGAAATGCGATGCGACTGGGATTCCTGCGAACGGCGCGTGTGAATGACTTCAATCGCGCGGGAAATCGCATCGCGTTGAGGCGCATTTCGTTATATGGCATGCGACGACATCAGCTCCGCGCGCCACGCAACGAATAACACCGCGCAACTACCCAACGTGCGATTGAGCAATTGGCAGTTTCCCGAGAAAACACCACAAAAGATTACATCCATTGATAGAAAAGGAAAGCGAATGGTACATACTCCTCTTCCTCCTCGCCGTCATCATCTTCAGGGAGGGAGACAAGCTCCTCCTCCTCGTCTTGCTTTCTCTTGCGGGACATGGTGATAGTTACTGGACTGAGTGTAGTTTGATAATGCGATTGACAGTTCTAGAGAACAAGGCGCTTCTCTCGGGGGCGAGGGAGGGTTTTTGTAGGTTGGACAAGGCACAGCACGAGATAGAGAAGCTAAGCAACGCAGGAACAGAATGGAAGAGAGGAGAGAGAGGAAGAGAGCCAGGGGGAGTGGGAGTGGGAGCGGCAAAGGGTGGGAGAGGCTGCGCAGCCCAGAGGACGTGAGGAGCTGGAGGGCGACTGTGACAGTGGCAGTAACAGTAACAGCAACAGCGATAAACAGCCCGAGAGCTTGTGTGAGAGCTTCTAGCCTAGCCAATTGCAAGTGGCAGTCATCCCATCACTGGATACACTCCATGACAGTATGTGGGATATCACTAACAAAACCCAGGTAGGTATACTTGGGAATGCAAGGGAACAATGCGATAAGTCTAGGTACCGTCCCACGAGCTTGTCATTCAGGGACGGATTGGGTGTCCAGCTTTTTTGGTGTGGACAAGCTCCGGGAGGTAAGCTGCACTGCAAGGCATAGCAACGCAGGGCAAGCTCTGTTTGCGAACCACCAGCCCTCCAGCCTCCAGCCTCCATACAGGAAAAGGCCGATCAGGACGACAGCCAGAGCCAAAGACGCGCAACAGACCAGCTTGGCAGGTGTCCAATCAAGATAGAGCTAGTGTATGGCTAAGAGTTGCCTGAACCCGGAAAGCATCGAAGGGGGGCTCGGATTTTGGGTTTTGCCTTTCCCGCTTGACTAGTACATCATAATGGCGAGGTCAAGGTTAAGACGGCTGTGGGAAATACGACTGTGAAAGCCAGAGAGCGGGGGGGTGGCTCAGCGCGACATGAGAGAGCCTGGGGATGCGGGCACTTGGCCTGATTCCAAGTGGCTGGGCAAACGACTGCTCGATCGATATCCAAGGTGACGTAGGACTTTCACATTGTAACCGGAGCTGAGGACTCAAGGAAGCTGGGGTCTTTTGTCTGTTACTGTTGGTTATCATGCCGTTATTCTCTCATTTGACGACAGCAATCATTCACAATACTGGAGGGGAAAACACAACGCGAGTCGAATCAATCACAGTCACCATTTCGCATGTGCCTCCGTCCCCTTGCAAGCTGTCGAAGCAAGGGCGAACGGAGCTGCAAGCTCTGTAACATCTCACTTCACCAAGATCAAGAGCTTGGGGGAGCTCGGGCCTGCTTCTGGGGATAAAGCCGGAGCGGATGACGGCACAGGTTTCTCCGGAGTTCGTTGTTGTTGTGAAGAGTGAGACGAAAGTGCCCCTGAGCCGAAGCCGGAGGTTTCGGTGATTCAACTAACTCAACACACTAGGTTGGCGTCATGGATGCGAGGTGATGTGACGGATAACACTGAGGGGGAAGCTTGAGGACCATCAGGTCGGTCACGTGTATTGGCTTGTTGTTGGCCAAGGTCTAGGTTAGGTAGGTTTGTAGGCAGAACCCGAGGGTTTGCTGTGATACATCAGATTTTGAGTATCGTCGACGCAATGATTGCTTTTTTCACTGGATAATGACTGTTGTATTTACTGTTGTTCGTTAAGATAACAATCGCGCGATCTGACGCGTAATATCAAGCGCCACTCGCTTGCATAACGTTCGATTCGCGGTCTGGATAGTATAGCAATGTGGTCGATTCCACACTGCTGGCTGGCTGGACGACGAGATGTAACAATCCTAATATCACTCGGTTCAGAGTATTGAGAGTCATAAGAACCAGGTATTTGAGATCGGTAATAGCGGAAGAAAAAATGCTAGACAGAGACACGGACGCTCATGTGAGGGCTGAATCAATGTCTTATCCTCCCTACGCTTTTCCCGTCTTTCCGCTTGACCTGGGTTGGTGCATTCCCCGAACTTTTGACGTTGACTGGATCCTTGCATTGAGCACCTCATACTGGACTATATAGCGGTACCGGGAAACAATATGATATTACAGCTCTGTTATATCACGAGCGAACATGTTCATGCAAGACGGTACCGGGTAACCTGTTCGCTATAACACCGAAGTATATGCATATACCGAGAGACAGTCTGTAGTGTTGTTGAGGCTTACAGTGGTGCTACACCAAGCCACGTCAGTGGAAGTAAATCAAGAGACCCTTTGTCTATAATTCGTAATTTATCCCAGCAGATATACATGAGTGCTGAAACAGCCATGTAAGCTGGAGGCTTTCCCAAAGGAATGAAGCTCAAAGACCCTGTACTCTACCATGACCCTTTGCATCCAACTCGAGTCTAGCTTTGGCCGTATACTCACCACCATGGCGTAGCCAAGACGGGAAACCGTTACTTTACAATCGCCCCAGGCTGGATCTCATAAATGAGACCCGGATGCTAGCGCTGAAGGAGGCGTAATCCGTTGGATTGCTAACCTGGAGTGGTGGACGTGCCTTGTGCCCCAAACTAATTACTATAACTCGACGCGTACGTAGCGGTGTTTTGTTTTGCGTTAGTAAACAAAAAACTGCCCTTCATAGGGCGATGGGTATTAAGACGACTAAGCAGGCATCACGACCCAGCGGTTCGGACTGGACATTATTAGTAGCCTGGTGCCGAGATGAGATCAGGCAATAGATCTATGGATCTCAGAAACATGCATAAGTTATATATACAGTTGGCAGACTTGTCTCACGTGCTATTAACGCATGTCTTTTACAATGTCTCTGCTCTGGAATGTGAAAATCCGTGTCTCCAATCGTGTAATTACTCTCACCATACGCAACTCTGACGAATTCATGTCTGAGCCTCTGCGATCCTGCAATTAATTATGCTTGGACGGACCGACAAATTGTCAGCATTTGCCCACGCATGCTGGTAAGCCTCATTCGCCTAGGAAGAACCTGTCACTGGGCTCGTGCTCAACAGAAACCCCACCAAAAAGCGGAGAGTTTTTAGCTACTCCGTAGATTCTTCAAAAGTTTCCAGAAAAACACGCTCTGTTCGGTAGGGAGTCAATCAATCTTATTACCGATCTTTGCGAATCTTGGGTTGACCTGCCTGCCTAGGGCTTTATTTATTTATCCGTAGTTGCGGAGTAAATGAGATTAAGCACCATTCAATGTCCTGCGTAAGTGAATACTACGAGATACTTTAACATATGGAGTTGGGAATGCGATACGGGTTCTTCTCCATCTCGTGCATCTCGCCATGCTGAGGTCACTGTGACATTCAGGAGAAGACGACTCTGGAGTGGAGAGGGCGCAGAGAATCGCCGAGTGTAAAGGCGGTGTTGAGACTTTGACCGTTGACGAGATAACCACGGAGGCTCGGGGGTATGGAGCGAGACGAGTTGACAGTTACATAATCCCTGCCTATCATCTCGATTCCATGTAGATCCCAGAGTTGGAAGTCGACCAGAAGCTCACCGGAAAGCAAGGGTGTGAATCCTGTGCTGGTGATCTTCCTGGCCCTCCGCATGAAATCGAATTCAATCGCTGGGACAATGGGAGCAGTAAATCGTGAGCAAATCGAGATTTGGCGTGGTTAGCATCGACTTCTATCCATTCATTCACATTGCGATACGTCACCAGCGCCATGCAACACAACATAACCCCAGGGACATATCCGCAGGCTCGGAGCAACTAAGTTTGCTGGGATTATAGATGCGAATTGCGGTACCGAGTACCACTATTGGATGTTTCTTTTATGCCTTGGAAGTTGCAGGCCCTTGACGTAATTCAGCGAGCGGATAATATCGTGAACACGGGTGAGATGTTTTCATTAATTTCCAAATGTTTGGCTTAGCTAACGCGCATGGGTGATAAAATAGAAGAGCCAGGTGCCCCTGCAGATGCAGCAGCCCATATTCTGACGGAGTAAGATCCAGGAACGAAACGAATCTAATTGGTCGTGTTTTTCCTCATCACCCACTCTGCATCTGTCTCTTGACGCCATCAACTGGTCAACCTTCTCGTGCTTTACCTCCAGACTCCGGTGCAGGAATAAGCCTAGCAGAACCTTTTCACACTAGCAAAGGGGAGATGACTACCCGATGTGGGTAATATGGTTGTTTGGGCCTGACGCTTGTGTTGTATTGGGACGACGGAAGAGACGTTAACGTTGACGGGAGGAACCCGTCGAGACGGTGCAGCGCCTTTGGGTCGGGCCCCTTAGCCGGACCAAAGGCTAACGACAATTGGAGTGACGGGGGGCTTGGAACGGTGGTTTCTAAATCTCTCTACGCGAATAGTAGATGGAGACGATATCCAGAATCGCTAATAAACACTCAACACTTGATTCTCATGTGAAGACCCCTTTTGTTCCGCTTCAGCTATGGATTAATGAGGTGGTGCTACTACTACTGCTACTGCTACTGTAATACGCGGCACAGCTGAGCGAAACACACCATGAGTTGGGAATTTACATGACCAAAGGCTGTTTTGGAGAGAGGGGCAGGTTTAATTTGATCCCATAGTCGAGAGGGGAAGGTCGCTTCAAATCCAATGAGGCTTGTTTGAATGAGACGAACCAAAGGGATGGATAATATGCTGCGTGATATAGGCCGCGTCTAAACTAGAGTCGATGTAGTCCACCATCATAGCGCGGGTTGTAGATTGGGATTGTTGATTTGAGTTTGTGAGAAGTGATAGTGATATCTACTATGTAGTTGCTTGGTTTCTGACAACCCGTTGCTACTGTGCGTTCTTTCTGTTGCCTCTGTACCTTTCTTTGAGATTCGCGATCACTCAGTAGAAACTCGAACATGCTTAAATAGCCGTTTATCACCCCCCCCCCCCCGCCCAGTTTCTGTGTTGTGGGCGCAGGCTGTTCCATTTGGGAACTCACTCTCCCTCCCTTTTAAACATCCTCGGATTCACAATCGTCATTCTCGCATGGTATAGATGACACAACCGTTGCTGAACCCCTGTTTCTCACAAGCTTTTGGCACTTCAACACCAACAAACATACCGTTAGAGACAACATCTACCATTCTTTCGATCACGCCCTTCACCAATGCTATTTCGTCTGTCTTGTTTCTCTATTTTCCCACCAAACCACATACCTGGTCCAGTCTATTACCCTGGTCGCCGCACCTGGATCCCCACCATCTAGACCTTGAGTCAAATGACTCGATATTGGCCCCCTCTCACCAACAATTTAGCGTGCCAAAAAGGCCTTCCCAGCTGAAAGGGACGAGAAGTTACCTTTCCCCGGGGATCGTTCCAGCCAATCGTATTGCCGTAGTTCGTCTAGTAGTTCTGCTTGGTGGCCTCTGATCGGCTCATTTTCTTTTTGTCGTCCAAGATGGGTGCACAAACAGCCACAGGCCAAACGGAAAAGACACCGCTTGGACGTTGAAAGCCATGAGGCACACAGTAGGCACACCACCACCATCTACAGCCCACCGGTAACGGTCGTACATAATGGCAGGCCTCGTTCGCTGCTTGTACTTTTTTGTCCACCCCATCCTCCCCCCTTTGGAAGGCGGAAATACATCATTTTGCCTTCTTTTTTGACGTGATTCCTGGAGGGTCCTTGAGACTTGGTCTCGTCTCGTTTCTTCTTTCCCCCGCGCCACCTGCTACAGCAATTGACGCTCTTGAGTCGCTCTCCCTTGTCTCATTTCTATTCCCTGGATTACTCTCATCACCAAAACCTAAATCCGTCCGGGCTGCCAACTGCGGCCAAGAAATCTTTTCCCTCTACTCTCCCATTAAACAACACCACTAACAAAGCTCCCGACCGAGCTTCTGTCTTTGCCATTTAGCTTCTCGGTTTCCAAGTTTGTTAATCGATTGCAATTCCGATCCTCGGATCAATCACTTGTTCGGGTACATCTCTTCGCCCTTTAGACCAGAATTCTTATTACAGCAGTGCCCGAGCTCCCCCTGGTAGCGACGGTACCCCGGTAGTTTTTGGCCTGGGGCTGCATCACACCCTGGTTGTTGAAATTCAACCTACTCTGTACCCGCCCTGCCAATCCGGCTTCCCCGTCCCTGTACCAGCGACCAGCAACGCTCGACTCTCTTGCGCAGGGTGCTTTCTTGTGTATGTGCGAGTTTTTCGCTCTGACTCTGCAGGACAAGCACAGGCTGAAGCCATTCATTCATTCCTCAAATCACTTTCAACACGGCGCCGGCTGGGTTGTTTTGTCTGTTCAAGGCAAGATTCGGCGTTCCTTCTTTTACCGTGGGGTCCCGACTTTGCTCCATCGTTTTCCTGTGGAACTAAGTTGTACCTTTAACCAACCCAACGCACACTGAATCGCATTTCTCAAAACCGACAGTTCTTGTATTCGTTTTTCAACACCGACCGACTTCTTGGTTAGATAGCTCTGCTTGTGACTGAGCCTGTTTCTGTCTTTTGTGCAGCTGAATTCGAAACTCGGAACGATACTCGACCCATTTTCACGATCCGCCGAACCTGCAGCAAACACCACTTTTTTCGTTCTGGACCGACCCCGACTTTGCCAAATTCCAGTTGCAGATCCAATCCGACACTTTATTTCAAACCCGACAGTGATGGCCAAGAGCTTTTGCTTCTTTTTCTCGCATCGAACCACTTCATTTCCACATACTTTCACTGCTACGATCGGCGCACCTTGCAGGAGACGGCAGCAAAGTAATTAGCCAGACGTCACCACCTTGACTACCAACGAAACATCAACGACGATAACGACCTTGATACCCTCGAATACGAAACAATCCGTTTTGCGAACTACACTACCACTGCCCGCTGGGCGACCACAGTTTTGTTTTTGCCAGCCTCTGGCGCCCAGCAGCAGCATCCTGATTCTCCGACCGCCAAGTGCATCACACCATGTCACCCCTCGCCATCTCTGTACCCGACGCACCGGGCTCGCCAAATGCAACCCGAGCAAAATTTGCCTTTTATGGTAATCGTCAACGAGACAGTGAAAACAGCCTCATGCCGGGTGCTTCAACAAGTGATGCCTCACCTTATGCCTCACCGATGACTTCGCCCATGATGTCGCCATTGGCGTCACCTCGGATTCAGATCAAGCCATTTGGTGCTGCTTACCGCCATACTCGTCAACCATCCGATGAGTCGCTGTCACATCTGCCTCCTCTGCCAATGTCACCAAGATGGGATTCAATGTCTAATCCTTCAAAATTCATGCTCGGACAATCAATATCGCAGCGTGCAGCATCTCCATTCGATTCTCCACATTCACCTTCACCACTAAGTTACGATACCGCAGCAAGCACTCCTGTGGAATCCCGAAACGCTTCTCCGACATTTCTGACATCCAAATCGTCACTGGCTGACCTTCGCGCCTACGACAGCCTTCCACTCACCGTGGAGAACTTCTCGCGGCCGCGGAAGCAAAGTATCCGTCAGCCAATCGCAGACGCGACTAAGCCACGACCCGCTATAAACCCAGCTACCGCTACCGCTTCTCACCCCACAGGCCTCAATCCTGCAGACCAGTACCTAGAGCTTGTTGCACCCTCGCAGCATCCCCTATGGCCTCCTACACGTCCTCGCGGTCCTTCAGTTTCGTCTTGCCAGTCTTCTTCTACATATCACTCGGTTCTCTCCCCGCCTTCCAACGACTTTTATGATCCCCGAGCGCCCCGTGTTCGGACCGCGAATGGTGCGACATCCTCCGCCGCACGGCCGCCTTTAAACTATTCTAACACAGGTTCGGCTTCACCAAGTCCTGTGGCCGCCCCGTGGATGAGTGGTGAAGAGTTCCGTTCGAGCTTCCGCTCTCAATACACAGAATCAACAGCTCCCGGAACAGCCGTTACTGAACGAAGCAGCGTTCTTACAAAGAACAGCTCTGTTGCATCATATCCTAGCCCAGAAGGCGAGGCAGATTCGCAAGCCAACCCCGATAACGAGCTTGACCCAAACCACGACGAGCCGAGTCTCGAGGATGTTATGGGCATGTACGAGCAAGGCTTTGATGACGACGAAGACGAAGTGAATTACACAAACAACAGCAGAAAATCGCGACTTGTAAGATCAGCGTCAGCTATGGACCAGCGCCGAAGTATCAGAGACGAAGAAGACGACGAAGACTTTCCCTCGCGCGAGGTCCCAGATTCCACTTCGACACTTGATATGGAAATTCGAATGTCCAAGATGATTTTTACACATCCAGCATTCACATCATCTGTACCTCACATCGCTGAAAACTACGGTCGCGGAATGCTCGAAAAGCGAGATTCTGCCAAGTCTTTGGACTCTGAGCCATCTGTCAGCTCTCAAAACCCTCCCGCTGGTACTGAACCTATTTCCGCTCAATCACCATCTATCACCACCCCTCTCTCACCTGTACTTCATCCTATTGAGCGCGCCGAATCCCCTGAATCTACAATGGACCCTGGCCACGCATCAGAGCCTGTACCAGAATCAGGACCTGAGCCTATTTCTGCTGCACCCACCCCCAAGCCTTTGCTTGCACCTGAGCCAGCTCCTGTGTCTCCACCTGTTGTCGCACCTGAATTTGTCGAACCTGAAGATCCCAGCTGTCGTGACCGATATGGCTTCAAGAAGGAGAACCAATACGTGACCCGAAAGCAATACGACACCTGGAACGATGGATATACCGAGTACCTGGCTCGCCGACGGAAGAAGTGGAATGCCTACCTCAAGGATAATGCTCTAATGACAGATCACCCAAACCGATTCCCTGCTCCTAATGCAAAGACGAAACGATTCGTCCGTAAGGGCATTCCTCCGGAATGGCGCGGCGCAGCATGGTTCTACTATGCAGGCGGGCCGGCCATTCTATCCAAGCACTCGGGTCTCTACGATAAGCTAACCACTAAGCGAGCTAAGGACGTCGATTCTGAAGCTATCGAGCGAGATCTACACCGGACATTCCCCGACAATATTAAGTTTAAGCCTCCTGGCGGTGGGATGGAGACGGCATCAAGCAGCACTAGAGGAAGCCAGTCAACGATGGACGATTCTACTCGCAGCTCCAGCCCGCTACCAAGCGTTGAGGGAGAGACACCTATTATCACATCTCTCCGTCGTGTTCTTCATGCTTTCGCCGTGTATAACCCCCGAATTGGATATTGTCAGAGCTTGAACTTCCTTGCTGGTCTTCTGCTCCTTTTTGTCGAAACTGAAGAGCAATGCTTTTGGCTTCTGAACGTTATCACACGCATCTACCTTCCTGGCACTCACGAGATGAGTCTTGAGGGTTCCAAGATTGATTTGGGAGTTCTTATGACAGAGATGCGCACTTCGATGCCTGCTGTCTGGGACAAGGTTGGCGGAGAGCTTGAGGCTGACCCCAACTCGAGGCCATCAACAAGCAAGTCGATCCGCCTTACTCGCTCCCGTCGTAAGGAACTCGCCCGCATGTCAACGCCTACCGACCGACTACCGCCAATTACGCTTTGTATGACAGCATGGTTCATGAGCTGCTTCATTGGAACACTCCCGATCGAGACCACTCTGCGAGTATGGGATGTGTTTTTCTACGAGGGCTCTAAGACTCTCTTCCGCATTGCTTTGGCCATCTTCAAGCTAGGCGAGAACGAGATCCGATCCGTGGCTGACCCAATGGAAATGTTTGGTGTGGTGCAATCGATGCCTCGCCGGCTAATCGATGCCAATGGCCTTATGGAAGCGTGTTTCAAGCGGCGGAATGGCTTCGGGCATCTCAGTCAGGTCCAGATTGATGAGAAACGTCAGCAGAGGCGAGCCAAGGCGCAACTCGATCGAGTCCGTCAAGGCAAGACATGGAACGTGGGATAGTTGGAGAGGGAGGACAACCACCAGTCATCTGCTCCGACACGAAACTTTACGAAAATTAAACGTTTGGGTCACATACCACACACTACATACCTCATCATATCTCACTATACCCATTGCACACACACATCACATACACACTCCTTCAATATCTCTTTTACTATCAATCTTCTCTCATTTCGGCACACCCGGCTCATACCACAACGGTTATGGAAGCCACCGAACTTAATCATGGAACGGCGTTTCAATGGAAGGCATGGTCTACTTATCGATTTAGCCCGCATTGTGTCTGCATTTTTCTCCTTTATTTTCTTCCTACCTGGACTTTTCTTTCATTTTCTTTTCTGTCAACTACCCCTAACATCGGGGAGTTTGTTTACTATGTCTCAACGGAGAGGGATCAGCGTTGGACGGCTGGAATGCACAGGACGGAATGGTACCCAAAAAGGAACATTGTTTTATACTGAATGACGATGGTTTACGGCTGCATTGCGATAAGACAAAAAAAGCACCACCACACCCAGACCACTCTTTCACAAGGAGAAGGCTTCCCACTGTAGGATGGATGGCACGGGTGCAAGGACTGGCAAAGCTTAGGCGGTGTCTGGTTTTCATAGATTGGGGGAAATACGTATGAACTGGTTAGAACCGTATTGTTGAGGAGTAGATTTGGGGAATAATTTTTTTTGATACCCTAATGGAATGAAAGATAATTACATGACGCTCATTTACCAGTGTGTGATCTATTGATGACTTGCAGTGATATTTATTCTTGTCCAAAATGCTCCGATCCTAACGGAGACAGGTGATCGATGCGATATAGTGTTACACGACCCTTTTCGCTGTTGTATTTTCTTGTCAAATTTCGATTAGACTATGTCTCATAAATCTCAATGGTACCAAAAGTCATGATCAATCGCAGGCGAGGTTGTTTATGTACCCGACGCGAGTCCTCATCATCTTGGCCGTTGGGTCACGCCATTAGCTAGGAATGTTAACCACACTCTTGAGTCATTCTGGGGGTCTCGCATTTTCTCAGTCCAATGCATGTATTCGTCACTGCTCCTGTTATCGCTGTTCTCGTCCTGGTTACTGCCTCACTCTACACAGTAGGAGGGAAGATAGGCTGGCCCTTGGCGTAATTCTCAACCTCCTGCTTGGCTGCCTGGTTGAACGCGGGACGGTCACTCTGGTACTGCTGCGCAATCCGCTCCTCGAGGGGGCTATCAAGCTGCGGCTCCTCTAGGAGGTTGCGGAGGGCCTCGAGGACGGAGTTGAGCTTCGTGCTTGGCTTCCAGGCGTCTGGCTTCAGAAGGCCAAGGCAGATGTTGCCGAGGCTGTCGTTTGTGATGTTGGGGTGGTAGATGCGGGTGCAGAACTTGACGACGGGGGGCTTGAACGGGTAGTCGGTTGGAAGGTTGATGACGATGCCGAACTTGCCTGGGTAGTAGGGCGTCGAGTCCGGTGCCGTGAGGGTGACGTGCCAGGTGTGGATAGAGCTTTCGTTGGCAAGGGCGACTTCAAAGCCCTCGGGGGGACTTTGGGAAATTTCGGCGAACTCCTAAGCGTTCGGGTATGTTAGTTGATGGAATTGGGATTTAGAAGGGGAGAAGGAAAGATGTGCCTTCGTGATACGCTTGCTAGACATTGTGATGGTGCTGTCGAGCGAAGTGCTTATAAGATGCGGTGATGCTTTTGCGGGAACCTTTTCCTCCTCTCGTGGAAAATATCGTCTTGTTTTATTCTTAAAGCGACCTCCAGTATCACGATGATAGCTTTGGCTGGGCAGGCTATATGGGACTGAAGTGACGGGATGCTTAATGTGTTTTATGTTGCAGGTTTCAGGATGAAGTTGAAGTTGGAGAAGTGGGAGGAGTGGGAAGAAAGACAAGGGTATGACGATGGTGGGGTAGCAAAAAGCTGGAGCTGGAGGCAACAGCTGTGACTTCTGCTGTGATACGCTGTAAATGCAGAGGGATGCCTCTGAATCGCACGGCAGCTTTGGTGGGGCAGAATGTGATAAAGAACAATACTCAAGCATATAAGGAAATACACTTATTTGATGAATGGCTTCACAGGTTGTAAGATATTTTGCGTTGCATAATCAGGTTCAATGGCTATATTTCAGAGGCATTGAGTCTTGATCTAAGCATCTGGTGGGTACGCCCGCAATGCATACCCTCAGCTTGTCAAATCAGGAATAGAAGGTAGAGTGAATGCAGTTATTTAGAACAAGATCTCTTGGATTCAGGGGTGAGCTAATAAGACAAAACACTGTTTAGAGTGTCATTCTACTTACACAGCATCGCTCTGGCTGTACCAGCTTTAGCTAAGAGCAAACCTTTGATAGAACAACCTTTGCTGGATTTATAGTGATTGCTTGATACTGGCACGGGCACATAAAGAAGAGACCAGGGACGGAATACTGGGTTCAAGCAAATAAACTAAGCACCTCTTTTGACTGGGTGTAATAAAGTGTGAAAGTGAGGCATGGCACCTGCTTGCTTTTAGAGCGAAGCAGAGGAAGACAGCATTGTATGAATCTCAATATTATAAACAAATTTGTCGCTAGTTTGTTTAGCTTTTTATTTAAATGACATGTACGGATACTGCCATAGTTATTATAATTACTGGTGTAACTCCAGAGTAATGTAGTTACTCTCTTCGTATAGTGGATATATCTTTGTCTAGCTTTGAAGACAGTAAGTAAAGATACATAGAATGGTCAACGACAAAAGACTTACATGAAGGGTATCAGACAGGTTATGGAATGGATGTGCAGGATTTGGCCAAACGAGCCTTGCGTAGGCGGATATCGTCCAATGAGGTAACAAGAAGCAGATCGTTAACCAACTCTCATAGTTTGGCTTTCTTATTGTCCTGACCCTCCTCTTCCTCTTCTTCCCTCATCACAGCAGCGACACTCTGCCTTAACTGCTCCGCCAACACAACCGCTTCGTCATCATCCAGCTCCTCCCTCTTTCCCCTCCCGAACATGGTAAAACTCTCACTGAATCTCCCACTGGCTCTTATCTCAGGCCGAGGAATGATATGAAAGTGCATGTGAGGCACGACCTGCGCGGCAGCAGCTCCATTGTTCTGCACCACGTTCCAATCTTCGACGCCTGTCGCACGCGCCATGGCCTTTGAGAGTACACGCAGATACTGGCCGAGCTGGGCGGATTCAGAGGCCGTCACGTCGCTCAGCTTGGGGCGATGAGGGCGTGTGCAGAGAAGAAGATGGCCGCGGCTCAGGGGGAGGATGTCGAGAAAGGCGACGAGAATTGGTGTTGAGAGGACAATGAAGGAGGCGGGTGATACGAGCTCGGGGTTGATGAGGGAGGATGTTGATGGTGGGGGATTTAAGGGATCAAAGGGCTCAAAGACGGAGGAGATTGTGCAGAATGGACATGATGTTGGAGGAGCCGAAGGGTCAAACATGGTTGGTTATAACGTTGAGATATAGATTGCGAGTCGGTATGAGTTGAGATAGAGTAGAGCTGTTAAAAGATTGAGATTGAGTGAAGTGATGATAAGCGACGTCGATGTAAGAGTTTATGTGCCAAGTTCATGACGATGAAAAGAGAGATCGATTTGACGGAACCGAGGTTGAGATGAGATTGAGATGGGATGTGAATCGTGATGGACCGGGGCTACCCAGGGATTGGAGATCGGGACTGGGGTTCCATTGCATTAATTTAGTGCATTTATTTAGTGGAGGTTGTTACTGTGGGGTGCTTCAACCGCGCGCTATGTTTAGATCTTGTTGATAGGTACTGTAGTTAACTGCTACCTACAATGATAGTGATGCTTCCTGAAGTCCATCAGTAACTTGTTATGACTTAAGTGATGATGACAGATGGCAGTTGTTAAGCCCGAGAATGGCTTGGTAACGTTAAGAGAGACCACCTAGTATTCTGGACTTTTCTGTTGGCTCAGAACCCTGTTCAGAACTTTAAGAGAAGAAGATTAGATTGATATCGAGTCGTCTTAACAACTCGAACATCTTCCCAGTCAAGGCATTTATACCGTCTTCGTCGAGAGTATCTGTTCGATCTTGTTCAAGTTGACTCGCATCTCCATGACTCTAGCTCATCTCTGACTTGGAGCTACAGCTACAAAGTATTCATGATAGGGCCTTGTATGTGTCCTTTGATGAATGCCACTATGTACATAGAGAAGAGAAAGAATGTTTTAGTATTAGTATAAATCAATTGAAGATATCAATAGTATCTCAACATGGCTGAAGCTATTCACCCACCAAGCAATCATCCTCTCCGGGCCTCTCCTGTCACGACCAACAGGTACGTACCCCATTAAGCAGCACCCCACTCACCGCCAAAATTCTGCCGTCCAAACTTTCCCATCACCGCCTTCCATGACCAAGCAACCTCCTCCAATCTTTTCCTCCACCAGAAGCAACAGCAACACCCACCATCACCAAACTCACAAACCAACAAACCACACACACGCCAAAATGCCCCGCGAAGAGTACCAAGTCCCTACCGCCTCCGCCGGCCAGCGCGGCGCCACCCGCGAGGCCCACGAGATCCGTCATGTCATGTCCTACATCTGTGGTGATTGCGGCGGCAGCGTCACCCTCGGCAAGGACGCGCTCGTCGCGTGCCCTCACTGCGCCGGCCGTATTCTCTACAAGGAGCGCACCAAGCGGTAAGCAGCAAGAATTGCGCTTTGCCTGAAGATGTGTTACTAACGACGATTGCAGAATGGTTCAGTTCGAGGCCCGATAGAAAACTACAACAATATTTGCATTACCAAGCGCAGAAAAAACTTGCAAGAGAATAAAGACCGAGGGTGTTGTGGCATTTGGTATTTCAAGATGGGAGTTTAGGGGTCTGGGAATTACGTTGGAATGAAAAATAGACAATGCGACACGATTTGCGCATGACACAAGACATGGTCTGCATGATACTTCTTTGTTTTCCTTCAAAGCCGCCCTGTGATATCTAACCTGCAAAACTAAACCGGATAAATCCTTATGAACCCTTGAAACGCCACTATATGCTACTTTTTGTCTTCCATTATTTATTCTGAGTGTAGAGATACTTGGCGAAACTCGCGTCTGCCATGACGGAGTCCTCGTTATCGCCCATAGCCGCCTGGTATCGCTCCTGAAGACCCTGCTTCTGAATCTCCTCATCAGAATCGGTATCGTTATCATCGCTGGCAACGTCCGCCTCGTCCTCCTCCTTGGCTACCGGCAGACCACCAACCGACATGCCCTGCATCATCTTATCCAGCTCCTTCTCTCGGGTAGCCTTCTTTTGCTCTTCACGCTCTGCCCTCTTTCTCTCGAGCTCTGGGAGGTAGTCGCGCAAAAACTCTTGCCTCTTCTCTTCGACAGCCTCGAAGAATTCATCCACGCCAGTGCCCAATCGTGAACTGACACCGACAACACTGAGATGCGCATAGAACTCCTCCAACATGAGACTCATCGAATTGAGCAGACTGCCCATGTATCCGCTTCCACCGTGACCACCACCCTCGGCACCACCCCGCTCATCAGACTCTTCATCCTTTCGTAGAGCATCCTGGAACGCTTCAAAATCGGTCATCCACTCTTTTGCAAATTCAGCATCCTTGACATCGGTCTTGTTGAAGACGAGAATCATGGGAAGCTTGGTCTTGTAAAGGATAGAGCAGGCGTAAAGCATGTTGGACATGAAGGTCGAAGTTGACGCAGTTCGTGGGGTATCGATAACATAGGCGATGACAGTAGGGAAGGACGACGCTAGCGACTCGAGAAGAATAGTTCCAGAGGCGGACCAGACGAAAACCTCGATTTGACCGGGTGTGTCGACCAGAATTCTATCAATAGGTTTGCGATCGGGCTTCTCGGGGTCGGGTTGAGCACGCTTCTCGAGCAAGTTGACGATCTGGTCGACCTTTGTAGCGAAGAGGTTGAGCGACGTCAAAATTCCACCGTTAGGACCAAGGTTGTATTGCTTCATAACTTCCTCATAGTTAACTGAATCGCGAATATCGATGTTGGCCTCGAAGGGTACAGACAACACAGCGGGATCGAGGTTGATGACATATGGAGGAGTGTCGTTCTGATGGAGGTGAGCATTAATGCGTCGCATAAAGGTGGTCTTTCCAGATCCTAAGTAAGGTTAGAGAAAGCGCCGCGCAGTGATCATGACCATAACTTGCCTGCCATGCCAACACAGACAATAGCGACGGGAGGCGAGTTCGCCGCAGGAGCCGCCTCGCTCGTAGCGGCAGTTTCGCCTGTGGAGGATGCCATAACTAAAGTATCTGCCTTAATATATAGGGAACGAGGGTGTAAAGTTTGGCGCTTGGGCTGAATATTAAGGTCGGGCTTGGTGTTTTCGGAGAGAATGGAAGGAATGAAAAGTGACGAAATGGAGACTTCAAAAATTTGGGCGCGGTCAACGTTGATGTGGATGCCCCGCGCGGGGTCATTCGCTGGAAGGTAGTGGCCGATGTAAATTCCAGCTGAATAAGCCTGACATGTCTTAGTTAATTAGACCCGAATTATCACTGAAAGATTAAAAAAAAATTATATTGGAAGTTTTATGTCTGTTAGGATAGGAGTCGTATCGGGTGATCGCGAACTTTGTCAATCTTTGTACCTAAACGTCTGGGTTACCGGTTGAATACTGAACTGGCAACATAAACATTCAAATAAGATCTAGTATGTAATTTTGGGTGTACATAGAATCTCTCTGCAGGATTTTCAATAAATCTTTATGCAATATAAGCCGATAGTAATACCCTGTTCTGACTGTTCACTCTTGACCTTGGGTTTGATAATCTCAAAATCTCTAACAAAGATCCTTGAGTCCAGAAGAAACCGGCCCCACTTCTCGGTGAAGCCCCCACTTAGATCCGACATCCCACCTCTGACCTTGAAAAAAAGTTGTCCAGCATAGCATGGGGATCTTTTACATCTTCAACACGAACAAAACTATCACCAACGACTCTCTTTCCAACACCCCAACCCCAACCCCAGCCCGCCAACACAACTAATACTACCATCTAATACACGCACAAGAGTCATTGACTCTCTAGCCTTTTACAATGGCCGCCGACGAAGCCCAAATGCCATTTATCCGCAACCTCGCTTCAAGCGGTCCGTCTCTCAAACCAGCTTTCCGTGGTGTCACATCTTGCTAACTCATGCGCAGATCGCAAGCTACGAACTTCTTCTCTAGAGACTCTCACATCATTCCTCTCTACGCGCTCAACCATCTCCGACGTCGACGCCCAGAAGCTCTGGAAGGGCCTGTTCTACGCGCTATGGATGACCGACCGTCCTCTGCCCCAGCAGCGTCTCGCGACCGACCTCGCCAACCTCCTCCACACCCTGAAACCCGAATGCGCTATCCCATGGCTGCGCGGCTTCTGGACTGTCGTCGGCATCCAGTGGACAGGTATCGACGTCTACCGCCTTGAGAAGTTCCTTCTTCTCGTCCGTCGCGTTTTCGCCTCGCATGTGCGCTTCCTCCGGGAGCGTGGCTGGAATGATGCTGATGTCGAGGCTATCGTCGGAGTTCTGGCCGAGTTCCCTTTCGACAAGGAGGGTGATATGCGCAAGACCCCTGTGGGAATTAGACTGCATGCGATGGATATCTGGGTCGACGAGCTGGAGCGCGAGGAGGCGCTTAAGCACCCTGAGGCCGAGGCCTTCGTGAAGAGCTTGGGAGAGGTTGTTCTTGCGCTCAAGACATGTCCTGTGAAGCCTGTGAGGCAGCGCGCCGTTGAGTGTTACGAGGACGAGAGGTTGCCGTGGGTTCAGGCTGCCAGTGGTGATGAGCAGGAGGACGATGATGAGTGGGGTGGCATTGATGATTAAAAGGCCAATCTTTGTAGGCGCATGGCGTTAGGATTTGGGGAAAATGCACTGCGGGTTACAACCGCGTTCTTTATAGGGGCTAGAGGTTGATACCATCTGAAAATATCACCACCATCTATTGTCATTACTACCAAGACTTTGAGAATGCCACTTCAAACGCCCGCTTCCGGGATATCCATATTATAAGCAACGCAAACTGCCTTTTTGGGTACATGCTGAACCACCACTCATCATTATAGACAGGGAGGCATATTACCAAACCCTCTGGTCTCCTCCGATAGTCTCTTCTTCGTCGATGCTGATATCGTAACCCATCTCCCTTGCCTCCTGCTGCCGCTCTTGTTCCTGTCGTGTTCGTCGCCACGCATCCCACTTAGCCCGCTGCTCCGGGGTCTCCACGCGAGGTTTAACAAGACCCTTCTTGCGGAGTCGTCGACGATGCTGGCGCTTCTGCTCAAACGTAAGCCCCTGAACATCGATGTCGGTGATTTTACGATCGTAGTAAAAGTCCTTGAAGTCGGCGAGCCAATCCGCTACCTCCTCCTTGGCGTGGTCGGCCATGATGCGTCCACGGCCTGCCGTGGTCCACTGGTCCAGCTTCACAGGGATTGCGTTGCCAAAGGTAGGATCGTCGACTGACCAAACGCAGGGAGTGCTGCCACAACGTGTTGGACGGCAGAATTTGGCGCACATGGCTGATTCGAGTGCATACCAAAGTGCAAAGAGGAAAAGGACAAGACCGAGAAGAGTGAAGCGGAAGTATGGCTTGCGGTGGTAGAGTGATGGAACACGAAGATGAACATAGGACATCGTTTTGGCATCGGAATGCGTGATGTAGGCGAGATCTGCGCCGTGACTGTCGTGGAGGGTGGCCATCTTTTCAGGCAACGGCTCGGGCTTGATGATGTCAAGGAGGTTCTTCTCCGACTCTTCCTCCTTGGGTACCTTCAACTCGGCAGACTTCTCTTCGGCTGCTTTATCCTCCGCTGCTTGATGTTCGGCAGCCTTGTTCTTGATATTGACCTGATCGGAGAGACGTTCGATACCTCTTGCAGCAGTGTGGATACCGTAGAGGCTACTTTTAAGTGTATTGTTCATGCGTGTGAGGCGGTCTAGATCCGAGTTATCGTTGGCTTGAGGGTCGATCTGGTTGGTTCGCGTGTTGAGTTTGGTATCAAGCTCCAAGTCGAAATCGAAATCGTCATCAAGTGAGGTGTTTTGGGGTAACTGATCAAGAAGGGCTTCAACTTGTTGAGATGGGGCTTTGCGGCCGAGGAGAACCTCTTCAAGATCATCCAATGTTGAATCCTCAATGTGATGAGCACGTTGAAGCTCTTTGAGGTCGTCTTTGACCGATGGAAGCCTTGCCGAGTTTTTAAGTGTTCCACGGCGCCGCGAAAGAGAACGAGTGCGCCGTCTTCTCGCCCCGTTCGACGAAGTTCTGGTGCTAGGTTTGTCGTCCGTCCCGGGATCTGATGCTGTGTCCCTATCGCTACCACTCATCACATGATCCGTCTTTTTGTCACGGAACGATGCAGATCTTTGTCGCAGCGGCCTTTCATCTCTCTTTGGCCTTTCTTGTTTGTCCTTTATTTCGAACTTTTCCACCTTGACGGTTGCAGGTGTTTCCACGTATGCGCCTGTGACCTTCGGGGTGGGCATAGTCAGGGGGTCTGGCTTTGGTGCCCGAGGAGTCGCTTCAAGTTCCCTATCATCTTCGGACTCTGGCTCTGGCGACGACGCCTTCGCAGAGCCCTTTTCAGACTGATTGTCGCCAGGCGCAAAAAGGCTGGCTTCCGCTTCGATGCGGTCTGTGGGATCCGGCTCCGAATTCATGGATTTCTTGCTCTTAACAGATTCCGTGGAACGACTTCGAGATAGGCCAGCAAATCCGACTCTAGGTTTTGTATCAGAATCTCGGTTTGAGCGATGTTGACGGTTGCGCAGGCCATCGCTAGTAGCAGGCAGGGGAATTGTAGATGCAGTGTCAGGTTTGGGATCCGAAAGTAAAGAGGTGGGTTTGTCACTGTCAGGCAGCTGTCGCGACTCAGTTTCTGGCGCGGGACTAGAACTGGTAGCTCTGGCCAGGAGCCGTAACACGTCTCGGGAGTCAGTCCGTCTGTGTGACAGGCCAGGTCGCGCACGATCTGCATCATCCTTAGGGTCACTATCCTCATTTTGACGCGATTCTACACTTGGTCGCTGCGATTTGTATATAGTCACGGGCGTATCGGGTATCCTTTCACCAGTCATCTCGAAAGCAGATTTTGGCCGAGGGGGTTCTTTCGTTTCGATTTCAGTTGTTGTCTTTGTCTCAGGAACCATTTCTCGGCTCGTCTGAGGTCGATTTTCTTCTGGAGAGCGTGAGCGACTCATTGCGTTTTGCTCGCGAATCTCGCCCAACCTAATTGAGGCCATCGACCTCCTGGGAATACCCTTGACCTCCCTCTGTCGTATCTCGTCCAGTTTGGTATTTCTCGGCCTTGGCGCATTTCTATCAGGAATGGGTATTTGATGCTCAACTTTCTCCTCACGCTCTCGTATCTCGTCTATTTTTGTATTATGGGGTCGCGATGGTTCAAGGGGAATATCACTTCCTGTCTTGACCTCCCGCGACCGAATCTCATCGAGTTTGGTGTTGCGCGCTCCAGGTGGCGCAACTCTTGTTCGTGAGTTGATATCAATCTCACTGCCTTCGTCAAAATGGATTCGGTTCGCAAAAGGACGTGCACCCATGCGAAGCCTTGGGCTATCCGAGATCTGTAAGTCTCCAGCTGTAAAGTCCTCGTCTACCTGCCATGCGAAGCTTTTCTCTGGGGAGCCTTCCCCATTAGGCTGTGAGTGGGCTGGTTCGTTGTGATTTTCCGGACCTTCGATCGATGGCAACATGTCATCTATACCGGGTACAAGTGCTGGAATGCGCCCCTGATTTGTCAGGTCATCTTTTGAAGGCATGTGCCGCAACAAATTCGAGCCTGTTTGTGGTTCTCCAGCCGCACTCCCTGGCTGGGACTCAGTCTTGACTCCATTGGCAGGTGCGTTCTCCTCCGTAGGCTCTTTACGCCCGAAAGAAAGTCCCGCCCGCGACTTCCCGTAGAAGCTGCGTTGTCGCGGCGATGCAATTTGGGAGGGCGAATTCTTCGCTTCAGGTATTCTAGACGCTGCGAGCGAACCTCGCGAAAAAGGCCGACTTGGTGCTTTTGTGTCCAGATGATCGTGACTCAAAATCTGCCGCATCTGGTTCCTTTCCCCCTCATTCTTCTCGCGCCATACTCGAGGAGCTGGACTTGGTGACGCATCGACAGCTTGGCTTCCTTCGCTTTCGTTATCGCTCTCAGCTTCCTTTGTAGCAAGGCGAAAGGCATCGGACATGGAGAGTCGTTTTCGAGTGGAAGAGGAAAAGCCTGGTGTAGGTAGTCTGCTCTCGCGAGATCCAACGCTGCCTGCGCTCCCCCTCCTATCGAAGTCTGACGTTGTCGATCGCGCAAATCCATTGCTTTGTATACTAGAGCGAAGCTTCGAATTGCTTTGTTGTGACTGATCGTTCTCCTTATTCTTGTCGGTGCCCCGCGGGATGTTGCTTGCGAAAAGAGGTTTCCTGCCAGACTGCTTCACAACAAGCTGACTAGATCGCTCCATGAATGAGCTCCTGTCGCGGTCCATTGGGGAGGTAGTTTCGGGGATTGTATGTAGTTATTGTGTGGTCGATAGCACATTATTCGTCGTCGTGGGGCAGCGCGATCATTGCATCGCGACGGCGATGATGGGCAAGCAGTTAGACAAAGCAGATAACTGAAAGAAAAGGCTGGAAGAAAAGGCCGTGGCGGTATGTTTTGGTATGTCCGTACAAGTTGGATATTTGTACAAGTGTCGTATGTTATACAGTAGCGAATAAAAACACCAACAGCGCGCAAAAAGTCGAATGATTAAATGTTTTTGTCGGGTCGTGGTTTAACGCGTTCGTTGTATCCGTAGGGTCGCGAAGCGGCCAGACATGGGTCTTTGTCTTAGCGTCCGTCCCGTCGCCGTCAATGACGGTGGGGTCTCACCGTTTCTGTCAAATTCGGTGTTACTTCTCTACCTATACTCCGCCACGTAAGGCATCGCCAGATGATTAGTTTATAACTATCTATTGTCCTATTCTTATTTGAACATATCTCGTTGAATTACGAGTCATCCTTGAGAGTCTCTCATTTCTCTAAACTCCTCCGCATCATTCAAAGGCTAGGTTATGTAGGAAGAAGAATCCTTACGCATAGCGAGTACCGTATCAACTCATAAACCCGTTGCGCCATATGGATCCTTTAAGCCCTCGTCTGTGTCTATGATTCGCAGAATCAGAATTAAGCACCCGACGTGGTATGCGCCATCTAACGTTAGACTATGTACCCGCCATCCGCAAATTCACATGATGGAGTTGCCCTTTTGAAGTTGGCAAAGATCGTTGCCTGCCTACTAAGGTAGGTAGGTAGTTAACCACCCATAGTTCTCCACAACCCGCAGACTTCTTATCGACTGTGCCTTTAAAGATAGAATAACCTGTTTGGCTTACGTGAGACGGGATCCCATGTCCCCCGTTCATCCCATTTCATCTGGTTTTCGTAACATTATGACGACGCTTTACAGGTGTGACTCAAGTGGAGTTTTGAACTTAAAGAGCCAAAACACCACCTTTTTACCAGATACTACAAGAGATAGTATCGCATGACATTCACTTTAGCTGTACTTCTCTCTAATCAACATGGCACCTACTGATATTCGTACCGTTCGGCGCCTAGGTCTTCTGTAAGTTATTTACCATCTTTGCATTCACAACGACTAACACATTGTTAGAGAGACTGGGTCTTCCGCCTATCATCTCATGGGACTGTATCGTTGCGTTGTTGTATCAGCACGATATACACTCCCTCCGGGCACGTCTCCTTCAAATGATGCTATACTCGCAGCCATGGGAAATCTGATCAACGATAACCCTATACTGCGGGTAGGCATCCAGGGTGAAGGCGACATAAAAGCCTTCTTTACTCATATTACTGAGATGAAGCTCCAAGATTTTGTCGAGTTTCGCACTTGCTCTGAGGAGAACTATGAGAAGGCTTTGGAAGATGTTCAATGCTGGTGTCATGACCAGTTCTGGCAAGACATTGAGACTCGGTCCCCATGGCGGGCGATTGTCCTCAGACCAGGGGAAACACCTGGTTTCGAAGATATTGTTTTCGCATTTCATCATTCTCTTATGGATGGCATGAGCGGCAGGCTGTTCCATGAGAAACTTCTTGCTCATCTGAACGATCTTCCTCCAAACCCATCATCCCAGGACATTCTGCAATTCCCCGAACTACCAACCCTCCCCGAGCCTCAAGAAAAGGTTATTGACTATACAACCACTCTAGGCTTCCGGGTCTCCAGGCTCTGGTCTAGAAATCGGCCTTCTTTCCTTACACCCGCCCCCAAACCGATTTGGTTTGGCGAGCCCATCGACTTTGATCGCCCCCACAAGGCTCGTCTGCGTTCTGTAGATATCCCTGCTGAAGTGGTGTCGAGTGCCCTTGCAGCTGCACGTTCTCACGGAACCTCCATTACTGGTCTTTTGCACACTCTCATCCTGGTATCGCTATCACGACATGTCCCAGATGCACCAGGTTTTGCGTCTTCTACACCTATGAGCATGCGCCCGTATATATCGCCTAGTGCTGACCCTTCTCTCAAAGAAGCGTTGTTTGGATGCGTAACTGGCATGAACCACGAGCATCCTCCATCAGAAACCGTCCCCTTTAGAAACCCACAGGGTGATATAGATGACCATATCTGGTCCTACGCAAGAAAGATCAAGACCGAGCTCAAAGAAAAGGCATCCACATTCCCAGTCAACGACGACATTCAGGCTTTAGCCAGTGTTACAGATTGGCCAGCACTATTGCAAAAGAAAGACGGCAAGCCGCGCCTCCGTTCATGGGAACTTAGCAATATTGGCACTCTGGCTCCTGTCGATGGGGAAAGGAGTATTTCGCGTGCGCTGTTCACGAATGGGGTCATGGTTGCTAGTGATCCCATGAGTATTAGTGTGGTGAGTGTTAAGAACAATTCTTTGACACTGGGAATAACATGGTGTGACGGTGTTGTCGATGATAGAGTCATGGAGAATTTAGCACAAGACTTGGATATGTTTATGAAGCGGTTGCATGAGGTGGGAAAGATTAGCGAAGCTTAGCATAGGGCTAAGATTCTTGAAGGTCTACAGACACCATCCAGTTAGGTAGACAACAGATATCTTTTCAGTAATAAATGGTAGGGCTATTGTGCATTAAAACGTATAATCCAAAAAGTTCTATTCTTCTTGCAGGTGTGCCCAGATCATCTCACATCAGTCCACCTCATGTCACAACAATTCAAAGGATCCCTGTCCCAATCTATCCAAACGCCGCGCAAATTTATACAATGAAAATTCCCCTTTATTTTAGACAGATCTACCATCCTTCGCCGGGGTTTCTTTGGCGGTTGCTGCCTCGGAAGTAATCGTATGTAGCAGCATCAGGCTCTGCCTCATGCTGAGCAAGACCACTGTAGCCTTGGGGGCCGCCACCCATTGCGCCGACCGAAGGCCCAGGTGATTGAGCTGGTGTTGGACGACCTGGGGTGTTTAGGTTGCTGCTATAGGCGGGTGCCGCGGCGTTCTGAATCAGTCCCAGGCCGGACGAGCTTCCGTTATTGTGAGAGTACAATGGGCTTCGGCCGCGGCTGATAGGCTCTACACCCGAGGTGGATTGCTGCGTAAATCCGGCGTGAGGAGGAGCCCCTGGGCGGTATGCTCCATAGCTCATGTCGCTGGTGTTACTGGCAAGAGACATCAGTCGCTGCTGCTGGGCCGGTCCACCTGCAAAAGGAGAAGCAGAGCGGCCAGCACCAACAGGTGTACCAGGTCGAGAACCACGTTCGCTACCATCCAGAGATCCAGGAGTACCAGGGCGTCCAATCTCGCCAGGGCGGCCATAAATCTCACCTCCACCATGATCCTCGGCAAATTCGGCTCGGTTCTTGTAATACTCAAAATCCATCTGAGTGTCAGACACAAATTCAAAGCCGGGAACGTTACTGGCACTCTTTCCGGGCCGTCCTTTCTGCATAGGATCGAGAGAAACCATGTCGGAGTAACCACTCATAGTCATCATATCGTCAGTGTTCGCGTCTCTACCATCGCTGAGACGACCCTTATAGATGGCGGGAAGAAGATTTTGCGCGCTCGAATGAACCATAGGGGTGATCAAAGGTCGGTAAAGTGCTGGGTGGCCGAATCGGTTCGCCAATCGTTCACTTCGCATACGGTTTTCCATTGGATCAATTCCATTCTCAGGCTTCTTAGTAACATCGACAATGTTGTAGTATGTGATCTTGGTGTTGAAAGCGCGATTGCAGTAGATCTTGAAGATAATCAAGATGAATGGCAAGGGCACCAGACTGAAAAACTCGATGTGAGACCCCTGGTTACCACGCACCCAGCAAGTCAACATGACTACAAGGTTGGAAAGAATCGTTGCAAAGATGAAGCGATTGAAGATGACGCGCCAGAACGCTCCACCGGATTCGGTCTTGGTGACAAAGCGGTAAAGAAGGAGATACTTCTTGAGCCACGAATCGATAAGGAAGTAAAGAGCTGTTGCCGGAAGGACCAAAGGTTGGATACCGGCAAAGCACATAGTGACTGTAGCGTAGTAAAGGAAGTAGTTGTAGTAACTGGCGTACTCGAAAGGCGGTGGGGCCGTGAGTTCAATAAGCTCTCTAGGTGTTGGGCTTGAGAACTTCTTCAGGAAGAAAGCCTGGACTAAAGGCCAGGCTTGGGCCAGATCAATAGCCGCACCCAGTTGACGCTGAAGCAAGTAAGTGACCCAGAATGGGCTGGTGTTGCAGAGAGCTTCGAATAGCGCGGCTGCAATGTCGTTCTTCTTGATAGACTCCCAAACATCTTCCTTAACCGATCCAGTTGTGTCCCGAACAACGTTAGACACGAATGACCAGATGACACTGAAGATGGAAAAGATAATCAAGTTGTTGAAGACGAAGAAGAAGTAAAGCTTGGCCAAAACGTGCCTCTCTCGTCCTGTCTTAGTCTGATCACCAGCCTTGATGGAAAGACGACGGAAGATGATGGGGAGGACGAGGTAGGTCAGAGACATGATAGCTGGCGCGAGAATGCCTTGAATTGCACCCCATATCTTGGGATGAGCAGCAAGCTCCGTTCTGAACCCGGGCCAGACCTTGCCCAGATTCTGCAGGTTGACGAGGAAAACGGCGATACCAAGGTTAGGAACAATCCAGATGAGAGTCAGGAGAGTGATCCAGAAGTTATTGATCAAGCGTCTTCGTCCTCGCGTGCTGCTGTACAAAGGCATGTTTTCCCAGATGATATCGTTAGGACGAGGCGCAAGCTTGACCGTAGCACCAACCGGCTTCTTGTTGCGACAAGCATAAGCGATACCGTGAGCCTCCGCGATATCCGAGTAACTGGCAAAACCGTAGGGCATTGAGCCTCGCTTGTCCACCGTTGAGCGTACTTGCTTAATATGGACCTCGAGGTCACGAATTCGTTGGGTGTAGTATTCAATGGCATCCACCTTTTGACCCTTGGGATAAGTTCCGTATGATCGGTCCTTCTTGGATGGCTTGCACATGGGGCGCGCAACGGGGACATTGTTGGGGTCTTTGAGGTACTTAGCCAAGACCTTCTCAAGCTTGCGAACGGCGTGGTCGTGCTGGGCGATGATATCCGGAAGTTCCTTGACGTTTCGAGCAACAGCAGTTCGAGCGAAAGATGAGTTTGGGGCGATTTGATCAATGATTCTCGCAATGCCCTCGTCGGAGCAACCCTTCTTGGGAATATCGAAGACCTGCGATTTAAGATAAGTATGTGCTGCTTAGCAGAGTTTTATGCTTTTCTCACCATCAAAGTACGAGAGTGAAGACTCTTTTGGTAGTCCTCGCTCTCGAAATATTTCCGCCGGAGTTGAAGAACCTTCCTGTAATTGAACCAAAGGAAACCAATCACAATGAAGTTAAAGCACCAAGCGATGATGACCTGTGACCAGATTGCCGGGGCAAATACGGTAAGTGGAGTAATGTTGACAACCCAGTTCGTGTTCTTTGGGCCCTGGTATTCCTGCCATCTCGTGATGTTGATGGGCAGAAGAATTCCAACACCAGTAAGACATAAAGTGAGAAACATATTGCGGCACATGCGGACAAAACGGAGGAAGATGGTAGCATCCATACCAATCAAAGGCACAAGTTGCTCTTCTTTGGTATGCCACAGTGTCGTGATCCACGACCACGGTGCCTTTCCTATAGGAGGCGGTACGTGCTTCTCGTCGGCATGTTTCAACTTGGGGGCGTAGATGGCCTGGTGGTAAGGTCGCAAGATCGAAAAGATGATGGCGATACCGAGTGTGATGGGAATCGAGGTAGCCAAAGCTGAGTATAGCGAGGCAGCTTGAAGCTAAGAAATGGAGGGTTAGCAGGGTGCGGGATTGATGTTGGTAAAGTCGTAAGGCGTACCTGTTCACTGAAAGGTTCCTGGAGAAGATCCAGCAACTGATGACCGGCATCCTTCTCCTGCCGGCCATGAAGGCGGGCTGAGCCATCCATACTGAGCGCGCGAGCTCCGCCCGTTGGCGAAGGCGTTGGAGTTTAACTCAAATGTGTAAAGACCGTCAACGTGTATTGCGCAGATGAGCTTCCGAGATGCCTAGTTTTGACGTTGGCCACGTGTGTATGGGGTAGAATCGACTTTAACGGTGTAGTTGGGGAAGAATCTCGTATTCGCAGGGATTGAAATGACGGGTCGCAAGAGAGATGAGAGTTGGCGAAGCGCAGTCTATGAGGATGACGGGACAGATGATCAACGTTCGATATCCGGCACCAATTAACAGATTTATCGTCGTCAACAAAGAGTCGTTGAATGAACGAGAGTCGCTATGTTGCTAATAGATCCAGTAGGTCCGTGAGCGAGAGGATGGAGCGCCAATAAGGGGCGAAACGATCGAGATGGCGTCACGCAGAAACAAGCGACGATGATGGAGAAAGGATAAAAGAGAGGGACAAAGGAATTGGGTAGCTTCCGATAATATGGAGAGATAGCAGATAACGTAAGGTGAGGGAGGTAAAGAAGTTAAAGGGTAAAAGTAGGGCTGGGGGTGGAGGGTCTGTCCCCGACTAAGGATTAAGGAGCCATGACATTGACATGGGATGGGGATGGATATCGGTATGGATCCGTATTATCATGGGGGAGACACTTTTTCTTTTTTGGGGAGAAGAGCCAAAGCCAAAGTGAACGCCAAAACGAAACTACCTAGCAAAGGAGGAAGCCATCAACGGAAAAAGCTTGGCATCCAATCCCGACCAATATGGCAGCGACTCTCACCCAAGGCCAATAAAAAGTCCCCTGTTTTAGAGAGCTGCAGTCAGGCGCTAGTTGTCTTAATTGTTATGGAAGACGCCGTAGAATGATCGAGACTGCTGGTGATCATCGCTGTCAACTGATCTACTCTACACTGGACGGTTAGGTTATTTCAGCAGTTGCAGAATTTTGCAACAACAAAAAACATCAACACTTGACCTCGTACTACACCTATGCATGAACGCCCTCCAAGCGCTGATTCGTCCCTGAGAAAGAAGACAATCCAGAGAGTCACCCTCTTTTTTTTTGTTTATCCTGGCACGCGGCCTCCGTGGGGATAATACGTACCGAACTGTAGGCCTGCTGCTATTTTTGACGCCTACCGACCCGCTGTAGTGGAGATCCCCTTCAACTGTCGCACGGGCCGGGGAGCCATTTTGAAGCCTCATCAGCCAATCATCGCCCTTCTCTTAGCTTATGCATTCGCCACGCCCACTCGGTCTTTGCCCCTGCATGGATTTCATGGGTCCATAGATGGTTGTTTTTTTGGCCCTGAAGAAAACTGATGGGAATACGAACAAACCAACGCTTCTGCTGCAGCGTAGTATTCCATAAAAGGAAAGTGATGGGATGTTTGTTGCAAAGGAACTTAGGTTAATGTTCACATCAACAACGACGATCGATCTACGTTACACCTGTTCTTTCAGATCCTTCAACTTGTCTTTCAACGCGGCCTTTTCAAGACATGACACGCATTGTAACGCTGTACCTGGCATGAATTAATATAATATTCAGCCCAGCTGTAATTTGTCCCGTGTCATCTGTTTCTGACACTGGCGCCCCTACCCGCCTTGAATCGTCCTTTCCTTACTCCGTACTCACCCAAACAGTCTACGTAGTAACTCCCCTCCCCCCCATAACCATCATCGTCCAAACTCGAATGGATCCTACACGTCGCTAGCATGCCTCAACGATGTACCGACGTCCCATTCGCCACTTCGATTATACCAAGTAAAATAGTTCATGTCCAATGACATATCCGTACAGATATGACGCGCAACCGATCGCAATTGGGAAAACAAATCCTGTCAAATCGGGAATTTCACAGTCGTCCCAATAATGGAGACTCTCAAGCTACCAAAGCTTGTTGAAGCCTCTGAAACCACTAGCCAGGAAAAATTCTCTTTTATTTTTTCTTTGTATTTATGTCTCGAAGGCATGTTGTGGCCGTAAAACTTAGATCACATGAAATAGCTTTATGTCATAGGCTAGACTCGTTCGTATCTACATTACAACAGCGAGAAAAGTCCAGTGAGAAAGGCAGACTACAAGCCGATGCCTAATTTCACTGGATGAAGGTTAGATCTTTGCCATACCGGCATGATAGCTCTCGATACTATATGAGCTCAGTTATATCAGCAGCAAGCATCAAATAACACATTTACAACATAGCCGAACTCTTGGGTAAGCCGTAAGCCGTACGATCACTTAAGATAAGCCTCTGGTTTGCATTGGGAAGAGAATAGTCATCCGCGAATATCTGCAAGTGAGCCTTTGTCCAAATTTAGCATTATGACAGCAAATAAAGAACAAAATGAAGCATAAACGGTCTTGTAGCTCTAGCCTTTGGGTTGAGATAACGTTGTAAGTCACTCGATTGAGTGATGTTCAGAAGAGGCATCCCTTTCTTTCCGAGATATCCACCAGGTGCTCTCCCAGCTTTTTGTGCCAATTGCAAATTTGTGTCCAGGAATTTGTGTTGTTAGCAACTAACACATGGAGGATCATCCTGATCGAGTTTCCATATCTGCATTCGCCTCACAAACAGAATCTTCAGCTTTTGGTGACCTTTCGTGTCCCATTACGTCTCGGTGGGGTGAAACGTCAGCGTCTTGCTCTATAATACCATGCGGATCCCTGTTTTGCACGTGTGGATTCCATGGATACAACGAGTACATATCAAAGCTGGCACCTGGCTTTGAAGAGGACAGAAATATTTAAGCCATTTCAGTACCGGCTCAGCCGGTACTTACCTGATCCTTTTTATCCTATCGGCCAAATGGTCAGGCTTTTTTGTAAACCACCGGGCTTTGTAGTCTTCCGTCTTACCAGCTAAGCGGGCACCGTGAGAAACCCGGAGCGAACGCTGTTGAAATACCAAAATGGATATGATCCTAGTTGCTGTTAAGACCTTTATCTCGACAAGCGCATGCAGGGTCAATTCAATGTTGATGTCATGGGTCCATAAGACATCAGCTGCGGATGATGTTGTGTCAGATAGATCGTGTATGGGCTAAGACGGTCACAGGGTAGGTAGGTGAATCTAGTCTCATTCTCAGCTAAGATTCCGTGCTTTGGGTGCGAGGCTTGGATGTACTTCAGCTCTTAGGAACAAGCCTCACAGCATAGCCGCTCCTATAAAAATCTAGCCTTATCGACGAGACTGTAGATATCTCAAACGTTGTATTGAGCAGATGAGTACCTAGGTAAAGACATACCGGCTCGAACTCCACTTCTCCGGGACCGGTGATGTTGGATGCCGAAAGTGCCAAGCTTTGATGAGACCGGATGAATGCACATCTGGTGCAAGGATTACTCCGTAATTGGTCGCTTTTTATTCTCTTTGAAACGAGATAGGGGACATGGCTAGAGACAACTGATCCGGCGCCAGCTGGAACCTGGAAGCGGACAGCGACATGTTGAAGGTGCTCTTTGTAACATGTTCATCATCTTTATACCGATTTATAAGATACTATCCTCAGTCTTCCAAAGCACTCAAAGTTATTATAATACTCATGATGAGTTCATGGAAATGGCATTGCTAATTTGGTGTAATAAATAGGCTGAGGGTGACCTGGAAAATCCTACTGTGTTACTGTTCGAGCTTTCGCAGAGTATCGAAACATAATGGCCGTGTACTTACGCTTAAGATTGTCAGAGGTAATTATTAATAACTGCGACTCAATTCATCGAGTTTACTTGATCTACCGAATTGTATATCCATTCATCTCTGCCCCCAGAAACCCCTTTCCAATGTTGATCAATGACAACAAATTCCACTTGCAATTCTCAGTGCTTTAAAGGGTATCAAACCGTACATCATATTATGCAGGAGGAGTTCGCCAATAGGACAAGACAAGTAGCAAATACGTATTTTTGTACGGTGAGCATTCGAATATATCAACTCTAGGGAGTCAAGTTGTGCGCTTTCTGTTCCGATCCTTCTCGATGGCCGAAAAACCCGCGACACTCTTTTCTCGAGTAACATACTGGCATTTGGTTGCGTTGGTGCACAACAGTGATTGTAACAGTAGGAACAGCAGACACGATATAGTTATCCAATGAACATCCAGGAGGCCGGCAGTGATATTGCAATGGGGGCCCCAGAGGTAAGTGATGGTCCGAAGAAAGGACATGGAAATCAAAGCAGGGTAGGACTAGGGCCGACGTATCTCAGAATACAAGTGCAATAGGAAGAAACAAGTCTGAATATACTTACAAACATGTATTCTGGGGATTATCACTATCCGTCTAGGTACTTATGTTGAAAGTTGAAGTGAAGACGAGTGTTGCTTCTTTGGGGTAACGCTGTCCTAGGTGTTTTGCCAGTTGTAGAAAAGAGAAGCATGATTCATGTCGAGTGTCCTTGCCATTCCAGGTAAGTTGAAGAAAAGAAGAGTGATCGTGCAACAACAACCTTAATCTCAACCTCCAGCCTTAAGGTTAGCAATGATATTCTGCTGACGGGTGACTTCTCTTCCCGAATCGTTAGGCGGGCTGAGGAAGATTGTGGATGAAATCTCGTTTTGGTGCAAGATACGCGAATCCCTCCCAGTACCTGATCTTACAGACTTCCACTGCGTGTTCCTCTGTACAGCTTTGAAGGCTCCGGCCTCGGCAGCAGGGGGTTCATTGTGGCGGTCGACCTCCACAAAACTGCACTCTCCGGCGTAACGACGTACTGGGGATGCCTACATTATAGCAGCTAGGGCATGCTCCGCTGCCAGCAGATGGGCTCTGTGGATGACTGGCCGCTGGCTAGACCTGAAACTAGGGTAGCGGGAGGTAACCTCACGCTGCGGACACCGAAATGGTAGAAGGAGTGTGCTGCGTCCTCCTCCTGGGGCAGTGGTAGAAAGGTGGTGATTGGAAGAGTAGGAATAGCAATTGGGATAAGTCGTTTAAGGAATATCCAGGAGGCCAGTAATAAGTTTGCAATGGGGCCTCAATAAAGAGTCGTTTGAGGAGTATCCAGGAAACCGGCAGTAATATCGCAGTGGGGTCAAGTTAGGCGCAGTTGTAGATTGGGAACAGCAGACGATACAATCGTCTATAAAGCATCCGGGGAGGCAGGGTCTACGAGATATTGTACGAATCACACATTCTGCAACTCTGTATCTATGTCAGCATAATCTGATGCGCAATATTTATGAGAAACGTACCCACATCAGAACGAGACATCGTAGATAGAGTGCTTTTTTCCAGGCCGAAGTCTAAATCGAAGTCCAAGTTGAAGCTGAAGTCCAAGTCAAGGATGAAAACGAAGACGAAGGAGATTCGAGGCCCGGAGGGCCACAATAATATCGCTATGGGGCCCGGCTGGACCGAAGTACCGGGCATGTCGAGGGGCTGGGCCGTCGTTCCCGCGTTAGAGAAGGCCGCGAAGGAGGTCAAACAGGATTCGGCGAACTTCTCCTTGTTCCATAGCCACTCGAAGAACTCCTAGTAGATCTTTAGACTAAGGTTTAATAAAATGATGTAAATCAAATAAATTTAGTACAGTTCAGAAGAATTTTGTTTAACTTGGACAAAGTGTAGAAGAGAGCAAATTATCAGAACTCTTGCTCGTCCATTGTACCTACCTATCTAGGCATGCTTCTGAGGGGTTTGAACCTTCCATTGAGTCCCTTGCAAACGAATCTCAGCGTAAGAGGGACGACCAAACCTTCCTATAATTGTGTATTCTGCAGGGCTGTCAGGATGACCATGTCCTTCCTCAACTCACCGATGATTCGAAGAGAGAAGTCACTCTGAAACAGGATAAGTCAACAGATTCTCTGGTCCACGATGATTCTTCTTTTCTTCAAACAACAGCATACCTAGGCTGGCGATAACCCCAAAGAAGCAATAATCGTCTTCACTTCAACCTACAGCATACCTAGAAAGACAGCGTTAACCCAAAGAAGCAATGCTGGTCAAACGTTCGACCTTTGGTACTTGTAACCTTCAACCCGACCACAATCTGTTTCCAAAAGCACAGAAACCTTTACCTTCTGGGGCAACAAGTCCATTTTCACACTTCAACCAACCCACCCAAGTCGAGAAGAAGACCGCGACAAGTAAGCTACCAACATGACCTACTCACCCGTAACTCCATTCGCCGTAACTGGATCAACAAGACTAACCTCAGTCACAGTTCAGATATCGAACGCAAGCAATACCCCCACTGCCCACCAAAGCGTATATACGAGGTTAGAAACCTACGAGAGAACGATGTAGCCGACCAATGAGATTAATACAGAGTGATCTGTCTCCATTTTCTTTTTCAATTCCTGCATCCTTTCTGAACCCTGCCTAGCCTTTTTGTGTTCCAAGATTGTTCAATTCGACCCGAGTTGGTGTGCTATACGGGCGGTTACAAAGGCCGACAGAATATACCCAAAGGCACCGCAGCTTAGCTTTGCCATCCAAAAAGCTTTGGTCAATGGGTCATTGGTCTCGGGTGTGTTAGAGAAGATATCCAAGCTTCTTTCGTCAATTGCTATCAGTATTGAAAATGTGTGCAAGATGACTTGACAACCCAGCCATAGCCTGAAACAGCCCTTGTGGGAAATGTAGTACTATGCTTGGCCGATGTAGCTGAGATGCGACGGGGCAAGTGGAACTGGGTCTCTGTCGCAGTAGGCGCGGAAAAACGCGACTGATATGAGACCAGATACGATGGCAACGACTGTGAGCAAGCCCATCTTTGAAGTTGTGGTTGAAAGTGGGCCGAAGTGTGATGTTTCTGAGGTAGAGGGTTCCTGAATAGGGGTCTCCAAATAAGATTATTAGAAACGTGTAAGCGGCCACAGTTGAATTGTTGTGCTTATAGATGGAAGCCGTGTGTAATTGCAGTTGAGAGGTTGAAGTTAAAGTGAGAATAGGTGTAGTTGAAGAGTTTGGTGAGCAGATAAAGAGTCTGGGGGGTGGGATATTTATACTGAAGAAATGGACTTTCTCTTTAACTTTTCTGTTGTAGGCTTGAGGGCATTGTTACTGAGGCAGAAGTTGAGTTTTCATCTTTGACTCTGAAATTGCCTGATCGAGTAGGTTTGCTTCCAGAATCTAAAACAAAGTAAAGTTCAAGATATTGTGCATGATACCTCAAAATGTCAGATATAGGGGTACAGCGACAGGACAGGTCGAGCCAAAGACATTCGACGGCAGCCACGAACTCGGTGATAAAGTAAAACTGAAGTAATCCAGCGATATCTGCGGAGGATTGGGAGTTAGACTCCATACTTAGCTTTGCTTCAGGGACAAAGTCCAAAGCCAAATCTGATCTTGTAGATTTGGTGGCTCCGGCCTTGGCAGTAACAAGAACTTAAGTTAAGATTCTCAGCTAACATGATTCACATCATGAGAAGCTTCGTCCTCTAGAACTTAAATGTAATAGCATAAATACGAGTTGTCCGCTTGTTGACGCTCAATTCTGCAAAATTCCTTAACCTCACTCTTCATCTCAATCACCAGCACATCACTTACGAAACCACATCCGAAACAACTACTTCAAGCTACCCATCAACAAAACCCTTGTATATCTCATCTCTGGATATCGTGAAATGGACTTCGCAAGGTCTAGACGGGCTCTATTAAGGGGATGGAGACTCTCCTTCACCCCATACCTCCCTGGTACCCTCGCGCCACCTGCTCCTCGTCACTGGAGCCTGATTCGCAAAGCCATGTACTACACGTTCAGCAAGCGATGCGCGACTGTCTTCTTCTGGCTTGTGAGTTATGCCTGGGCGGCGAAACTTTTCCTCGCGGTGGCTCATGGGCTTGTGGGCAATACCAAGGCGATAAAATCTATCTTCAGGTTGGCTCAAGGGGATCTGTTTGCAATGCCTAATTATATGTTTGTTGTCTGGCTTATACGCGTTTTGCTTATCTCGGCTTGGATCACGGCGAATGAGACATGAAAATATTTAGGTTGGAACCGATCGTTCGTGTGGTTTGGGGCTTGTGGCCAGTCTTGAGCCATGAAGGTATTACTCTAGGGTCGAATCAGCCAAGTAAGCACCAAGCCGGTCTGAATGACACATTCAACACTCAACTTCACCTCACTCTGTCCTTCGCATCTTCGTGCAGCCAAACTCTCTCGTGCCTTACAACAATTGGCAGACACTAGCCGCGGGCTACGTATATCTCAGTCGAGGAGGGAAATGGCTCTAAACTACAGAAATCAGTTTAATTATCGATTTATTCGCCCAGAACCTTCCTGCAATTTGCCTTACGTGTCTATGAGTGCCCTCTTAAAGATTCTCAAGTTCATGAAGTTCAGGGTCTACTCCACTTCGCCGCGGACCCCAAAAGTGCCGGTCAATTAAGAAAACAATGGGTCTTCGGCACTTGAGTAGGCCCTGCTTTGCTAGTCAAGCTGGAGTGACAACCGATTAACTCAGAACATGGGAGGCAAATGAATGCAAGCAATGTTTACTACCTGACGCATGAATATACATAAACCCTTGAACCAGGCAAATACCGGCAAAGTCATTCCTTTCCCGGCTCCCATCTGCCATTTTCGCCGTCCTGTCCTTAAATCATGTGCTGCTTAACACTCATAAACCGTTATAAGAGATAAAGAAAAGCCTGTAAGCCCGGATCACTGCTGGGCCTCGACGGGGCCCTGACTTCGCGTCTTGCGTGCTGTCTTTCCAACAGCAGGGACAACCTTCTTGTCCTTTTTGGCGGCCTTACCATTCTCTTGCTTACCGTTCAGTGGGGCATCGTCGGTAGCCGTAGGCTCGTCTGCGACGTCTTGGACACGGGCTTTCTTTTCAGCGGGCTCCTCTGAAGAGGACTTTTCTGCTGCAGCGAGAGCAGAGGAGCCATTGGTTGCGGCTGGGGGCTCCTCAGCCTTGCGCTTTTCACCAGCGGCGACTTCGGCAACGTCGTTGACTTCAGGCTTGCTGGCGCCGTTGATGGCTGCGGACTTGTCGTCGGTAGGCTTGTCCGTCATGGAGACATCCTTCAGAGCAGAGGTAGGAGGCGCGGAGGCCGCATCAGCATCTGTAGTGACAAATGCGTTCTCATCATCGTTCTTTGGAGTTTCCTTGGGCTCCTCCTCGATGTTGAGCACGGGTCGCGGGGTACCGCCAGCTGGAGTCATGTTGTTGATGGGCGTCTGTGGCACAGAGGCGATTTCGACAGGCTTGGGCGGAGCGCTGAGACCGCCAGCACTACCGACCGGCTTGCTGACCTCCGGTTTGGCGGTTTCTAAGGAATCTTTCGTGGTGTCCATGGTGGGAACGCCAGCCTCGGCTTCGGGGGCCGTTGGTTCAGGCGCGCCAACTGGCGAGTGGTGTCAGCTCAATGCTCGATGCTGCATCATGGAAGTCTCGATAACCATCGAAAACATGCCAATTGCGCAGCGCTACATCTCGCGCGATGAAAATGAGGCCATTGGCATGGCTGGCGATGGAACATACCTTTGTCTATGGCTGGAGCGATTCCGTCCGACATGATGATGACGTAACAATTGCTGTCGCAACTCGAGTCTGGCTTACAAGCGCAAGTGTAGGTATGCGACACGGCAAAGTCAACAATGGGTGAGATATATATGCAATACTGTTATTGGGACCGCGGGAGTGATAGTGGTGCGTCACGATGTTGATGGAGGAAAGAAGTCAAGTTGGGGATGAGACATGGAGAGCATGACTGAAGGAGCAGAGCACGAGGTCACGACGGTTCCACAAGCCATCCCTATCCATAGCTAGAAACAGAAGCAGCAAAGCAGCGAGAGAAGCCAGAAGAGCAGCTGGGTATGGGTAGCTCCGAAGCGGAGGGCGCACAAACAATATCGAGGTTCCTTGCCCGCGAGAAATGAGGGACGAGGAACATGGACGGGATGGACAAGGGCTAGGAAACTGGTAGAGAATGCACGCATTGGGTCAAGATCAAAGCGCCCTTTCGTCACTGGTCTGCGACTCTGTGGACTGTGAGATTAGCCCAAGGAACACCCGTACTTGACGGTGTGAACTTTGACGATCGGGACGGACTTGGTCGTCATCTAGGATTGGATCCCCAGCTGCGAGCTTCCTTGTTCTTGTTCCCCGCAAGAAAGCTTTGGTGGGTCTGCGGTCGAGAGCCTAGAGAGCTTTGTTAGACCAAAGCCACCCGATCTAAAGCCGGAACCAGTGAGACACGGGCTTAGTATCGGTACTTGATAGGAGCGAGGTTAGTGAGGAGGTTCTGTTTCCTGAGCTGACTGCCTACGTGGAAGAGCTGCGATGAAGGCGAGTGAGAGATATCGAAGCTTCCGGATGGCCACGACGTAATAGTGATAAGTAATAACAACGATTGACCAACAGCTACAAAACAGCATCAAATGACTCCCATGCCTCGAGCTGACCCCAGCATGACATGACGGCAGAACGACAATCCCAAGAAATGACCTGCATGTTGTGGGTTCCAAAACTGTGTTAGCAGATCGGCATCGGCCAAACCAAAAGACTTGTACCGCACCAGCCACACCAAGTCACCACCACCACAGCCACACTCCAATCCAGGGGCACTCGTGCAATCTGGCTCCCGCTATCGTGAGCTTAGTCATTTTTTGGAATGCCCCCCATCGCCATCTTCAAGGTGTCCCCTTAGAGTGGCTTGACGCGAATAACGACAAAACAACCTATCAACGCGAACGCCCGAATTTCCCACGCTCCTTTTTCGCCCGAGATTCTACCTCGACCTGCATTTTCTTCAGGTCATCTCTTCGCCTTCCTACCGTATCCTTCGAAGCGATAATCCCCCCTTTTTACAACCCCGTTCATCATGGCTGCAAAGGCTAACAAGTACTCGGTTATCTTGCCGACGTACAATGAGCGAAAGAACCTGCCCATCATCACCTGGTTGTTGAACCGCACCTTTACTGAGAAGTACGTATAATTTTGTCCTTCATCTCTGCCTTGAACGGAAGGCTAATTGGAGTAGCAACCTCGACTGGGAACTCATCATCGTCGACGATGGATCCCCCGATGGAACCCAAGAAGTTGCCCAGCAGCTCGTCAAGGTCTACTCCCCACACGTCCTCCTGAAGCCCCGAGCCGGCAAGCTTGGTCTCGGCACGGCCTACGTCCACGGTCTCCAGTTCGTCACCGGCAACTTCGTCATCATCATGGACGCCGACTTCTCTCACCACCCCAAGTTCATTCCCCAGATGGTTGCTCTCCAGGACAAGGGCAACTACGATATTGTCACCGGCACCCGCTACGCTGGCGACGGTGGTGTCTTCGGCTGGGATCTCAAGCGCAAGTTCGTCAGCCGCGGCGCCAACCTGTTCGCCGATACCGTTCTGCGCCCTGGCGTGAGCGACCTGACTGGTAGTTTCCGACTGTACAAGCGTGCTGCCCTGGAGAAGGCCATTGCTACCACCGAGAGCAAGGGATACAGTTTCCAGATGGAGCTTATGGTCCGCGCAAAGGCCTTGGGCTGCACTGTTGCTGAGGTTCCTATCTCGTTCGTTGACCGTCTGTACGGTGAGAGCAAGCTGGGAGGCGACGAGATCGTTCAATATGCCCAGGGTGTCTTCAACCTGTGGCTCAAGGTCTAAGGATGGGAATGATGGGCAGAAAATGAACACATCATGTGGGATGGGGGCGTTTGGGGAAGTATAGTACCGTTTAATCTAATACCACGTTTCTTCGTCACATTGATGCCCTTGGACAGAAGTTGGAGTTGTTTTTGACGCAGTCTGGATGGGTATCTACATGTTTCGTCCTCCTGTCACCATGATAGTCTGACCTGTTACATACGAAAACAAAGGACTCGCCACAGCCAGCACAGCGCTCGCAGCCTCAGTCGCAGTACCTGCTCTCCTAAGCGGAATATCCGCATGAGCAGCATCGCCAGCAGCCTGTTTCTGCTTGGCCGGGATGCCCAACGCAATCTTCTCGCCATCTGGTCCAGTGACGAACGCACCATCCTCCTTGGCTGCGGTCAACCTTGTGAGAATATGCCCAAACGCAACAGTATTCGCCCTCACGCCGAACGCAGGACCCCACTCCTTTGCGATCGTCTTAGTAAAGCCTGTGATGCCCGCCTTTGCCACAGAATAGTTGAGTTGTCCAGCATTTCCATGCACACCTGAAGTGGACGAGATATTTACAATGCAGCGAGGAGCGCCATCGCGCACGCGGAAGTAAGGCGCTGCGGCTCGTACAAGAGCGAAAGGAGCGGTGCAATGTAGAGCCATGATGGTATCCCATTGCTTGTCCGTCATCTTGTGAATGACGCCGTCCCACGTGTAACCTGCATTGTTGACGATGATGTTGATCTTGCCATTGCCAAAGTCTGCTGCGCTCTTTACCAGAGCGTCGATGTACTCCTGCTTGAGGATATCTCCAGGCACAGCTAGGGCCTTACCACCAGCTTTGTTGATGCTCTCAGCAACAGCATTGCATTTCTCTATCAGACTTGGAGTTAGATAGGCCTGTGTCATGATGGGGGATTTTGGTCACTCGCCTGCGTCGATATCCGCGACAATAACCTTTGCGCCCTCTTTGGCGAATAATCTTGCTGCTTCTGCGCCGATTCCTTGGCCGCTGCCAGTAATGATGGCTACCTGGCCTGTGAGAAGACCTTGTGGGTAGTTGAGATGACCAGCAAGTTGACTGACGCGATCCGACATGTTGACAGTATTGATGGGGTCTGTAAGGCTTAAGAAATGAGAACTCAGACTGTTGGACAAGAACAACAAGTCGTGGATATTTCCCCAGATCCAGGCCTTTAATGATCATTGAGATCAGCGGGATCGACGTCCGTGCCGAGGTTCGGCGGCCGGAATGTGGGGTAACCCCGGACAGGGAGTTTTAATAACTTGATCGACTAATATCATTTACTCAAAATTTATCAAGCAATAGTGCGTAGGTAAAGGTTCTAATAACTTTCTCTCTTCTAAACTTTAAATGAATTATTAAATATGTTATATATCTTTGTAGTTATATATATTCCTAGTTAGATCGTTATTGAAATTTTATACGAGACTGTACTTATTTAATTAAAAAGCTCAATTAGAAGAGTCCTGGTCTGGTTTTGTACAGTGAAGTGTTGGAAATCATATCCAATAATGCGATGTTCTTCAAAAAGTACGGAGTTAACCCGCATTGTCTCGAGGGAAGGCTCCAATACAAGGTAAGGGCCATCTTGAGTGGTTTGAGTGTATCTAGTTGTCGATTCCATCATGGATATCCTGCCGTTCGGAAAGCGTGATACTGAATGCCGTCGCCTTCTCCGTCTCCTCAAATAATCTCTCCCATGCACAGCTTGGCCTTCACTTACAAGCCTCACCTTTCATCACAATAAAGAAATAATCTGAGAATGTCTAGCAACTCGACGCATCCCTTTCGCCTCCAGGATCTTCCTGTGGATATCTTCTTTATCATCATAAAACATCTGGAGCTTTGCGACTTGTTCCTTCTCTCGCAGACTTCCGGAGCTATGCGATATTTTGCAAAAAGAGACTGGGAAGCCGAGATGCACAATAAAAGCTTGAAATATAAACTCGACTTCCTTTCTGGCCTTGCTTACGCCTTGCCAGATCGCTGGGTGTATGGATACAGCGTTGGTCTATGCGAAGTCGATCCCCACGATGTCCCGGCCGCAAGCCCGTTCCCATGGGACGACGACATGCTGCCGGAATGGCGTGGCTCATACAAGCTCCAGCCTCACCATGTGCAGTTGGCATTGAAGTACGAGCGTCTTGGTGGAGTGTACGAGAACATGCTCAAGAAGATGATTCTTTCTACTTACAAAACAACCTACGAATATACGCCGGGGGAGGGGGTCATACATCAAATACACGGCAGCGCCCGGAACTATCGATGACTGCTTTCACCTTCTTGAGAGTTGGGAAATGAACGCAAATAATACTTTAGCCTTCAACCATGGATGGAATACACCTATCCTGTTTGACGTGTGTCCACACACGTACATCCTTGGTCGCGCAATGAAAGATCCGTGCTACAATACGGGACTGTACGACTGGTTTTTGTATGGAGAATACGTGGAAGGGATATCGCCAAGGCCACCGCCAAAGTCACCGCCAGGACGTAGACGGATAGGTGCATGTGCGTTCTGTTGCACGACCTACAGTTTTTTGATCATTGGGGCAGAACATATTGAGGTGAAAGCGTTGCACGACTACGGTTCGTTCAAGACACCTGATGATAATCTTTGGAGAAGACGATATTCAAATCAGTTTCGTCCCACTGATGTGTCACCCTTCATTGGGTTCCGTATCAGGATATATCCATTCCACGGGCTGATGGATTTTCAGCTCGAAAATCTCGATGATTCAACTGATGTTGGGCGTCTCGACAAATACCATATTGAGCGGTTTGCCAAACCCGAATTTGGGCGCCTGACTTATCTCTCCGTTGCTCGGAAATCAGTTGATACTGAGTAGATCACTAAAAAGTCGAAGCCTCTCCATCAAACCAACCGAACCACCCTCCAAAAACAAGTCAACGATCAACTTGATATGGCCAGATATCCATGCATCACAAAAGATGGCTCTAAGAAAGAAAGTTCCATGTTGCGAGCCAATGCCGATTAATTACAACTACAGTTTAAAATCATTGTTTGTCTTTTCCCATCCTGCAGAAGACGCTTCCAAGCTGGCCACTCTCTCTGTCAGCCTGATCTTCATGTTCTTGTGTCTCTCGGTACACAATTCGTACATGGTCGACAAGTTGAACAACAGCGTATGCGATGACCGCCCCGATTCGACGAGTTCCTCCAAGATTGCTCGTCCCTGAGATGGTTTAGCGTATTGTTAGTTAGTTAATCACTTAATGGAACATACCTCGTGTATTCTTCCAAGATATAACAAGCATACTGCCATGTTGACGCCGACCATCTCATCGTCCATGCTCTCCTTCAACTCCGTCCATACCTCAAGCGCACTCTTATACTCAGCATCCGCCATGTCAGAAAGCGCAATGATGAGCTTTTCTGCATTCTCATCACTGGCGACAGCTTGGCGTGCACAAACCCTGGCGCTGTCTGAATCGCCCAGATGAAGCCACATCAGTGCCTTGCTGAGTGCCATCTTTCCGTCGCCCACGTCCCGAAGGGTGTTCAGATGATGCGCGGCGCCCGTCAAATCTTCAAGCTCAATAAGAGCCCCTGCAACTTGAATACCAAGGTCGTGGAGGCGGGCTTTCCAGAGTTCTCTTGCCGAGTTGTCGTGCTGGGTGGATGCTTTGTTGATGTGGTCACGAGCCTCGCGGGCAAGGTCGTGGTAGCTCATGACAGCTCGTCGATAGTCGCCAAAACCAAGAGATTGAAGGCGCACGTTAAGAACTCGGAGTTCCCAAGGTGCTAGATGCTCTCCAGTTGTATCGTCTACATACTTTCTGATATCGTTCAGATCTTCCAAGGCTTTTACCTCCTGGGCAGCCAGGGGAGTTGCATCAATCAGAGTCAGACATGCCAGCCGGGTGTAAAGAAGGTCAAATATCCTCTTGTAGTCCGTAGGATCAATACCCCCGTTGGCCCCGGAGCCTGTGAGCTCCTGAACTGCAGCAATAGCAGCTGCTCTGAAGTGACCGTTGGCAAGGAGCTCTTCGATGGGTGCTTCAGGGTTAGGCTGCTTCTGTGGGTTACGGAAAGCGACTGGGATATTGAGGGGAGTTAGAGGGTGGTAAATCTCTGGTCGGAGCAGAAATGAAAAGTTCTTTGGCTTCGCTTCACCAAGTTGTGAGACTGGTGTTGCTGTGGATGAGCGTGGATGAGGTGATGAGATCCTGTTTCGATGTGTGGCTACACGTTGTTGAGGGGTTACTTGCTGTGGTGAGAGTAGTGGGTCACTGCAATCAGAGTCAACGTCCGCGAAGCTTCATGATTTGAATGAGTGCTCACTCATCAAGATCGAGAGGTCCTTTAGTAGAGGATCTGGGCCGGGCTGAAATAAAGTTAGCCGTGATAACGCTCCGATGTTAACGATGCTTGTCTTTGGGCGTGCTGCAACAACCAACGGCAAGAAATCTTCAGAAACATACTCTTGGTGATAGACTTATTTCTGGAGTGTCCTTGACTCCCTGTTCTTTGCGGTTCACTCATGGTCTCTTATTTGATGATTTATCGCTGTTCCTTGATGAAGTGAAGCCGTGAGCTTGCTGCTTCATGGGATGTACGGATAATCATCGGGTAGCAGCAGCGAACAACGTCAACTCTCGACTTCCCTCATTATCACGGGTTTAAGGGACCTCCTACAAACAACTTACACAACTGGGGAAAATCTCAATTGTTTGTTTATATACTATTTTGAGCAATCTACATAATCCTTCTTATTGTAATAATGTTCAAAACCTCTCGGTTTCAATAAAACGCCTTCCAAAAGTTGGCCACATCAGCTACCAATCTAGTAATCCATCGTCAAGCAATCAGTGGTATTTACGATGCTTGCATCCCTTGACACGCACAGTAAACCCAACCTTTGTTCGACTAAAGCAATAAAGACAAAGTCCCTTTGGCTTGTTACCGCGCAGAAGCCTCTGAACACGCTGTTCCTCAATTGCCACTACCCGCAGTTAGCTTTCCCAAATGGTAAAATTTGTAAGACTAAGCGCAGCTTACAGCAAAGTCTCAGACCAAGCACTTTGTCCGGCATGCCTGCAATATAGCCCAAGTGGGACTCCTGCTCTTGTTTGACAAGTTTCTTGCTAAAGTTAAAGAAAGCATCCGAGTCCTTGAACCAGAATGCTGCAGTTGTGAGGTGCCAGGTCTCTTCTGGATCGTCTGTCCAGGCATATTTTGTGAACCAATACGCAGTTGCAAAGGTGAAGCGCGAAGACATATCATACTTGTCAGCAACGATGGCAACCTTTTGGATGTCAACCGTCTCGTAGTTCTCTGCCGAAGGATCGCCCCCATACAGCGCCCGAATCGTGTTGTAAAAAGCTTGGGCATCGTCATCTGGCAGCTCGAGGACCATTTCGGAATCTTCGTTCTGCATGCTTCTCAGACGATTTCCTTCCTCGAAGCTGGGTCCGAACATTACGGAAAATACAGGGGAAATCTCGCAAAGAAAGCTCGACGTTATCATGAAGTATCGTCGGCTGGGGCCGACTGCCAGAAGCAAATCTCCCTTGGGGATCAATTCCTCGACGATAGGTATATCTGAGCTTTGCTGAAGAGATTGGTCTTGGTTCAGCTCAGTAGACTGCTCTAACCCCGAGTTAGTACTTGACCAGGCATAGCGTGCGGATTGGAAGAAGGGGGTGTCTTCGTTACCCAGAACGGGGAAAGGGCCTTTGATGGGACACATCTTTAGTAGGGGAAGAGTAGAATGCAAGCGATGGCTTTGAAACCATCCAAAAGGTTGGGGCTTTGCCCATGGTAGATATACTTGACGGCGTGGCTAGGAAGTGGGTGATTCAGGCTGAGTTCATCTCAATGGCTTACATTCAGCCCCTGGGCCGTCATATCTTCACTTACAGTTCCGCTCTCCGGCAAGAAGAACCCAGCTGTCATAGTGAATGGTGAATTCCTAAACACGGGTCTAGGTAGCTCCAGGTAGTGAACTGTGAAACCCTCCAACGATCAGACCATACCCCTGGGCGTACTGAAAACATCAACCTCTGTACAAATGTTAGCTCTGGGCAAATTCTTCAAAGCCAGTGCTTGAGTTGGGAATACCTAAGCTACTCCATAGAGCCGTTATCTTGAACTTGTTTGGGCTTGTGGTAAAGGCAGTATGACTTTGAGTAGCCTCAAGGCCAAAGAAGAGTACAGAGTCAGGTGTAGACCTGAACAAGAGTAACTTCTAGATCCATATGTCTTGTTACTGTTTTGCAAGTAGTGCCACTACCTATGTTTCGCCCAATGCCAGCTACTGGCAGTGACAAAACTCTTGCACCGTTGCTTCGCCTGCCCACACTTCCAAGCCACCTGTGCCCAGTTTCTCAAAATAAAGATAAACGACCACGCTTCTCTTCCCTCCTTCATCCCCCACTCTTCTCGACACCATTTCTGCATCCTTGAGTGAGCTGAAAATGAGCGTTCCTTCGCTCGCACCCGCCGATCAGGGCACCAAAGGTGTGATTGTCTCTCATATGCCAACCAAAGTTTCTTGCGATTTCACACTGACCATCTCTCAGTACAGGAAATCCTCCAGATTGGCGAGGATGGAGACACCATCCTTGTGGTCGGCCCAGATAAGGCCAAGATCCAAGTACTTTCGAGCTTTCTCAAGCATATTTCGCCCGTCTTTCGAGCGATGCTTGACTCCTCGATGAGCGAAGGGGAGGCCTTTCGTAACAGAGTTGACAATTTTCCTATCGAGATTATACTTCCTGAAGATAAACCACGAGCGATGTTCCAGATGCTTCGAGGTCTCTATGGTGTTGACGCTTCCTGCCGGCCCACCACAAGCGACGTAAGAATGATCGCCATCCTGGCTGACAAATACGACATGATAAAGCAGCTCAAGTATTTTGCAGCCTACTGGATACAAGTTCCCACCAACTCCTCTGATCCATATTTCGTTCAGTGTGCGTGGGATATTCTCATCGCGTCATACATGCTCAAAGAAAGCACCCCCTTCTTCCTCACGAGCAAGGCCATTACCAATACCAAAGGAAGCCTCTTCAAGTATGCGATGAGCACTCACGACAAGGAACTTGGTCTGAAACTTGGCAGTAAGCTCACACCCACATATTTATCATGAGAGCCACATACTGATGTTGAATAAGTGGCCATAGAGGAAGTACGGGGGATTGCCAACTCTAGAAACGTGCCGATGGGGGTTTGCATGGACTGCTTCACCCACGCAACAGAGTCCTTCACCCAGAAACTCAGCAAGTGCCAAGCCTTCGACAAACACTTCTATCAGGTACCACGTTGAAGATTTTGGGGCACATTTTACTTGTTTTCGGGCATGTCCCGACTATGCGTTCCCGGGTTTGGAGAGAGGCTAGTGGAAAAGGCACATGGAATATGAGATGTTTTGAAGCCACACTGATTGAAGGCCATGAGCTGAGGTAGATCGTGTATAGTTTCTATACAATATACACTACCTACAAACTTGCTCCCACGAGGCAAATGCTTTTATCGCCTACCAGGTCCATACTAGACCAAACGGTTTGTTTCGGGAGTGATTGCTGAGAAAGCAATGTCCCTAATGGCCAGTTCATCGCCATTTTCAACATGTCCAAAACGTGTGCTGAGATACACATGCAAACCGGCGTTGACAAATAAGTTAGTCATCGATGAACGCAGGCCAGATGTTCCGTCTCCAAGTTTCAACATATAGGTGACCTTGGTGCCAGCTTACAGACACAGTACTATCAACTGGTAGGATCCATTGATAGGAAACGACCGTCCCTTGTACACTTTGCCCTGATCTCGGATTACCTTCTTCTCCCTCCTCAGTCCTCCCTATATAAGCGCTGAACCTCTGTTGTTGTTGCTTCTTATCACCCCAGTAGTACACCCCAATGCCAAATACAATAGATGCCGCCTTTACTCTTTTGGGTATACGATATCCTTCCTCGCCCGAAGGCTTCAGTGCTGATATTTTGTGGCAACTAAGAATAACAGCGATTCTTTCGTCTCATACGGAGACATTATTTTTATGTTTGGGTTTGAAAAATGGTCAATGAGACCCTCGCTGTATTTTCTTTCGCTTTACGTCCCTGGCGCTTGATATGACATTCCAAATCAAGTTCTCTGGGGATCTAAGTGAAAGGAGGTGTTGAAGATCATGTGGGTATCCAACTGCCAAGGGACAATACCTTCTCCAAGTTATTATAGTAACCATCACTCTATCTATATCACTATACATGTAGAATTATTTTATGATAAGTGCTTAAAGGTTATTAGTATAAGCTGGCACTGAGCAGGCACTGCAGGCTATAATTCACTGGCAGCCTTCTTAAAGAAAGAAAAATGAACAAGAGGGAAGGCTAGACTTGATTCAACACTGCCTTACTTCTTGTATCAACAAACAGAGAATATCAACCTTCAAATCATGGAGGAACACACTTGTGGTTCAAGTAAGTTCTACGCTCGCTACGGTGATTTTCAATGCTGACAGTCCTTTGGCCGCTCAGACTCTGCCGACATGATCACAAACGGGAACGTCATCCTCATAGTCGGTCGTGGGGAACTACGCATTCGGGTCACATCACACTTTCTTTGTGAAATTTCTGACGTTTTTAATGCGATGCTCAACGGCAACTTCGCTGAGGGTGTCAGCTTGCGCAACCAGAGCGGGACCGAGCCCACAAGCATCCCTCTTCCTGAAGACAGCGGTAGAGCCATGGCCCACGCTCTCAAAACACTTTATGGGGCAGACCCAAGCATGCTACAGCTAAACCCAAGTGAGATCAAGGCAGTGGCTTTGATTGCCGACAAGTACAATATGACGCCACGTTTCGCCATGGCTGGCACTGCCTGGATGGCACGCATCCCAGCCATGGCTGAAGATCGGTGGAAGATGGCTGTCGCCGCATCCTGGCTTGGATTACAAGAACCCTTCAGAGTTATGACTCAAGCATATCTAGAGAAGATCAATCACGCTGATATCTTCCGTTTGGAAAATGAGACTGCTGACGTGGCTCTGGGCTTGAAGCTCGGCAGTAAGTCATCTTCAATGCACTGGTCTACTCGAACAAGTCACTGACATAGACAACAGTGGCCCTTCTTCTACTACACAACGCCCTGAGAGAAAGTACAGTTCATCGCGAGGGAGGCCTATGTCTCCGCTGCTTTCGCATATCGAAGAATGATCCACTGGGTATGCAGCCGGGCAGCCCCTTTCCCGCCAGTCACCGAATGGGGGGGTAATGCGATTTAGAAGCTAGATATTAATGGCCAGACAATAGAGCCCGACTGTTGAATCCAATGGAATATTTCTCGTAATCAAGTATGGGATATTATAAGAATGTCGAATCAGCTTCCTTTCTTTTTATTGTACAAAGCTCTATAGCCCCATTGTACCCAGAGTAAACATGTCTACCACAGGTGCCGGCCTTCATACCGACATCCGGGTTGTCTCTGCACATCACAAGTCCGTGCAGTGCGGAAACAATCAAGGCAAAGTCCTATTTCATCTCCGCGATAAACGTTCGCTAGGCGGACTTGTTCTATTGCCACTATTATCATTTATTAGTACTGGGACATAAATAGGCATGTCTTAGAGGAGACTTACGAGCCAACCTCAGCCCAAGGTTCTGGTCTTCGAGGCCCAGTGCATACTCCAAAAGTGGGATGTTTGTTCCAAGTAGAAATTGGCTCATTATGTAAAACGGCTTTGCCAGGCCGAACCAGTATGAAGCTACGAGGAGATCCCAACCAGCTTGACGATCGGGCAGGTCCATGGTCAAGGGTGCGGCAGCTAACCACAATGTGGCCATTGGAAGAAATCGTGTCGTCATGTCGTATTTATCAGCGAATATGCTGATGTCTCTAATAGTTCTCGCTGGAATGTTGAAAGATTCGGGATCAGCTCCGTACAAAGCTTGAAGGCCGAAGTACACGGCTTCAGGGTCGTCGACTGGTAGTTTGATCGGGACGGAATTTGAGCCAGTGTTGTCGCGAAGAGCCTGTCCTTCTTCCATGTTAGACGAGAACATCGCTCGGAAGAATGGGGATATGTGTCCCAAGAACTCAGACCCAGCCTGGATCTCCATCTCGTCTTGTCCAACGATGAGCATTATATTTCCACCAAGGATCACGACCCAGGGTGAGGTGTCATCTACAATAACTGTCAGTTACTGTACTTTGACTTTGCGCATGTATTCACATACCCTGGTCTTTCTCTTCTGTCGAATTGGTTTGAGGACTCTCTTGTGACATTTTGCTTAGGCGTCGTAAGGAGATTCAAGTATAGAATAAGTAGTTGTGCGATGAGGTCAAGTTGTTTGCTTGAGTCTGTGCTGTTCCCGGCAATGTGAAGTGTTTTATTGATTCTTCGTAAAAGACCTGCAACACCTTGATGTGTGTTTGTGAAAGGAGAAGAAAGAAAACAAAACTCTGGGAGAAGAGAAAAGTGGTTTGTGAGTGAAGGTCCTAGTAACGGAGGTCGCGCTGGGAGGACTGCCAGCTGCTGCCAGTTGTCGGGTCTTTCTTATCAATATGATATTATCTATACCTCCCCCATTGTCCCGAGAACTCATTCGATCAATGCATGGGCTTTACTTGAACTCTTATACATTTCAGGCAGTGTGTTGAGGTCTTGTTGCTTCAAGGCAAGCACATTATAACATCATGATTGCCTGTTGCTGCAAAGTGAACAATCACCCATATCACATGATTTGGTTCTCTCTGAATTACCTAGAATACCTTGTTCCAGCTTGATGTGTGTGAGGTCACGCCATCGTAACTTGAGTGCCCCCTGTATTACGGAGGTTTTGGCTCAACGGCTGTGTTTGTAATACTCATAATATGAACGGAACCATCCAATCCCGTAACAAGCTTGTCCTGGGATACGCTATAAACACGGGACAATTCAAATACCATTAAACTTCAGCTGTCCCGAAAAAGACCATCCTACCCAAATCCTCATAACCGTCCACTCAGAGCGGGCCATCTGCACTACTGAGATTCATGCTTGGCGCATTCTCCTCCTGCAGCATTGAAGCAGTTGAGGCAAAGCCCTTCAACCTTCTCTACCTGTATCTCCTTGACCTTCTTTCGGAGTTCAGAAATGTTAAAGAAGCAATACATGCAACAGCAGGTATTGTCAGCCGCCCATGCGTCTATTGACGACCAAACAGGTACGATTTCCTGTAGAGATGAGTTTTCATCCAGAAGGGACAAAATGGATAAGTTGTCATTATGGTCCTGTATGTGTTTGAAATATGTCATCTTCGTCTTTCTGGCCCTTGAACAATCCGAGTTTGTAAAACATTCGGGGAGATCGCTGTATAGAGACTTTGTAAACCCGTGCAACACCGCGTTTCGTGTTGCTTGTAAGTCCTATGATTGGAGATTAACTACTCAGTCCTGTACTTCTAGGTTTCAACAAGAACAAACCAACCTGCAAGCTTGTAAATGACTCGACCTGGAATGATTCCTTTGGTGCATGCTTCTAGTTCTGTTGCTAGTTTCACGAATGGTAAATTGCCAGAGAGCATGAGCTGTCGGATAATAGATCGGAAAGCGGTTGCTTCTTCGACCTGAGAGTACAATAGTGCTAGAAATTACAAGTCTTCAAGGTGCGAACGCATCTCAAGTTGTCTCCAGACCCAATGTCCCATGGAAAGTTTTATGGCCTTCTTCAGGTCGTACTTTTGAATGAGAATCCAAATTTTGAGAAGCATCTCGGGGTTCGGCTCCAAAAGGTTCGTATCGGCCTGGCAATGAAGAGCCTGGCAGATGTGGCTGAATGCGACGGCGTCGTCTTCAGGCAGTTCGATTTCAACTGGTCCGCTTCTTGCTTGGGAGAGAGCATGACCTTCCTTGAAGTGTGGACCGAGCATAGCTTCGAAGACAGGCGAAGCGTTTTTCATGATGGCCGAGTTGACACACACTCGCATTTCATCCTGTGTTTCATCCTGTGCGATGAAAGTGACATCTGCGAAGCGTGCGAATTTCTCGAAATTGTGGAAGCATGATGACTGTGTCTCTTCCTCTTCCTCTTCGTGCGCTCTTTTGCGTTTGGCTGGTTTTGGTTCAGCCATGGTGGAAAGTGCGGAAGTTGTATGATGACTTTGAAGGTTGCAAAATGAAGAAAAAGGTAAAAGGGGCAGGTGGAAGAAGCTCGCAAATTCGCGGTGCTTTGTGAATTCGGATTGCGGGATGCTTTGGGGTGCCCGTTTTTTACGAGACCGAAGTGTGCATTGCCAGTGGCTGGCAGCATACAGTGACGAGCAGTGTCGAGATTTGAAGAGATTTGAAGAGATTTGAAGAGATTTGAGAGCTGGTGTTACAACGAGATGTGTTTGACAGTGATATTAAGTGATTCCTATTGTCAAGGTACGAACACTTGCCAGAACAAGCTTATCAAAGAGACAGCTGTCACCTTGATGCCAGGAAACAAAAAACATATCTATTTGAATTCAACTTATCGTGTATCTGAAGTTTGATGGTCTTTGTCCCATGCTTGTAACGTAACCAGGCCAAGCTTGCTAGTGACGCCGTGGTGGCACAAAACACTCCGACTCAGCAAGTGGGCAAACCTTCGCCAAAGATGAAGTTTACCATTATTGACTGGTAATTAAGAAGCTACAATAATTCATGCTCGGGACTGCCCGCATATTTCTTGCGGGATTGGATGATTTCGAAGCAATGAAGCTTGTCTGTATCGCCTGTCGCACTCCGGGCCAATCCAAGCTGGATGCCCCAAACTTGGACAAATTGGTCCAGATTTATGAAGTCACCAACAAGTACGGTCTGTTCTATGTTGTCTCCCTCTCGTTCGACCAAGAAAAATGGAGGGAACGTGTAAAGGGTGTTGCATTGTCTGTGTTAGCACTGGTCATGCCAATTATCAATATGTAGCACACGATGCTTTCAAGCCATGACTTCACTCGCATCAGTATACTAATTGACTTACTTAAAATATTTCAATCAACTGCCTTATTCCTGTCCAAATCATTATAGACTCTCCTCTAATGCTGCGTTCTGGCGATAAGACTACACGATTTTACGTATACCTAGGTTCGTGGTGGAGCTTTAGTGCAACGTGCCTCTGTAGCAATAATAAAGAGCTTCTCCACTAAATTTTGTACAAGCGCACTTCACATCAGCACTTCAATCTTCTTACTCACATATTCACTATGAGGACTCGAACGTCCAATCGTACAAAACGATACACAGTCGAGAAGTACGACTTCGAAGGTAGTTCCGACGAAGAAAATCTCAGGCGCGCCGCCAAAAAGGCAGAGCGTGATGAAAACTTTGATGAGACTGCTGCTGCAGAGGAAAGCGCCGACGAGGAAGAGCTCGCTCTCGACCCAGAGCAGGAGAATGAGGAGAATGAAGATCCAGAGTCCGAAGGCCCCGTAAGCGAACCAGATGGTATCCCTGACAGATTTGCGCGACAACGCGTAAGACCTATCAGGCCTTTCAACGTGCGCGCCGCAGGCCTGACTGGCTATCTCGACCTGGAGCCTGTAGCAGATGGACGCATAGTGAGGTCGTACTGGGGACCGTATGATCGCGGTTTCAAAGGCAAACAACTCGTCGAGGCGTGGTATGGGCGACATGAGGATGGCGTCAAACTCGTCAAGGGTATGCTGGATCGCTGGATGGACTGGACAGTTTTGCCTCCCAAAACTCAGGGCGATGAGGAGCAGAAGGACAGAGCTGTTTGGTCGCCTAATTTCTTCGAAAGAGAGGCTTACAGCGCCGAGCATTGGTACGAACGCGTCAGGGAAAGCCTGCCCGAGGCCAACGCGCGGATACGACTTTCAGTAGAGGAAGCTCAGCTGTACCGCTTTCAGACAGAACCAATGCCTGTATTATTGGGGCCGGCCACGGCGCCGCAAGAGATCAAGTTCGAGGCGGGTGATGCATACTCAATTTCTCAAAACGGACTTCCCACAGCACATGGCACCACTCCCGTTGGGTGGATGTTGGACGCTGGCGGGATTGTTACTGGGATGGACTGGGCACCTCTACACAGCGCCAACGCACCGCAGCTTCTTGCGCTATGTGTTATCCCACATTCTGATCAAGAGCTCTACGACTACGAACAAGAATCTCAGAGGCCTGACTTTCAGAAGTACGGCGTCGTTCAGTTGTGGGAGTTTGTTGGTGAAAGGCAAGAAGATGGCTTTGCGCAACCTTCATCGCAATCACCAACGCTACGCAAGACGATATGTCTCGAGCATGGGCGAGCCAGGAGAGTCAAATGGAGTCCAGCCTGTGGTTTCTTGGCAATACTCTGCGATGATGGCGATGTCTATGTAATCGAGGCTGGTGACGATGGGGAAGGGGGTTATGGTAAGTTGGCTTAGAAGAAATCATGAGACTTCACTAACATTCTTTAGAAAAGGTCGTGGAGCCCATAGCTGTGTTTGGCTTCCCAGATGAAGACGTCAAGGCAACAAGTTTCACATGGATAAACTTCAACCGGTTGGTGGTAGGGTATACTGACGGTTCTATTGCTATCTGGTCCATTCGTCCTCATCGCCTCCTTTCCAGGCATCCTGTCCACCATAATATCGTGGTCGATCTTGTCTCGGGATATCCGGCTATGCCTTATCTCATCGCCTCTACTCCCGTCGGCGGAACTGTCAAGCTACTAGACCTTCGTGCTCCAAGCTTTGAGTCCACTGAAGTCCAGAATCTTATTGTCGGAACGCAGCCGAATCTACTCGGATACAGCGACCATCTGTTAGGCTTCTACTCCATGTACCCATCTGCTGGCGTGCTCAACACCCATGTCGGCTTCATGCACCATTCGCAATTCCCTGTTGCTCGTCGCGTTTTTACTGGGGAAAGCTTTCCCTCCTGTCTCGCTGTTGGACGAACACATCCATACCTCCTTATCGGCTCTCTGGATGGCTCACTCTGGGCCATCAACCCTCAGGTCGAACTCTTTACCACTAGGCGTGAACCTACAGATCGCATTCGCATCTTCCATCACGAGCATCGACCTGCAAAGCTCTTCCCGGATGGCTCCCCTGCAGCGGCGCGAGGAGTTTCAAGAGTGGCAACGGGTTTCATTTTGGAGCGCAGTCTCACTAAGCATTCAACCCACAAACCTCCTGTCAAAAAAGGAAAGAAGCCAAAGAAGAAGGAGACCGATACAGCTGTCGGCGATGACGAGGAAGAAGATGGCGGAGCGATTATGGATCCTACTCGAGCCATCATCTATGAGCCTCTGACGAGAATCACAGTGGCTGAGTGGAACCCTAATGAAGAATACGGCTGTTGGGCCGCAGTAGCCATGGGATCAGGTTTGGTGAGGATTATGGATCTCGGCTTGGCAGAACCAGAAGGGTAGTCTACTCAGTCCATGAGACATTGAGAACCCATGATGGTGTGGTGGTAGTCAAAAGCCTTGGCCATGCCGTAAAAGTGAGTAACGGCTGCAAGGATGACGAACACATGGAAGATCTGATGCGAGTTTCCCCAGATATCAAAGGAACCAGGTGCGCTTCTCTCGGGCCAGCGAGCCTGTTCAGTCAGTTAGTGATTGCAAGCAAAGGACAGGAAACGGACGTACCGCATAGAGGACAGCGCCGAAGATGTACATGGCGCCGTGGAGGACAACCCAGCTGAGACTCATCCGTTCTTCAAGACCTTGAAGACCGTAGATGCAGGATCCGTGGATAACAGGAACGACACCAGAGACTCCGAGACCAATGAACATCGCTGTACGGTATGGGCGCCATGTGGGAGTACGGAAGCGCTCGATCCATGAGACGAGTCCACAACCAGTGCCCAGAATACAGATCTAGTCCAGTTAGCGAGGTTATCTAGTGTCAGTCCACGATAGTCACTTACCACCCAGAGATATGCGGTCATCAGGTTAGGCAGGCAGAAGAAACCGTAGTACAGAGCGGGAACATAGCTTCCAACAATCAAAGCCACGATGCCTGTGTAATCCAGTTTGTTCCCCCATTTCGCGACAGTAGCGCTGTGATTGAGCAAGGTATGAAACGTGGCACTCATACCCAGACACACCACGGCGCCTCCAAAGAAGCATGCAAAGACGAGGACATCAGTGCTACTGGCACTCGCGTATCGAGGTCGAACAACTCGGTCAACGTAGGCTGCACTAGCGAGGAAGACTATGGCGCCGAGGAGGTGAGACCAGATGTTGACAGACTCATTGTGCATGTAGAAGAGCGAGCGGAAAGAATGGGCGTAGGAGTTTTGGGATTGACGATAGCCAGAGAGGATAAAGGCATTGTCGCGACGCCAGTCGGGGAGGTCATCCCACAGAAGGAGCAGAGAGTTCTCGACCTTTGATTCAATCTTTTTAGCGGCATCAATGAGGTTGTCTGTAGCTGAAGGCCGGCGATTGCGAGCGCCATTGAGTTTAGTATCGGCCATCTTTGAATGAGGCTATCCAGAGCTTGTTTGAACGAGTGCAGCTGGACCAAGAATGCTCGCAAATATATCACCAGCAGTTAGATCTGTTATTCTGTCTCTAGAATTGAGTCTGATAGACCGCTTATATACAAAACGAGTTCCACTTGCCCGGTAGTAATGGAGTCATTAATTGTTGTGTTGTTGGCAAGGGTGGTTTTGTTGGGACAAGCACATGAAAAGACACGCAGCATGCTCCGAGGCTAAAAGTCGATCGTGGATAGAAGAAGGCCTCTAGAAACGCCGTAGAAGGCCCACTACAGGTGGTAAAGGGTCCTATTTTTGGTGGAAGTTATGATGGGCTTGTTCAGTGGAATGGAATTGTTCATGAGCTCTGTGGAATTTAACAAGCGAGCTCGACTAATACAGTGGAGGGATCGCCATCGTATCATTAAAGTTCTAGCATTTTAAGGGTACAGTCAAATATTGAGTCACAAAACATAGCAGAGACTGCTGGTCAGCATTTGGGTCAGCATTAGAATTCATTTCTCGTTAGCCATCGCGCGATATATCGTATCGTCTGTAGGCGGCAATGTCTAAAACGCCAAAAACACGCAGGCGAACTGGTGCGCTCGTGTCATCCAGAGCCTTCACGACCCTCACAGGCCTTGCTTTATCGCCTCTAGAAACCAGCGAGACGCTTATTTCTTTCCGCTCTTCTTGATGCCCTGGCCACCGGTGTTGAGGGGACCCTTGCCGCCAGCCTTGGCTGCAAGCTCCTTGCGCGCCTTCTCATCTGTATAAAAAAAAAAAGTGCCTGTTAGCAAGCTATTTCCTGTGTGTTCGTGCTATTCGGAGTTTGCGTACCGGCGCGCTTCTTCTCGAGGTAAGCCAGGTCATCCTCGTCGAGGTCCTTCTGGGCCTTCTTGGCCTGCTTCAAAGGCTTGACCTTGCCGCCTGTGATTTGGAGGGGTTAGTTTTCTGCTTCTGTAGAGATGTAGCATGTTTGTAGGGAGTCAACGAACCTTCTCTGTTAGCGCCACCCATTTTGATGTGTGTAAAGTGAAAGAGAGTATTGAGATGTGTTAGAAAGAAGGCTGAGTTGCGGTTGTAGAAACAAAGATTGTCGCGAGAGAGAAAAGTTGCCTCCCGCTTATTCACTTTTGTCCAGGCCTTTCGCGCCCGGCGCCAGCGGTGAGCCCACTTTAGACTGCGGGGATAGGCTCGATAAGATGGATAAGGGTCTTTCGGGGCTTACCTAATCCGGGAACTGGTCGGCTTTTCCACTTTGGCTGTAGCCTCCAACCTTCAGTTTCACTGTTACGTCAAAAGTCTGGAGATCCAGATCATAACATTGTGATATTGCGGCATCCGACCTGTTTAGGCTTAACAACATCTGCATCCGCTTCACGGTCTTCAATCCACTTCTTGTTTCCATCTGGACTGCGTGCCAGTTTCCCTTCTTCGCTTCATTACCTCTCCCTATCGACACTGAGCCTTTGCGAGTCACTGATCCGGTTGGGCTCTTTTCCCATTGCACTTTGCTTCCCCTAGTTCCCAGCGCTGACACTGTTTCTTCTTTTCTCTTATTAAAGAGCTGAAGGATTCAAAGAGCACCGTCGTCATCATGGCGTCAAGTTCGGACGAAGGCGAGATCGTCGAGAATGTCGCTGAAGATTTGAAGGCAACTTCACTGCAGCACACTGGAGGAAGCTGTGTTGACCGTCAAGACAGACAAAAAAGTAGACTTTCGACTCCGGACCACGACTCGGCTTCTAGATACAGCAACAATTCACGAAGAAGTATTTCACCCCGTGGTTACAAGCGATCGCATGACGAGAGAGAAAGAGATAGAGACCATCGGAATCCTAGAACCCGCGATCAAGACAACAGAAACTTTCGCAACAACTACGAGGATGCTCGACGCGACGACCATCGTAAGCCACGTGGACAATACGATGACCCCGACCGACCTGCTTCGCGCGGATCCAACTATAACTACGGTGGCCGCGATCGGAGCCGTGACCGAGACAACTACCGCGATGGGGACCGAGATCGGTATTCCAACAAACGACCTCGAAACAGGAGTCGCTCTCCTAACAGATCCCGACACGCAGATAGAGGCAGGTTTGATCGTTTTGTGAAGGAAGGTCAGCACAATCGTCGCGATGATGCGCCAAGGGGGCTCAAGTATGACGACAGCTCTCGGGATGGCGGTTCTATGTCCAAGAGGACAACTGTAGGAGAGGCTTCACGCGCCCAAGGATATGATGCTAAACCTGGTCAAGGCTTTACCAATGGATATGGCCCCTCCAAGACTTCTCAGCAGTATGTGCGATCACATCCTCCAACTTGCAATGATATGCTAACATGAAGATAGACAATCAGCAGCTCAGAAAGAACCCGAACGAAAACCGGAACCTGAACCTGAGCCCGAATACGATGAGCCTGAACCTATTGACGAAGAAGCTGAGATCGAGCGACGCCGCAAGCGACGTGAGGAAATCATGGCCAAGTCCAGTTCTGCGACTCCTTTGTTGCTTCATGCGGTAGGTGCTGCAGCGAGCAAAGCCCACGCGGCGTCACCTGCATCTACAGTGCCCGATACGCCCTTGAGAACGCAATCCGAGATTGCAAGTCCTCGAACTCCTCGATCAGGTATGTTGGCATCTCATTGTGGGAAGGTTTTATTAATCCGGGGTGCAGATGTCGCATCACCTCGCTCGCCTGTATCGCATGGTGAAATGTCCCCGGGAGGCATTAACCTCCTTGATGATAAGCAATTGATGAACAGTCACGGAAAGGCTCAGGCAGACGATGAAGATGGCCCCTCTGCAGCTGACTACGATCCTACTGGGGACATGAAGGAGGATGAACGACGAGATGAACTTCGACACGGGCATGTCATACTTCATGGTGAGCAGCATCCCATTGCAACGGAACAACAGCCACAGGAAGAAGTCCAAACAAAGCCTGCCGAGAAAGCCAGCGGCGATGGCGATGATGAGGACGACGACTTCGATATGTTTGCCGAAGACTTCGACGAAGACAAGTATGCAACCAAACCCGTGGAGCCCGTAGCACCTATCGACGGTGATGGCAAAGCCCCTGATGTCCCAGCCATCAAGGGAGGTATTCTCGAAGGTGATGATAAAGACGGTTACTACAAGATTCGCATCGGTGAAGTCTTGAATGGTCGATATCAGATCCAGGCAGCACTTGGAAGGGGTATGTTCTCGGGTGTAGCCCGCGCTGTAGACATAACCACAAAGCAGGTCGTTGCTATCAAGATGATGCGAAACAACGACGCTCTCCGCAAGGGAGGTTACACCGAGATTGCCATCCTAGAGAAGCTCAACGAGGCCGATCCCGAGGGTCGCAAGCACATTATCAAGTTCGAACACCAGTTCGACTACAAGGGTCATCTGTGCATGGTTTTCGAGAACCTGAGTATGAACTTGCGAGAGGTTCTGCGGAAGTTTGGTAATAATGTGGGAATCAACCTTGGAGCGACTCGAGCATACGCATACCAGATCTTTGTTGCTCTGGCACACATGCGAAAGTGCAGCATCATTCATGCTGATCTCAAGCCCGACAATATCTTGGTATGAAACCCCAACTACATTGATACGATGATGGCTAACTTGAGTAGGTGAACGAGACCCGAAACGTGCTCAAGATTTGTGATTTGGGTACTGCTATTGACAAGACCGATGCAGCAACAGCACATATGGACCTTACACCTTACTTGGTCAGTCGATTCTACCGAGCACCAGAGATCATCTTGGGCATTCCTTACGACTATGCCGTCGACATGTGGTCCATTGGCTGCACGCTTTATGAGATGTACACGGGCAAGATCCTCTTTGCTGGCGACAGCAACAACCAGATGCTTAAAGCCATCATGGAGATCCGAGGCAAGTTCACGCCGAAGCTGTTCAAACGAGGCCAGCTGTCGCCCGCTCATTTCGACGACAAGGGGCAATTCGTCAGCATTGAGCGAGACAAGGTTCTCGGCAAGGTATGTTATGATTCCATTCACACCCACCACGTTGCTCTGTTTATTGTTTGTTTTGTCATGCCCAACTCCTTGCATCTTCCTCCAAGCGCCGTATGGTCTTGTTTTGGTGGCCACCCACGCGATAGCCATACTATTTTTGCCATGATGGCTGGGTGCTGTTCCATCATGGGGCTCTGCAGCGTAAGCGCTTAGCCCCCTTGCAGGCAGAAGCGCTCGGGATTTGTGGAGAAGCTTCACCATGACCGTCACCCACACAACGGTCGACAGGTCAAAACATTAGGCATGTTGGATCTAAGACGCCCTTGCGCGAGTTCCAGACTCAAGGGGGGATGTGGCGGGATGAGATGAGGTGATTTTGAGATGGACGATCTGGGCCTCATGACCTGGCCAGCCGTTTGTCTCGGTAGATCGGACTCTCTCAGCGTCAGCCACGATGACTTACATATCCCTTGCATACGACTCCAACGGCTACTAAGGCTTGACCAAGCGCTCAGCCCTTGTCCATACCCGCATTTACATGAACTTTACTTCCGCTTTTAGAACTGTTGGTCAGGAATGAATGACTAACAGACTTTGCTTACAGACAACCGTTCGAACCATGGCTGTGGTGAAGCCAACGCGGGACCTGCGGACAAGGCTCACGGCTGCGTCGGGAGGGATGAACGATGCTGAGACGAAGGATCTAAACAACTTCATTGATCTTCTCGACCACTGTCTTACACTCAACCCAGACAAGAGGATCAAGCCGGCTGATGCACTGCGCCATCCCTTCTTTACCTCGCGGGCGGGGCATGTACGTCGATGATCGGAGAGTCAAGTATCAGGGTCGTGGAATCATGACGATGTTTAGAAACGGAAGCAGTGGGTCAGGAAGTTTTGGGAGAATAGACTTGGCTAAACAAAACAAGGGAGGATTATGGACTATGGCTGGTTCAAAACATGTGGTGGTTTGATCAATGTCTCCGAAGGTGTCGCCGCCGTTTGCAGGTCATGCCTCGTTGTGTCTCACCTTTGTCTATTGTGTCTCACATATTGCCGAGTGGATGGATATCAAGACTTGGGGAAGCAGGCTAGAAGGTGCTGGAGTTTTGGAGTTTGGTTTTGAGTTCAAAACAAATGCCTTGACGTTGTAATAATTGCTACTAGCTAAGAAACCACTATTGATTACGCTGTTTACGGGGGATCGCCGATGATATGGAGTTCTTTGTCCTCGCGTATCCGTAGAATGCACAACCTCGTACTCGCTGAAATCCGAGTCACATAACGCCCGGCTCGTACGGAGGAATCCGCCCAGCTGGGGCTGGTATTCGGATCGGAGGAGGCTCTTAGGCACGGAGTGGCGATGCAGATGGCGCGTGAGCTTACACAAGCCAGACAAGGCAGACGAGAAATGCCAGAATGCGTGCCTGCGCGTGTAAAACTATGTTGTGCATTTTTTTCTTCTAGGCTGCTTGTTAGTGATTAGTGAAAATGTACTCAATTCCAGGCTGACGTTTGACGGCCTGGTGGTAAAGGGTAGAGACCGAGATGGGGCGTAACGTGATGGGTAATGCAATCAAGGCTGGACAGCAACATGTGGTGCCTGCTAGGCTTTCATTTTGATCGTCTCGGCAGACGATGTTGCACGGGGAGGGAGGTGTTTGCCGTAGATACTACGGGCATTGTGATGTGGTTTGTGTAAGTCGCTTGCTTGGGAAGCAGAGCAGTTGGCCAGGATGTCAAGATGGTATCACTAGGGAGGGTCCATGTGTAGCCGCTATTGACGTCAATGAAGCTGTTATACAGATGAAATGGATTGTTGGCAGTGCTACAGAGATCGGACAGGGCGAGCGAGCGGTACTGGGCACATGTGTAATTCGCAGTGACGTTTACCAAGTGATGCGATGGATGAATGATTGTCTTTGATGTGCACGAAGGGTCAAAAGTGAGGCTTCTGGCGATCAGGACCCCTACTCAATTCAAGACGACTCAGTTGACGTCGGGATCATCAATCACGTTCGCCCTTGAGTTGAGCGATCTTATCGGTTCTGCCCGAAGACACGGACGATCTGCAATGGACAATGTTATGCACAGTAACAAATGAACGTGTGTCTCTCTCTTGTGCATTACCATTGATGATGTGCATATTAAATTGGTGACGGTATCCTTATGGTATACACCCTTGATCATCGGAGCTCATACACATCTGTAACGAATCCTGCGACGGAAATTACGCCCAGACGTCTAATCACCGAACGAGTCAAGGATAATGAAATCACAAAGTGGATGCGCAGCCTCACTTGCCGTGTTTGGCTTTAGGAGGGAGGAAAACGGTGAACCTGTCGGTGCTATAATCTATTGAACAGGGGGCGGGAGTTTAGGTCCAGGGCCAGGGCTTGTTCTCTGTTTGACTGAGACATTATGACGGACGGTGGCGATTCCTGGGTAAGGGCAGGGCAGATCGGTAATTAAGTTAGGGCGTTGACGTTGATGGGCTGTCAGGCTGTGTCGTCAGGATCAGCACTCAAGGGAGCACGTTTCGCGCTGATCTGGAACGAGAAAGCTGAAGGGGTTTGCTTTTTCCGGCTTGTCCTTTGTCTTGGGAGGCGTTTGGGGGTTGGCTGTATATCGTGGGATTGGTGGTTTTGTTCGTGTATCTGACGCTTCTGACCCTGTCAGTTTCATCAGCAGTGATAATCCTCCAGTAGACGGCATTTGTTTAATTCGTGGTTTAGGTGCCCTTTAGTCGAGAGGATCATCGCAACAAAGAGTTCCCCGAGGTCTTTAGGTGCTATTACGACTATACGATCAATGCGTGGGCTATGATGTTTTACATGTACAAAGTTAGCAACAGTCACCTGAATGCTGGTGAGTGTATCAGTTTACTTAATGACCGTATTCAGTATACGGACAAACAAATTGAAGAACCAAGTTGAATACAGGGTAGCCGTAGTGTGCTCCGTGTCCTACCCCGGGTCCGCTCCGTGACGGCATCCCCATATCCACATTCACATGAGCACGGTCACGGATGATGGATGATGGATAATGGATGACGGGATTGGAGTCAGGAGAGGCCGGCTTTCCCAAGTTGTCTTTGTGTCCTCGTGTCCTAAACACCCTGGACCGTGTCTTACGATTACCGGTACAGTAACAGACAGCACCAACTTCACCGTCAATAACTGAAAGACTAGAGAACCCAAGAGTGACGTTTTGGTCTGCATCATCCCACCAAGTTCGTTCCTTATCCCTCCAACCAAGGCGATTGGACCAGCTCGGTCTCGTAGTGAACAAGTTGTTGATGCAAATCATGCACACAATGGCCTAGTCACCCTCCTCTTCAAGCGCCGCGGATGTCATCCCGTCTGCCTTTCTCAACACCACCCAATGGATTCTTCTCCGCAAGCACTTCTCAAGCTACAGTAATGTTAGCGATGCGCCGTTGAGGTCTCGACCCAGGCAGCGAATTAGACTTTTGCGGCCAAGGCGACAACGTTGGCTTCGACCCTTTTTTACGGGCAGGGAACTTTTCGCTAAGAGAAACCACATGTGCCGTGGCTGATCGGCCACATCTTGCCGTAAAATGGTGGCGAGGGACAAGCAACGCCAGTGCATATCGAGAAACTGAGATCCCCCAAGCACGGGTTGAGCTGAGACGGGATGGGATGGGCGAACAGACTAGACAGGCAGGTTTCTCGTTCCTCGTGACGGTTCTTGTGCATTGCATTGTCCTCCCCCTTGCGTCCACCCGATGCGTGGAGGAAACCCTTGCAGATATCCAACGTCTGGCGGTGAATCTACAACGGAGGTCCAATATCAGCCCACCGCGAAACGTGCCGGTTTAGCTTAGACCTCCAGTTTGCAGTACACGTTTAATAAGACGGGCTACGGTTGTTGTCTCATATTGGTGTCTACTATGAATGCAGAGTTACGAGAAGATAGGCAATGGTTACGAATACATTGAGAGATAACTGCTGGTTCATCCAATATGGTGTTGCATGTGACACTTAGACCTCTGCGTAAAAGCTGCTGAACGATCGATCTTGAGATCGTTATCAGACCAGAAACATCCCCCCCAGCCCACACCAGCTCACTACAAGGTTCATGGTCGAAACGTAAGGATGTCTCGATCTGGCTAGCAACACCATAAAACATGGGAGAGTTATCATTCGAATCAAGTTGTCGTGCTGATACCAACGCCTGTTTAGATAATACCCGCAGCGATGTTCCCGGGGAAGTGGCCCTGGCGCAAAAGTTGATGGTGTGCTGAAGCACTTGTTTGTTTGCTTCTGCATCTCCCGATCTAGGACTGAGACTGAGGCTTTTGGGTCTTGTGCTATTGTAGTAGTAGGACGTCTTAACAAATGCATTGCCATGACTCGAGAAAAGCATCTTGGTTGCGCATGGCATAGCTTCTAAGTGAGTGCATGGACGGCAGTGCAGAGGGTAACTCCCTATTGGATCGATATGGTATCTGGTTAACCTTTTCCTGCCTGGAACTGCCAGAGGATTCGTCCCGATTTGCTGCTTCTTGTTCGCAGCAAAAAAAGCGTTGGTCTCCAAGTCTCTTGCAAGTTTTGGGGCAACCGGCAATGCATAACAGCAGCTGGTATCGAACCAGGATGGACCACTTATGCATTGCCGTGCGAGGGAGAATGGAGAACCGGTGGTCAAGTTGCGTTGCAGGTCGCAGGTCGCAGGTTGCAGTGGGTTGAACTTGTCAACTGTTTATGTGAGCGACCATGTTTCGGTCAGCAGTCAAAGCAACGCACAATCAGCCCATGCATAACATAACATACAACGACAGTGACTCAGTTGGGCCATGCGCCCCGAGAATGGCCCATCGGCCAAGGCAAGGACGCTCAGATCCTCCTGAAGCAATGTTTGAGGCAGAGCGCGCCATGCCTCAGCTACAGTAGATGGCCTGTATGATCGACGCCCCGGACTCAAGTCTCGAGATTAGAACGCTTCTTTCAAGGGCCACATCGGCATCAGAGGCATCAGTGCTCGCTGGCGAGAGATGGGTCGATCCTAGGGGCATCCCTGCCTGACCTCGCGGGAGGGGCTTCCAACTTGACAAGGCATGCGTCTTGTAGGGACTAAAACAGCGGCCTCACTCTGTGTCGAGTGGATCGAAGCTCTGTAGCTTGTTTCTTGTTGGTCAATAAACTTCTCAAGAGAGGAAGCGCAGAGAAATTGATTGAGCACAGGGCAACAAACGGGGAATAAGGAGGCCCGAGATGATGGAGATCTTGCTGCTAGGCCTTGAGTGGCTTAGAGTCATGCATGATCTTGGACTTTGGTGGGCTATTTTTCTGATAGTTGATCGGTAATCACGGTGAGCAATGAACTGTGAGCGTTCTATGCTTCCCTACGCCAGACCGCTTCTCCTGGAAAGAAAGAAAGAAAGAAAGGGCCCGTTCGTCGACAACCCCGTCTTTGACAACTGTTACTGCTAGCTGGCCATGGGCGACAGAGTGTCCTGTCTCCCCCGGTCTTTATCCAGAAGTGAGAACTTAACTGAGTGAAATTGTGTAGCAGTGTACCAGGGACCCCTTAGGCGAAGTCGGCTCTTTGACGGGAGATATCGACAAGGAATAGGGTAGTTGTGTCTATTTTCGAGAACAGATGGGTTCGCTTCACCTGAACTTTTTCCGAATTCCATGTTGAAAGATGGAGAAACATGTTCGAGTAGCTGATATCACGCGATGATGGTTCGTGGCTGGAACGAAGAATTGAGATTGGAAACAAGTGGTCGAAGAGAAAGGATCTCCCAAGTTGGTTGCCAAGGTGCAACAAACTGAACTGGCCTCAATTCCTGCCTCCAACTGTCAACGCTCAGACCTAGGGACTCGAAACACTGCACTGAACAATACCCGTACACAGCTTACGACAGGAACCAAACCTCACTCACATGCCACTCACATCTCACATTCACATTCACATTCACACCGTTAAAATTGTTATCAGTTAATTTGAACCCATGCATCCAACGGGCGTCAAAGAAGATCACAGGCTCGATAGAGGCCCGGAGACAGGAAACGGGCCACATTCCCACGGCCCTGTACAGCCTCTCATTGGACGCCTGCTCTGCAACCAGTTGCTCAACGTCAGCCTCACTGTGGGTGACGGTGACTGTGCCCGTCGCCTGTTCAAGGGGGGTCTCTTGACAGGAGTTCTCTTGTTGCAACTTGGGACTTGGAGAGGAGAGAGTCCTACGAGCAGGGGGACACAGACACATTCTGTTTGCTCTGCCTCTGCCTCTTCTACCTGCATCCATCTCACCGCGGCCTGGGACCACTGGGTGGTACTGATGGTACCGGGGGGGAAGAGGTAGGCAGGGTTGCAGCAAACAGCAAACAGCACAGTTCAGCAGACAGACCACCCGGAAATCACATCAACTCTGCACCTGTCTGCTTCGAGTAATATGGGATCCAGGGTCTTACCTTACGCCAGTAACCGTCCGTTCTCTGCCCTGCAAACAGGAACCTACCTGCCAGCGCGGGTGTTGAGGCCCCTTGGGGTTGGGCTTGGGGTTGGGCCTCGGGGCATGCCGTTAGACGGATACGTGCAGAGTGCAGAGACCAGCCAAATGGATACTATCTGATGAGTGTGTGAACTGTGAAATGTGAAATGGCAGGCCTCGCTTCGGAGTCAGACGAGACATTCTGTAGCCTCATGTTGCCGCCTGCGACTATCGATCGCTTACAGTGTGACTATGGAGTTTGGGATGAAACACCATGTTGCAGCTTCACTGATCAACATGAGAAGAAAGGAATAAGCAAATCTCAACTATTCTCCCCTCCCCTGTCAGCCTTGTGAAGAAGGGTGATTGCGATTGATGAGCATATCTCGATATTCGATACATTTCGTTTCGCACCAATCAAAGCTCAAGAGTGCCAGGGCATTCTGGTTGTGAGAGATGCCTCACTATGAATGTCGATCTTGTGGTAATAGTGAAGCATCCATAGCTGGCATAAACTCACTATGCAGCGCTTAGCCGCTTTAGCCTCGCCAAGGTGAGGCATGTCTGGTCTTATTGGCTGAACGAGACACAGGGGGGGAACAAGATATCAGTCGTATAGATATCTAAAGAAATGATGTTATCATTATAACAAATTGAATAAAAATAGAAACTTGAACTGGGAGAAATAATGAACTATCTCTGTAAGCATTAGATATGTTTAATGAGATCAGTCAAATATAGTAATGTCTTGATATAGGTAAATCGATACCTGGCTGGAGTAGGTACGAGCAATGCAATTAGTGAGGGGATCGACACAGTTCCAGTAGCAGCTGCAACAGTGGTGCCAGTTCACCTTCCACATTTCACATTTCACATTCACATTCATAAATTCACATTTCCCATCCTGAGGCACGTATGCGGCAGAATGAAAAGAGGGTCCCCCCGTTTCCACTTTCCAGTTTCCATGACTTCATGCATTGCATTCCTTTTTGTGCAAACACGTCGCCAAGCGCCACAGTCGCCCACTTAACGAGCCAATCGACTCTGCGGTACAGACACTCTCTACGGCATCTATTTTCTGGTTTACAGCACCTGTTAGAGGAAGGTTTGCTGTTCCGTTCCAGTTGTTTCCCCCCCTGAAGCACGCCGGCCGATCACGTCTGGCAAAACCATGTTGAGCATGTGCACTCCGTACAGAAACAGAAACACGGACGGGCTCAAACTCTGTGTCATTACCAGCAGCAACTAAAAGTAAGTTATGTGACGCCGGGCTTCCGACGTCCTCCCCCGCCGCGCCGGCCGGTAGGGCATACAGGAGGCGGACGGAGAGGCAAACCTACGTGCGCGACGGGCTATGTGCGGGCTACGGGCCACAACACGCCTGCGGTAGTTGATGTCAAAAAAAGACCCAAAGTGAAGAGCCAGCTAAGCTTGTGATTCATCACGGGGGTTGGCTGTTGGCTGTTGATTATGACGATTCGCCCGACGGGTGGAGAGAGAGACCAGTCAAGTTCGCAAAGGCACACACAGAAGGACACGCAGCACAAGACGGGCTACGCTACGGCACAGCACCACTCTAGGGGGGTGTCAGCAGAGCAACACAGCAGCACACAGAGCACCGCCCAGGTTGCTAGAGATCTCCCGCCCAGAGCCCTCTGACTGGCTCCAACCTAGTTGGGTCGACCAGTGGGCCGATGGGATGGCGTTAGTGCTGAGACTGAGACTGAGACCTTTCAGACTCACACTCACACGCAGAGAGAGTCAGAGTGAAGCCCAATAAAGAGGGTGGGCCTGGGAGGAACCTGAGAGGACCATCGTGTGTCGTGGCCTGGAGGCAGTGAGCCAGTGACACAGAGGACCACTTTATTTGACTCTTTCTTAACGGACCCCTGCCATTTCGTATATTGCTCAGCGTCACCAAGAGACCACTCCGAGCCAATCTCTGCTAAGCTAGTCGACGCCTCAAGCCAAGACGTCCACTGACCCACACCCCTCTCCCTTGGGCTCTACGCTTAGACAAGAATAGAGCATGGAGCATGGAGCATTCGAGCATTAACTTAACGCAAAGCTAGCGAGGCCAAGTCAAGTCCCAGAAAGACAAGACAAGGCCCCCCTGCCACTAATCTCTCCAAGTGGACAAGGGTCTGATTGAGGCGGTGGGTCTGCTTCCCATCCACGCAATCCCGATTCCCAAAAGCCCGAGGCGTGAGAGGACCTGGAGATACGTATCTTTTTTTGACCTGGGTGTGTCTAGTCACTCTAGTGTCTCGCTATGCGCTCGTCCGCCTTGTCCTTGTTCGCTAGAGACTGCTTATCTACTGCCTCTGCCCATCTCCAAACTCGGATGGATCTGGTTTTGAGGAATCTCTATCACCACTTTCACGACACTCCTTCCGGCAACTTTCTCCCTCTTCGCAGACGTGACCTTTAGGTCTCTCTTGTCGACCAACAACTCTCACAACCTCTCTTCTCGTCAATTCCCTGGAATGCCGACCAAATTATCCTAACCTTGCCTCTCTTACTCTCGACCCGTTTGTTCGGCCGTCGGGACTTCCAAGTACAACCACCAACTACAACCCAGGAACTCTTTGATACCGAACCGTTTGGACTGGACTCTCTTACCATTTTGGATCAGGATCCCTTGCTGGCCGTAGGAAAATACTCTATTGTGTTTTCTTGTCTATTTTCCTTTTCTCTCTGTCTCCCGCTGCCGTACCGTTTTGGATTATCTATCTGGCCCTAGGATCTTCTACTTCAACTCCCAATACCAAGTTTCTAGGATTTTGTTAGATACATCAGATAACATGCAGCAACATGCCATCTTCGGTTACCAAACCCCTCCGCCCTCTCCTGGATTCGATCATCCCAAGTGCACAGTTCAACAGCCCTATGCGGCTCCTCGACACTTCCAGACCCGATGCATTCCTCTCGCCCCGGAGGCCAGGCTTGGCCGTGTACTTGAGGGTACTCTCCAGCTGACTGACATCCTTGGAACTGGCGCCTATGGCGTCGTCTACCTGGCTGTCGACCTAAAGACAGGAGGTAAATACGCTGTCAAGTGCTTGAGCAAGTTCAATCCCGATGGAACTCCTTTGGAACAAAGGCAATTTGCCTACCAACAACGCGAGATCCGTCTTCACTGGAAGGCGTCGGAACACTCCAATGTGGTCCAGATGCTCAAGATTGTGAATGATCCCGACTGCATCTATGTTATTCTAGAGTACTGCCCTGAGGGTGATCTCTTCTTGAATATCACTGAGCGTGGTCAATATGTTGGTAAGGATGAACTCTCAAGGAATATCTTTCTCCAAATCCTGGATGCCGTTGAACACTGCCACAACCTTGGAATTTACCATCGGGACCTCAAGCCGGAGAACATCTTGGTGACAGACCACGGAGACACTGTTAAGCTGGCTGACTTCGGCCTTGCCACTTCTGATGATCGATCCGAGGACTACGGATGCGGTTCAACCTTTTATATGAGTCCAGGTACATACTTGTTCCCCTTCCCTTCCCCTCTTGTTCTCATAACTCCCCTTTTGCATCCTATGATATGCTTGTCATGGACAGACAACTAACATTTTTTCTTTTCCTTCTCTTCAGAATGCCTGGACCCCTCTGCTAGGAAGCCCTATTACCTTTGCGCCCCCAATGATGTCTGGAGCCTTGGAGTCATTCTCGTCAACCTCACCTGTGGACGCAACCCATGGAAACAAGCTTCCTTCCAGGACTCTACTTACCGTGCCTATGCCGGATCCAAGGACTTCCTGAAGACCATTCTCCCTTTGTCGGAAGAACTGAACGACATTTTGGGACGAATCTTCGAACCTATCCCTGAGCAGCGGATTACTCTTTCTGAGCTCCGAACCAGGATTATGGCCTGCTCCATGTTTACCGTGCCGCCCATGTCGGCTGTACCGACACCACCGGCTTCACCAAACCACATCACCGAATACGTTTCTTCCGAGGATGCCATCATCGACGACTACGACTACGACTCGCCTTTGTCCCCTGGCTCCTCTGATGATGAGGGTTCGCTTACCTCAAGCGACTCCACCATCGACGACCTGGACGACGAGTTTGAACAGGAACGCCAGATGCCCCAGACTCCTCCTGAGTTTGCACCACACGCTTTTGACCCTGAGGATAACAAGGAACATCAACTCATTTACCACAGCCAGGAATTCGTTCCCCAGAAGTACTCTGGGCCCGTCCCCGTGCCAGTGGCAGTTCCCCCTCAGTCCATGCTTTGCCAGCAAGTCCCCATGCCGGTTCAAGCTCAGGTTCAGGTTCCTATTCAGGCTCCTTGTCAACCCAAATCATACTTCCCCATCTGGGATATGGTAAAATACGTTCAACAGGTGCCTATGCTTCAGCACCATGTACCCTTCCACCAACAGGTCCCCTTTATGCCTACGTTTCAAGGCTGTTACTAAGTGTTAGACCATGTCTTCCGCTTTCGACATAACAGTCACCACTATTACCACTACGACCTGACCTGGATGAGGAGATACTACCGAGGCCCGCAACCCCATAGGCCAAGGACTGTTTGATTCTTCTACTATTACTATTACCACCACCTTGGATATTACTCGACTTTTTAATATCGACCCTTGGCTATACATATCTACTACCAGGGGAACACACCACACTGGAACCCAAAAGCCGCGCAAGGATACGCCTACCAAAAATACCTTTACGACCCATTGAATGACAGTCCGGGATTGTTTTTATTCGGCCTAGGATCCCTTTTTTTGGAGCAACATTTTTGTTCGGATTTTTATTTACACATTTTCTTTGTCACAGAATTTTCTTTATCTATTTTTTATTTCCACTCTTGAAAATACCTATTCAAAAAGCGAGGAGTTTTGTCTTTTCGAATGATGATGGGCAAGATATCAGTTGTAGAAGCATGATGTTTGGCGCATCGAGATTTATGGGGGGGGCCAATTTTTGTTTTTCTGTCGAGACAGAATACTCTGAAGATGGAGCTTGTTGCTTGTTCGATCCGCGTTATGATCTGTTTGTTTTCTGCCAGCCTGGTTTATGGCCCATGCCATTGGAGCTCTTTGATATCCGGATATGCCAAAAGGATAACGACGCTTGCATCAGAAACGAATATTTGTTTATTGTACCCGTTTGCTATGTTCTTACGACTCGCTGTCTTGGAAGGCGTTTGTGTCTTTTGGGATAGAAGCGGAAAGAATATGGGCATGGCTCGCAGGAATCAGAGATAGCTCTTTTTTCACACACACATTTTACAATCATGACGGATTGGATAGGGGACTCTTTGTTTTCTTTCAGTGGGGGAAAAGAGAAAGAGAAGAGACAAATGTCAACAGGGCTTGACTTTGTCCCAAAGATTTAGAGCGAAAGACATGGCTCGATAGCCACAGCGCACAATAGCATTGCGCAACATACGTTTAACTGAGGGAAGACGGCACCTCGCACCAACGAGATGCATCTGCCGATCATCCCATGAATGAATATGACCTTTTGAGATACCTCAGTATTATTTTGCTCGTTGATGAATTTGTGACATGAACTGTGACTGGTCTAATATGACGGTTTACGACGGTATCATTTATTGAGTTTAGTGATAGATCAAGAGTTCGTTCAACGCCCACGCCCGGCTTCAAGGCCAGACCCCGGTCTACGACTCTACGGCATCACACTACGGTGCTCCCGACCTCGACCTGCATGATGCTGCACGAGGGCGAAAGCAGTAAAAAGCAACTTAACTTTCCTACCCGCAGATAAAAACCACTTTAACACCCCCCGCTTTCAAGCCACGGAGATTGGACAGAATGTGGCACCCTTGTGTAGCACATCGTGTGTGGGGCGGGCGTTACAGCCAACGCTTGTGACAAGCAAGAAAAGAAAAGAAAAAAAAAAGAAAAAAGAGAGGGAAAGTAGAGAAAAACAAGGCGAGAATGTGGCGGCCAATGAGCAGGGGTTATCCAGTTAGGGCGAACGGCATTGCGTTGGAGGGATGGGTGGAGATGTAAGTTGGACGAATAGAGTCGAGGGAAAGGAAAAAGGTGAGGCGGGTTTTGGCAGAAGGGGGAGGGTAGCGTGATGAGCGTGAGACGATTATTGGGGCGATGTGATTTGGCACAATCTTACAGTACGTGATGCTATGCCATGGCCATGCCAATACTTGCAGAAGGATTTCAGGATAGGTGAGAGTTCAAGGTGAATGTGGTGGATGGACGGATAGGTGGATGAGTGGATGGGCGAAGCTATTCAAGGAAAACAAGACAGAACATGACGGGTCATGAGCATGAGACTTGCTTTCTCTCACTTGCAAGTAGAAACGCCCATGATCCATCCTACAGCCGTGACAGGCCGCATAATCAATAGTCTCTCTGTCTGTCTGCCGTCCAGCTGCTGACAGAAAGACTTGGTCTAAATCTGGCACAAGAGCGACACATGAATTTTGTCAACATTCACATCATAAGGTGCTCGGAGTCTGCCGCCGTCTCACCGCTCGATCAAAGCCTCTCGTTTAAGCAAAACCGCGGAATGTCTCAGGTTCATGTTTCGAGTAGAGTAGGTAATCATTCATGAATGCCAAGCCCTCCCCGCAACCTCGTGGCATCTGGCTGGGTACAGTATTTCTCCGAAAACAGTTGCCAAGGTGGAAGCAATGTTAGGTTTTCCAGGGCCCTTCAGATAGAGGGATAGAGGAAATCATGATTATGGACGGACCACTTGGTGCGCATTCCTCCTCTGCACGTCAAATACGGATAGTCTCAGGATATTACGAAACACCCCAAATGCCGTCAACTGCCAACATCGATATCTGTTCTCATTCCCGAGCGTCGTTTCCGGGGAATGGACCAAACTCAAAGCCACGAGGTTTCGCTTACAGTTTAACAAGGTCCCCCAGAAGTCTAAATCTCGCTTCAGCCTTTGGGCATCTTTTTTTACTTTTTGACATTTTACGAGAACGAGACACAGAAGGTTCATTTTGGTTGGCTTGACTTGGGACCCTCCTCCCTTCCCGCTAGCTAACACACAAAGTCACAAAAGCACCAGCTGTCGATCATGGTTCGGGGAGTGGGTGTGCGGCACAGCCTCAAGTGTGTAAGCTAAATAAGACAAAAAAGCTAAAAGAGGGCCCGTGGGAGAGACGATGGATGGATGGGTTCGGGGAGAAAGTTAGAAAGTTAGGACCAGTAACTGGAATGAAAGCTTGGCCAAGCGTGGCTCTGCACAAGTTAAGTTCTTTACAGTCTTGGCTGAACTCTTGTCAAGTTGCGGCTAGTCTTGTTGATTGCGCTTTTGTTAGACCGAGGCTGGTCATGATGACTTGCTTGGATGGGATCTGTTGTCACTACGTAGTAGTTTGTGTGATTTGTGTGATTTGCAGTGCTAAAGTGTTGGGCTATCGCTAATTAAATCGGGCGAGTGCTAACTAATCAATCCCCTGGTGAGATATCGACTCTCGTCACTAAACTTGGTCAGCATTGGAGGTTGGTCTACGTAGTAGTTGTGCATCGTCAGTGTTTGCCAACTTCAACATAAAGTCTGGATATAAAACAAGTATAGTGTATACCACTCAGTAATCGCATGATAATGATATCAAGGCCATTCAAGGAACCAACATTAACTTTGACTTTACTCAACAATTCGGTCCGAGATGGAATCGTAGATCCTGCGGCCACGAACTCCCATCGGATGGCGCCGAACATCAACATCATGATACTCACTCACGAGCCTGTCCTGTCAATCCCCTAAAGACTAAATACCAATCTTCCCAACCCTTCGTGGCTTGACACCATGGATCCGAAACCCGGTCTCTTTCTATAGTAAGCTGCCTCTAACCGACGACCATCGTCATTTGCTTTCCCCACGACTCATGAGCCTGTAAGCGAGTGCACTGTCACTACGGATCTGTTCTCGACCCTTGGTGCGGGTTTCATATCGCACAGATGCCGGGAGTTTGTTAGTAAGCTCTATTGTACATCAACTAGAGGAGGCCTAGGAGGCGTACGATAGGCGCGCTCTCTTGTTGCGGACCGAAACTCTGTTTGCTCGATAGTTTTCAAGGGGGAGGGGAGGTGTCACGCTTGACCATGACCGCGAGTCAAGCAACTCCCAATCTTTGTTTTCAAGGATCGTCGTCGTATCATTGCACATTAGCCTTTGCGGCTATGCTGCTATTGTTGGAGATTTGCAAAAGCTGAAATGCATCAGAGTTTCCTGCTAAAATTGGACATGTGAGCTCCCTCCTGGCATGTCATCCTTCGAAATATAGCCACATAGTGTCGGGTGTGTATATCCTTTGTTTCATATATACGAGCTTTATCTGAGTAGCTTTCGGGGAAAGGGAGATTGGTTCAAGGGGAGTGGTTGGTGTTGGCGATCTTAAGTCATAAGAGAGTTTGTTGCTCAGGAGGCACGATGTAACTAACTCCTTCGTAAGTCGTAGATGGCGGCCTTTTTAGCTCGAGTCGCTGAACTTTTATTCCAACTGAAACAGGGCCCGGGAAACACTTGGATCAAGTGATTTGCCGATATAATGTTATGCCTTGAAAGATTACTTTGTAAGTGTCTTGCTGGTGAGTTTCGGATATATGGCACCAATTGAGGGATTGTTATTGTTCCTGAACATGGTGTGGATTATGGGCTAGACTATTGGTCTGTAGTCAAAGAGAGATAAGGATCTTGCCGTGAAGGAAATCATCATGAAGTTTAATGAAGCCATCGCCGTAGGCTCGTATGCAAGTGGAAGTATGCTTCCATGAGACTCCATGTACCTATCGTCTAACCCGAGGGTGAGTGCCGCAACTTTATCCAAATAAATCATGCTATGAATGATACAATGTCTTGATTATAGTTTCACTTGTTCGGTTGACCGATGAAGGAAGCTTGATCTCAGTGAGCGCTTACGAAGTCGATGCGACAGATGTTCGTTGGGCTCTTCCCAAACAGCTCAACTCATGTAAGCAACCGGGAAGAGCAACTGAGTATAGAAGCGTACCGTGGGAAGAAAGCCCGAAGATAAATCGCCAGGTAATAATCTTCTACAGAATGGGATACTTCGCGTACCTCATTAGTACACGGCTGGCCTGCCCCTTACTGAGACAATAATCTTGCTGAGGTGACTTGTACACTAGATAAAGACGTCCACGGATAAGCACAGTCATTCATTTGTTATGTGAATACAGCAATACGTCGAGTTTACTCCGTAGTATTTTCCTTCATTCGATACCGAGTGCCAAGTTCGTTGCACGGTCACAACCACTACGGTTCTGGGGTATCGCACTCGCAGCTGCCGGACCTTGATAGAGCCATTTGGAAAATCCAGCATGTGTACGATTCTATCTTGTGATAGGAGCTTCTTAATATATAAGAGGATTGGTAGCAAGTGGTACCGGAACTCGACATATGATGAACCATCGTAACTCATCTCTCAGGGGAAACTCATATTTCTCACGACACAGTGACTGGAGAACAAGTCTTGCTATAGGCAGATATTTGTAGGAAGCGACCTGATTTGAACCATAGCGCACAGTCATTGATTGAGTGAGGTCTTGGCATCCCTTTGTTACTCTGCAAGATTGGCATATTTCTTCATGGGTAGTTCTTCAGCTGTGAGTGGAATTCTTATACCCTCAACCGTTCATTAATCTTATATGTTAGTTTATACAAATTAGGGGCTAAAACATGCTGTAGGAATCCCGTTATTTAGGCACTCAGTACTTCGTGATGCTCTTCTGACTTCTTGAAAGCGTCTCGAAGTGGTATCTCGGACAACGAAACGATCTTTGTCTTCTTGACAAACTTCCAGATCAAGTACGCTGCAATCACGAGAGGGATATCTCTGCCACGTTGTTAGCATCAAGCCTAGGCTCTGGTCTGAATGGTACGCACAGATATGAGGATACAAATCCTACAGGGTCCCAATTGCCCTTGGTGAACACGCGGAAACCGCCGGTGAGCAGGATGAGCAAGGTCATGAATAATCCCACATACGACGAATAGACTGTATCGCCAACGTTAGCAGGAACTCATCTCGGTATATCGATAGTCACTTACGAGTCCAGGAGTTGTGCCAGGGCAGGTCCTCGATAGGGATGCCTTGCTTCTTCATCGCCAGGCGTAATCGGATGTGGTTGAACAAGATTGACGACCAAGAGACCAGAACTCCAGCGGCAGTCAAATCGACCAACCACCAGAACACAGTCATAGCTCCGTTTGACAAACTCATGAAGCTGAGGAACATGAAGCAAGTAAAGAAGAGAACACAGACATAAGGAACACCCCATGAGGTCGTCCTGAGGAAGATCTTGGGCGCCTGTCGCTTCAGAGCAAGACCGTACAGGACACGGGTGCCCGCGAGAAGACTCTGATTGGAAGCTGACCACGCAGAAGTGATAACTACGGCGTTGACGACAGATGGGATGGCAGGGATTCCAGCTGCGGACGCAGCGATGACGAAGGGACTTTGGCCTGCAGCGCCAGACTGGTCGTTGAGTCTCTCATCGTCACTCCTGACCAACATACCAACAATGAGAATGGCCAGGATGTAGAAGACAAGGATCCGAATGAAGACGTTCTTGCAAGCCTTGGGAATTGCACGCTGGGGGTTTCGCGTCTCAGCAGCTGCCATGGCGATGGACTCTACACCAGCGAAGGAGAAGACAGCGCTCGTCATGACAGACCAGTAGCCCAGAAACTTGCCCCAGCTTCCAGTCGCGATATACTCGACAAAAGGACCTGGATTCTTCCAGTATCTGAAGCCAATGCGCTCTGTGCCCGGGACACCGCCCAGGTTAATAACCAAACCCAGGATGATGAGGAAGACGACGAGAAGGATCTTGAGAATGGCAAACCAGTATTCCACTTCACCAAAGACGCGCACGAAGCAGAGGCCGACAACTGTTGTTAGAACGATGAAGATGACGATCCATATCGTCGGGTTGAGATCGGTCCAGAACTCGAACAGTACACAGATGGCTGTAATTTCCGAGGGAATGGAGAGAACGTTTCCGTAGACGAGATTCCACCCGATAGCGAAGCCCCAAGCCGGATCAACCAGAAACTCAGCATGTCGCACAAACGCTCCTGTAACCGGCATCAACGCAGCAACTTCTCCCAGCGCAAACTGAACCGCGCACACGACGAGTCCGATGGTGGCATAGCCCAGCAGCGCTCCCAATGGACCGCCGGTCTGCACCGACTGGCCCAGACCGAGAAAGAGACCAGTTCCAATAGCGCCTGCGATACCCAGCATAGAAAGATGTCTCTCGTGCAGACCGCGCTGCAGGCTCTGCTCCTCAGTGGCCGTGACGACACCGCCGCCATTGTCGTTGTGAACCTCCCTTGGTTCCGCCTCGACGCCCGGCGCAGCCTTTCCTCCCGCAAGAATGTCGGCGCTCATCTTGACGCCTCCGGTCTAGAAGGGGACGATATCGTGTCTTGAAGATAACTTGGTAAAGAAGAGGCTTTATTTTCAGTTGACAAGAATCGACGAGACGATAGAACAGATATAGTCAGCCTCTTATCAACGCCATTACCACAACCAATGGTGCAATCTCAGACAGACCGGGGGTCAGCAACGGATAGCGGCAACTATTTCTCATGGTTTACGGATGTGATTGCTCTTTTGATCCATGGCGTGGTTGAGCGGGTGGGTTTGGACTCCATTTAAATGGAAATTTTGTAAAGTTTAATCTTTCTAGAAACTGGCGATGCTGATCTAGACCTGGGCTGTTCGGGCTACCCTATACGTGTGGCCACACTAACCACGCACAAGAGAGGAATAGGTGGTTTATATCCCATATGCGATGGAAACAATATGAAACTATCTATACGCTATAAGAGCCGGGTTACGACTATCTTCTGCGACATGCGTGCCTCTTATTCGCCTCTCTTCAGCGTCCCTCAATGCGGCGTACTCGAAAGCTGAAAAGTTGGGCTTCTAGGTTATCTTGCTACTGAGCAATTCATGGCAGTTGAAATAACTTGCCACGATATTCTCGGCGAAGTTATAGGAGTAATTCATCAATCTATATTTCCGGCAGCCAAGGGTCAAAGCTGATAACATCGAACTGTTCACCTGTAGCTTCGTCCAAAAACCAGGAGCAAATGGCTTGCCAGGGCTGTAGAAATTATCATCCTTGAATGGCTTCTTGATGGCGTTGATCTTAACTAGATCCAGTTGAATAGCCCTCAAGCCATTCTTGTTGGTATAATCAAGGGGCTCTGATAGTTTAGCATAACCCTACGCCCTTTATCTTAAGAAACCAGAGGTAGCTTCACATGTATATCTGCGATAACAAGTCTTTGAATATCGTTCATTCAGCAGATTATTCATCGAGCTACGTGATGTGACTTCGCATTTTCAGCTCGGCTCATGGTAGCTAATCGAGGTCTTCTAAGCTCTGACAGATATGCAAATCATGCACCATATCCAACTCAAATAGTTAGAAGTGTTGGCATGCCACAACGCGGCCTGGTTTTCAAACCAACAAACGGCGAGATCAGGGAAGCGAGAGTACAATTCACTTGGTGACATCATGAGAGGGGAGAGGAGCGGATAAGTCTCACCTGTCAGAGTATATGATAAAACTGCATCAAGCCGTCTTGATCCTGAACCAACAGGGATGCATACTACGCCTATACGGACTGAGTTCTGGGGTGATTGATAACTACGATTCACCTTGTGTCCGAATAAACCAGAACGACAGGCTGTTCATCAACACGCCTTGAGATTATCGCTAACTGAATTTGTTTTGACGACTGTCACTTGATTCTGAAACAGTGCACAGCGGCCACATCGAACTTCTGTTGATTATTCTGCCTTCTCTTCTTGGATTTTGATATCAGTACACCTGTCGAGGCAATATCCATATATTCTGGAAACTTGACCGTTGTAACTTTTCAAAATTTGTTATTGAATAACGATAAAATCATCGGAAGAATCATGAATACCTGCGTGTCGATGACTGGACTAATGTTCGAGTGATAATCAGGTATTGTATTGGGCTTGAGGTGATTTTGCAAATAGTCGAACGTACGTACGTACCTACCTAATTAGATGGGAAGAAGATCATCTCATCTTATCTTATCTCCTCTTTGATACCCCACATCCAATTCAATTCAATCCGTTCACATCAAATCAACTCTACTCCGTAACCTCTTTAAACAAAAGTCGAAGGTCCTCAAACCCGAAAAATGATTCGCTTGGAGCCCTGGTAGGAAGGACATCTTCTACTATTGACGAGCCGAGACTTTCCATCTTCAACACTGCCACCACCATTCGCCATGATCATGCGTCTCCTAGCTGGTAAGGCGACCGTGTAAGGCGTTCAGGCGTTCACGCATTTTGCGCACCGCCAGCATAATGTAGCAGGGAATCATGGGTGCTGGCTGCCTCACCAAGCCTGCTCATTGTTTTCTCAAGAGTGGTGTGTCAGCTGTTCATTTTTACAACATGCGTCGTTTCGTTGCAGATATCCAGGGGGAGATCGTATACGCTGAGAGGAGATCAGAAGTGATTGGAAAAGTCTCAGCCAGTTCATTTTCTCCTATCGATGATAGTCCTTCCCTAAGCTCTCCGGCCGAGGTGACGAGATACTCCGCCGTCATGTCAGCTCCTATAGAAGTATTGTTTGCCGATGAGAATGGAATAACAGTTACCCCTTCAAACCAAACCATGAGGGAACCCAGAGAGCCCCCTGGTGCCCCCCGAATTCCGAACAGGGCAACACGCAGAATTCAAAGCTTCCCTCCAAAAGTTGGAAAGGAAGAGCTATGGGGAAGCTGGGAGACAAACCGTCTTGATCAATCACTACGTGGGTTGCTCTACACGGGCGGGCTACAGGCCAGTAGAGGGTCCTTCAAAGGAACCTGTCCGGTGTGCGGTGCGACTGACATAGCCATGGCCTGGCTCTTCCGATATCCGCTTTCAGGCCCGTATCGGTCGCCCAGCCCGGGGACCAGCACCCAAGGCTTCCCGTTACCGGGAAGCCGTACGCGCCTCGCCTTTCCGCTTGCCATGGGCCACTTCCCGGAGACTTCCGGCGTCCTTGCTTCGCTCCCTTCTGCGTCAACTCCAATCCCAGGCAGGTCGCCTTCATCAGAGTTGCCAACACTGGTCTGTGACCCCTGTTCAGTCATGTTTGCGCGTGAAGGTCCGCTCTCGTTTGGCATCATCGCCGCACTACCCATGGTGCGCTTCAGTGAGAACCGCGGCACAGTGCTGGGCATCCTCGCTGGCGCCTTCGAAAAAGGATTTGCTGAGGGCGACCTATCACAAGTCTTCCTCTCCGTGTTGGTATCGGCTACCGCCGAAAGTTCGGCCGGGACTCCGAGGTTCCAACCTACTCCGGCCCCGTCTGAGATGGACTTCGACATCACGGCGACCATGGCGGCGGCCGCAGCTGCTGCCACCTTTCGCGCTGCGGTCGAGTGGACTGTGCGAGACTTTCTATACTCGGTGACCACCCTGTGTGAGCTGACCGAGTCCTTTTCGCTGCCGTCGGACAACCCCGCCCCCGTTTGGCCGGTGGCGACTGTTCTCGCCGGCTCGTTTGAGGAGCTTGACTCTTTTGGTGGCGGCGACGAGAAGTCGCAAGGTCTCGTGGCGCCACTGCTGCGGTACCCGTTACCTGGTTTCCTATCCATTCTGAAGGCTGCACCCATGTTGAATGTCGGCGTCGACCTACGCAGACGTGCGGCCTTCCGTCGACTGCTTTATCTTGTTTGCGAGGAGCTGGCTAAGGCGGCGGAGCAAGTACCTCACTCACAGTCCGTGGCGGATCTCTTTGGAGGACTGCTTGAGCGGCCGCTCTCGACCAGCCCAGATCATAAAGACGCCAAATGGGAACCCTGCGTATCCGTCAGCATCCCGTCTCTACGCGCCCACTCCTTACTGAGCGCTGCGAGTTATGAGATGATGTCTCGAGCCGAAGAGTTCCGGTACCTCGAGGATCCTGCATGTGTCTGGTTACAGCCAGCGCTTGCCCTGTTTCTTCATGGCCTCTTTTCTCATGTTTCGCGCATACCGTGGGTGAGCGCTCCGGAAACCTATCAAGCCATGACTAGGATGGACGTGGTTTGGAACGCCCTTCTCAGACCAGAGGGAGTGAGCGAAGATGATGTTCGTAGTATCCTCCCTCTCATGTGACATGTTTTGATCATTTTGCTCTCAACAACCTCAAAATTTGGTTTAGGTTCTAGGCTAGATTTCTTGTGGTCATTGTCTCAGTCAAGTTTTGTCCATATAAATGCGCATATATTTTGTTGAGAAGTTCTCATAGTTATATCTGTCTCAAAGTACGAACCAAATCGCGACTCTCTGGGTTTTAATAAGTAAACCCAAACCTTGCGAAAGACGTGAAATGGACGTGAGTTTAGCATCCATCATCCTTTCTGCCCTCAAGCAGTCGGCGCTGCTGCCGTTGGCGACTGATTGGAAAGGGGAATACCTTGCCCTTCACCAGATTCCTCATCTTTCCTTATACGACCCATGAGTGGTATCCTGCCAGTCTGGCGGCTGATTATATGAGCAAACATTGCAAACGCAAACAGCGTGAACACAACAGTTAGAACCGTCCAGATCCAAACCTGAGTGGGGGCCTTCAGATACTCGTTCTCATTGAAGAAGGGCATCGCAAAGATTGCCTCCGTCAACGTCAACCTGAAGCTCTGGCAGCATTACAAACACATTTGAAGGGAGCCGGGTTGTCTTACTGCAAACGAAGTTCCTGGGAGAAATAACATCGTCAGGATGGTGATCTGGGGAGTCGTCAGTCTCGATGGTCTCTTCGTTTCGTAAGCTGTTCGGTTTCCCGCACCGTTTTCATCGCGATACTGTCTTTCTTCATACTTTTCGCAAGCTCATGGGATTGAAGGTCGATATTTTGTGACAACTTGTTGTCTTCTTGCGCCGCAGTAAGAATAGCCTGCAACGTTCAATCGTTCGTCACCTGGATTTGGTTGAAGACCTGCGTCGAGGCAGCAGAAGGTCAGTATGCAGTGACCTTTGAGGTTATAAGATGATAAAATTACCAAAGCTAATATGTTCTGAAATTTTCTTTCTAATTCATCGGCGAAACCTCTGATAGCATTCAGCTGCGACATGAGATGGTCAATCTTAAGACTGTCTTGGGGCATGTTGCTCTTGGGGTTGCTGGACTGATCAGCAATGCTAAATTTGGCTGATTGAAGCTCACAAAGAATGCTCTCCACGCGATTGAGTTCCGACTTGTATCGGTGCAGGTGAGCAGCCATCGTGTGTAAAGAGGTATTCATTTCTTTGCTTTGAGGGGAGAAAGTCGACGTGTCCGCAGCAGTCTCCTTCTGCAGCTGTTTCTCCTGCACCGCAGTACGCAATCAGCTACTACATAACGAATGGCCTGGTTCGAGTATTATCTCACATGCATTACGAGTTCCTGGTTGAAACAGAGCAAGACGTTGTTCCACCATCTCAGTGCGCTCGAAAGATGTATCAGGTGAACGAAGTGCGGGTTAATGGCGAGGCCCTTACCAGATGCATGTCTTACTACTCCTCTGATGCATTTCAGAGGCTCTCTGATAAGGTCGCGTAGGCGATGATCTAGGAGGCTGAACGAAATCACAGTTGTGCCACCTTCTCCGGGCGCATGCCGAGTAAAGAGTCCAATGTAGGAGCCTCAAATATCGGCTTTGGCGCCAGACAAATGGATGTAGTGGAACGGGTCAAGCTGGTTGCTGCCGGCTGTGCTTTTGGTGTGCTCCTTGGCCTGTGCTTTGCAGGGCACGATCGTTCTCACAGGAATAAGGCACCAGTGATCCCAGGACTCAGGTGACATATTGCGGAACCCTGTACCGCACACCATGTACGGCCTTGCGAGAGCCGTCACGAAGGCGACAGGCACGTTAGAAGAGGACAGCAAAAGCCTAAATGCCTTGCTACTGATTCGGAGTCTTCCATGACTCCGACTTGGTGCCGTCGCCGATTCTGTCTCGGTTCCCAGGGGCACTTTCGAAACTGCACTTAAACACAGGTCAGCGACAGCAACTGTGGAAGACTTACAGGAGCCCTATGGTACAAAGTCGGAACCCAGATGTTCCGCGGTCCTGAACCTGGAACTCAGTCAGAGAATAGCTTTGAGACAGATAGGAAAAGGGTTGCGAACGTTGCGGTCTTTTGGTCATCAAGAGTCAACTCTTGGGGGCCTAATGGAAATTATCAATACCGCCCGCATCACATGTTTACGTCTGTTGGGAGTTCTTGGCTCACTTGAAAATTCTTGTTCGAACTGAAGGGTGTATATGGATGTATCACTGGACAGCTGGTTCTTCTCAATGTCTTTGAAAGCATCTGCTACATCATGCTCATAGTCACTTCCGATTCAAATTATTCTCCAGTTTCTTTGCAAACAACACAAGCTGCGGGCTGCAATACTTACAGAAGCTGATCAAAGCAAGTTGAGTTTAACGGCCACTGAGAAGTCGAGCTCGCTGTCCCAGCTGGCCCTTGGGTGCCAGCTGCTGACTCTGGGCTGAGTGTCGACATGGACTGACAGTGGTTGTACATTGACGCGACTTCGTGTGGTTGACGTTGGTAGCATCTGCGGCTTCAATTGTGTTGAAATAGTGGGAGGGAAAGCCTACCGGCCGTCCATAAGGACATGAGGGCGGGATTCTGCCTTGTGGAGAGGCGCAACCAGGCATACCAATGTGAACCACTTGCTGCGGCTGAATCGCTTGGGACGTGAACGCAACGAAGGCGACGTGAAGCTAAAGTGGTTAATTGGGCGAAATGACGATAATAGAGTTATAATAGCAAACCCGCGAAGCAGAAGACTAAATACATGCTCTAAGATCACCAGAAGGGGTGGTAGCCTGCCCGTATGCAAGCATTTGCACAGCTAAGAGAATGTACTGGGTATATAAGACAGGCTGACCATTGACTCCCACAGACAATGATCCCAGTTGGCACTTCTCTGCAGCACCATTACAATCTCACGCGCGCATTCAATTGGCCAAAAAGGTGCATTTATTCGGTATTTCCTCTTCCAACTTGGAAGTGAGCCCAGCGAGTAGACCAGGGCCAAGTAGCAGCGAATCTGCAAATATCGCTGTGAATCGTATTGTCCGTCGGGTAGTTGGATACTACGACCACAATTCTTCAGCTTCTGCTATTTCTGGGGCCACATCGGCAAGCCCTGGATCCAACATGAGTGGGATGGTTCCTGGTCAAGTAAGATTCGGGCCGCAAGTCTCAAACACCAGTCCATTATCACCATGGGGGAATGATTCCTCTACTTACCGGCCTCCGAGACCAGCTGGTTTCACATCCCATCAAATCACCCCTCATAGTGCGGCCGAGACTGATGCCGCGTCCGCAGAATTATACCATCCACCACGACCCGCAGGCTTTGGTCCCGGCGGCATAAGCTCTCCTAGATCTTCTTCAGTGTCTGCGCAGAGTCAGCGATCTGCTTCAGACCCTCTGTACAACACTCAAGCTCATGCCGGATCTTCACCTGCATTCTATGAACGTAAAGAACTAGGTAGAGAATTTGCACCTATAACAATCCCCGATCAGGCTGGCATGCTTCCGGGTAATGTTAGCCCCTGGCTCTTGAGCGATGCAGATCAACTTTACAAGCCTCCAGCAGCCCCGTTGACTGCAACGGCGCCCTGGCGTCCGGCGTTTCAATGAAACGGCTCTGATGGCGACCAGAAAGAGTGCGGTCAATTCACCCGCCAGGACCTCGTTGTCACGCATACCGCTGTTGTCCCAGCATATAAAGTCGGAGTGATTGGAGAAGAGCTATTGGAGAGAGGTTTGAGATATCGCCAAGGAAGAATAATCTAAAAAAAATCGACGGCATGGGATGAGACAAATTTTGGCCTCTTATCAGAATAAACAGAACCTGCATCGAGAGAAGCGCGAGGTTTCTGCAAAACACCGGTTCACCAACGTCCATAATGAAATTGATTCAAAACAAAGTAAATTGTCTCACTAGCATCCCGAGGGTAATATGCTTCTCGAATTTCGTGTCTTCCAACTGACCCAGGTATAGAGGTACATGCTTAAGACTCTACAAGGTCAACTATCATGCTTTACGTCACCGGCACAATAACATTCAATCTCTGCCCTTGAAAAGATTTCGAAAATTGCAGATCAAGAGTTCTTAACAAACAATTTAGCGATCTAAGCAAAGTACTGGCGCTTATGGCAATTGTATCGCTTCGTTAGTCAATATACCTAGGATTATATCTCCACCGAGTATATAGCTAGGGCAAAAGCTGACTATGCTCAGGTTAAAGCAGCGATTATTTGGGATAGTGACTGAGCAAAAAAGAGAGCAGGTCGGTATTCGATTTCTGTGTTAGGCTGTACTATAATTAAATATTCATTATGCATTAATGTATCTATATCTCTGGCATGTTTTATATTCTTCCTCTGTCTAAACCGAAGCTCATTCGACATGATATCATGGCGCTTCATGAAGATGAGTAGACTCATTGTGTAGCTCAGGTTTCATCGCGCCAGGAACTTCCTGATATGGGGTATATTGGCCCGCAGGCTGGTGATAAGCGTTATCATCTTGGGGAAGCAGTTGTCCTGCACTTTTGTCCTTTCGTAAATTCCTCCATAATAAGAGGCCGCAAGCACCGATTAACAATGCGCCTACGGCGGCCCCAACAGCAATACCAGCAGTGGCCCCGGCAGAGATCCCCGAGTCAGAAGTTGAATCTGCACCTGAATCTGCACCGGAGCTTGCTGAGGATGAAGGGCCGGATGTCGAGGAGCTGGAAGACTCGCTCGCATTTGTATCGGATACACTGACGTTGAAGCTTCGAGACATGACAATGGGATCTTCGGCGAGAGGCGACTCGACTTTGTATATCTCGAACCAGAATATGAGATCACTACCGTTATATGCATCCTTCCAGAAGCGGTTGTCCGAGTTAAAATCGATTGTCCAAGACGTAGTTTTGTCCGTGGTATTTTCTGTGAGAGAGGTGTTATGTGAGGGATCATATGCAGAATAGCAGACCGACGGCCTTACGTTCAATTATGTAATATCGCTGTGTAGAGTTGGAAAAGAGTTGCACAACGAGGATGACCGCCTCTTTGAGGTCAGTCAACCATCTGAGCTTAATGTTCTCGCCTATCTCGTATCGCGGGTTGTTGGCGTCTCGGTCTGTATCATCATAGGTCGCCGGGACGATAAAGTGGCTCTCACATTGGACCTGGACGAAAAAACTGAAGTTGAGTAGCGAAACTAGAGTCAATAAGATTGACCGCATGGCTACGGTTAAGATGATGATGGCGCAGACACTACTCTGCACACAGCGAGAGAAAACGAGTGTTACAGACTAAGGTCTGTCGATGACTTCAAATCATACAACGTACAACGTAGAATATACTGCCATTAAGTATTGGAAGAGACAACAGGAGGGAACATCGTCCGTTTTGATAAGCGCCATGGAGCCAACCTCGCCAAAGGGCCAATCCCATCTTTTCTTGGTTTCATAAACTTGAGAGTTGTATCCTGCGGACCCCAAAGGAGTGATATCCTTCAAGATGCATTGGCTCAGCCCTCTCTGCTCGCCAATCACATCCTATCGGACCTGACGTTCAATGGGTATCAAATAGGTCAAAAGTAAGCAGCAGCAAGGATCTTCTGGCTAACGATTGTCGGTTATGACTTCAAAAAAAAAAGAAGAAGTGACGTGTTAGCACCTGATTCTTCCAAGAACTGAAAACTCTTATATACTCTGTATGTTTCACAGAAATGCCAAACCTTTGTCTCGGACAATATTTCGACATTTTCGTAAAGAGTTATCGCATTTGATGGGCTGCTTGGTTAACGCACGCGTGAACTTTACGTTGCCAAGAGGCACAGCCTGCTCGGTTCTTGCTCACCCATGTCGAAAGGATTGATATGCTTGTCGGCGTATCCGTAGGGCTACCTTAGTTGTTACTGATCGACGTTTAGCTGTCTCTCCACGGAAATAGCTTTATGGGCTGATTTCTTTTGGCATATCCTTAGGTATATATCAACATAGTACGAGCAGGATACTACAGAAATACACTGAGTGAGACATTATGTCTTTTACCATGATCAGATTCGGTACTCAGTACACTGATATGTAGTACCCCCATACTATAAATTTCTTCTCAACTATAAATATCGTGAAAATTTCAAGTTCTCTAACCCGCATGCCGGAACCCAAGAGATTTATGTTTGCTGATAGCAAAACACACTGGTAAGATCACTCACGCTTACTCTTCAAGCAGTAATCCTCCGTTAAATCTCTCATATTTTGGCCAAATCGGGAAATTCGGTCGCTGCATGCCACGTTATTTATTGCAGATCCTTGCTTGTCCTGTGCCTCTTGCTGACATTCTGAAGGTTAATACTCCTATATCAGGGACTTTTCGGTGACTGCAGAATTCGTGTGAGTTGGACTACTTATGACCCCGTGGCGCAGACTGGTGCCATTTATTATATCTGTTTGAGTCAAGTACGTCCTGCAAGATTCTGAAAAACCTCGGAATTGACTCGGTAGAGAAACATCGACTTTTGGTGTGAGCCCTTTCGCAGGCAGCTTCTGAGCATGAAGCTTGATTACAACAGGATAATAAGGTCATAAGTCAGCAAGTACTTCTTCCCCATAAAAGCTTTGTCCCCGAATAGAGTCAATATGCGTCTAATGTGTTCTCTGGATATCAATGTGACTAAAGAGAAACAAGTTTTGCCCGTCTAACTTTACTAAGAGTGCTTGGAAGTTAGAAAGATGTTTGTGTACAACAATGCACGGCATATACTGCCATTTGAGGAAGGGAATCGGCATGATTAAGTCGACTCAACTATTCCAAAACTGCACCCACTACTGCATAATTGAGACTTTCGAAAATCCAAGCTCAAATGTATTGCCCTAAGCAAAAAGCTCAAAGAATCACCAGTGTATCTAAGTGACAAGTCTTCCCATCTATCTGCACAAGTTCTAGCAACTATCACATTCTATGCTCATCTAAGCGTTATCGTAACGTAGAAAAGAAACCTCGAGAACTTGAGCCCAAAACAATATGTACCCAGAATAGTCTACGATTGGCTATGCTGAAATGTGATGTCCAAGTCTACTACTCACGGTGCTCATGAGACTCGTTGGATTGGCTAATAGTCTCTGCACCCAAAGATTTCTCGGTCGGTAGGACAATAGCGCGATCTAAGGCGTAAGGAAGCCCGCGGTGACGTCCACGAACCATCATGGCGCAGATGACAAGCTTACTGAATGTTGTGAACTGGGTGCAAAAGGATGAGTTGATGGAAGGATATCCTAAACTCAGCCCAACGTTACAGCTGAACGGCAGTTAGCTCGGGTTCCTTTGCGATGAGATCTAGACTTACTATGCCGAAACGCCCTCAAAGAAAATGGGCCACATTGTGAATGCCTGCAGATAATTGTAAGTAAGGTTGTGAGAGATTTGGATGTGCACTTACTGGATCGTTCCCATCCATGATCTTCTTATGCTCAGCTATAGAGATACAAAACAGTCCAAGGCAAATGTACCACAGATCAAAACTGAGCTGGTTCCGTAGATGGGTTACAAAGTATGAGCCACCATCATCTTCGTTGTACTGCAAGCTTTTCTCGTAAATCCCCAACGAGCGCTCTTCATAGGTATTGGAAGATCGAACCACGATGGAGATAGGATATACGGAGACGTACATCATGACTAACAAAGCCATCTGTACTGCTGGGTTGACATTGGCCAAATTGAAACTAGCTGTGCCGGTGTGTCGGGAGCTGACTGCCTGGAAGACAGCAGCACAGAACCTCTGCCAGCCTGGAAGAACGGTGACGGTTGGGTTGTCCAAATCAAGGAGAATGACGAAAAGGATGTCGGCGATGTTGAGGAGGGCTAGAATACCAAAGAGCGCCCAAGTTGGACCACTTGGGAAAAGTAAAGTGTAACATCGACGCGGATGATTGAGCAGAAAAGAGAGGGGCTCTTGAAGCGAGGATTGTTTCGGGATGACCTTCGAAGTGGTCCAGATGACAAGGCGGAGAAGGACAGGATAAAAGGTATGGCCAGCGAGGGCGAGCGCACTCATGATAAGCAGCGGAGCTGGGGCATCGTTGAACGAAATCATCGAGTCGGGCGTCAATGTGAAACCCAGGTTGGTGACCATAGTTTGAGCAGAGTAAATGGCCCTAGAGTGGATTAGAACGGCAGGCAACCCTGTTATAGAGGAGAACTTACCACCAGCTTGTATCTTGCCCGCATTCGCCAATGTACTTGACATACTTTTCAGGAGCATTATGAATCCATGCTATTAAGGAGATAGCACCAAGGGAGTGGAGACACAGGTAGTACCCTACAATTATTAGTATGCTTTCCCTGGGGCAGTCGGTCCAAGACTTACCAATAATGATTTTGAGCAGCAGTTTCAAGCTCTTGTATTCAATACCACCTAGCTCCTCCCGATCCTTTGACGACAAATTGTGAAAGATGGAGTTACGCCCAATTGTGACCTCACGCGATAACTGTGGGAAGTCACCTACAGCAAGTGTTGGCGCTCTGGTCAGTGGACGCTCTTTCGGTCCTTGAGCAGTGTTGCCGATGACGAACAACGAGGTGGCAACGGTAGCAACGCGCTCTACAGAACGGACTTGGGCCAGACTAAGGCCAGCGCTTCGGCGGCGGCGGAGGATACCGATAGGTGTAGACTGAGTGCGTGAGATAGGCTCAATGATATCCTCTGGAGGGGAGATTAGCTCAGGAATCATTGCTGTGAACAAAGGCATCGAGGGCTTACCATCTCGAGTATCTCTGCTGAAGCGACGGCTGCTGTTCAGCTCAACGAAGGGAAGGCCTAAGTATGTGAGTTGATTTGACCTCAATATTTGATGATGACGTGCATACCTTGATCACGAGCACGAGGTCCGGGAATGTACAGAGTCGCCTCTTGTTCTCGCCTAGGATGACGGTCGGTAGAAGGATCAAAAGTGATTCTTGTTTCAGGCTGGTCTCCATCTCTCTCTTTCACCCTGTCTTCTCGAATTGGGGATTCAGTCTTCTCTACGGGACGTTGAGGCGGATGATCAGGCCCCGGCTCTGTTCGGCTGCGGGCTTCGATACGAGGGAGTCCATCCTCTTCTGCGAGGTTCTTACAAGCTTGGTCTGTCACAGCTCTTGCAAGACTCGGCCGGTGTTCCGGAGTCTCTGGAGAGGGAGGCTTGGTGCCATGCTCAGGGTCCTCCTTGGGATCCGGATCCGCAGGTCTGCGTTGATTCACTAGGGCAGGAGCTTTGGATCAAAGTCAGTAACTGTTCATTGACAAGGAATTTGATGATATACTGACCAGCCTTCTTGAGATATCTCCGGAACCAAATTAGGCGCACGACAACGACTATGATATTGATAGACACAGTATTGCAGACAAGGGGAACGAAGTAAAGGAACAGTTGCTGGTACGTCCTGAGTACAGGAACATCGACTCTGAGCCAGCATGTGATTAGCAACCCTGGATCATCCGTCAACAAGTGTCATGAAGGGTGGCTCACGTAGTTAAGCCGGTAACGGTCGAGGCGCTAACGCCAAAGAAATAAGCATCGATCGCGCTGAGCTTGCCCTTGGGGTAGATGATGATGAAGCTTGATAGACCCATGCAAATAATGTAGATGTCTGCATGTTGCCAAACAGCGCTGTCAGCGACATCCTATCAGCGTTTCGCGGTTTGGCACTCACAATGTAACTTGACGAAATTCAGGCTAGGGAACCACATGGTTCGTCAGTTTGGCGAAAATCGCCGAAGACGATGCCCTAGAGAGAAGGTGTTTCAGGGTCGTTTGCGAGTCGGCGGGCGCAGAGTCAGGATATGTGTGCCGTCTGCCGAGAAGAGAGGGAGAGTAGGCTGCAAACCAACTCGTTTGAGCAAAGAGGGAGAAGGCAAGCGGCTAGTGTGTTGAGTGAATTCCGCTAAACCGAGGTGCAGTGAATCCTTGTGGTGAAGCCATCTGCAAAGGCGGGAGTGGTGCATCAACAATAAAGCCTGGTCATTTAACAATGTGGCTGTACATGACCACTATAATTGCTAGACAATGGACGGGGCATTGTCACTGTCGTGTTAAGAAAGAACCTTTGCAGACCGGGGTTGGACCCGGCACTTGATGAGCATGGCCCATGGCCGATGAGAAGCGTAGCCGCATAAGCTTAACTCGTAGCTGATAGGAGAAATAGCGGTAAAGGGGACCCTGAGAGGCCTGATTAGGACGATTAAACGTCATTGGTTTGGTTTGTTGATGAAAGGAGAGTTGTGTGATTTGTTTAAGTGCCTCCCTCTTTGGGGTTTAGGCGGTGGCAGTGCAAGATTGGCTTTTCTCGTTGGTCCTGGAGGCAGTCCTTAAGTTGGCATCACATGCGACCAAATCGCCAGAAAGGTGGAACACGTTGAGTCCTGTTTCCATTGACTGTGGGGAGGTGTTTTAGTGCAGTTGCTTATTTAGACGCATCATCATACTCATCAATCAACGTTGCTTGATTAGGATGAGATGTTGTCGTGTGAACTTGCTGAGCCCGAAGGCAGACGATACGGGTTTTGTGGTGATGCAACCAGGACTGGTATAAGTTCGTAAAGATGCATGCATTGGATGAACATTTGAAACCGTCTCGCCGCACTCAACGATAAACTACCATATTAGACCAAGATACTGTCTTGTATTTGGCTGTCGTTGATGAATAAAACAATGTTGATGCCAAGCTTTAAAATGCCAAGCGCCAAGGCCTAACTAGACCCCAGGCCCCTAGACCTACTGCAAGCAAGCGCTCAAAAACAGATGGGGAAGGAAGAATTATGTCATTATCATAATTGTGGAGAAACACTTTGATCGCGTTCGCCTCACAACGTGACGCGCGCGTCACAAACACGGGAGTTCGACTACTCCGTACACATCATGCAAATTCAGTAAACAACAAAACAAAATTCAATCACAAGTCCTTTTTTCCATAGAAACAAACCCCTAATTCTATCAATGCCCTGTCTACAACTTCAGATCTAAGAATGGACTTCAACTTTGGGCAAGATGCCCCCCAAGATTTAGGCTCTGGATCTGGTTCCAATTGGCTCGGCCTTGGTCAGCGCGGCACATTAACCTCTTCGTCGCCTGGAGCGCCTAACACCATGCCCGAAGGTGATGATGCTTCTTTTGCCGAGTCGTTTCGCCCAGAGGCTTCTCCTCTATTCAATCCCCTCTTCATGGGACGCGCTTCAGCTGCTACAGAGAATGCGCGTTCAATGGGTACCAGTCCTGGTCCTGCGCCTACTTGGCCCTGGCAGCGTGATCCCGCAGCTCTAGACGACACTACCTTCAACACCGATACTCTTGGGTCACCTGAGGCCTCTGCCTTACCTGAACAGCATTCGCGAATGTTTTCCTCACCCGAAAAGCCAACGCCACGAAAGTCCGTCGTCGCTCAAAAATTCATCTCTCCCGAACGGGCGCCATTTTCACCATTACAAGAATCGGCCGCACGCGCGCAAGAAGACTCTATTGTAGAATCAGATGTCGTCGAGGAAGCTAGTCCGAACAGAAGCATTGGTTCTCGTCCAATCGTGGAAGAGGCGCGAATTGAGATTCATGAGCACATCGAAACAATCATTCAGTCCTCTGAGAAGCAGCCCGAAGACGTCCTTTCACAACAAGAGCATGAAACCGCCACTGGAAATGGCGAAACCGAGCGCGTTGAAGAAACACCGACCGAGACACCTGTCGAGCCGGCGACCGACGACGATGACAAGCCCACCGATGGTCAAGAAACCCCTGCGCAAGAACAGTCGAAAACCCTGGAGCCCAGCTCACTCAGATCCGCATTGCTCTCTGTTGGGCGAGGATTGATGAAGCGCGTGTCGGCACCACCGCCCGCATTCGTTACTCCCTCTCAACCAGACGACTCCCAGTTTCGAAGAGCCATGTCTTCACAAGCAGATCAACAAGCCGAAAGAGCTGATTCGACACCCTCCTTGGCTGTCAAATTGAAGTCCATGTCAGAGCCTGAAAAGGCAACCTTCAGCGAAGCTCCTACTCCTAGCGAGGAAGCACCGCCGGCATCATCCGCCAAGCGAGGAAGACCTAAAAAGCAAAGTCTAATTGGCAATTCTCTAGAATCTGCTACAAAGTCACCGCGTGGGCGTCGCAGTATCGCTTCTGCGCCAGCGTCACCTGCAGTGAGGAAAGCTCCCATATCGGCCGCCAACCGCGTCCGCAAGTCCATGCCCGCAAGCGTCCTTGCTAACGAAACACCCAAAAAGCGTGGACGGCCACGAAAGACCGATGCTGCCGCTACTCCAGTCCCGCCCCCCAGTACCGCAAAGCGAGGACGGCCACGAAAGAGTGATGTCACAGCAACTCCGGCCGCACCTCCAAGCACCGCAAAGAGAGGCCGCCCCAGGAAGTCGGACGCTACTCCAATTGCCGTCCCAAGTGCTTCAAAGCCGTTGTCTGCCAGAGGTCGCCGAGTTGCTAGTGCCAGTAAGGCGGTAGTTACGCCCCGAAAGGCCATATCAACCCAGACCCCCAAGACAGTCATTGGCCTCAGAGCCGCACCCGCAACACCTGCATCAACACCCAAGCCCCGTGGACGACCTCCCAAAAATCCCCCACAGCCATCACCAGAAGAAGTCGAACCCGAAATTGAAGCTCCCAAGCGCGCTGGCCGTGCGACTCGTGCTGCTGATGCACCTGAAGATGTGCCAGCCACGAAGAAGAGCACGCGTACTGTCAAGCCACGCGCTGTATCATCTCCCGTCAGGAAAGGCCGAGCTGCAAGAACCGCTGCTGTTGCTGCTTCTACTCCCAATACCAAGACTGAAACTAAGCTCGCAACGAAACGGGGTCGTCAAGCTGCCACGGAGCCTGAAGTCGATACTACTGTCGAAACACCCAAAAAACGCGGCCGTCCTGCCAAGACTGAGGCACCTGCTGCTGAGCCCAAAACGCGAAAGCGAGGTCGTGCAGCAGCCACTGAAGAGACTGCTGCAGAGGAACCAGCACCCAAGAAGCGTGGCCGGGCCGCTAAACCTACCGTGGAAGAAGAAAAAGAAGCTGTAGCAGCTCCCAAACGACGCGGACGAGCAGCTGCCTCAAAGGCCACTGAAGCGACTGAGCCTGCGCCTGCGAAGAAGCGCGGCGCAGCGAAGACCGCCACAAAGATAAACGATGATGCTGCCACAGGCTCCGAAGCGGCCCCGAAGAAGCGTGGACGCCCAGCAGCTCCAGCAAAGGCCACTGAAGAGGTGGCAACCGAGACAGCCACCAAGCGTGGTCGCGCAAAGCGAACTGCGCCCGAGCCAGAGCCAGTGGTTGAGTCACCTGAACCTCCGTCTAAGAAACGACGCACAACACGCAAGGCCGACGAACCTGCTCCTGCTAAAACGAGCAAGACTACCACTGGTCGAAAGGCTGGAAGAACCACAAAGGCTACAAAGGAAACTGTTGAAGAGCCAGCGCCCAAGCGTGGCAAGGCTACTCGCACCAAGGCTACTGAGCCTGCTCCAGTCGAGGAAGCACCCAAGCCCGCTACCAAACCCCGTGGCCGCGCTGCTGCCAAGAAGGCAACGGAACCCGCGGATGAGGCAGAAGTTGAGAAGCCCAAGGCTCGGGGACGGCCCGCAAAAACAAAATCTGGAAAGGGAGAAATTCCCAGCTCCAAGAGTGCCGATGCTCCTGTGACGAAACGAGGACAACCGGCAGCAGCTAAGGCTACTACCGCAAGTGCCAAGGCCAAAGGCTCTGCTCCCACCGGAGTGACTAAGACAGGCAGAGCAGCACAGACTGGTGTCCGAAGAGGATTGCGATCAAGGGGTTGAAGTAGTGTTTATTTGCTATCTATATGTAAAACCTTTGTTGAGTAATGAACAACGGCTGGGCGGTTTCTGGGTTTTTTCTTTTTTCGTATCATGGTAGACGGGTATTCGCAATGATTAAGGCTTGGCTTGGGATGGGTATCATGAGAGCAGCACTATGTATATAGAATAACAACAAGTTTCATATGCATGGCGTTTTTGATTGTGAATTCTGACTTGCGACACTTTCAAACATGCTGTATTTGGGAGTGATACGAGAGCTGAAGTTAGCCCTGGATTTAGAGAGCACTCCAGTTAATATACTCATGTCTTGGTATTCTTATCCAAGTCTAGCAAACCGCAGAGTCCCCGAAGCAAAAGCTGAAACACCACAACTACTTTATATAAGAACGACCGAATATGAACAGAAAGGTATCTTAAGTCGGGAGAAACAGAAATAAAATGCCCATATCACTCGTACAGATCCTTATCAACGTCACCGTCCTTGTTCGCATGCGGAGTCGTCACTTTGATACCGTTCTCCAGTCGCGGGAGTGTCATGATATATCCCTTGTGGTTACACCATCCACGCACCATCTTGACGACCGTCTTGATCTCTCGTCCGTTGAGTTGCCACAAGGACAGCTCTTTCATGTCCTCGTCGTCGAGTGGTTTGTCATCAGAGCTGGTGCTAATCTCGTCTTCGCCATTCTCATTCGTGCTGGCATTCTGGGGCGTGGTAGACTCGTCCGTGACGTCGGTGATGCGGTTGTTCTCGGGCAGGCGCTGCAGGAACTTGCGCCAAACAGTCTCGCGGGCCTCGCGACTCAGAGATTGGAAGAGAAGATGCAGACTGACTCGGCTGCGGAATGCGGTATCGATGGTGTGATACAGGTTGGTCGTGAGAAAGATGATACCGCGAAAGTACTCCAGTTCGCGAAGAAAAATACTAACAAGTTCGTTGCGGTGGATGTCATTCGGGTTTCTGTCTGCCATAAAGACATCTGCTTCATCGAGCAGAATTACAGCGTTCCATTCGGTTGCCATCTCAAAGACACGCTTGATGTTGGCACCCAGAGAAGTGGCGTTGATGCCAAGATCCTCGGCTTGCAGGTAGAATAGTGGGCGATGAGTGCGGTCTGCGATGGCTTCAGCCATAAGTGTCTTTCCTGTGCCAGGAGGGCCGGAGAGCAGCATGATGAGGCCTTGGCCCTTGCCAACAATGACATCGTCCATGGCGGTCAAGGTACCATTGTTGAGACTGTGATTTTCGACGAAGGATAGAACCAGGTCCTTCTGTTGTTCATCAAAGACAAGGTGGGAGTATGCTTGGTCGTTCCATACAATCGGCTCGAGATCTTCAACGTAGAAGTAGACTAGAAATAGTTAGCACAAACATAAAGTAATGAGTCGTAGCAGTCTCACCCCATAGCTTGTTCTTCAATGCATAGCCACCAATCAACTCAGACATGAAAGCCAGTTTGCCAGGCTCTTTGAGAAGCTCTCCACTGTTACTTGCTTGCTCTTCCTCATTGAGTCTCTTCTGCTGAGCCTTGGGATGCTTGCCCTCACGCTTGGTTTCAGCAAGGTCTTGTCGGCGGCGACGTCGCGAGACATCGACCACCTCGATTTCCGGGTCCTGGTTCTCGCGCTTGCCCTCAGCAAGTTGGAACTTGTTGTAACCTACCACATCGACCAAGATGCGACATTCCACATTGTGCTTTTCGACGCTTCTTTCTCCAGGGTGCAAGGCGATGCCGTTGTAGGAGCAATATGTCAATCCCTGGAGGTCGAGGACCTTTCTCCCCCGTGCCATCAACCGTTCTTTAATAGCATCCTTATCTGGGTGCATATCAAAAGGGTAATGCCGAAGGTCGCGAATTGGTTTGTTTCCGGAAAACTCGTTAATGGTCAGAAGCTTCCTCCTCCATACGAACTCTTCTCCATTGAAGGCCATGACTTTGACAGTGATGACGAGCTGTACAAGGCCATCACTGGCGTCATACTCTGTACCCTCCACCTTTCCTATAAACTCAGAGTTCAACCCAAAGCTGTAGACTGTCGAGTCCCTAGGGAAGAGAGTCCAAGCAGTTCGGAAATCAGTGAGACCCTTGTCAAGCAGGTTGCGTCGTTTGATCTTGATATTGCGGAAGATCTCATCAAGGGCTCTCAAGAAAAGTTGCAGAAAGCCCTTGAGCGGGTCACCTTGCTTAGTCTCCTTATACAAATCTCGAATCTCATCTTGGCAGAACCAGAGAGGGCGAAAAGGCTCTTTAAAGATCGCGACATCGTGGACATCGAGATGTATGTTCTCCTTCTTCATGATCGGCTCGAGAGCGTTGAGAAGCAGCGGGTTTTGGACATCGATGCGGTGGTATTTGAGAGGGTATCGGCCGGAGATGGCGGACTTTTCGAGGTCTCTGACTTTGTAGACACGGATGGCAACGCGGTCTCGAGCTTTCGCAGCGGACTCGGGGACTTGCTTGGGAGGATAGTCTTGCCAATCCCACTCACCCCTCTGCCCATTGGAGTTCTTGCCCTCGTAGAGAGTTTGTATGGTAGCATCGGCACCAAAGGTGGGATCTTTCTTGCTGTTTTCCTCACGTTCTTGGTATTCCTTGTGAAGGTCGACAGGTTTGTCCAGAGGCGATTTCTTGCGATGTAAAAGCTTGTACGTCCATTTCCACGTAAAGTCAGAAATGTTCTCTCCAATGCTGTCCATCATTGTGAAACTGGTCTGATGATATAAAAGAGAGGTGGGAATGGGGTAGAGAGTTGGGAGGAGAGAAGGAAAGTCTTTCCAACAGGATAATGGGCATATTTGACCATGGGTTGGGTGTTTAAGTGGCCTCAAAAAGTCCTAGCAAGGACGAGAAAAGCCACAAGTCGTGCCTTGCCTCGATCGTATTGTAGCGAAGCAAAAGATTGCAGATTTGATAGTTCAGGATATGCTGTTGCCTGGTATGGCTTACCGTCAACGCTATTGTCAGCCCCAGATGGCATCACATCCAATTGATGGTAAAATGCATCGTCATTGGGGACCGCCATATCCCTGCGCTGGCTGTATATTGGAGGCTTGATTCGGGCGAGACATTGAAAAGCCTACAGGCAACCAATGGACAAAGCGTCGTCCTGCACGTTAGTATTGTTGGTGTTACATGCGACATCGAAGCTGCCCTACTCCGTGTGTAGAGGTACGTTGTAAACCTAGGACTTACAGCAAAGGCCTACGGCGATCAATCGAGGGAGCTTGGGCCTCTGCTTGCTCAAGTAGGCAATTAGCTCGAAATGGTTCGCCGGAAAGATTGAGGCTGAGTTGTGTTGTCTTGGTCGATTTCTTGGATCCCTCTGCCTTACTCAGCTCCAATGAGGCGCCGCCTCAGCGCTAGGCTTCTTACAAGGCATTGTTGAGGTGAATGGATGCAAGTGTGATGATGATGACATTTATTTAACTGGAAATGTTAACTCATTGAAAGAACCTGGCTTGCGCTACCAACAATCTTACAACCTAGCTACTAACCTTAATACCTTGACGCTCTCGAATGAGTAGTAGATACGATACATAGCTGCCTGCATAACAAACAAGAAACGCGGAATCTGGACAAGGTCAAGACATAGACAACTAGGGCCAAACGTACTGCAAAACTAGACATCCAGAGGGTAAATAGCCTCCGATGGGATAATGGTAAGTTTAGATTATGATATACCTAGAAGAAAAGCGAACCTCGTTGAACTCTACGTATTGGTCGTCAGGCCCCGGTGTCGCACAGCGATCATAGGTTAAAATAAAGGCGTCAATTTCAACAAGCGGGTTTAGCTCAGTTGGGAGAGCGTCAGACTGAAGTCAAACTTCATTCAATCATTCGATATCTGAAGGTCATGTGTTCGATCCACATAAACCGCATGTTTCTTTTCTTTTGGCATCTACCACGATGCTCCATTCTTTTTTGTACCCGAAGTAACAGGGAAGCAAAGCGTCTCGGAGATCACTGAATAAGTGGTATGAATGACTTGCTAGTCATGTGCAGTAAGGAGACTGATGCACCATCAGGCTTGTTGGATAAATGTTAGCAGGGAGGTGCTGGCCGTTGAATGAAGGCATCGCAAGAGTTTGCAAACACAACCGCGATGCGCTCCAGGAAGATGTGCTCTAGAAATATGGAGTCTCTATGATTGATGGTTACACAGACTACTGTAGCAGCTCTCTCTCGCTTAATCTTAAAGTGCGGTTCGAATATGATAAGAATACTCTGCTGTTCATGAACCATGCGATATATTTATATTGGCTCCAAACCTCCAAGGTTCAAGTTGCGTTCCATCTACGGCATGGATCCCGTCGAAAGCTGACCAGCGAGCCATCATTGACAACATACATATGCCTTGCAAATCATCAAACCTTTTCTGTCGAGAAGGTACGGAAAAGACGTCGATGACAACCTCATTTCCAAACCCACACCACAGCCGAAACAATAACTGCTCAGCCTGTGCCTGTAGACAGCGACAAAACCCACGTACCTCATAAACCCACACACAGCAACTATACGGCCCCAACATCCCCCGGAGTTTCCAGGGATAAATTCAAAGAAGGTTAAAGAACCCTGCAGTTGTGTAGCTTGCTGTAAAGGTGATTGGAAGATAGTCTTTATCCCCAAGGCAAAGGGCACTGACCGCTGCCAGTTGTATAAAAGCCTCACGCTGGAACCCGATGGAGCGCGCGATGGCGGAACAGAATCCGGAGAGCTTGTGGAGCCTGATAAGACGTACTGTCATTGTACTTGCTTTGGAGACTAGATTACTGTCACGGAGTCTGGAGTAGAGCAAGCAAATGACTGCGGAGGTGTGAATACTGTAGATATGCACCTCGAGAATGGCTAGCAGACATGTGGCAAACTCACCAGAGAGGCCGGAGATATAGGAGGTATTCCCTGGGAGAAACCTGATCATTGCTGGTATATGTCATCGTCGAGCCAGGCTTCTAGAAGCCCAATATGGGAATGACGCTCAACTACAAGATGCATGTTTCCTTTCAACAAACATGGCCATGATCTTGATATCCAGCAGTGTGCAGTGCCCGTATAGACCGATGCTGGGTTAATAGAGCCTGCATGCAGATATGGCAGGTCTGCATTCAAACTGCCAATGCCTCGCCACTGCTTGCCAGTCTTCGTGCTTCTTTAACCTCTGCAGACGATCCACCTGGCAACCACCGCCAAACACATCACCACACAAACCCTCCCCTTCTTTCTTGAACATTATTCTCCTTCACCGATATTCATTCTTCCTGACCGCACTTTGGAGTTGTTGTTTTACAGCATAGACTTCTCTATCACTCCAGCGCAGCTACCCGAACACGCAGCGACAAACCTACCGACCCCTTTTTCGTTTTTCACCACTACGATGTGAATTTGTTTGGTGACTGGCAAATACTCTTTGACACGAAGCATATAATCCAGTCCCAATCCCTCCCCCTCTTTTTATTCTTTCTTTGATCTTCTTATTGTTGTTATCCCCGCTTCACGCACGTTGCCAGTGACGACGGCTTCCAGAATCAATGGGAGACGGGATGAATGAATAGAAACGAAGCTGCATTGTCCAATCTACTATTCTCTTTTTCTTTCTCTTCTTTTTGTTATTGCTCCGAGACCCATTCAACCAGAACAATAGACAATTCACCAGGCATCCTTAAATACAGGTCTATAAATTGCTCTAAACTCCCGTCGACCTTTTTTCGAATCTTGATCCTCTTGGCATCTCGCACTCTACTCTACTTTACTCTTCTCGACACAGACTAAGGACTTCCTGCATTTGAGCTATTCTTACTTCTCTCTAATCGACATTCTATGCATTCAATCTTGACATTCCTCTCAAGATGAAGTCCCCTTCTACCCCGGAGACTCACAAGAGCTCCAGCAGTCCCGATCCCGACGTTACTCCTCCTCCCACGCAGCAGAGCACCCCATTTACCGAGCTAGACAATACCGATCCCCAGTCCCGCTTCAAGAAAGCCATGAACTACTCCTCGCTCTTCAACGACTCTCCCAGCGTTCGCAAGTACCGAGACTCTGGTGTTCAAAGCACTCCATTCACGACCCCAGCACCAGTTGGATTGCCCACGTGGAACTCGTCGCTCGTTTACAACTCCCAAGAGCCCATGGGCCATAACTATCCTGGCTCCAAGGGCCTCGTAAGCGCCTTCGGTCATGTGCTGCCAGCTCAAGCTCAGCATCCTCTCGCCCAAGATGCCACGGCATACAGCTCCCTGTTTGCCCGACAAGCCAGTCCCGTCCGCCAGCCTGCTGTCCCTCCCGTTGATCACGCTTCTTCGGCGCGAAAGACCAACCCCGCCACTCTAGCGCCCTCTCCAGACATCTGGAAGAGTCTGAAGGATCACTTCCACCATCTCGAAATGAGCGAACAGCGAGTCCCTGCCCCGGCACCCCATCAAGCTCAAGCTCAGGCCCAGGCCCAGTCTCAGGCTCCCACTGCATTCACCCCGAGCGCCCAACCCTTCCAGCTTCCTAGCTGGCTCAACCAGAGCCTGCAACAGCAGTCTTTCGTCAACAGCAATCCTACTGGTGTCAATCAGTTGGAAAACTCAGCTTTTCGCCAACCTTCTACCCCTCGTGGCTTCAGACCCATGGCTGCCATTGCCCACACTCGTTCCAATGTTGGCCGCGTTAACTGCGATGATGAAGCAGCCGAGCCTGTGACCTTCTCGGGCAACTACAAAGGCGAACACACGATCCGCAATGCCAGCGCAATGAACCTCTCCCCCGAGGAGAACTGTGCCCTTTGGCTGACCAACCTTCCACCGGATGTCACTCATCGCCAGCTACTCTCGCAGATCCGCAACGTCGGCCGCATCTGGTGCACCGTCATCAACGAGCCTGATTACGAGCGCCACGACACCGCTGCTGCCAAGGTTGTCTTCTTTACCCCTGGCCCCGCCCAAATCCTTCTCTCCAAGTCCCTTACCCAGGGTTTGCAAGTCGGTAGCCACGCCGTCCGTGTCACCCACAACCGCGTCAAATACGGCGAACAACCTGTCGTCGGATTGGCCTCACGAGTTCTCATCATCACCGGAAAATCGAGCTTTGTCAACGCCGAGAGCCTAACCGAGTTCTTCAAAGAGCGCTTCGTCTTCGAGATAGATGAAATCACAACTCTCATCACTCGCGGTGAAGCAGAGAATGGTGGCCGGTCCGTCATCGAGTATCGATTCGGTAGCTTTCGATGCCAGGCACAGATGGGCAAGATGGCGCTCGAGAAGGATCGCCCCAAGGGATTCGAGAAGGTCGAGTTTGGAGAGGATCCATGTGAGGTCGGAGATACCCTCGCTGCCTACACCATTGCTGCAGAGCGTATTCAAGGAAAGGGAATTTGATAACGAGGGCACCGGATGAGAAATGAGTTTGTATGCGAAACAGGAATATTTGGACAAGGAAGCATCTTACTCGGTAATTTGAGAGAGCTATGTTTCCAGCTCTACTCAATCACAGATGCACAAAAGGATGAATGAAGATACACACATGAATAGATTAGACGTCAAAGATAGTCGCCTTGCAGACATAGCGTTGAACTGAATACATCCAGAGTTAGACTGCAACTGCTCGTCTCATTGTGAGGTCATCACTCGCCCTAGCCTACCCTGATCGCTGTCGCTGAACGGATCAGCATCATCACGGACATGGCCGTTTTCAAGATGGCTCAGCTCAGATTGAGTTCCCGATGGTCTAAATTTAACTCTTAAGGCTGAGCATGTGAAGCGCCTGTTGACTGGATGTCGTCGACTGCGAATGAGTGGCGCACAAAAGTTAACGTTGAACCGAGGTGGTTAGTCGAGGAGCCATCCCACTTCTGGTCTCGTCAATGTAACCATGGATTCTGCCAATGGTAATGTCTCCCAAATCTGCCATCAGCGGCCTTGCGATATGATGAGATTATACGGAGGAAACGGAGGTTGAATTAATCGTTAAACGTTTATTTGTTTGGTACATTATAATGTATCGTCGTTATTGAACTCCATCAACGCCGCTCTCATCTGAGAATGCTGGTATAAGTCGAGTAGTATACAAAACAGAAGAAATGGCCGTATTAGTCTATCGCTTTATTGATTCATCCCAAGGAAGCCATGATTGGCGGTCGAAAGAAGGCATACACTTGACCTTCTCGGGTGGCTCAAATTGCCATTCGATATGAGCTTTGTCCTCCTCCATGTGTTTCACCACCTCATTCGTAAAGCCCTTGAGCTTCTTGATGTCTTTGCCTCTCGCGTCCGTGTACTCGAGGCTGATGCTGGGCACGACTGCAATCTTGCGGTAACCATTGTGCCACAGATCCTTACAGAATAGTTGTGGTTCGCCTTGGAAACACTCGTCCTTTTTGGGATCGCGGAAGCGCAAGCCGTGGAGGATTGGTGCAGCGGTGAATGCGGTCGCGCCGTTCCAGCATGCAAAGACTTGGAAGGGGAGATGGGCGTCGTATCTCATTCGGGCTTCTCGGTTTCCTCTAAACAGATCCCAGGCATTATCCCACGATCCGTCTTTGGGAATAGGAAAGAAGGTATCTCCAGCAAGTGTTCTGGCGACCTAATAATATGTTAACTTTTGATTGTAACCTCAGTGTTTGGCTTCAACTCACCCAGACATCGTAGAACGTGGGATCAGGCCCAGCATAGGTGAAATCCATGGCGCAGGTCATGTCGGCATTGAGCTTGCGGCGCTGAAGAGCAAGCTCAAGTAAATCATCGGGACATGCGGCGACATCGTTGATGAAGAGAACCGTAGTCTCGTCCGACGCTGGAATCTTTTTCTTGAAAAGCGGTTCAAGGGCCAAGTTGCGCAATTGAGCAAGCTTGCGGATTCGTGCCCCCTTGGATGGGTTAATTGCTGAGTTGTTGTAAAAATATGTGACACCGAGATCTTCTAGAAAAGGGCGCAAAGCGACAAGAACATCGGCAGTTCCATCAGGAGAGTTGCCTTCAACGATTGAGAGGGCGCATCTTTCAGGGCCAAGGAACTGTATCGCTTCGACAATGCTGCCCATCAGACGAGGCAGAAGCTTTACGACATCGCGCAAGTTGAGAGCGAAAAAAAAGTCAATAGTGTACTCATCGTCCTTGGTTCCTCTGGTAGTGTGCTTCTTTTGAAGACTCTTGTATCTTTTGGTGTCCAAAGGAGGACATTGGAGCCGTGGGCGCTCTTTTGATGCGGGATCGAGGATTGCATGGATATAAGGAGTGAGGCGTTCGGTAGAAAGAACAGATCCTGGCGTATGTTAGTCAAATTCTCCAGAATTTAATGACGGATGGAAACTTACCGTTCGCAATGGGTATGGCAGATTTTGTGGGTGTTGTAGAAGTGGTAGATGATATTGTTGATGTGGCAGCCTGCTTAATAGTGCTTGTTGTGTAAGCATCAGCGGTCGAGGTCGAGTATGAAGCTGTGTCTTCTTCAACGAGAGCCAATGTCGTTGTTGGATCCGAAAAAAAGGAAGCTGTTTTCGTAGACGTGTTCGCAAGGGATGGTGCGTAGAGAGGTAGGTATGCCTCCGATAATCGAGTTATATGATCGCGACCAAGGTACAAGCTCGTTGAGACTAACAAGAAGCATACGAGTGGCACGCACAGAACAAGGACTTTGCGATGCATTTTTGTCGCCAACATCTTGGACATACATACATGACGGAGAGAAATGAAGAAGGAAAGCTAAGAGGGAGTATCTAATTAAAAAAGGAATTGCCGCAATACGGCTGAAGGGCGAAGGCACAGCCTCGAACCTGTTAGCACACCAAGGGAAGGGTTCGGATGAGACACCTTTGGAGGCTTTGGTACGAGACCCCACTATGATAGTCGGGACCCAGCGTTTGCTGACAGTGGAGGGCACGTTACTGACGGGTCAGCCCACCGAGAAAGTCGGGGACCTCGTTTACACGGGAACTAGCAGGGGTTTGATCTCACAGTCATCGATAAATACGACCTGACAGATTATTTGTCAGTGACGTGGTATGAGGATAATAATAATTCTCGTGAAATTCCAGCAGGTGACACAGGTACATTCCACATTCCAGAACACAGACGCATTCACAGTCACAGTCGCAAACAATTCGGAGGAGTATTTATTGCGAGACCAAACCCAACATTCAAGATCCTAGCTCACTCACCCTCGTCGAATCCTTCTCATTCAACATGAGGTGCTCCATCTTCCTTCTCTCCTTCTCACATCATCTCATTTCCTGTGGTGCGCATTAGGCTGAAATCCCATTTCGCCCATTGGCTCTGTCGTCTGCTTAATCACTCAATGTGCGAGGGTCAAAAAATTGGCTGGGCTGGAAATGCAAGGGTTACACTTGCCTTTTGGAGTCGGGGCAGATGCCAAGTGCCTATCTAGACGAACATCCAATTAAATCCGCGATAAGGCATCGGCCGCTGCAAGGAACACGGCACCCTGGGTTCCGATTAAACGGTTCTACAGACCGTCACTTTGAATGAAGCCGTTTCAAACGGCGCTAGCAACAGCACATGCCAACTGGACGAGACTCGCCGTCGTGAGATGTTGTACAATAAAAGAGGATGACTTCGAGCCCACAGATATATTACACAAACCGAGCACGGCAAACAAATAATTCTGGCATGTTTGCTCCATGTTAGTGGTCAACCTTTTGACCCTTTCCCCCTTTTTAAATGAGACAAAAGCGGCGAATAACATGTATGTTCCTATTGTCTCAGTTATACACATGCTTCAGCAATGCACACGCTAGATTCTTCTCTACAATTGAGACTTTGTCGCTCAGTAGGACAATTGCCCATCTTGAATAACGCGGTATCCCTCTGAAATAGTGACATGCGGTCACAAAAGCAACTACCCAGAAGCCAGGATGACGGCTGAATCAGGAATTATATGTTGCTTTAGTACGCAGAATGACATTGATGGTAGTAGCGTAGTACGGATGATCTCGATTGTCCTCTGACAGGTCAATGCTGAGACCATCATGTCTGTACTACTGGTCGCGAAAAGGTGAATGCCCACGAATTCCGCATCATTATATTGGTATTTTCTTGTTGTTTCGCATATTTCACTATTCCAAACTCCCCAGCGTTGACAAGGTCTGTTATATGGACGATATCAACAACTGAGACATCGAAACTCTCCAGTGACACAGCAGGTGCCATAAGAATAAATATCACATAGTGGAAAACCCACTGAAACCACGACCGAGACCTCTGATGTCCACCTCAGCTTATGGTATCGTAACACGACCGGATATTGGGCGATATTTTCGGAGGCCTGGTGGTGATCTGCGGGGCAACCATTGATGCTACAGCCCACAACGCTAGATCACGCACCGTGGAAGTTCAGAGAGAGGGCAGATAGTCGAATTGCAGGAAGTATGATGCCTAGTCGACCTGCTTGAATCGAACTACCCTACAGAACAAATTACCACTCATCTCTGAACTTAGGCACGGCAGTGTCCCAATTGGAAACTATAGCAGAATCTAAGGTCTTGTAGGACAAAGGACTCAGAAAATCTATTCTATGTAGCTTAGGTTAATATTGGATATAATGACCAAAGTTGGTCAATTGGTCCGGCCAAAGCTCGAGTGACTGTCAATGAGTAAAAAATCTCCTTTTCTATAGAACAAGTGTGTCACAAATCAGATCTGATACAAGCACGACCTGAGGAGTACTACATGGTTCCAGATGAAGAGATATCCAAGCGACGTGCATATTAGCGTAACTATGAGGCCGAGAGGTTATGCTGCTACTTCAAACTACCTTTCTCATATTGATGTTCGATATAACAGCTAACAAGTTCCAACATCACCTCAAATCCCAAGTATCCTTCAGCCAACTACTGAAGAGGCGCCTTTTTGGTTTCCATGTTACCACGGCTGTATTCACATAGTATACTATGGAGAACTTCTCGGCTAAATATATACGCCGTGACAGATGTGCCTCTAGAGAGTACCTTCTAACGACATGCGAGACATCACTTGAACCCTCCTAGGGTATCATAACTGTATTGCTACATATATCAGGGTGCTGATTCACCTTCTTCATGCCTAAAGGTCTGCCTGTTGAGATTCTTGGCAGTGCCTCCGATGGCCCGTGATAACCATTCTAGGTCTTCATATACTTAAACAAACAAACAAACAAACAAGAGCTCTAAATTATCAATACTGTTCACACGCAGTAACCCCTAGTATTTTCTTTCGCTAGCCAGAACCGAGGAGTGTTTGCACATGGTTTCAAACACCTGTAGAGCGTGAGCATGAAATGGCCATGTTCTGATCAATCAGAATCATACGTACGTTACAATATCACCCCAGGCTTTGCAAAGACAGTCTTTGTCGGCCCTTTCACACTCATAAGGCTAAAGCCGGGTTTGTTAGTCTCGAATCAACAGCCACATCAGTACAACATACTGTTATGGTTTCCATGCATCTCTGGTAGATTGTTTCGCACTCTTTACTTCCGGCAGGGATCGCAGACACTGTAGCTGCGGAAAGGATCATAAGGCTGATGACGAATTTCATGGTAAGGGTTGTGAGATGATGTAAACAGGAGGTGAATACGAATGACGAAGAGGCACAACAGCCGGAGTCAAGAACTATATACACAATCATTTCACGTGGCAATTGAATTGAACGATCCCAGGGCCGGGTTTGGCTAATTAAGTAGTGAGGAATGTATTCGCTAGTCGAGACCTAAATTGTAAAGCCACTATTCCCAGGTCGTCGGGATTGGTGTGGGCTAGACAGTTTCCGTACCTGGATGTGGAGCAATTCAAGCCACGACACACTTAAACAAAAGGTTACAGTTCCTGGCTTTACTTAACAGAGATGGTTCTATTTTTTGAATTTCAACTTAAATGGTCTGTGTGCCTTGTTCTCAGCCTGGAACAGCCGGTTCCTGAATGACGTTGGGTGGTGATAGAATCTAGAATTAAAAGGGAGTCAAGAAGAACAACATCAGTCTCAAACTTAAGCAAAGACGGAAAGTTGATGTTACTTTGATATATTAAAACTACCATAGCCTGTAAAGTGTAGTTCTTTAAATAGTCTAGAACTTAGTTATTAACGTTCAGCATACTGATACCCTTGTCAAACATGCTGCCGCTTATAACCAACCATGCTTATTATTGATAGAATTACCTACCCTAGTATGAGTTCCATTTTCCTGACCATATACCTCATTACCTAGGCTTTCCTTATACAAAAATAGCAGTACGTATCCTTCATTGTATCAATCAACGCAGTTCCGCCACAGGCCTAAGCATAGCACCGACTTTGACCATACATTTCATCCTCCACATCGCAACCATCGAAGCAATCACACCAGTGACAGCACTCATGAACGAAGCTTTGCCCACCATCTTCGCAAAAGCAACCCACCACATCAAACCATGCGCAAGAACAAACTGTCTTGAGTCATCATGTCTTGGGAATTCTCCAGCAGGAATCTCCGCGCCCAAGAACTTGCAAAGCGGCTCCCATCCCTCCTGAACACGGAACTCTAGCATTCTGTCAGCTGGGACTGTCTTTTTGACCAGCTCATAGTGATCGTGGAAGGCCTGGCGAGCAGGCGACCTTTGCGAGAAATCAGTCATGGTGTTGAAGCTCGCGGGCATGGCTTTCTTTGAGAACTCGTAGAAAGGGCCTGCCAGAGCTGGATCCCATCTTGATAGGGTGTTCCAAAGAGGCCATCGTAGGATACGACCACCTGTTGAATCCATATTATTCAGCCAACTATCTACATCTCGTTGAGTGACGATGACTTTGGCCTCTGGATATGCAGCCACGAGTTCCTCGACGAAGCAAATAGCTGGTATATCGACAACAGCATCGTAAAGTCCAAGGATCTTATCGAACTCTTCCCGACCCCATGGCTTGCCGTTGCCGTAGAACTTGGCATCGAGTGCTTCGCGCCAGAGATTGAGGTTTGTCTTAGAGCTGCCGATGGCAACGGATAGGTGGTAAGGCGTGTAGCCTAGTTGTTTGAGGGCCGTGAAGACAGCCATGGTGCCTGTTCGTGATTGTCCGAGGCATAGTACGCGCATGGGTTTTGTGCGGCGAATAGGATAGGAGTCGATGAGTCGGCGGGTAATGGGATGGGGTTTAATGTGGCAGAGTTCGTGTACCTGGCGAGGGTCCATGGTCTCTAGGAGAGTGGTCTCGTCATCCCGTTTGAATTTTGACATCTCGGTAAACTGTGTTTATCGTGATATTGATGATGTTAGAATTGTCTCAAAGAATCGAAGATCTAAGCTTGGAGTTGATCTCACCGTTAAGTCAGGAAGTTGATCTCAAAATGGGCGATGCTGCTTTCTTACGGTATGTTGTACCTAGTATATGATAAGCGCTAGAAACACGATTCCATTACATGATGACATGGTCACTTTGCTGACGTCGGAAGCTGACATTTCCTGTCCATCTTGGGGCAATTGTTTCTAAGATGGTGTGAGGTGAAGGTCTTTGGATGGTTTGTCCCAGAGAAAACCAGACGTGGACATTGTTCTATGCGTCGCCAAGTGATGCTTACCTGGCCAATTATACTGATTACTGATTCCAAGTCTGAGTCCTAGATCACTAATTTTGTTATTGCATTCAAGATCGAGTAGACCTATAATTAGCCTGGCGGCGAGATGATATATTTTCGGGATTCTCACGTAACATTGGATGCTTTTACTCAGCACTTTCGTGCTTGGCGGCTCGGTTCAGCTTTGGGGGCCATGCATAAGCGGGATTGAACGATAAGTCGGCGACCAAATTGGATTGTAAGAATATATACGACAAATTTATCTATATACGTCTGATTTCATAAAAAGCTACACACACCCTCATCACTCATTCTTGATAGCGAATCATCACTCTTGGCAGCACGTAACTTTCCAAGGCTACTCTCGTCCGTTATCATCTCGCCCTCTCTACCTCTCCAAGAATGTAACTCCCCTCTAAGCAAAGTTGGAAGCGGCCTTGAACTCTGTCACAGGGTTCATGTTGACGCCCTTGACAATGATAGTGCTACCAGTTGAGCTGGTGACTCTAACATCGACAGTCTGGGTTCGGAAGCCACTGGGGTTCTCGAAGAAGTTGTAGTCCTTTCGGGCTGTTCCCGTCCAGGATTTGCCGTTGTCGGTGCTCACTTCAAGGCTCTTCACGGGCAGGTTGCTGTTACGGACTTGCATGGAAAACCAAAATTGGCTTGTTCCTAGGATGGTGTTAGTCACTGGTATAGACCGTACAGATTTTATGGACTTGGTGCTCCACAACTTACCCTCTTTGTTACGCAAAACCAGGGGAGTGGTGATGTCACAAGAAATCGCCCTCCAGCTGGTCTGAACAAGACCATTGGAGCCTCCCACAGCAGCAAAGGTATTCTCAAAGAGATCCAAGTGACCCTTGTTGCACTCGGGGCACTTGTCCACAATCTAACGAAAAGTCATCAGTAAACTGCAAAGCCCTCATCAGCTGTTGAGAGCACTCACCATGACCTTGGCCTTCTTGCCGGTAGGGCCAGTGACCTCAATACAGTTGCCGCAAACACCCGCATTGTTCCAGTTGGAGCCGGAGAAGGCAGTTCCGTACAGACCTGGGGGAATGCTGTAGTTCACGAAACCGCAGTTGCCTCCGCTGACGTTTCCGCCGTAGTGAGTCGAGGTTCCGGAGGTTACCTCGTCACTGAGGTATCGTCCTGCAACAAGCGCAGGACCGGCAAGGAGGACGGAAAGGAACTTCATGGTGATATGTAGGAATGATAGAAGAGTTATGGGTTGAAGAGAAGATGCTGGCTGATGATCGATGGTTGAGATCTGAAGAAACAAATTTTGGCTGGCACACTGACTTGTTCTTATATCCCAACCGACTATCATAAATCAAGTACTGACCATTTTTAAATCAAACACAAACCGATTCAGTCTCGAGGTCCTCTAATCTCCAGCCGCAGTACGGAGTAGCTACGGGAACTAGCAAGGATTCCTAGTCAGCACTTCGGCCAAGTCCTTAGAATGCAAGGGGTCCATGAAACCGCCAACAATGGCAAGCTGCATCCAAGTTTCAACTAGGGAGTAGATCGAGAAACATGCCTGTGAAAGAAACAAATATCCAACCAATGTTTCGGCATATCACACGGGGACACCCGCGGTCATCCGAATCCTGCAAGGGAGGCCCTGGTCACTTTGTTTCAATCAGGCTACTCAACCGCCGAGGAAATCGTGATAGGATAATGGGTTTTTATTTAGAGTTTCGTATTGAACGGTGGACTGTTGAGACTGGTGGAAATAAACTACCGCGATGGCCTTGCAGGGCTAAGAACTAGACATGGGACACGGTTGTAACAAAATAGGCAGTTCGGTATTCTATTGAGTATCGGGGACTCCGATAATGGCCTATTCCAACTTTAAAGTTTTGTGTTTCAGTCAGCTTGCGAACGACCTTGCACGTTTATAGACGATCTCCCGAGATATTTGCACTGACCTTCGCACTCTTTACCAATAGCAATGAGATAAATCCTCACATCCGCGTATACCGTCCCTCAACAGTTCATTCATCGTCAGTCATGAGCTGAGCACCTGGATGTCGCGCCGACAGGATCACGACGTAGCGTTCTTCAATGCTACGCTGGCTAGTAGCTTAGCCTGCCCCATTCAAGTAGCAACGGCTTCTTCATCCTTGCAACAGGCTTCAATCTCTGCGAGAAGTCTCGATTTCAAAGTCGCGTAAGGCTTGAAGGGAAGTTTCTTCAACCGGATGCCAAGCTCCGACGACATAGCCTTCTTTGGTCTCATTAGTGTGTGGGGATATTCAAACTTGCTGAGAAAAGCGACGGAAACCCCTGCACTGTAGAAATACATGAAATCTGTGTTTTTCTCGTCGACATACACTGCACAAGTCTGAGGAAGTAATGTCAAAAGCGCTTCAGGACGAAGTTTCAGTAGCAGAGGTAACTTACTTTGAAGACGTGACTTTCACGAAAGGGTGCTTTGGGAGATTGCTTCTCTTCGGCCTGAGACTGGGCCAGGCCAACGAGTACGGCGAGTATGTAAGGATCACACCACTGGTCAGTTGGTTCGATCTGCTTCAGCCGCATCTCTCTCAGCAACTCAGCAGGAGGGTTAGGTCGACGGGGCTTTGGAAGCCCAAAGATACCTTCTCGTTGAATTCTGATCATTCCACGCTGTAAGAATGCAAAGACAGGCGTCAGACTTCCTGATGAACGCATGGAGAAGACAGTGCCATGCAGACGATACTCATGTTTCTTGCCGAAGCAGAAATAGCCAAAAGGTCTGTGTAGCTCAGATCAGAACTGCGAATAAAGTTGTTTTTGTTTTAAAGTCTTACCTTTGGAGTCTTAAAGGTCCACCATCTTCAGCTACGAGTTTCTTGATGGCTGCGTTCTTCATTTCGGACGTTGCTAATCGCTCAGCACTCCGCGCATCGCGATCAACGGACTTCTTGCTCCCTGGTACTTCTGACGCGCTACTACCCAACTCTTCTGGCAAATTATCAATCTCTTCTTCTTGAAAAGAACACTTGAGAAGGTCCAAGTGCAGTCGTGTCCATTCTAGAGGTTGGACCAGAAGTCGCTCTCGCGGATGCTGACGGATGATGTCATGGATAGATTTTGCCTCAGACATAATAGCAATTTCCGACTGAAGCAATAGGCATGATTTGTGGAATAATAAACCTTCTTCGAACTTTATGTTTGATTTGTTGAAGGGATGGGTGACGGATGAGGTTGTGGAATTGCGTTTGACCAGTATGAACTATTGTTTCAGATTCTGACTGTTTTACTTTTCTGGCACGTGAGCCCCAGCAGGGTATTTCAAAACATCCAGAAGAGCTTTTTTGACTATGGCAATAAATTAGTACAAAGGTTAAGTCAAGATTCGATTGAAATAGAGGATCCCAGTCTCTCCTAAAGGTATTATGAATAAATTACTCAGGACAAAGGCTACTAACTATCAAAAAAGCCGAATGTAGAAGAATTCACAATAGCCAACTCACCAGCAGCTCCAGCGAACATAGGCTGGTAGATCACATCTCTTACACAGTTGATAAAGAGCACTTATAGAACTCTTTCAGATCATCAACCCGCCAATTAGTTCTCCATCCACTCTCTCTCTCAATACGATCCAACATTTCTAATATGGCTTTATGCTCACTCGGATGGCTCATGCAGCGTCCGGCAATCCACAGCGGCTGAACACTATTCGTCCATGCACCATGATGCTCGTTCGAAGCAGTTATGCCGCATACTTGCCGTGCGTGCCAGAGAATACTCCTGGGCTTTGCTGCGTGGCCTAGCCGTACTGTTGACGGCTGGTTCTGTAGCATGAGAATCGACGCTGTGTGGTGCAGCTGGTTCCCCGACATGGCGGCAGGATTGGAGTAGAGAATCGTAGGGAAAGGTGACGTGTCGCTGGATGGAATGGTCATGATGGGGTGTAAAGGTGCTGGGCGCTCCTGGTACCATTCGGTGATGTACTTCCACAGTTTGAGCCACTTGGTTCGGAACTTGGCTTCGTCGCGGGCAGGATCGGAAGAAGAGGGTGCTAAAAGATCAAGAACTTGAGCAGTCAAGTATACCGCATAATTGGCCCAATGTTCAAATGTCGAAGCACTCTTGAACAACTCAACATCGTTCTCGATCGATAACGTCTTGGACGCCCAATGAGAGATGGGGATGAGCGTCTTGACAGAGGATATAAGACCTCCACAGATATCCATACGTGCAAAACACCAGAACAGGGCTTGTTCTGTCCCTCCAACGAAACCGTTAATACCAACAGCTTCCATGAGACTCGCGCACCCATCAAGATGTCGCTGCCATGCCTTGGGCGAACAGCTCAGCATTTCCAGCACGCAGAGTATAACGCACGTGGCAATAACTGCCGTTCCGCGTGTTGGTAAATGGGGAAGAAGCAGATGTATTGCTTCTTGGTACAGCGCGAGACTACGGTTTGTTGGGAGTGTATGTTTGAGTTCGAGCTGTCGCGCTGAAAGAGCCAACATTGAGTAACGCAGGTGGTCATTATCTCTGCTCATAGTAGGTATTATCTGCTGGAAATGTCGGTCGCGGTCAAACTTGTCGAGCCAGGGAGCAATTTCGTCAAAGTAGTTCTTCCACAGAGAGCACTCTTCGTGCTGTGAGAGAAGGGGCGTCTGCGAAGACTGGAAATCGTTTATTGGAGGCGTAACTTCTGTCTCTTCCAGAACAACTCCTCCAGGTGCACTATCGACTTCAATATGTGGTGTCGTCGATCTTGTTGGTGCAACAGACCGTGTCTCCTGGATGAGATGATTGCGTAGTGTGGAATGCAATTCATGGTACGCGGAGCCTGGCAGGAAAATACCGTCTTCTGATATCCCCTCGGGCGTAAATGCCTGCATGTGGTCTATATATGGATACTCTGTTATTATATCAATGGGGACTGAGTCCATTGATACGTGGATAGTAGGATTGATTTCAGTAGAGGGGTTAGATTGGCCGTTTTGGCTGAAGTAGAGAAGGTCTGCGACAGCATTTTCGGTCCGGCGCTGAGATGCAGGAGATGAGATGTCAACTGTTTGATGTCTTTGTACAGGTACATAGCCAGTTGTGATGGTGCTGGTCTCTGATATCCTCTCATTAACCACGAGACTTGATCGGCCTGGAATGTCAAGTCAGCATACGTTACACTTCTCTCATCTACAACAAGTCCATACCAGAAGTTCTCAGCATACGACTATCATTATCATCAAGACCCTCCTCCTCTGTCTCGGCGCCGTTATAGTCCCGAATGACTTCATCCGTAATGTCCAAGATCTCAAACTCCTTTGGCGGTCTCCTCCGCGCCATCTTGCGCATCGAGGGATGCCGCGCATTCAAGCATTGCGCATGCTCAGCCCGAAACGCAATCTTGAGGCCCCATTCGCAAGACTCGTTGCGCCGACGACATGTCCCACAGGCCGGTCGGCCCTCGTCGCATTTGCGCTTTTTGCGTCTACAATTGAGGCACCCGGATCGCGTCCGCTTGTGCTTGGCGGGTTCCGCTCGGGCTCGGGGCCGGGATGCGGAGGTGCGTTCCATGAGTTAATTGTAGCCGGTGTCACTCTTCGTGGTGAATTACATATGCTGGCTTCTTACTACCAGAATGGAACAGATGGGAAAGCGGGTTGTACTGATCAGGGCAGAGATGTCCAAAAGTTGGAGGGGCAGGGCAGTTGTAGACGCCAAAATCTGCGGTTACTCGCAAGGTATCATGCACTAACTCTTCTCTTGCAACGGTAATTATCCCAAAACACGGACAAATGTCAGGCATTGTCTCGCACCGTTAATTGCCGAAAAGAATGCCACGATCAATGAGCCATGAATTTTTCATAATTATTCTCTCATTCTCACAAACATGCCCAAACTTGTTTTAGTTCAACTCCGCTTAGAATTGCCATTCCAATGCCAGTTTAGCAGTGCAATGACTCACCCTGGCTCGACTTGACCTGTCTGGGTAAGATCGTCACATCATCTGGATAAGCATATCCCGGCATTTACAAGCGGAAAAGAAGTCAAATGCAATCGATCAGACCTTTGAGATTACTCGACACCAAAAGCCCATGGCCCCAAGACCACTATCATACAAGTTACTGCGTGTCTTCAGGGCTCTTGGGCGACTCGCCTTAGAAAGAGTCATCCTAGTAATTCATTCAAATCGCTCTAAGAGCGCTTTGGGTCAATTGAGACGAAGATCATAGGTGGTGTCAACCGCTACTCAGCTCATCAAGACGGTCCCTTACGGTGTATCTATGTGAGGTTTTATACATTTCCTTGCTTGCAGTCAATCTCCCTTGTATTCAACCGACGTCACTGAACGGAACTGGTCAACAAAGAATGCGCTTATACATGCCTACCTTCGAATATCAGGTGCAAACAAAACCCTCATCCTACCACTTACACCACTAGTACTACAGAGCTTCGGCTACAATGTATCGTTACAGAATGAATCAAACAATACAATCCCTGAATTCGGCTGCCTAGACGGCCCAATTTTCCAGCCATTTTCGTGGAGGCGCTTGCAAATGCCTCACAGACTTGACTCGGTTTAACCCGCAAAACCCCAGACGATGATGGACACGCTGGTGTTACAGTGGACTGCTGAGTCCCCACGGGGAACCCGCCCCAGAATCTTGGAACGAACCTTGTTTTGCGCGAGTCAACAGATCTAGTCTTAGGATCGCAATGCGAAGTCGGTTATCGCAATATACATACAAATATATATAATCATGTCATTGCCCCATCTTGCATCTTCATCATTGGTGTTGTGTGCCTGGAAGCATCAACGACTCCACACTCTGTTGTTGAATATAGCTTCATTCCACTCTTCATTTATACTCACTACTCACCTTCACCATGACGATACTCGTCGGAAAGCCCCTGGACTGGGCCATCACGGCAACAGCTGGCTCGGGCTTCCTTCTCTTTGGATATGATCAGGGGGTTATGTCAGGCCTACTAACAGGCACTGCATTCACAAATACCTTTCCTGAGATCGACACCACAGAGGACGGTAATGGCAGTTCTTCCCTCCAGGGCACGGTGGTTGCCATTTATGAGATCGGATGTTTCTTTGGTGCCATCTTCTGTCTTATCTTTGGAGAGTACTTTGGTCGTCGCAAGTGTATCATGATGGGCTGTGTTGTTCTTAGCATTGGAGCTGCTCTTCAAGCCTCGGCGTTTGGAATCCCTCAGATGATCGTTGGCCGTATCGTAGCTGGGTTGGGAAATGGCATGAACACCAGTACAATTCGTAAGTCATCTTCTTGGAGTATTCGTGCCTCAACTAACATGTCTTAGCTGTCTGGCACTCCGAGCTGATGAAAGCCAACGACCGCGGGCGTGGTCTAGCCATTGAACTCGCCATCAACATCTTCGGCGTGATGCTCTCATACTGGGTCGACTACGGCATGTCTTTCGTCAGCAACGACGCCCAGTTCCGCTTCCCACTCGCCTTCCAGATCTTCTTCGCCATCCTGACCTTCATCGGGATTCTCCTCCTTCCTGAGTCTCCTCGTTGGCTCATCAACCACGACCATCACGACGAGGCCCGAGAGGTTCTTTGGGCTGTGCGGAAGAACGCAAAGTCCATCACCAAGGACGATGAGTCTGTTAGCCGTGCCATTGCGGAGATTCAACACGCTATCAACGAGGAGCGCGAGGCTGCGCAGACGAGTAGCTTCAAGGCTATGTGGAAGAATGGAGAGCAGAAGTTCTTGTACCGAACAATGCTTGGTATTGGTGGACAGTTTATGCAGCAGGTAAGACACTGCGGTAAAGCTGACTTGACGCACTTTGGCTAACATTTATTCTCTTTCAGCTTTCTGGTATCAATCTGATCACATATGTAAGTTCCACAGACTGCCTATCAGCAAACCTAAGTCACTAACATCAACCAACAGTACGCCCCCGTCATCTTCCAAGAGTCAGTCGGTATCTCCCACAACCTGAGTCTTCTACTAGCCGGCTTCAATGGTGTCGCATACTTCTTCTCGTCATTGATTCCCATCTGGATCATCGACCGCCTTGGCCGTCGTAAGCTGATGATGTTCGCTGCCGCCGGTCAGGCAGTTTGTATGGCTGTCTTGGCTGGAACTGTGTCGACTGGGCGGCCAGGACCTGGAATTGTCGCTATCGTTATGCTTTTCTTGTTCAGTAAGTCGGTCCGTAATCCTATAAACCATCAATACTAACTGGTCTGTAGACTTCTTCTTTGCTGTTGGATTGCTGGCAATTCCCTGGCTTTGTAAGTTACCACACATGAAGCTTCTGACCACCTCAAGACTAATAGTATATCAGTGCCCGCCGAGTACGCCCCCCTTGCCATCCGAACGCGCGCCGCCGCCCTCGCCACAGCCTCCAACTGGATCTTCACCTTCCTTGTCGTCGAGATCACGCCCGTATCAATCTCCAGCATCGGATGGAAGACATACGTATACTTCTGCATTTTCAACGCCTTCTTCGTCCCTCTCATCTACTTCTTCTACCCCGAGACCCGGCTCCTGTCTCTCGAGCAGATCGACAAGCTGTTCACTGGGCCAAAGGTCCTGCTTCACTGGGATCACAGCATGGGTGTCCCTGGAGAGGCTTCTGAGAATACCTCGAGTGGTGAGACGGGAAAGATTGGCCATGATGAGAAGTCTGAGGCTGAAGTTCATATGCGAGAGTAGGAATTTTTGAGTGATTGAAATGGACAGCGATAGGGTGGTCAATTCATGTTCGTTTGATGCATCGTCTTAAATTCCCATTTTCCAAGTTTTCGGACTGTGTTGACATACTCAGACCAATCTGTTGCATACATGTTGTCATTTGTGTGTAAACCCATCAAAGCGTAAACTCCATTATCGTAGGCCTGGCTCCCAAGTAGTTATCAAAGACTAGAGGCCAAAAACAAGGTATCATTCATTTCATGCGCTCTCACTTCCACGCAAACCAATTCGGCTTCTTCTTCTCAGCCTCCTGTTTCCTCTTCCACTCCGTCTCCTCCTGAGCCATCCAAGCCTGCATCCTCATACACTTCTCCTCCATTTGCGCATCCGTCAGAAACCCACGCCCACCATCCTCCGAAGTATCTTTATCTCGTGAGCCCGAGTATGAGCCCTTCGTTACACTCAAGATATCACATAGCCCCTCTGACTTCTCCATCAGCCATGCTCCGTGACGAAGACCATCGCGCCAATGGGGCGGCAGAGCCTTATAGCCGATTAATGCTCCAAGAAGAGCGCCCGCGAAGCAGGCGTTTGTATCGGCATCTCCTCCTTCCATTGTGAGATCCGTGATCAGCTTCTCAAAAATTGCAAGCTGTGAGCATATTTGTCCTGAGGATTTGAGTTGACGAAGTGCGAGGCGGAGAAGCAGAATACCGGAGCCGAATGTCTTGTACACATAGCCGATCTTGTAGCTCTCGTCCAGCTTGAGATCTGCCAGTGTTTTGGCAGTAGCATGTTGTCTGAACTCGGCGACGTCCAATCGCGGCTCGTCTTTCCTGTCGGGATGTTGCAATTCCTTCTCTCGCCGCTCGCTACACCATGAGAGACAAGCCTCAATTAACTCATCGACATGCTGTTCCTCATAAATCTCGCCAAGAACAAGTCCACGAACAAGAGCAGTGCCGATGGCGCAGGACACGACACATCTGGGGTCAACATGTGTGACAACCGAGAAATCAGCCGCGATCTGGAAAGTCTCCTCAACTGACTTGCCCAAACACATGAGCCCTAGAGGATGCGTCCTCATAAGACTTCCATTCGGCGCGGCGTTGTATTTGCCCGTTACCCAAAACTTTCGCGCTGTCCCTTCAGGGTCGTCAAGGTAAGATTTACTGCGGACGATGCCGCCAACGGTGCGTCCTAGACCGAGAGGTAGTGTATCAAGGGCACGCAAACCCATCCTAACCCATACCGACAATCTCGAAGCAAAGTCCTGAGGATCAAGCTTCGTTCCATCGCTGTGGAGATACGATAGCAGTATCAGGACAGCATGGTCTGTGTCATCTGTCCATTCGCCAGGACGATGGAAGTTTCTGTGATGGTCGCGACGGAATGGTGTTGCCTTCTCAGCGGGTAGTAAGGTAAAGGTGCGATTGGGGTATGCCTTTGCAGAGATTTCGGCAGAGAGAAACTCAGTGTATAATCCGATTGCATCTCCAAGTGCTGAACCGAAGATGGTGCCGATGATGCGGTCTTGGAGGTGAGAGGATTCCAGTGCCTTACGGGCATTTGCTGACAAGGTTACGGCCTTCATTGTTGTTGGTTAAAAAGTGATGTTACTTGTGAGTCCACTGAGAGAATGCTCAGTGATTATAAGTCTATTCGTTTACTCGAGGCAGCCGATTGAGCTCAAGCCTAGGCCAATTTGGCAGCATAGACATGGCGGTGGCAGTGAGGCGCCACGCTACGCCAGTTAGGTCTGTAAGGCTGAATCAAGAGTTTAGCTGCGAATCAGGCGTCCATCATGTGAGCTGAAAGATGGTGTTTCAATGGATTGATAATGCCCCAAAATTGGGTATGAGCCTTCATTTTCTTATTAACTGTGATCAGCTATGCTGAGGCGCAATGCCCTCCATCAACCCTTAGATCCGTACCGTGGACAAAAGACGCGCCCTCTGACAGCAAAAACACTGCCGGCGCCTTGAAGTCCTCTGGAGCGCCCAAACGTCCCAGTAGAGCGCCAGCCATCCACGTCTTCTCAACCTCAGGATTCTCTTGGAGCAATTGATCGGTCATGGCTGTCCTGATGTAGCCGGGAGACAGTGTGTTGACTCTGATGCCGTATTGACCCCATTCCTGAGCGACCGACCGACACATCTGCTGAACAGCAGCCTTGCTGGAGTTGTACGCCGTGCAAGAAAGGCCCTATAGTTTACTCATTAGCTTGTATAAACTAGTGCGTAGTGGTGGATTGACTTACTCGGTTGGCAATGTTGCCCGACATGCTTCCAATGATGACAATGCTGCCTGGGCTGTTCTTCTCCCGCAGTATGCGCGCCGCATACTTGCAAGTGTTGAAGACTCCAGTCACATTGACTCGCAGTATACGGTCGAAGTCGGCAGCAGGGTAGTCAAGCGCAGCGATCTGCTGTTGAATGCCAGCGCAAGCAATGGTTCCCCAGAACGGAGCTCCAGCTTTGTCGGCCTCAGCCGCGATCTCCTTCATCGATGTCTCGACAGAGTTCTCATCTGTGACATCGCATTTTCGGTATGACACAGAGGCCTTGTTAGCCGTGGCGATCTTGTTGAGCTGTGTCCACTCGGCTGGTGATGGTTCCTCAAGAATATCGAGACAAGCCACGCTGCCACCGGCTTCGACAACAGCAATAGCTAGAGTAATACCCAAACCACGGGCTCCGCCAGTAATTGCGACTGTCTTGTTATCAAGTGAGAAGAGTTTGTATGTTGATGCTTTTGAGGCAGGCGTTTCCTTGGATTCGGGAACGTTGGCTGGGAGCTCAATGTCGGAGATGATAGCCGGTGCCATTATGAAGGTAAAGATCTAGGGGAATGAGAAGGTAAAGATAGAAAATCTGAGATCAGAATTCGAGACTGGTGAGAAGGAGAGAAGCTTGGAAAGACCTGTCGGGATATAGGATGACCTACGGGTCTCCATTTCTGGAGATACCGAAGATGGTCTCCAGCTCGTTGCAAAGCGAATTGCCATGACGGCAATCGAAGGGCAGGTCTATGCGGAGGAAGACGTGTCTGAGATTGACTTGATCAACTTGGTCCAGGCTTGCAAATGAAGCTATTGTAGCCGGGGGCTGTCACATCCCAATAGTAGTGGTGCTTTGGGGGAAATGCGATTTCCATGTTTGGATACAAACAAAAAGGATGTAACTTGACACAAATGCTGCACCATAAGTGACCATAGAGTTGCAGTGCAAAGCCGCCTTGTTTTTGACTCCCCCCGGTTCCACTTGCGCGATTGGGTCTTTCTTTCATCCATACCTCAATCGGAATTCCATTGACCACCTCAAACAAGTGTCATTGCATCTTCTTTCACGGAATTGTCATAGTTACCCCACGATTGCATGGCACGCAGCGTGGGTACCCCATGCATCAATGCGACGGCAAGTGCAAGCGCTTTGCATCTTGCTCTAGCCTCAAGAGGCAAAGTCGTAACTACCTAGGTACCTATTCTAGGTGCCTCCAACTTCCTGATACAGAAGCCTCACTAACTGACTGCTTCACTACAACAAACAGGCCCAATAACGTCAAACTCTCAAAGAACCCCACGTTTGAGGGCAAACGCCTAAATTCGCGGCGCTTTCCCTTGCCATATTAGGGATACCGGAGGGGTTACAGCATCACCGTCGTAATGAGAAACATCACGCGCAAAAGACGTTTCCCAGAGATGTCTATAATTCACAAGACGCTGTCGATGTCCCTCCAACTCAACTCATCATATTCTTGCCTTGTAAGAGTACTACAAAGTTACACTCGAGATGGCACCCATGGCAATTACCCCAGAGGCACAGGATGAGCCTGTAGCTCTCTCCAACGTTGTCAAGTTGATCAAAAACGATGATGCCGAGACAATCGACCTTGCGCTGCGACAGTTTCGTTGCTTGATTGCGGATCTCTGTGAGCAATTTAAGGGCGGCCACCCTGGGTAAGAAGCACATCCTGGATGCAAGAGAATGAGATGTGCTGACTGACTGGCTTGCAGAGGCGCCATGGGAATGGCCGCTATCGGCCTCGCCCTCTGGAAGTACGTGATGCAGTACTCTCCCAACAATCCAGACTACTTCAACCGCGATCGCTTCGTCCTCTCCAATGGTCACACATGCCTCTTCCAGTATACGTTCCTCCATCTCACAGGCTACAATGCCATGACCTTTGACCACCTTAAATCGTACCACTCCTCCAGCTACGACTCACTGGCACCAGGCCATCCCGAAATTGAGCATGAAGGCATCGAGGTGACGACCGGTCCTCTGGGTCAGGGCATTGCCAATGCTGTAGGTCTCGCCATGGCTACCAAGAACCTCGCGGCTACTTATAACAAGCCCAACTTCGACCTCATCAACAACATGACTTACTGCATGATTGGTGACGCCTGTCTGCAAGAAGGTGTCGCCCTCGAGGCCATTCAGTTGGCTGGTCATTGGAAGCTCAACAACCTCGTCGTCATGTACGATAACAACCAAGTCACCTGCGATGGTAGCGTCGATCTTTGTAATACCGAGGACATCAATGCCAAGATGCGTGCTTGTGGCTGGGATGTGATTGAGGTCGAGGATGGCTGTTTCGACGTCGAGGGAATAGTCAAGGCTCTTCTCAAGGCGAAGGCAAGCACCGACAAACCAACCTTCGTCAACATCCACACTGTCATCGGTGTCGGTAGCAAGGTTGCTGGTGATGCTAAGGCCCACGGCGCTGCTTTTACTCCTGATGGTGTCAAGGCTGTCAAGGAGCGTTTCGGTATGGATCCGGAGAAGCACTACGTAGTATCCGACGAGGTTTACGGCTTTTTCCGTGACCGCAAGACTCGTGGCGACCGTCTCGTTGAAGATTGGAAAAGCCTGGTCGACGCCTACAGCAAGGACTACCCTGAGTTACATCAAGAGTTCATCAAGCGCGTTGAGGGTCGCTTTACTGAAGACTGGCGGAGCATCATCCCTGCTAAGGAGGACCTCCCTACTGCTCCTACACCTTCACGAAAGTCTGCTGGCATCGTCTGTAATCCCCTGGCTGCTAAGATCAGGAACTTTATGGTCGGCACAGCTGATCTTTCGCCCTCTGTCAACATGATCTGGAAGGACAAGGTTGACTTCCAACACGTGAGTATTCTCTTCGCATTAGAAGTAATCTTTTGCTAACTTAATGGTAGCCTGACCTTAGAACCACCTGCGGTATCAACGGTGACTACTCTGGTCGATATATCCACTGGGGCATCCGCGAACATGCAATGGCTTCCATCTCGAACGGCCTCGCTGCTTATGGCAAGGGCACCATACTCCCAGTGACATCCAGCTTCTTCATGTTCTACATTTACGCTGCCCCCGGTGTTCGTATGGGCGCTCTCCAAAATCTCCAGACCATCCACATTGCCACTCACGACTCAATTGGCACTGGTGAAGATGGTCCTACGCACCAGCCCATTGCTCTCCCTGCACTGTATCGTTCCATGCCCAATATTCTTTATATCAGACCTTGCGACACGGAAGAAACAGCCGGCGCTTTCATCACAGCACTCGAAGCCAAAGATACACCCTCGATCATCTCGCTCTCCCGCCAGAACCTTGAGCAATACCCCCAGTACTCAAGCCGCGACGGTGTCCAGAAGGGCGCTTACGTCTTCATAGAAGAAGAGAATGCCGACGTCACCCTCATTGGTGTCGGTGCCGAAATGGTCTTCGCCGTCAAGACCCGCGAGGTCTTGAAAGAGAAGTTCGGTATCAAAGCACGCGTCGTTTCTTTCCCTTGTCAACGGCTCTTCAATTCTCAGCCCCTGGAATACAAGCGTGAGGTCCTCCAATACCGCTCCAACGCGCCTCGAGTAGTCATCGAGGCATATGCTGTCAATGGTTGGGAGCGCTATGCTGATGCTGGTTATTCCATGTCCACGTTTGGCAAGTCTTTGCCTGGCAAGGACGCCTACAAGTATTTTGGCTTTGACGAGAACTTTATCGCCCCTGAGGTAGCGAAGCTTGTCGGGGAGGTCAAAAAGGAGGGTATCGAGAGTCTCCGCGGCGAGTTCAGAGATCTCAACAACGTGACACATGAGCATTAATTCAGGTTGCTTATAAAAGGCCATAATATCGGTCCTGGAGTTAGTGTTGGGGTTTATTTGTTATGAGAGGGCTGTGGTGTTTTTTTAGCATAATTCAAGCAACTTTCTGGTATATTCCAGTTATATTCTTTCTCTCTAGTCCAGATTGCATTTCTTTGGCCTTCTATGGGTCTCTGTCTCCAAAGTCCTGCCCAAAACTGCAACTGTCCAAAATCAGTCCCCAACTCCAAGCAAACAGATGCCTTAATAGTAGTACATAAATATTGTTTCCCAAGTGAAATCCCAAACAAACAAAAACCCCTCAATTCCGCACTATGCCTGCAATGGACGGCATGGCGGCAGCCCCTAAAAGGACGAAATACTGTTCCAAAGCTTTAGTTACAACACCACGGCAGCATGAACCTACCACAAACTCCCTAATGCATTCGTCTTCCTTGTGGACGAATGATGGCGTCGGAAGGTGGCAATGACTGCATTCCCTCAAGCAGATATCCGGTGACAGTGTCCATGATACCGCGGTTGAACGGGCGAGGCAAGATAGGCCACGACTCCTGAACCATGACCGCAACGTTCTGCCCAGCAGTCAAGGCTCCCCCCGCAATGTATTCGCCTACCTGGCCAACAGTCGCGACAGCATCGTAAGTGCTTTGGGTGGTGGCTCTAACACCGCCCACGACGCTGCTGTAGGACCTGTAGATGCTGTTCTGGGCGATGTACACTGTAGCGGAGACAGCTTCTTGTACGGCCCGTACGCCAGGAAGGTTTCGGACGAAGTCTGCAGGCTCATTGAGGGGAGCAGGGGTAGAGTCACGGAAGAAAGGGGGCATAGGGACAAACCAGCTGTCTGGAATGTCACGTCTTACTACCTCGGCATCGTCTTCGGAGTCAGTGTCCTCGTCGGATTCTGGGTGATGAACATCAACCATTCCTCTGTCGTCAAAGACAATGCAGTGTGGGTCAGGCTGTTCAACAGAGGATTCCGAGCGAACTGCGGCTCCAATCTCGGCTCTACTCAGAGCTTCCCAGCCTTCAACGTCCTTATCAGAGTCAGAATCAGAATCAGAATCAGGACTCAGGGAGATGGTAACCATGTCCTTAGAGACGAAGCTAGAACTACGCACTGAAGCCCCATCTTCAGCCGTAAAGCTCTCCTGGCGCCCACGTCGAGATGTAGAAGCGGTGTCCTGCAGAGCTTTCAGGATATTAGAGTGCGAAGACATGTCGATTTTGAAAGCTTAAAGACTGTCCGTGTAACTCTCCCTCCCGCGGCCAGTTTGCTCAGTCTTTTGCTACCTGTATGCGAGGAGGGAAGCTTTCGGGTACTCTGGTGGATGAACAAACTTGTTGATGGTTGGATGATGGGGTATGGTTTGCTAGGAGCCTGAGGAGTGTGGAGAAGAGAGATGTGTTCGGGAGTTGTTTGGGAGAGTTTGGGGAGGAGGAAGATAAAGGGCGAAAGATATAGAAATATGCTTGCCTGGGATGATTGAATTGCTATAGACAAGAGGAATGGCCATGCCTGTGTCAGAGGGAGGGTGTTAGTGAGCATAGAAGTAGTGAATGGCTACTCACACTGTGAACAGGAACTCGGTCCTGATTCTTTTATTCTTGCAATTCACTCATTTAAGATTCTCTGCTTGTCTAGTATCTGTATCGTTATTTCGCCTAGTTTAGTGCCTTAAATTTAGCATGTTGCTACGTAAAGTCAAATGCAGCAGCTCTTCAGAGCACACGACGCATCCTCGTGTCAGGGGTTCAGAGATCAGCCAGGTCATCCCTTATTAAGTATTCTTTTCCTCAAGATTATTGCGACATCTTGTGCTCAAGTAATCTGCTCACTTTTTTGTTGTTGTTATCTTTACTATCACGATAGTCGACATATCCACTGTGTGCTGCTCAAGAGAAGGTGGCACAAGGGTAATAGGCACTAAGCTTCAAGATTCTTTCACAACCTTTTTAACATTGCTGCCCTCTCGTTGCATTATCTGCTTCCTCAGCCAACACTCTTGAAACTGTATTGTCATCTGTTAACATGTGTCCCTCCACGTCGAGCGCTCATGCTACCGAAGAAACTCAAACTTGGGTGGTGCCTTATTCTTGGGAGTATAAAAACGTGAAGCCTGCTGCCTCCTTCAACACTCTTTGATTTTATTTTACACCTTCCTCATCTCCGAAACTTGCTTGTCCTGTCCTTTTCATCATTGAAAGGGTCAGAACTTATCTAGATCCTGTGAGTCAAGCCAGCATCATCCATTCTTAACCATTCAAATACTTCCAATCAGTTTTACAACATGTATTTCGAGGAGTTTTATAACGACGGGGATGAAGATTACTGCTTCTCTTCAAAGTACGACATTCCGCCGGAATCGACATGCGAGGTGTGCCGGGAGCTAGGTGACAGCCCCTCTAGAAAAGAATTCCTCGTTGCCCACGATTACGGAAATCAGTGGTTAGCGGGGTTCGAGTCCGAAGACTCGCGATGGCGTTTTGCTACGGCGGAATGTGAGCGTGTACGGGATCAGATTCTTGGACTTGAACGCGAAGTCCTTCTACAGGACAATCCGGAGTTTCTAGATCAGTTGACGCCACAGGAAAGACAAATCTATGTGGAGCGCATACAGATGGTTCGCAAAATCAACGAAAGAAGAGTGATGGGCGACAAAAGATCGAGGGGGCAGTTTATCGACGACGGAACTGACAATTCCCCGGTCACGAAGATGGTCTATATGGAAGACCCTGTACAGGGGGCCCGTATCCCTATCCGAGTCGTTCAAGCCAAATTTGTACGTGGAGGCAGATGGTATCTCGGACATGCTCCCGGCACCTACATCTTTCAATACCAGAGTTACCAGTATGAAACCGACGAAAACAACAACTTCAATCCATTCATGGGAAGCGAGGGCATCATCGTTGAAAGCGATTTTCGGTATCTAGGCCAGGTCCCTCGACATCCATTCCAACACTCAGTACGAACTCGCCACATGTTCAAGTTCATCCTGACGCTGTTCATCAGCGCACTCCAGCTCAGAGCCGGCCCAAAGCACAAAGACATATTCCCTGATCTCGAAGCACTCCTGAACGAACCCCGGATCAAAAATGACAAGGGATTCGAGCTAGTCTGGAAATATTGGAAGAGCATGAGCTTCCGGGAGTGTCCCAAGGAAGGGAATGAGGAAGGCCTCAAACTCAAAGAATGGCCTGACGCTTCAACTCGAACGACCTTTACGAGACAAAAGCATATGCAGGAGTTGGCGTGGCATCTGGTGTATGTCAAACGCACTGGTTGGGTTAGGAATCGCAACTTCACTCAATGTCCTCTATGGCGACTGATTGTCAGCTCAACTGGGTTACAAGTCGAGAGCATGGCCGAACTATGGCAGGCTGGGGAGGAGGGAGTTGCCAGGGCTTTGCTTCGCTCGGGCAACCGAAAAGGCCTCTTCGTCTATCAGGTCGAACCTGGCATAGAGGTATGTGAAATTCTACCTTTCTTATTTGAGTGTGGTTGAAGTTGAAGCATCTTCGCACGGGGAAACGTTGATCCGTCTCGAACCTTGAAGCTAACAATTTCCTCAGAACATCCACCGATACTATCTACAGCCACCTTTCCACGACGACCCTCTCAACCCACGTATGAGATACACGTTGGCGTCTCTTCCCAAGCTTCGTCCACCTGCGGCAGCCAGTCAACCCAACGCGCCATCCGGAGTTAAACAGAATCAGCCGTCGTCCGACCCCGACTCCGACTCCACTGTCCAAAATCGATCTTAGCCAAGACGAAATCGAACCAGAACCCCCACCAATTGTGTCTTGAAATTTAGTTACTTGGTTTTGTTGTTATACCAGGTCGATCGTCTTGAAGCTTGGAGCCTCCAAAAGTACAGACCCAAAGCCGGCTTTGCAGACGATAACCCTCGATTATTCCGACTCTCGGTTTGAGCACCACGATATACGCTACGATGGCTTCGATATTCTCTCTTCGCGGCCTGTTCAGCCGCCAGGCTGCTCCTGCGACGTCCACAGTTCGTTCATTTTCCACGACAGCAAACATGCTCGCCCGCACGCCTCCCAAACCTGCTCCGAAGAAGCCTACAGCCGGCCAGGTCCCTCCCCGCCGCAAGCACACACAGCAAAAGTCAGAGAACTTCTACCGCATCCGCACACTTCGCCAAAATATGTTCTCGCCTGCGCCTCCTCCCCTTCGCATGGCTCGTCTTCGATATCTCCGTCACTGGACAATCCACCGCGCATGGCAACTCTTCCGCAGACAGCAACACCTGGCAACCGAGCAGGAGCGTCAACGTATCTACAGTGGCATGTACAATGCCTGCGAGGAGCTGCGCAAGACGGTTGGTCCGGGAAACCGTGACGAGGGTTATCTATACCGAGTTGCGATGGAGAAGAAGGGTGTTTGGGGCATCGATGCTATACCAATTGAGTACGCGAGATACCAGACAGACTACCCTGCAAAGAATGCATGGAACCACGATTGGAAGAAGAACAGCGATTAAAGGGTATGAGTTTAGTGTATGAGTGTTTAGGTATGGTTTGGAAGGCAAAAGTGTACTGTATGTATTATATGGGCAGCTATTAAGAGGTCGGTGTCTAACGATCCAATGGGTGTATGAGACTGCAATCGTTCATGCTCATGTTCAGAGGGGTAGTAATGAGATATTTGAAACAGGAATGAGTGTCAAGATCATCACTCTCATTAGATTATCAGCTCCGAGCACCGCAAACGACAGTATCAATCTCCCCATCTTATTCCATGCCATTGATTCACTCTGACTGTACCAACGCTCGACAGATCCAGCTCTATGCCGCTATTCCAATTATTAATACAGAGTGAAGCATGCGTATCTTAAACCCGCTCGAACTAAATCATGCAAAGTCCTTCCGCCCCTCCGTTTTATTTCTCCTTTGGATGCCATGTATATAGAAGTATTTCCGCAATTCTGCCTGCCAGATATTAAAATTGCCAGCTCAGATGAAGGAATTAGATGTCGACGGGTCCAAAATGCAGTTCAAGATAAGAAAGGAATTCAGGGATGCGCAGGACAGGGTAAATTTAAGAACATCGTTCTTCTCGTTTCTCCTGGGCGAGACTCCAGTTGACGAATGTTCATATTTCTCTTTTTCCTTGTAGACAAGAACGCTTTAGGTAATCCAGTGATTGAAGAATCGCATTCAGTAGCGCAGCTTGTAATAAGGTGACAGTATGGGTGAGCTGAAATGCTGGAGGTAAGTCTGGTGTGGCCCCAGTTCCAACTTTTTGATTCGTTGGATGAGTGTCAAAATATAAAATAAAAAAGGTCTTTCTCCTGGAGCGCCGAGCAACGAGTTCTCTATATCCCGATCGATTCCCTGATGATCCAAAAATTCAACGATTGTCTCCAGATATCTGAGCATATTTTGATAGTATGGCTGAAGCGAACGGGTGGTCGATCGCCCGGAGATATATCTGGGCCAGGTTGTGAAGAGCGTGTTCCTGATATTTAATTGTGAGTGCAGCCCTTCTGTCCAAATACTGGTCTGTATGCTTGTTTGGAGACGCACGTCTGAGGTCTCTTACAGCACGACACAGCAGCCACCGCCCTCGCCCTTCTCAAAGGTCAGCAGAGCAGCACGAGTGGCAGCCTCAAACACGTCGTCGACACCCTCGCCGCTCAAACTAGAGCATTCTAGATATCGCTTTGCGCCAATTTCTCGTGCAATTGACTCGCCATCATGTTCGGAAACGAATCGCATGGACTTCTTGCGCATTTCTTCGATTGCAACAGGATCCTCGCGAAGATCCTTCTTAAGACCGACGAGGATGGTGGGAACACCAGGGCACAGTCGGTTGGCTTCCTCAATCCACTGTAAGGGTAGAATGTCAGCTTAGGGGTGCATCACATAGCGCTGAAGCGCATGCCAAGGAGGCCGTACCTTGTGCTTAACATTGTCAAGGGAATCTGGAGTATCGACGGAGAAACCTATCAGAATGACGTGGGCTTTTGAATAAGCAAGTGGTCGTAATCGTTCGTAATCCTCCTGGCCGGCAGTATCCCATAGAGCGAGCTGGACAGATTTGCCGTCCACTCTGCAATCCGTCACATAGTTTTCAAAGACTGTGGGGATCTGTATCTGAGGTTAGTTTTCGTCGTCGCAGAGGGAATCGATCGAGGCTCACATAATGCTACACGAAGGTTAGTTAATTTTGATGACGAGGTGGGAAGGTTGCGGGAGCTCACTGTTGGAAAGTAACCTAGCGTAAATACGCTCAACAAACTGGTTTTACCGCAGGCACCGTCGCCAATAATGACAAGCTTCCTACAAACGGTTTGTTAGCAATTTGAATATCGCACATCATTGATTTGTCGTGATTGGTATAGCGGAGAGAAGTATCGGGTTGAAGTTGGGCGTGGATTGGGGGACGCGACGAATGCCCATACCTGCGGATAACGTTGCTAGGATTTGCGCTCATGATGAATGAACTATATGGCCTCGAGGCTGCGTGAGGTCTCGAGAGGGATCGGGAAGAATTTCGGATCCGGAGTCTGCTACGGGCCCCAGATCTGGGTGATGAGTCGGATTATTCGTTGTCGTCGATTGATTACGGATCGAAAAGCAACGAGCTACAGCGATCAAGAGGGCGTCGTCGCGGTAATAACAACACGAGGAACAAGCTAAGCTAAGTCGAGTAGGATTGATTACTGGATATGCGCGAGCGACGATGTATGAGATAACTGAAAGACCAAGTTGTTCGGTGAAGGAAGTGTCGTCGAGGTTTAGGACCCCTTATTTTTTTTCTCGAACGGACTTTTGGGGAGGATTCGTTGGATGGGTGAGTAAGAGTAACAAGGGACGTTCGGAGTGAGCGCGGACGTGGAGCGAGGAGGAGCAAGAGCCCAGGTCAGGCTAAGGAGGACGCAGTACGTAAATACGGTACGGAGTAGGTCCTAGGTCTTATGTTACGGTTCAGCCACTGGGGTGTGCAAGTGAGCAGGGCGTTTTTAATGGCGGTGGGACGGAGGACCAAGAGGGAACGTTAGTGAAACGTTGAGTGTGGTTGGATAAAGGAGTAGGTAGGACTTTGATAGAAATTAAGAAAAAGAAGAGGAAGAGCATGTGAATACAAGCCAGACAATGTCGGATCAGATAAAAAGACAGGACAAGAGGGCCCTTTTTGGGGTTGAGGAGATGAGGGATTGATGAAGATGATAGGACAGCAAAAGATGCAGGCTAACGTTAGGTACCTGGGAGGCGATGCTCGACTTTTTCTGTCGGGCTTCTCAGTTAACGTACCTTAGTCTCAGTTTAGGACGGAGCTGAGGCGGATTGGGCTGGGCCGATATGGATCGGATCTTTTGCTACCTTTGCCAAGATTATTTCTGGAATGAAGGCAATATAATGGAAGAGATCAAAGCAGAATCTAAACTAACTTGGTGAAACGGTATTCCGTATCGGCTCTATATATGCGCCAGTGGTTATAGATTCTAGGCTAGAGAGGCAGCCTCTTTCTATTGTTGGAACGATCTCCAGCTTGTTTACGGCAGCGACGGTGGATAGTGGAGAGCCACAACCAGCCATGAACAGGCGAGCGACGGGTTTCCATGGGCACTCGGCTCCCCTGGACTGGACTGGGAGGTGGAGTCCGGGGATGCCTTTTTTAGCTGAGGACGTCAAGTGGAGGGAACGACAGCCCTGAATGAGTGAGTGAGCAATGGCTTTCTGTGAGAGCTGGAAGTGTGGACTAATGCCTGAGCAGACTGCTGCTTGAGTTACATGCATAAGTAGTCTGTTGTTTTGATGATGCTAAACGGCTTCTGCTGTTGATCGACATGGATCAGGGTACAGCAGATTGAGATGTGCCGACTGGATGGGTCGTTGCAGTGGGCTTGTTCTGACAATTCATTGCACACGTACGGATACCGGGGAGTAGCATAGAAGTTAGTCAGTCAGTCACTGCGCGAGTTCAATTGGGAGAAGACGCCAAACAAACCTGATCGTGATGTGAGCATAGCCTAAGACCAATTGATAGATGATAGACGGTACACTGCAAGCCCCCTGTGGCGGAGTATCCACAGACGGTAAATCCAAAACAAGTAATCTGGATGAAGCCTGGCGTGCCTGGTCGGCTAATTCTGACAGCCCAGCCAGCTCACTGGACAGGTATCCGCCAAAGTTTCGTTACGCGAACTGACATTCAGCTCTTTTTCATCTACAGTGGTCAAGTGAGTTACAGATCCAATGCAAAATTGCAGTGCCGGTCGGTCAGCATCGGCATTCATCAAGAACAGGAGTAGAATCCAATTAGGTAACCATTGGTCTTCAACACCGAGGAGAGTTCCGAGCCCGCGTATAGCATAGTCAGTCTAGTTAACTCAACTGGCCTCAACTACACCGAAAACTAACTTAAGGACCTGTCCTGTCTTGAATGCTCATCATATCTTTTGCAGCGAATAAGCTTCCTCTGTTTTGTTTCGACATCAATCCCCTTTCATGAACGACAGGGCTACGGTAACCTTCAATACGACAATGACGACGGATTCAAGATCCAGACCAGCATATCAACAGATCCACATCAAAAGGTGCCCTTGTCTTTACTCGGAGGATTAAACATTGAACTCTTGGCTCTGTTTGGCTGTCTCGTTTGTTTCTCATAATGCTGGCGCCGCACCGTCATGCCATCCAATGCTGGCTGCTGGCTTGCAGAATGCATGGCCGCCGCCCATTTGAGGCTGTGCAGCCTGACGCCTAACGTCAACCCACCACACCCGCGCGCCGGTAAGCTAAAAACAGGAACCGGTCCAGGGGGGGCCAGGACGAACCGTCGTTAGCACTGGACTCCTATTATTTGTTCCAGTCAGTGAAAATGGCGGGCATGTGGATTGTCAAAGGTCCCCTAGAAATAGAACCCTGACAGATACTAGTGATGGCATCAGATCCTCGACATTGCGGGCTACCCCGTGTAATGCGCGATGAATGGGTGGCCCTTTGGCTCCCTCACGCTAGACTCTGTAGGATTTCGGTGTTTGTGGGAGCCCGAATGTTGAACGAAACGTACGTTCGAGGGCCGTATTCCTCTCCAGCGGGAAAATTTTACTTCTTACCAATCTACTCGTCTTCGTTTTTCATGACAGCATATCGGGCATTCCGATGACTCAGTGGACTGTGACGTTGTCTCGTCGGCTTACGTGAATGCAACAACGATGCCTCGTGGTGATGTGACAACAGACGACGTTAAGGTCACTGCCCTACAGGGCTGTGGCAGTGTTTGTGGTTGATGCCACGATCCTTCGTCCTAATGATGCATTGCACGTATATAATTGTCAGCGCGTCCTGATACTGTACTGTAGCTAAGTAGTCTTACCTGCATGTCCCATCTCCCATTCCGTTTAGTCGGTAAAGATCGTGCCATGTTTACCCTCCGGTTGCTTCTAATAGTGTGAGTGGTATTCCAAAACGGCCTTTTGTGCTAGCATCATCTCAGCATCTAAGACTTTTGCCCATGTATGGACAAACGACCGAAACATGTTGCTGTTGTCCTCGGTGGTTTGCAAGATGCATTGACAAGGGCTGTACGGCATTGTCTCGATTTGGCATATTGTCTGTTGCACAGATGAGTTTGCACGCCGAAATGCATGCCGTGGCCTTGTTGTACATGGACCCATTCAGTTTTAAGAATTAAAGATAGGGTCGAGTCAATGTGTGCCTTGTGATTCTTGAGCGCATGGATTTCGTCATGCTGAACGTGATACAGCGTCGGCAGCCATCGTGGTGTCTGTGGATTGCTGGGTCTGGTAAGGTTGACTGCAAAATTTGTTCTGTATATCAACGGAGTGATGGAAATGTTTGTTGAGCGCTCCTGACAGCAGTTTATTTACTTGTCTGTGAATAATGCCATGAAACGCTGTGAAGTTTTCGTTGTAAATGTCGTGCAAGAGCAAAACCATGTTGCTTGTTCTAACGATAAAACGATGACGCATGCGCCAGAAACTGATTGCAGAATTGAGCGTCGTACAATGAACAAAAACACTCTCTTGCATTGATTTTAAAGATTAATTCACGAATTGGACCCTTCAATAGCTGTGTTATCAAACAACGGACGGGCAGTTGTAGTTTGCTTCAACCCCAGGTTCAGGGTAGTCCCCAATCAAATAATTGAAAGGAAGGGATCCCCCAAGTGACGTTGACATCCAGGTACCTACTGGAGCTGCTGTAACCCCACTCAGGCTTTGATTCTCTGATTCAAGGGCACAAATGAACCAAATCGACAGATCTCTACATCACGTGCCAGACCATACCAGGCCACACCAGGCTAGAGAAGAGCCTATAGCGGGGCGTAGCCGGTCAATCAGATGCATGCCTGACCACATCACAGCATCGCTGGGCTCCTTCGGCTGCATGACCAAGTACAGGTGCTATGTAACTCCACCAAAGAGTGACTTCTACCCTCTGCTTTGAGCTTTGAGCCTTGAAGCCTCAAGTAACACCAGACAAAGAACTCTACAATCTTTAAATTCTTTTTTTTAGCTTGAGTCTGGAATATCCAAAACACTCTTGCATAGCGCCCGCGCTCTAATAGAGCAATCTTATCATCAACATACTCATTGGGTCCCTTCCCCGCAGGCGTCATCGCTGACCTAACCCTGACTTGGCCGTACCGACTGTGAGTGCCTCATTTTGAGCCGCTGCCAGACCCTCCACTCGCAACCTTCGTCCCTGCAGCCGCCTGACGACCACGACTTCACGTCTCGAGACGCGCAACTACCACCGCTTTTATGCTGACACGCACTCGCGTATTACAGACTATCCCCCCTACATCACCGTCCTCCCGTCGACAGCCACGTGTCGCGCACAGCATCTTCATGCCCTCGACTGCCCTACTTCCGTAACCTACGATGCCGGCCAACAACCAAAGACCGGTCGCTCAAACCCCGGTATCGCCACGAAGTACAGCTAAATATACCAATAAGGACGGTTCAAAGTTTATTACGGTCCCAAAGGGTACACCCTCTGAATCCTCGCTGCCTTCTACCCCCACAACTGCGAAACCCAGTGGCCCCCCACTAGATACTTCCCATGCCGACGACGAACCTGCTCCTGCTGTAAACCGCAAGAAGCAGAAGCGTCGACAAAAAGCCGCTGCTAGAGCCGCTGCCCAGGAAGCTGCGAATGGCCACCATGACGATGCCTCCGGACGTGGCTCAGCTCTGGGTTCCACGTCTGGCCGTGGCCCCGCAGATTATGAGGAGGTTGAGAGCGATGATGAACATGAGTATATTCTGGCAAGCGAATTGACAGGCTCAACGACAAACGGTCATCTCCATTCGGACTCTAGATCTAAGAAAAACCGCAAGAAGAAAAAGAAGGGGACAAATGCCGACCCTGCATCACCGATCCCGGAAACCCTCGAACCTGAACCGCATTCCCACCTGTCGCAAGGCCCTGGTATGTCACGCGACAAGATATGGAGTACGAGTAATCAAGTTGAGCGCGAACGTATAAAAGCGTTCTGGCTTGGATTGGGCGAAGATGAGCGGAAATCATTGGTCAAGGTTGAGAAGGACGCTGTTCTTAAGAAGATGAAGGAACAACAGAAACACACGTGCAGCTGTACTGTGTGTGGACGGAAGCGGACTGCGATTGAGGAAGAACTAGAGGGCCTCTACGATGCCTATTACCTGGAACTTGAACAATTCGCAAACCAAGGCGAGGGACCACCTATGCTACCATCAGCCCGGGATTTCGCTCTCAGACCACCACGGGGTTTACCGTCGAGTTACTCTAACCGACCCCCATCACGCGGCCGGATAGTGGAGCACGTGGGCGATGACGAAGACGAAGACGAGCTTGAAGAGGTTTACAGTGAAGATGAAGTGGAGGAGGACGACTATAGCGACGACGAACCCCCCGAAGAATTTCAGTCCTCACACGAACGAGACGTCGCCGATTTCTTGACGTTTGGTAATAGCCTCCAGGTCAGGGGTACGCAGCTTCTTGAATCACTTCTCCGCAGATATGGTAACATGGACTTAGGTGGTATTCTCACCGTGGCGGATGACCTCCTTAAAAACGACGGCAAGCGGTTCATCGAAATGATGGAGCAGCTTGCGGAACGTCGGATGGCAAGGGAGGAAGACGCCCGCGAACACTTCTCACGCGGCTACGGTCACCCCAATGGGGCATATTCCAATCCCCACAACCATCCTTCTCCTGAAGAAGACGAATACGACGAAGAAGAGGACGAGGAAGAAGACTATGATGATAGTCAAGACGAGGAGTATGAGGAGGAAGAGGTATACTCGAACCCCTCTGTGATACCGTCCCAATCCCATACTGAGTGTTGCTGCCAGGACCAATTGACCGAGGAGCAACGAATGGAGGAAGGTCGACGCATGTTCCAGATATTCGCCGCCCGGATGTTCGAACAAAGAGTTCTCTCTGCTTACAAGGAGAAAGTTGCTAAGGAACGGCAGCAAAGACTGCTGGAGGAGATAGAAGCCGAGAGCCGAGAGTCTGAGCTCAAGAAAGCCAAGAAAGCCAAGGACGCTCAGAAGAAGAAGGATAAAGCTGCTCAGAAAAAGCAAGCCTTGGCCGAGGAGCGAGCACGAAAAGAGGCTGAGAAGGCTGAGGCAGATGCAGCACGACTAGAAGCCGAGAGGCAACGAGTTGCTGAACAGAAAGCCAGGGCCGAAGAGAAGCGTAAACAGAAGGAAGCGCAGAAGAAGGCCGAGGAGGAGGCTCGCTTACGCAAAGAAGCAGAACGACAACGACGACTCCACGAGCAACGCGAGAAACAGGCCGAACAAGAACGCAAGGCCCGCGAATCCAAAGAGAAGGAGAAGAAGCTCAAGGAAGAACAACGTCAGAGAGATAAGGAGGCCCGAGAGCAGAAAGAGCGCGAAGCCCAGGAACGCAAGGACAAGCAAGAACGGGACAAGCGCGACAAGGAAGCTCGTGCTGCCAAGGCCCAGAAGGATGCCCAAGCAGCTCGGGAGGCGAAGGAGAAGCTGAAAGAAGAGAAGGCAGCGGCCCAAAAAGCAGCAAGTCACTCATCGCAGCCTATCCAGATCCCGAAGCGCGGTTCCCAACATCCTGTGTCCATACCGACTGTCCTCCCACAACATCCCTCGAATCCTGCGAGCTACGCATCTCCCAAGATACCAATCGCAACTCCCGTGTTATCCAAAGCATCAACGCCGATACGACCCCGGACACAGTCTCAGCAATACGATGCTGCACCGCAATCGGTTGCACCTCCGATGACCAGCCAAGATCCCTCACCTCACTCATTGACACCCCATATGAGTCCAGCGCCAATTGGTCAGCGCCATGGCAGTGCGAGTACGCAACATTCCCACTCAGTGTCGCCTACAAATGGACAACCCAGATTACCTGGGCAGTCTCCCTTCCAAATGCCTCCTATGGGAATGCAACCCCCTCCAGGATTAGCTCACCATGCGCCACCACCAGGCTTCGCGAATCGTATGCCTCATGAAGCTATCTTCTCAGGATATAGACATGCTCCTGGTGCAATGGTACCCCCTCCTGGTATGAATGGGCCAGGTCGTGGGTTCTCAGCGCATATGATACCAATGTACCCACAGCCTGCCGCCGATCCGTTCGACATGGGCCGGTTATCATTGCCTTCGGAAATTCCCCCAACAATGCATCATCGTCAAAGTTCATTGCAGTTTGAATCACCTCCAACTCCAGCACAGCCCATAGGACGACCTGCTCCGATTGGCCGTCCCGGAAGCCTTAGCCATGGTCGTTCCTCCGATGATAAGGAGGATGAAACCGCGCACTTGGGTAGCAGAGCTCTTCTCGAAGATGATGAGCCTGTCGAAGCTGAACTCCACATGGGTAGCCTGCGAAATCAGCCTCCAGGGCCAATCACTGACTTTACCACGACTCCCTATTCAGCCTTTCCCTTGGCACACAATCCTTGGGGCTCTTCAGTTGGAGGACACCCACTGCCCCCTCCAGGATTTCCGAATCCAGGGTTCAACAATCCCGGATGGGGCGCACCGAGTGTGCCTCCTGGTTTCGGCATGACTTCTCCTGGTTCTATCATGAGCTCTCTCCGAGCCCCTGTCCAGCCTAAAACTGCAATGGTACGCGAGATGATCTGCAAGGCTTGCCAGCAAATTGTCAGCTCTGGTGATTCAGAAGGCTATATCGGTATTGCAACTCTCAAATCAATGGTTGATGAGATGTCGGGTGATCATAGTATCTCGGAACAGGACTTGCTGAACCTTTGCGAAACAGAAGGAAGCCGGACTAACGGCGGTGGTACGTTTTCTATCCTGCAGGATGTCGATGGCCCCGGTAAACATGGTGTCCGCTGGGAGCCTGATATGAATGATGGTTTCGGTACTCCTTATCGAGCTGTAGGTGCCCCGGGTGAGATTGGCAGTCCACCACTCAGCCAAGCAACGCTACGAGGGAGAACGTAGGAGAATCCCCTGCGAGCTAGTGCGTGTCAGGAGACCTCTGAAAGCTCCTTATCCGTCACAGACTTGGTGCGTGACAGCACCCCATTAGGTGCTCCTGGAATTGACCGGAGGACCACGCCGTCTATGTACACAAGGGCGATGTCGAGTGTATCTCAGATATCTCGCTCAGACCACGAAACAAAGGGACTACATACCAAATCTGCCATCTAAACGAGATTTGACATTGATTTGCATGCAGGACAGCCTGTAACCTAAATCCGATTCGGGTATGGTAGGGGACAAAGTCGTTGAGAAACAAATGTGTAAATGAGGCTCCAGTGAAACAGCGCTGGATCCGTATGCACTGGAAGACCACGAACCTCACCTTGTTTGGAATGGGGGAAATGTGCCCACAATCTTGGGAGACTTTATCGCAAGATATTTAATGGATACCCAGAAGCGATGTGTTCCCAAGGTTGCAGCGTAAAACAAGCGCCAAGTACAATCGAAGATTATTGTTCAAGTAGCGAATGATACATATGGTTGGCCTTGGAATACGTCTTTCAATCTGTGTCTGAATGATGTGAATGTGTGTTATGTGTATGAGGAATTTCACGTGACAAACTTTCGATAAGGATGACAGTAAGCACTCGTGAAGTACATACAGCGTCTGGCGGGTTTGTTCAAAGCATCCCCAAGGCTGGTTCATGCTTCAGATCCGCAACGCCATGTCAATGTGTAGTTACCGACCGCGTGGGACCAACCTTGTGGAAAGCCACTACGAAGCAAGCAACATGTGAGAGGCTGGGTGGAAGCACACGTAATACTTTAATTCAACGTCTAGTCTTGACCATCCCCGTTTCATAAGGTAGATAAATAGATACATTCGCACACCAAAGTAGCAGACTTTATCCTTTCCCATTGCTCCGAAATACTCAAACATGTCATGTAAGGTTTGTTCCTCCCAGGCCTGATATCAAGGTATCGAAAAAGACGCCATCCTCAGCCTGTGAGGGGTTTCAAGCCTTGGATATTTTCGCCGCGCTGGCAATCACAGAGGCATTATATAAGACATAAGGGCGATCGCTTGAAGATGAACAGCTTGAAGCTGCGCCCTGGGGAGATCAGTTTGTCTGCTGAAACTCCTCCGACACACGCTGCAGCTGTCTCGTCCCCATTGCTCTCCCCCGACGGGACCGTTCCGCCTAGATTCGGTCCTGGAAGGGGTTGCCGGCGCCGGGAGCGGACTGGCCGGAGGCGTTGCGGATGAGAGGCTGGCGCTGAGCGGCGCGCTGCTTCTTTGTGGCGGCACGGGCAAGGGCAACAGTCTCGGCCTTGGCAACGAGACGCTTCTGCTCCTTGCGGTCACGGCAGCACATGAAGGTGAGATAACCAAGCATGGCGGCAGCTGAAGCGGCAAAAACAATGGCGATGATGATACCAGCAGTATCCATCTCTTGCTTGACCATGCAGATGTCGTCGGATGAGGCGTCGGTGGTGCAGATAACATCGCCGCGACAAGAACTGGTGCTGATCTCAGTGCTGTAGCAGGTAGCGGTCCGGGTCTTGTCCGAGACGGTTTCGAGATCGCACTGCTCGGTGCTCTTCTTGAAGGTGGTGTAGCAGTCTGTTCCTCTCGACGTGTCGGCAGCGCGCTTCTTGAGCTCACCAGTAGCCTCGGGGCCCTGGGTGATGGAACCGGCGGCCTCGGCGCGGGGGATTAGGGTCGGCAGGGCAGCAGCGGCCATGCGCTTCCTGAGCTCTCCGGCTTTGGCGAGTTCGGAGCATCGCTCGATGGTGTAGTGAGCCTCCCGGGCGGCGTCCTCGGCGGAGCAGCCGGCAGAGGAGTAGCAGGTCTTGAGAGCAGCCTCGTCGGTCTCCTTGAGATTGGAGAGGCAGAAAGAGAGAGCGCCCTTGTTGGCACAGTCAGCGAAGGCGGCGAGGTCCTCATTGTGGTTGGTGAGACATTCTTGCTGGACGGCAGCGAGGGCGTTGCCAGCGAAGAGGACGGCAGTTGAGAAACGCATATTGAATGGGCGGTGGTTGGTGTTTTTTCTTCTTTTCGATCGAGAGGATGAGGATGCCCAGCAAGCTCTTAAGTTTGGTAGTGTTGTCGATGGAAACCAAGACACGCACGCTTCAATCCTGAAAAGGGGAGATTGGAGGGGGGAAGTGTGTGGTTGTTCTTTTAGGTGATGATGGGGAGGAAGAAACAAGGAGGAGAGAAAGCGAAACGAAAGCGAATGGGAAGGGATTATCCGTCTGTTCTCGTTGGGCTGAACCTTGGAAAAAAAGACCTGAGAGAGCCAGAGACAGGGGAGTGTGAGGCGGCCTTTTGGGGCTGGGCTTACTGGAGTGTTACTGTTATTATTTATTATGGAGAATGAATCTTTTAGAACGTTTGCTTGTGCTAAAAAAAGGGGAGATGAGGAGACGGATCCTTATGAGACGGGGTTTGATGGGCATGAGCCACAATGCGCTAGACCTGAAGGGGGATAGATGGTGAGAAGAGATTGAGGGTCCCTTGGATGGGTTGGCTGGTTGCGTTGAAGATTGGGCTTTTGACCGGTAGATGTTAGGGCTGTGTTGACTGTTGAGTGTGGAATTGGTGAGGTTATTACGGAGTACCTAATCTGTATTCAAACAATATGCTGCTGCTCTACTGCAGAGACTGTCTGCTGAGGATTATATCTCGTTGCTGGAGCTAGGGCAGGCCTATGATGACCGCTGATGCTTATGCTGATGGTGCAGGATCACAGGTGGGAACTGTAGAGAAACCCACTAGCCATGAATGGAGCTGGCTGAGCTCTGATACAAGACAAAGACAGACAACAAAGAAAGAGTGCGACATGTCTATGGATGACGATATAATAGCATGAGATGCTCTACTAGAATAGGCTCTTAAGGTCTCAATCAATCGATACACTACGAGTACCAAGCTAGAAATCCAGTAACACAAAGTTGCTGCTGAAACTGGCCTCAACTCTCGGGCTCACCTTGTACACATAAGCACAAGCCTTTGCCTTGTCCTGCCACGCATTACCATTCCTGCAAGCGCTGATGAAGTGGCTGAAAGAGCGGATAGTCCAGCTGGTAAGGATGGCGGTGCAACGGCCAATCGAGAGCCAAGAACGCAACAGCTGGTGCGACGACGGTTGTGGGGTGAAGAAGACTGGCATTTCGATTGGTTTTCATTTTCTTGAGTGCTTCGGTTTGGACTGTGAGGTTTTGTTGGGTTGTTTTCTGGTTGCAAGCAATTGGTACGTGTATTAACAAAAAAACAGTTTTCCACCAAAGAGCAAAGAAATGATCAAACATGAGAAGAGAAAAACTTCTGGTTTGGCGGTCAACTTTCCCATGCTGACTGCACATTTGCTTACATCCACCCATGGCTATGCGTCTTGAAATGGTTCCCGTCGCTTATCCCGACGCCATCAAACGCCTACATCGTAGTATTCAAGACCTTATTCGTATACATTAGCCATCGAATCAACTTGAATGCCCGTGATACTCTCCGTCTTCTTCAATCATCACTGCGCTATCACCGGAACGTGCCGATAACTCTACAGGGTAGCCCAACTGGTGCTGTCTTTAGGGGGGGGCTCACTGGGGGCTGAGAGTGCCGAGAAGCACTGGACCGTAGGCAGTGGTCAGTGCCCTCCGTACCTGAGATTGACAGCAAAGCATAAATCCTCGTGCCAAGACAGATCATCTGCAAATGCTACAGTCCATGTAAATCGATGCAGAAAAAAATGCCCGAAAACCTATGATGAATTAAACGTTTCCTTCCCCCTCCCACGCACGTCATGTTTTGTCCGTTTGAGTAACGGACGCGTAGCCAATCGAATGGAATCTGGGGAATGACCATGTGAGTCTACGTCATCAACTTTAGGATTAGGAGCTTCCTACTTCTGGCTTTTGCCTTCGCCGTGATTGCACAACAAGCTTTGGAGTAGGTATAAAAGAGAGACAGCCGTTGCATTGACTCTTCCTCCTTGCAACCTGAATACTCAGTTTACTCACTACATCCTGATTCAACTTCTACCACCACCACCACGTAAAAACAATACACAACTTCGCCCATCATGCCTCTCGTCGTACCAGGTATCAACTCAACAGACGGTGACAGCACCGAAGATTGGATGACCAAGCTCGTTGGCAAGAAGCTTTCCGATGAGGAGTCATCAAGCGAAACCGTACGTTATCTACATTGCCCTTCGTCTGTATTTGTGTGTGAAGGCATCTTACTAACATGCCCCTCAACAGGTCTTCGCCAAGCGAGATCTTCCCCAGGAGGCACGCATTATCGAGCCGGGAATGATGGTCACAAAGGACTTCAAAGAGAACAGACTCAACGTTCACGTCAAGGATGACGGAACTGTCTCACACGTTGTCAAGGGCTAAGCCGGTGGCTTCTGGCTGACCCCTCCTTTTTGGTGATGGGGATATGGTTTTATGTACGATAATGATCAAAGGATGGGAAACAGGATTCGCCCGCACAGGCGAAGACGCAAGAGAATAACAGGATCATGACTTTCTCCTAAAAGCTTTTACATTGTGACCTTTTTTATCGTGCTATTGTGTTGTAATGTTTTCTGGGAGCCATCCACTGCACCTCTCTTATTGCATCTCGAGATTTACCCCGCCACGTCCGACGCCGCGGGGCACTCTTGACTTGACTTTTCCCATACGTAAACAACCACCCCACCACGCTCCAACGTAACTCAACTCGACACGATCAACCTCTACATAATTCATACTTTACCCATACCAATCACCAACCCTGCCTTTCGCATCAGCTTTAATATATAGACTATCCTTGGCGCTGCCATCAACTCGCCACAATGTTCAAGAAAGAGTACATTCCCCGCCCTCAAACCTCTGCAAGCTTTGCAGCTAATCTCGACTAGAATCCAGGGCGCTCCCAAGCAAAAGCTCAAATCATCCGTCCAACGTGGTCTTCGCCAGGGGCTTCTAGACACGTTCCCTCTTCTGAATCCCTACATCGACGAGATCCTACCCAAGAAGGCTTCCCTCTCGAGCGTGAAGCTGACCGACCGCAACACCCTCTACGTCCTCGATACGACACCTCTCTTCTACCAGCAGGACCTCACAGGCACTCTTCTCCCCCACCTACGTCTCGTACACCGTTTCCCTCAGGCATTCCCCTGCATTCGCATAGATCGTGGTGCCATCCGCTTCGTCCTCTCGGGCGCCACCCTCATGGCCCCGGGCCTGACCTCACCCGGAGGCAGACTACCTGCCGACGGTTCGCCCGAAGGTGTGGAGGAGGGCAAAGAGATGGAACAGCATCTTCAGGAAGATGGACGATGGAGCAGAGAGCTTGTGAAGGGTGAGCCTGTGGTCGTCATAGCCGAAGACAAGGAGGAGGCGTGCGCAGTAGGAACCCTCGTCGTGGGAACCAAGGAGGTCAAGGAAAAGGGCAAGGGGCCTGTTATTGAAGACGCTCACTTCCTGGGCGATGGTCTGTGGAATATGAGCACCGAGTAAAATGGCGCATGGTGTTGAGGATTGGAGTAGGATTTTGTGATACCAATAAACGAAGAGGGGGGCACAACTATGACAGCGAGAACCAAGACTGAATGCAGGGTGTTGGGAGGTTCAAAAAAGCTTTAGCGGCCAGGCTGGAGGTATCTAGACTGGCAAAAATCAGAATTTTGCCAAACTTTGAGGGTATCACCTCGGTGTGACGGTACATTGATCGGTGCCAGCACTGCCGCTTTGACGAAGAAGCCAGTGAGTGTCACCAGATAGTTGACTGCTGACATAGCTTAGTGAAGCCTCAGTTATCCGTTACTGTGCAGTCCGGCAGTGGAAAGTCGGAGGCTCTATGGTGTTAGAGTGAGCAGCTGGTCTCAATCGCGTTCTCGTCCTTTCCGCCGCATCTTTGACAACCTTGCCATCGCGGACAAACTGGGCCATTTATTAAGGTAGCAAGTAGTGGACAGGATTTCTGTACATTTCATCACCTTGTAATTTTTATTGTCATTGTATTGCTACCACTTGGTTAAGTTCTGTGACAAGCTTAGGCCACACACACTGCACACTTGCATCTCCTGCTCATGAAGTCAGACATTGCTGTAAAATACTGATGAGACTACTCGATTAAGCAATCTACAACATTTGTATCCGCGAATTTTATGGCCGTATAATACTACTTGCGGCATCAACTGCCCGCTATCGATGCTGGTGATCATGGGTTGCAAAACTACTCTGAAATTGTCAACGAACCATGCGACTGTCAAAAACTCCATAAGGCCTGGGACAAATATGCTCAGTTGCGAAGGAAGAGAAACAAGAACTAAAAAGAATCCCTCGTTAGGATGTTACTGTCTTACAACTTCTCTGGAAAACCAACAGGTATTGACTAGAAAAACAGCATGCCTATGTATCTCTGAATCTCTAGTAACTCCATCTCCAAATCACCCACCCGATAAATCCAAGCCCAGTGATCCAATGGCCCGCAGCTTTATACCTAAGCTCATCACCTCCATGCATCCAAACAACCAATCCATCACCAATCCTCACTAGAGACAAAATCGCCGAAAAGGTCGTTACGGCACTCTCGTTGCTCTGCCACTGCAACGCCATCAAAGTCAAGCCGTATGATATTTCACGAAGACCCTTGAAATACATGAGAGGCGAGACAGCACCAGTCTCATTGGTATTCCTGCTGGGCTCGAGTAGAAGACCGACGTGGCCGTACTCCTTTCGTGGCGAAAAAAGAGCCATTATTCCGCGGCCGACGCAGGCGCCGCCTAGGATGTAGGAGGGTATGGAAGAGAATGTTGTCATGGTCGACTATGTGATTGAATTCGGCCAATGGTGTTTGAGTTGGGTTTTATGTCCAATCATGAACTCTGATGGTGAGGGAAATAGTCGAGGTTGGGAGTTAAAATGCTAGCTGAGTGAGTATGGAGTCTGCTTACGCATACCGGATTGGGTCTACGTACACTTTTATTTAGGCTGTAGTTAACTCCTATGTCTGTCAGCATAATCAGTAAGATAAGGTACGTAGTTATGTCATATAAGTACAAAAAGCATCAATGATACCCATACAATCGGAGGCATTGATGCTGGCAGCAATCCAGTACATAGCGATACTTGCCAAACCCATCAGTCATACAATCGAACCAGAAATTTCATTGGAGTTGCATATGCGCTTCCATTAATATGCTTCAATCCATTTCCATTCCTTCTCCGGCCATTTCCAGAGATCTTCTTCATCGAGTCTATCATAGCCAGCATAGAAATTCGCAATGCCCATAATCGTCTTATCCACTCCTTGTACTTCCACCAACTGGGGAAAACGGCTTTCTTTGTGCTGCATAAACTCTTCGACGTGGACATCCAGCTTCCCAATCTCCCCTTTAACGTACCCGTAAAGACACAAATACTCCAAGTTGGGCGGCAGAGCATCTACAAGTCGGAATGGCGGCTCTTGAATTTCATATGGTGGGCCTAGGAGAGCACTTATTCCGATACTGAGATGGGTCATGGCGTTGAAATCGTGAAGTGAGCCGATAGTCGAGCCATAGGGACGGTCGTCCGGTATGTCGTCCAGCCAGAATGGAATATCACTTGATTCTTTGTCAAGGTTGAGGTACACTTCTACGCTCTGTGCAAGGAACTGATCTAAAAGTTCTTCTCGACTTCTGTCCTCACCGTGACCGAATGAGACATCAAGATCCAGGATTCTCAGAGTGCTTCTGTGCTGTAGAAGGCTCTTTCCGATTGTTTTGCACGGCATGTCAAACATTCCTGGGTCTAGTGCCCATAAACCACATGTAGATATACGTAACTCTTCCAGAACTTTGGGAGCTCGGATGATCATGCTCAGCGTCCAGCCAGAAATTTCTATGTGGCTAAGTTGGATCCTCCTGATGTTGGTTGTGCCAGGGAAAACCAAATCTACAACTTCATGGTCAAAGACACCCTCCATGATCAAGATGCTCATGGTTGGTAGTCTACCAAAGATTCTAAAATACTCGAGGAAGTCGACAGTTTCATAAAGTCTCGAATCTAAGGGCTCTTCTTTGAAGAACTCAACGGTTTCGAGCCTCCGCAGCGCAGGTCGGTTTATCTGACCATAGTTATTCCTTAGTAGATACTCCTTCGTTACAGCAGGGAAACTATCTATCCGCAGCACAGACAGATTTTCGCAAAGGGAGAAGAGCACAACGAGTGCGGCGGCGGCAAATGCGGTTTCACGGTCGTCAAAATCCCTTGTATCATCTGGTACATGACCTAGCCAATGTTGCTTCTTCCACGCCAATGCCTCGACGATCAGACCTGTGAGGTGATCTTCAAGGCCAAGAGATGTAACATGCCTTTCTAAGAAAGAGTGTGCGTCGTGATCTACGTAACGACGATTGGCGCGCTTTGCATCTAGTCCTTCGCCACTTTCCTGGGGTAGTAGCACCGGATCATCCGTATCATAAAAGATGGAATAATGGCTTGGCCAGGAATATGTGTCGACAATGACCTCACGGAGGGAATTTGCTCTGGTAGAGTTGTTTGCATACGAGAGAAGGAGAGGATACAATCTCTCAATGTCGGCTCCGTTGGTAATTTTGATAGTTGAATATGCTAATTGTTTCACTGAGGTCAAGTTGGAGTACCATTGGAGCGAGGAGCTTAGACTCGCCATTCGGGCTGTGTCCTGGGCTCGGCACAGTCTAAAGATAGACGTGTTAAGGGTGTATAGGGGAGAAGCTCCCAATAGGGCTCGCGCTATCCTCGAACAGAGCATCGTTGTTCTTCATCTGGCGTTGGGCACCGCAAATGAGGTCATGCCAACTAACGCGACTATATCCATCACGTGGCATATACAAGCGCTGGCTTGACGGCAAACTATTGCCGGGCAGTCCGGGCTAATTGACCGCAGGGGCATTCATTGAGCTAAATACGAGAGCCTAGATTCGATTCGAATTCCTGTATACATGAACAGATTCTAAGACATTTTTGTCGTGAAAACGGAGCACAGAATAATTTGTAGTCAATGATCTCAGCTAGATCGAAACATCAGGTAACAAAACTCTTGGCTTTGCTATACGGGCTGATCTGCGATGGGTCTCGTATTTACCTACCCAATTGTACATGTGTTTTGCAGATCGTAGGTTAAACAAGAACAATGTCCCAAGGATGATGCTACGTTTATTTCGGAAAGGCTATAGCTGAAACTTCATATCGCTGGAGGCACCCACTATGTACGGACGATTGTTCGTCCTTGTATTTTCCCCTGCAGATTGTATGTCACTCTACCCATGTTTTCCGTTACTTGTTACTCGCATGATTGTCATCCCAGCTACATTTTATTGGTTATTATATTGAGCTGTGAGCTGTGAGCTGTTGGATATCTGCTTTGTTCACCTAAAGTAACCACGGACTTTCGGGACCAAGAAAGAAAGATTTTGTGCTACAGGCGGATTAAAGATCTTGGCTGACTTCATTCTTGTGCGTCAACGATTGAAGAACATCATACCCTAGACTTTTAATTGAAGTATTATTTCGGCTCGACCCCTGAACAAGGGACAAGCCCGAAGCATATTAACGAAGTGAACATGGCCCATTCAGTTGATCAGGATGATACTATCACACCGTGAACTATGGGCCATGAGCGCTGGCAGAGGTAGGCGTGTCTCTGCATTTACGAGGGGATCCATTCTAGGTTCGGGCTGAGGCTTAGACATAGATTCACAGACAAAATCGTCCATCAGTCAATGCCGCCTGACCCGACACGTCTAGCTTCTTGTCGTAGCTCTTTGCAGCGTGCCCATGACGTTTGTAGCCAAGAGAGGGAGGGTCCAAGCATTAGTCGGCCAAGCTGGCACTGGAGCATCTGGTGGCGGGCCCGGATCGAATCATTCCTTTCATCGCCTTTCTAGAAAAGTCTAGGCTGGATCGATGCTAATAATAGCCCCCAGAAAAGTTGGGGCTGGCTGTTGGGAGCCGTTCGTTAGTGTCGGCTTGAGCCTCTCTCCCCGCCAGCAGCTTGCCTGACAGAAATATCAGGACAGGGTCATGCTGATTTAACCTGTCACATTGAGTTATTATTTCTTGTGGATACAACGGACAGGCTAACATCTCCGCTACCCCCTTTTGAGATCTCCAATTTTTACCTGTGCTCAACAATGCAAGCTGTGGCCGGCTGGGGGGCCTGGGCCTGGGTATTTCGGCAGCTCGGCCAGACCGCTCCAGGTCGAACTCGATTCTTCAATGCAAGCATCGTTCGTAGCTGAGCTGGCGAGTAGGTAGAAAAAATCACGGGGCTACAGCTATGCGGGTATAGTGGCCTCTTAGGGACAGCTACAGTTGCATTTGCACTAGAGCCCCATAGGTAGCTCCCCATACCCTTGCCACGGAGACCCATGCATCTCGTATTCACCAAGGTTCTGATTGTGCTGTATTTCTCCGCGAGGTGACCGTTGGACAACCTCTCCCCGCTGGTCCCTCGGGCTGGGCGACATAGCCGTTATGGAGCAACTGCCGGAGGCGATCTCTAGCTATGACGATGCGATACGAGATGAAAGATCAACAAGGGAGAGGCAATTGATATGTATATAAGGCCATGTTCGTGATCCCTCAGTTTTACTCATCTCACTCATCACTCACTCACACACACTCTCACATCCACTCTTCAACACTCAACCACTCAAAACCTTTCCATCTCAACCACCAACAACCGCCAACATGCAGGTCAAGACTCTCCTCCTCGCTCCTCTCGTCGCCGCTGGCGTCTCTGCCGCCCCCAAGAAGGCCGCTCCCCAGAACGAGATCTTCCAGGGTCTCGCCCTCCGCTCTGCCAGCGACATCCACTTCAACTACCTCCAGGCTGCTCAGGAGCACTTCTCCCTGAAGCTCAAGGACCAGAAGGCCAGCTGCGACCGCAACGTCAAGGAGAACCAGGCCACCCTCCACCTCTTCGAGCAGCAGCTTTTCCTCTACAAGACCGACAACCCTCCCCAGCAGGTCTACGTCGACCGCTCTGGTATGGGCCAGGGCCTCATGGGCTACACCACCGGTGCCCAGCCCAAGCCCAAGAACGGCGAGTACAAGGGCTGGTCCATTGGCAAGGACGGCAACCTCAAGTTCGACGGTGCCAGCTTCATCGCCTGCCCCAGCGACCCCAAGAAGCCCGCCACCTCTTCTTGGTCCGTCTGGGTCAACGCTGGTGTTGACCAGCCCGGCTGGAGCAAGGGCTGCCTTCCCTTCAACATCAAGGCCGTCGAGGTCAAGAAGCCCGTCGGCTGCTACTACTCCAACGTTCCCCAGCAGTAAATTTCTGGTCCATAAGCGACTAGACTTTTCCTGAACGAACTGTATACAACAACACTATCCAAGTCTTAGGACTTTGGGAAGCATGACCTTATTCTTTGCAATGCATATATTAGCGACTTGGTTGGGTGGATTCGTACCCCATTAGTACATAGTTACTTGACATATTTAAACAATATACTATAATTGTTGAACACACTGCTCCTTTAAATGTGACCTAACTTCCCCAGGGGACGAAAATGTACTTACAGCGCCTTGCCTTCTATCGGTACTACAAAATTTGTGTAAAACCCTCTCAAGTCAAACTCCGGAGTGAGGTAACATTGCAATTTCCTGACTGAACCAGGAACCGCAAAGGTTCTTTTCTGGGATAGTTATGCACGCATGAATGCCGATCATTACGATCTGCCTATTGTAATTAGCGCAACTGGACCCTGCAGGAAGTATGACGTCCCTTGTATTCCTCTGTGCATGACCTGACCCCTCCAAATTAATGAAAACACAATACACCACCACACGACTCTTCCTAATAGCAAAAGGAGCACCCAGATAAATGAGACATGCATTTGATAGACATAGTCCAAAAATCATCAAAAAGAATCGCCTGTGTAACACAGGTGGCTGGATCTCTCCCGCCGGGAATTGAACCCGGGTCTCAAGCGTGACAAGCTTGCATACTGACCACTATACTACGGAAGACTAAACAGGTTAACCTGTTTTGTAGCTGGGGGGTTGTGCTGGGAAGAGATACGATACATATTATATACGTATACTGATCACGTGGAGCAAACTGCTTGTTGATAGAAGAGTGTTCGGGATGCGCACATGCAATGCTGTTTCCAGCTGGTGCACTAGATTCGAGTCTGCCGGTGATTTTGACATGCTTGCATGGGGCAAAGCGACCGGTTATTCCCACGCACATATTGCCTGCACGCTTGCCCTGAGGGAAGAGAAATGCGGGATGAGTCTTCTTGCATCCGGTGCAGTAAACGGGCTGCCAGAGTGTCCAGAGTCTTTTTTCCAGCTCACCCGATTCATAGAGATTGACGCAGGGGTTGCACAACGATGCTCGTTGGAATATCTGCTTGATAGTACTTAGTTGGTCGAACTCTGATTTAGGAATGGCCCAAAGTACACCGCGATGATGTATAATTCGCAGCTCAAAAGCATCGTCGGTGGCGCAGCGCAGGACTCGACAGGTTTGACGAACCATGTAGAGAGATTCGAGTGGTAAATGGAGCAAGACAAGAAGCAACAGGTCTGGTGAAAGTTGCAATAGTCTCGACCCTTGGTTTCCGTGAGACTTTTGCTCTTGGGACTTGAGCGATGGTAATGAACCTTTTTCTTCCGTCACAGGCACATCTGAATACATAAAAGAATCCAGAAGAGGTGCGTAATAAGTTCCCCTTTTAGGGTGTGAAGAGTATACCATGCGTTGAATCCACGACGATGAGTGGTGTGCTTCAACTTTGAAATAGGACATGGTGACGATTCTTAACTCTGGTTCGGAGTGAGGTGAAGAGAAGAAGTTTTTGTATTTTTACAGCGACATTGGTTGTGTTTTATATTCCTGGTGGTTAAAGTTCATTATGTCACTGAGTTCTTATTGCGAGAGAAACTTTGTTTGAGGGTGTCGTGTACAATACCTGAGTCTAGAACTTAGTCAGAAACTAAGTTTTTATGTCTATAAAACCTTAATCTATCTGGTCGAAATGTCGAATAAAGTTATTTAAATATTTAGAGAATTTCATACAAGTCGTACTATTTCACACAGTGAATGTAGAAGTAGCGCGGTGGAGACCCCTTTCTTGAATGTCTTCAAAAGCCTGAGCCACTTCATCCAGATTTTCCGTCAACTTAGAGCTAGATAAATAAATTATTGATTTATAAAATCTTTAGTAATTACTTGTATAAAGTCCATAACAACTAAGGTACTTACTAAATGATTAGGGACTTTACCTGGGGGCTTTATGACCCTTAACCAGAAGTTGGTAGACTGGAAATCGCCATGGCTCCTTCCCAAAGAACTCCTATTCCCAACATCAAAATCTCCGAAACGTTTCTGACTGCTGGCCGAGCTTTTCCGAGATCGATCACCAGAGAACGGGCTGATTCCCTCCGATCTTATTGCTGCATACGAAATTGCCTGCTGGTCCTGATTGCTTAAGACCTCAGAGCCCGACTCTTCAGCGTTGCTTCAATCTAGAAAACCTCGTGTATGTTTGTTGCGATGTGTCCCCGGCTAGTACTGACAAGTAGTGGAATAGGTTGCACGCATCGAAACCTTTTCGCCTACAGCATATGGCTCGATGACCCTCGCGAAATCTTCAACGATAAACTCGCGACGATTGAACTTTCTACCTTCAGTCTCTGGTATTCTCTGAGGAATCTGGCGAACTTCCAAGATGGGTGGCTGAGCAGACACTCGGTCGTAATCACCAGGTTTACGATGTCTTTCAGCCAGGCGTCATGCTTCTGATAATTGGTCCATTCACGCAGAAACCTCGAGTTGCGACGGCGCGGTATCAGCCTCATCATACTTGTTCCCTTCCCTCTATCGTATGTGGACGACGGTTGCCGTTGAATGGTCCCACCTCATCCGAGACCACTCATACGTCAGATCGGCAATCCTACAATCTGATCGCTACCAAGATCTTAATACCCGGAGCATTTGCCACATAACAACAGAGTCTCTCGTCTCAATACGGTGCTGCCGCAGGCACAGGTCTGCTCTCGCCTATGCGCCCGTCATGCCCAACTAGCTAACATACCTGTCGGTAGCTGAAACTGCGCTTCCTACTTTGACCTAGGAAGGGGTAAGTGACAACGGGATGGACAAAGACGACAGACGGTTTGCTGCTCTTTTGATCCAATATGCAGACTATCTACTGAGAATACTAACAATGTCCTCTTGCAGATTCCGGCAACGACAAATACGGCAAACTGCATTTCAGGGAAGGGATGAGTGAGTGCAAGAGGAAGCTTGGAGGAATGGTGTGTAGTGTTTGTAAGGTTGACGACATCTTGTGAAAAGAATACGGCTAATATGTGAGGACAAAGGGTTCGATGAATGACCTTGGCGGCTTTGTCAAGGCTTTGGTGATTCCTCCTCATACTGTAACACGGACGAATACGAGGGGCAAAGTCAGGAGAAGAAGGATGGTATGGCTTATGGTCCAACACATAGGCATCCTGGGTTACATACTGACATCAATAAGCAGTCTTTGCCAATATCGAGTCGGTTTGGAGAGACTTGCATCGGGTGCCCGCAAAGTTGACGATCGAAGAGACGGCGACAAAGAATGGACCCGCGTGAATCAACAGGTCTACAAGGTTGAGGGGAAAGGAGTATCCCAATATTCGGAACCCTTACTCTTTGAATCAAGTCTTTGGGTACAAGAAAAGGCCACAGATATATACGCACAAAACCCTTCGACACTCAGTCTCGACCTACAGCATCACAATGGGGGACAAGCCGGCCCAGCCTTTTGACCAACAAATCCGCCACCACCTCACCACTCCCGGAAATAAGTCATCACTGCCTGATCTCTTAATCGTTGTTTGGTCGGGAAGAACGGTCTTTCCGGTTTTTCTTTGCACCATCGCCGTCTCCTCGCCCCTGTCACCGCCAACCTCTCCACCACCTGTTTCCCCCGCAATCAAGATGACAAACTGGGCCTGCGGGTTATTCATGGGATGGATTGAATGAGAGGGAGTCTGTGAGAAAATATCATTCTTTACCGTCATATTTAACTTGGGTTCAAAAGAACAGATCAGCAAGGAAGGAACGGGATTTCTTTGTGGAATGGAGAAACATACATGGCTAGAATAGGGAAAAGCCTGTTGGTGTTGCAGATGTGTCGCAAATGCGATCTCGTTCCAGACTCAGGAAACAAAGGAGCCTGCAACTGCGTGTTGACAACTCAATTCATCTCTAGGTGTTTCTCAAACTAAATTATGGCGCTTTGCTCTTTATAAGTATTCCTGACAAACTTGAACCTTTTCCATTTCAGCCCTCGTTACAAGAATATCAATCTTTTCTGCCTTTGCAACAGCTTCCAATAACAGTACTAAGACCTCTATGGTTTTACACCAATAAACTAAATCTGCTGACCCGTAATACTCCGTTGGAAGACCCCAAAGCTTGATTCGATGATGTTAACTTATAAGCCCCCACGCTGCTATGTCCACAATGCTAAAGTCATGATAGTCCGAAGGTGTTAAGTCGACGAATTGCTCTTGTTCTTGAAGCCAATAACACTAAACAGCTCCGAAATTAGCTGTTAAGATGGTTGTGTGTAGTGCCGATTTTCTTTTCAACTCTTCTTCCAAGACTTCAGTGTTGAAATATTCTGGTTCATCTGTACGGTCTAACCCAGAGCTGTGCTGGCCGACAATACCCCGAGCCCCTTTATTGCCGATCTTCGTTGCTACCAGAAGAATAGATAAAGATTCGTCGATTATTGCTTTGTTACTTGGGTCAAGCCGGACGCCTCGGAGGTAAAGCGTTGCGTATTGCTATGTGACCAGGCGGCCCTTCGGATCTCGGGTGACTGCTTAACTTCTCGTACTACATTACGGAGTGGCGAATGGTAAGACTCTTATTATTCTACAGGGATTTACGCCTTGATTATTCCTTAGGCTGTGATATACAGTAAAGGCAAATACAATGCGTCCCTCTAGAACTTCAACTCATTATTAATGTGAGGGCAGGGTTCGAAATTAATATTTAAATAGATTCAGGTAACAACTACGGTTTACTTCAAATTGAAATATTTAAACCTTTTCAACAAAGGTGAAATTAATATAACCCTAATTTCATTTCAGCTGAAAGACAGCAATCCATAAATCGTGGATGGTTCCTCTGCATTCTAATTAAACGGGACATGACGACTCTTGATTACAGACCATTGTAACACAGACTTACTGATATTTCTGTTCGAACTTTCTTTGGAAATGGTCTTGGCTATAATTGGCTATCAAAAAGAAGCATCTGAACTAGAGATCGTATAAGCATGGCCGGCACCAACGACTCTAGCCATTATTTGAAAAGAACGAACATGGTGAGAGTGAGGGGACCATAGGCAGCATCTGATACCAGACAGCCCAAAAGAATAGGAAGAAGAACCACATGGATGATGATACCTAGAGAGATACTGAGTTCAAATTGATATCCAGGAGTAATTCTGACGCGATTTATAATGCCACAGTTGATTACTAGTGATTACATGCCCAAGAAATGTTCCGAAACAGAGGATGGAGTTCGAAAAAGAGAGAGTCATAAACACCATCAGTATACATAATTTACTCCAAATTGAGGAAGTATAGGAAAGCTGCCAATGGATCAGCATTGCGAAAGAGAGAGGCCTTGAATATACAGAGTGAGTTCCTGGCTTTTCAGTTTGTAGGTGATCCTCGGAGATGGTCACCTCTCCATCCTTGTCGTTGCGACACTGAAATATAACCCTATTGCGCCCGAGTGGTGTTGAAGCCGAGAATCGCCTTGACGGTGCCGACTGGAGTGGGACAGGAAGGTCAGATAGGGGGTTGAGGGGGCTCAAAGAAGGCTATGTACGTACAGTCGCCTTCGTTACTGAGAAGAGCAAGGAAGCTGTTATTGTTGTTGTTGCTGCTCTAACTGATCCTCCTTGGAGAACATCTACCCATGACATCGTTGAACTTGGTACCTTCTGCCATTGGAGGTGTTCTTGATGTTCTTGAGCTTAGTTGGATATATAAGATTTTCCAACCCTCTTTTCACCTTACAGCCTCCCTGACCCCTCCATCCCTCACCCTTCCATGCATCCATCCGTGCCTTATATCGTAGTAGTACATGCTAGTACTCCCCTAGGGTTAGATTGCCTGCCTTGCTGGTCTGCGGTTTCTTAAAACGTAGAAAATGTGGAAGGAGGGCGTTCAGGAGCGAGCATGTTTCGAGTAGCAGAAGCAACAGGAGAATTGTCGGGTCGGTGGTTCAAGACGAGAAAAGCAATCGAACAAGACGCACTGAAGAGGTCGGCAAAGACTGCAAGGCTATGATTTTCGCTAGTTCCAGCCATGATACCTGCAGCAAGAAGATCAGCCACGACACGCGGGCAGCAAAGAAAAGTGCTCGTACATATTGTGGCGCTTAAACCGACCGCTCCGTGAAGTCGGTTGGCGAATTAGTCTGAGGAAAAACAGCCGTTTCTCTACGAATATGACGAAAAACACGCTCAGGGCTGTTCGACGAGTCAGACATAGGGACGGGAGGATGGAGGACAGGAGTGTTTAGACGGAGTTGCTCAGGGCGAACAGCCGGCTCTCCTGCAGCATCCCCAGAACCAGGTGACCTTGCGGTGTCCTCCATCCAAGGATGGATTCCCAGACGAGTTCGATGGAAGAAATCATCGAATACTTCCGCAAAGCTCTTTCTGGGACTGCCCGGAATTTTGTCATGTGCGAGCTGGATGTTGTCCATGAATTCCCAGTTAAAGTCGTCAACAAGCTGTGCCCACCACTTATACGGAACCATATAAACGTAGAGCTTCACCAAGTCACGGAGACTGAGAGAGCTTTGGAGCCGTTCATCTTGGGATAGTGATATCCATGACCGGTAGATCTCTTCGGAGCGGTACTCGAAGTAACCTGAGCCAAGAGAGTGGTTGGTATGAGGGTTGTGGTGGAACATTCGCAAGGCGATGTATCGGTTGATGGTGTCCTTCAGCTTTTGGATTTCGTAGGTTATGCCCTGATCAAAGGCATACGAGAGAGCGGCAAGCAAGATGGGGAGGTTGAGGCCACGTTCGTGGCCGACAAAGCCGCTAGGAGATACGCAGATGTCAAGGAGAAGAGAAAATACGTCGCCGTGGACTTCGGGAATGTTTGAATGCAGCAGGAACCCCTAGCCTGGCTGCGTGATAAAAACATCAATGGGTAACATGAAGACCCTCCCGCTGGCTTTAACTCGATACATCTGTCGAGGGCTTGATTCAAGATCAGTATGTTGATAGCATATGAGAAGACTTCTTGCAAAACGTACCTCTGGAATAGTCCAAGTCTCAGCCTTTGGCCTTGGCCTTGACGATCGGGGAAAGAGTCCTACAAAATGGGGTGAGCATATTGTCAAATTGTGCTAAGAGCAGGATGGCCCTAGAAAGGATATATGAGCATCCATTAGAGCTCTTGTGGACTTACACGACCAGGGAGCTTCCAAACCGGATCAGGAGTCTCTTCATCAGATGAAGTTCCAGTGTAACAAGTAGCAACAGCAACAATTGGAACGTTCAGCCTCTCCCTACGGGTCGAGTTTTGACCAACTTCATCCCTGAATGCGGTACGGACAGAGAGGGAACCCAAAGATGATGAGTTGGTAGAGGAGTTACTCTTTACAGGGTGCTGACTGTCATCCGGAAGCCACTCAGGGTGCTCGTTGAAGCTGGCGTGGTCCAAGAGGTTTGGAAGAGATCCAGCACGAGTAAAGCGGCTGACTCGTCCCTGAGGTCGATCCTGAGCTACTTCTACTTCGGCATGTTGTTCAGGTTGTTGACGTTCTCGGCGACGAGTTACCCGGTCCCAGGCAGTCTGGACTTTGTTGGAAAACGTTCCCTGAGGCATATTTTCAAAAGAATTGCAAAATGCTTCCAAATCAAGAGATCTGGATCAGCATTGATTGTCAGTTTGATGAAACAAAAGATTGAGAAAGTGAGGCAACTTGGAAAGAAAAGGGAATTCTTTATAACAAAATGGGAGCCAAACATAACGGGAACTTGCAAAAAGATCTTGGAAGTGCAAGCAAAGCAACCAGCAGCATAAATCACATGAATCTATGGTAGTTGGTGGTGCTGGTGACCTACAGCATGAGGATTTTGAAGGGACTGGAATATGACAAAGGAAGTCATAGAGCTGAAGAAGCACAAAACAGTAAAAGAATAAGAAATGAAGGAAATTTGAGACGTACTTGTACTTTAAAAGAGGGATGAAGACGAAACAAATGAGGATCTGAATCTCTGAGCATGAAGTCTGGATGAAGGCGATTTGATCCGAAGAATTTCGACTGATGGAGGTTCTCCACGACAAGAGAAGAGGCACAAAGATCGTAGTTTTGTAAGAAACCCTGAGAATATGGCTTGCTAACCAGGAGAAGTCCTTCGCGTGATGTTGTCGAGGCAACAAAAACCGGCAGCTAGCAAGTGACGTAAACTATTGTACTCCATGATGGTCAGCAGGATGTTGAGTAGAGGACATGGTAGGGGTATCTAGAGGTAACAAATGCTCCTACAAGACCGCAGATTACTTACTTGAAAGGTATGATGTCTGAATGCTGCAGAACACGAGAAAGACCATCGACTTCAAATGCGAAGCAGGATGAATAGCTTTGATCAAGGCAAAAGTGAGCCTGGACAAGAGACTTGTAAAAGCTTGAAGATGGTGGACGTATTTCAACGTCGAAGAGAACCAAAAGATATCATAGATCAAGATGGAAATTCCAAACGAGGTCTTGTGGGAATATCAAAAGCCCAAAGAAGATATGGTGGGGAGAGATTGTGATACCTGGATCAAGCTCGGAAGTGGTTTGCTAACTACTAGACTTAGGTAGTTGGCATGGGGCTTGTGCGTTGGAACATGGCGGACAAACGGCTCCATGTAGTGGGAGGGATAGGGGACCCAGCCCTAGAACGGAACCAAACAAAGGCCGCAACAAGCCTAAGAGAACATTTAATGATAGCCCAGTAGATATTTGGTATTGGTGGACCTGTAACTACCTAATTTTTCAGTAATCACTGACGTCGTGGGCAAGAAAATGGCGAGTGTCACAATGGTAGCAGATGAGGTCATTCTTCATCCAAAAACTCCGAACCTCGAGTTTTACCCTTGAGATTGCTGTGCAGCTTTCAAAGACCAAACCACCTAGTGGTAGTTTCCCAGGTAGACAGATATTTATGCTGGAGTGATTGAATGCAAAAGGATACTGTGTGCAAAACATTCTTACATATGACCAAGTTCACGAACGCAAGACACATTGGGATGGGTTTTACTTGTTTCAATTCAGCTAATATATACACAGGGGTTTCCATAATCCATTCCCATGTCCCCATTTCCGCCTATGCAAGCAAATTCGAATCCAGGCGGAAATAATGATAGTCTCCATTTGACTGCTCTCAAATACCGTGAGCCCACGTATATAACCCATGTGTAACAAAGCCGAGAAATTGCTTTGGATGTAAGTGATTGCGAGATACCGAGGCGTTGATGTGCCTGCAGGGACTGTAAGATAGTTACTTCTTGGATCAATCAAGGCCCGCAAAGTCCATAATCGTCTCCCGCTAGATTCCGCAAATATCGCCCAAAAAGACATGGCTGTGTTGTTCTGGTGTTGATGAAAGTCCGGCCAGACCTGATATAGATAGAGTGGAGAGTGTCGCCTTGATGGCCGTGAAACAAGTCCAAAAATTGCAGCCTCGATGATGGTTGAGCTGCGAGGACCGAGGCAGAATGATATCTGACTCTGCAGGTCCGAGGGGCATGTTGCCTTTGAAAAGTTTGAAAGAAACATGCTATGAGTAACGATCAGCGCTGTGAACGAAGCAATGAAGACAACATATGTACCATGGGAAATGTTATGAAAACGCCAAGATAAAAGTCGCAACAAAATGGTAGAAGGTGTTGCCGTCGGGTATTGGGTGGATTTGAGCTTGCTCAAGGGTTAGATCTCAGCCAAGATCACAAAGAGCCCTGGGACAACATGAGTCAAAGATATCGTCTCTGATCGAAGAATCAGGTGTATGGGCTACAGATGTAGCCGTATAGCAATAGCGGTGATGTTAGGTTCTACGTTTATCAGTAGTGTTGGCGGATGTCTCACGACAAGAAGCAAAGATCAGTCTGACTTACTGCTGTTCGGGATAGCGTAGACCACTGATTAGTACTAGTCGGAATCAGGGTAAGTCTCTGCTTCGAGCTGAATCTTAGCTTCCAAGTCGCGCTTCCGATTCTCTTCTTCCTCGCGCTGGTCTTTGGCTTCCTTTTCGCGCTTCATACGAGCTTGCTCTACCAACCTGGCCTTGATCTCCTTGTGGGCTTCACGACGTTTGGACATCTTTTCCTCGCGTCTCAGGGCCGCGGCGGAAACTTCTTCCATCTTGTCAGTGATGAAGGCTGATACCCTGTCCATGTTGTATGTGCCGTTGGGTTCTAGCAAAGCGCGTGGGGCAACGATCCCGTATATTGTTTCATCAACTTCGTCAATGAGGATTTCGCTCATGGCCTTAATAGTGAGCCCGCGTCGAGAAAGAGCTTGTTGATCTGGATCGCCGTCGTCGTCGATGGGAAGAGCAGCTTTGATTTGCTTCCTGATGGCTTTCTTCTGTTCTTGGTAGATGTATTTTCTCAGGCGTTCGTGGTACTCTGTTTCTATCGTGAATTCCCTGAAGGCCTTCTCCTTAACGGTCTCGCGGGTGTAGACGGATTCGGAGTAGGGGCCCTGCTCACGGCAACGGGGCTTGAACTCTGTAACCCACTTCCGGTAGACTGGGCGCGCAGACATGCGCTTGCGATCGTTATGTGTCATAGTCGCGAGGTCGACGTCCTTGTTTTCCTTGTCTTCCTTGGGAGGTACCGAGAACATGGGACTTTTGGCAACGTACTCGAACATTGCCTCGATGCTTTGAAAAGGTCGATAATACTGAGGAATCGACACCCCAATGAATTTAAGAATGAAGGTGGGTTTCGACGTAAGCCAGACCTTAGCTTGGTTTTTGTTCACTCGTTCAATCTCAGGTACACGGATCCAAAGTCCCAAGTTGTCCACAGTAAGGCCCATGGGTCGAATGGTGGACCCAAGGATTTGCCAGATGTCACCGTGAGACTGGAAGAAGCGCATGTACTTAGCCTGCCTAACGTCGAAACAGTAAGTCACATCGACTTGAATGTAGAGGCGCTGCTTGCGCTTGATAGGAACATTGCTTGACTTGTCTGGAGTCGAAGGCGAAGACTGGTTCTAAGTTTAGGGTCAGTAAAGAATATGCAGCGTGGCTACAAGAGACTGCGTACCTTCTTCTTGAGGGCCTCGTCTGCGTGTTCCAGTGCCTTGGTTAACGTGTTGTAGGAGCCTGGTTTGGTGAGCATTAAGCACTGACTAAGGGGATATCAGGTGGTAAAAGACTTACAGTTTCGTGGTATGAAAGGTGCTTTGCTTCTTGGAATCCAGGAGAATCTTCGCTTTCCCCCCCCATCAGGGGTCGTTGGAGCAGATCCTTGTGAGCTTTGGCGTTTTGGCTGAGTGATGACCGAGGATACGCGAATATGCCTAGTCCAAATGCCACTTTCAAACTGGATATCACAGTCAGACTCGCCCTTTAATACTACCTATGTTTCGAAAGAAGGGTTCTTGACTTACAAAGGCCTTTGCCCTGGCCTCCAGAGTTCTGGGACTGGGTTGCTTAGGACTAGGATACGGAATCTTGGGGCTGGATTCGAAATCGTCATTGGGACTGGATTCTAAATGACTCTTAGGAGCGGTCTTGGGAGTGGATGGGCCAGGAGTAGAGCTAGGCGCGACGTGAGGAGATGTGTCGTCATCTGGCTCGTCCTCTCCATAACCGGGAGGGTACGGAAAGTCCGCTGGCCAAGGAATAGCAAAGTTGCCAGAGATTTCGTCACCCTTGGAGTTGATCTGGTATTCAGATCCAAGGAGGAAGTTGATATGACTGAGGAGCTCCTCCTTGCTTGGTCGCGTGTCTTTGAACTGAGTGACGATGATGTCGATGTCCCCGTAGTCCTCCTTGCCGGGCCCTTCGGTTGGTGAGTCGATCCAGTCGAACCCGTTGCTCAGAGCACGAACTACTTGGTTCTTGGCTGCAAGGTACACCTCCCTCGACATGCGTGGAGTGAGCAGAGGAGGCGTCACATGGGCAAAGGCTTTACCCCCCATGGTGACGGTAGAAAATGCGAAACAGGAGTTTGGTGATAGTGGAGCAAGAGGATAGAGAAACAAACTTGTGATGGATAGGAGCAAATGAGGAACCTTGCAGATGTTTGCGAGGATCAGAGGTGAGGTGAAGTAAGATGATGGGGAGGGAAAACAAAAGGAAAAGTGCAGGTTTATTTGTTTCGATGTGATGTTCGAGGGAAAGCAGGGCAATGAGCCCGAGAAGGCAGGGTACGTGCCTTTATACGATGGTGTTTGTGAACGCAGGTGATGAATGGGAGAGGAAGTTGGATGGTATAGGGGGAACGAATTTATAGTATCACCAACCAAGCACGATGTTTTGGGTGGATGTGCGGATGGAGGCGAGAGAAGGGAAAAGGGAAAAGGGAAAAGGTCAGTGACTCAGCCCGGAGAACAGGCACCTTATGCATGGGCATGACCGCCTAGTGGCCTGCACAAAAGTTTGTACCAAGTGCTAAGCCCCCCACCAATTTTACCCTGGTCAACTAGCAGTGATACATCCGTCACCACGACACATTGACACTCCAACATAACATCACAACCATTCTCATAAAGAACTCCCGAATCATGTCAAATTGATTTGATTCTTTTGCAGTCTTGATAATTCATAAACTGTCCTCGAATATCCTTTCTACATCCTCGTCTTGAGCACCCTCCACGGTGAAAGCCTGGGCCGCCAACAGGTTGCAACACAGCCATCTTCCCTCCAATTCAGGAAGGGAAACAAAATGAAGATTAATCATTCCCCTTCTTTTGAATCACGTCCAGCAGTCAAGGGTAAGTCAAGAAATAACGTACATTGCCTTGGAAGCATGGCTAACTTTAAAATTGTAGGTCTGCCCCCCCTGGGCGATAACGCAGCTACCCGACATTCTGTACACCACAGCTATTTTATTTTCGATAATTATCCATCGAAGTGCAATTTTCCTTTCAAGAGCTGCTAAAAATAATCTTGGAAGTCTTAGAACCATTCCACTCTCTTGAGAATGTCCTTGAGCATGAATCGATCTCAGGAAATGCTATCAGGTACCATTCTCCTCCACATTATCCTCCCAAACAGCAATGACCACTGACTAGTATATGATCAGGTGAAAGCTTATACCCTCCATGGTTTGTTGAATCCAGGAGTGGCCGTATACTATTTAACCCCCTGCTCCTTACCAGACCAGTGTCTTTATACAACATATTCGATGGAAAAGCAAGACATAAAAGTGTAATTCAAGAACTGCGACTTGACACAAATCGACAAGCCCCATTATTCTTCTTTTCATTATCTTGCGGGTAACCAATGTGATGTCTCTCAGAAATGGCTCTCGTCATGCTCTGCTGTCATACTAGACACTGACAGTTTAGAAGCCAGTGCCTCTCAAATTTCCAAGAAGAACGCCCCTCAGCGAGAAAGAACATGGAATGTGAGCAGAAGTTGATGACAGCGTGTCTCTGACAGGGCGAGGAACTTTAAACGATAGTCAAGATCTCCTATTCAGTCATTGATCCGTCTCACAGCTGACCACAAAGGAACACGGCCTCAATAAGCTCTGCCGGCACAATTACCATCGTCACTTCGTGCACTCGTCGGGTCAGGTTTTCGAGCCACCGGCTGTTGGCATCCCCAGTTTGCCGTAGGGCATGGGCTTCGACTTTCTCGGCGTCGGTTGGGGAGTTGTCTATAAAGATATCACATAGCACGAGGCGACCCCCCGCCCTCAAATATTTGTCACTTGATACATACTTCGTCTTTCAACCTGGATCAGTGAGTGGTACCCCTATTAGAGCGACCCGCAGCCCAGACATTCATTGTTGTTCTTCCATGATCTCTTGGGAACAACAATGAAACTACCATACCGATAGTGATCAACACCATGCTGATTCCAACGACCAAGATCGATCGAAGCGTCTAGACACAAGATCGATTCAATGTAGTTCACATTATTGGTGAGACGATCGGTGCCAATGACTCCATTTCCTTTTTTTTTCTTTTCCTTTTTTACTTGAACCTTAAACTTTATCGAACCCAGGCTTACCAAATCTCTCACTATTATCAACAATACAGTAACCTCAAAGTTAAAACTCAATCTGATCAAGACAATTGAAGTCGCGCACCGCAACTAAACTCTAATCAGGTGAACACGTAGCATACAGCCGTATACATCAAAGCTGGCTTTTCCTCCCCCACCACTCAATTTGTTCCTCACCACAAGCACACTATTAAAGTCAATCGACCCTTGCAACTGCAATGACTACATTTACACCCACTTGGTATTTTACAAACCATTCCCAGTGAGTCTGGTAGCACCATCTCAAAGGAAAAAGGAAAAATCCCGTTGCATCAAAAGAGTTATGGAAGTATCAACAACAGAGGATCATACGCAGACCAAAGAGTAACAGCCTGAATCCAATAAGGTTCCCCAACCACAGCTCTATTTCCCAAGGGCATGAGAAGCCCCCAAAGTGACTACAGCTAGAGCTAAAAGTCTATTTTTACAAGAAGACCAAACCATCTGAGCTTCCGATGTGAAGAGGCTGTCAAAGCCGCGGCTGTGGAAGGAAAGTTCGCGTGTGGAAGACGAAGTTTTGTGTTCAAGATCGAAAGGTCTTACAGACAAAAACCCCACTTCGATAACATGCGAAAGGAAATCAGCAGCAATAAAAGGGCAAGGAATTGATGTTTGAAATCATGGGATACAATTTGCTTGACTCTCGTCTAATTCCATGGTTATTGAATAATCTTATTCAATATTTCGACAGGATAGGTTTTGGAGGAGGATGCAGCACATTGTTTCTACCATTTCGGTGCCCGTAAGTGAGGTCACCTCCCGATGCTCTAGTTTCATGTCTAGCCAACGGCTATTCATGTAAAGAGCCCTGTGCTAGCAGCCAGAGTAAGGCCTAGCTGCTGATAATGTAGCCATCCTTAGTACACTGAGAAGCTGCCCCAGCCAGGTCTCGTGGACGTCAGTTGTTAATCTGAGCCTCACCACGCCGAGGCCAGAGCCTTCAAATCTGTGCAGAGTGACACAGAGGGGAATTCTGCAAGGTCAAGTAATGAGAGGGATGCGCAGCCGTCTTGTCCATCTCTTGTAAGTCGGGAGGCTTGAACCTCTTTTGTTGTCTAACCCGATTGGTTGAGAGAATGTAGAGTCTTGGGAATTCGGCTATTGAGTAGCTTTGTCTTCGGCCGTATACAACGCAACTAGTAGCACAAGCCAGTCTAGATAGATCTTATAAGACCAGGATTGAGGTAGACACGTACAATAGAACCTATGTGAGTTCAACAACCCTTATCTTCCTTTTGCCAGCAGGATCTGAGAGTGAACCACGTTGCCATGGAAGATCTGACCGTATAGGCGTAGAAATGTATCGTTAATGACATCTCGAAAAGGTGGCAGGTCAAATGCTCTGAACCAATTCAGTTGTTTGTCCTTAGGCCCATGAACTCGAGTCTTGACTCTTGGTTGCTAGAAAGACTAGTTTACTATGTTACCTCATTGAGGAGCCTGTCTTTATCCGTGTCTCGAGATGATCGTTACCACAGGAGCTTGAAGTGCACAATGGCCAATTGTAGTGGCCGTCGTGAGTGATGTTCTAAACAGGCTAGGCACAAGGTGGCCCCTTTTCCTGATGGTGGTATGTGGGCACATTTGCTGACAAAGGTCTCTGAGTTCTGCTTTGCTCAGAGTGACGGGGCCGGTATGTAAGAGATTCTTGCAATCGTGATACTGCATATCCCTATGGTCACGAAGGAGAGTAGACCTACGCCTTGCCGTGGCAACTTTTCGGTCTTGTCGTCTTACGGTCTTGTGGATTTCTGTCGGCGATATTGATTCGTTTTGTTCAATTCTTAATGGGTCGGAGGGATGTGTGTGAGCACTGGGGTTGAGATGGCGTTGTGTTTGGTGCATGAGACGCGGCTACCTAGTCATAAATAGTCGTGATAGATTCTCTGACAGGTGCGAGAACAACCAAATCCCTTCCCCAGAGAATATCATCTTCTACACCGTCAAACTAAAAACGCCAGTATGCTTCAATTAGATATGTAGCCTATTGTAAAATCAAACTTGGTTGTGGGACTGGACCGACTAACTCACCTCGAAACCAGGATTGCGCGGTATCATGCTAGCTTGGTCTGGACGGTATTTTTATCGAAGCCAATGGAACTTTCAGATAGACCATGATTTGTCAAACTGAGGGCTATATTCTTGAGTCAGTGCCTGGATCGAGGACCTTTGATAATGGCTGAACTTGGGGACCCGGTGAAGCTCGTTACTCACGAGCATTGGAAACTTGCAATGATGAAGAACTTGCAACAATGAAGATGCCATCTTCATCGACTCTGGGTAAAACTCATCGCCGATTACAAATCAGGTTCGATGTAACTTGAAGCTTCTGTCGGGGATGTCGAGTGTCTGCTTGGTGGCTGAAGTCCTGCATCGTCCCCCGTATCTGGCTCATGAGCCTGGCCTGAGGTTTCGTGGTCTGCTTTGGCCTCACCGTTACTGATATATGGCAGCAACTATTTTTGTCACTTAGACAAGAGTGATTTGGCACGAGAGGTCGAAGGGATGTGCCATGATGGTGATTTTCCTATTGAAGCGTGGTAAGCTCTTTGGTGCAGCAGCTGCTGAGCAATTAGTCATATGAAACGAGTATGGTCAAGATGATCTCGCTAGGAAATGTGAAAATATTTGGAATCACCTTGATTTGCTCTTGATATGGCTTGAAATGTGGCTACTTGTAGTTCGGGTATGTCAACAGGTAAAACTGGCGAGGGGATGGTTGATGGTTGACAGACAGGTCGTGGTTCCACTCCGCAGCAGCCATAATCCACCTTATCTTATATCGCAACTCTGGGCTTGCACGATGGGCTTGACTTTGTTCTCCTTTTGCACTCGCACCTGATGAATCACTGAAAGTTATAAGGACAAAACCGCCTTTCTCTCCCTTCGCTCTTCTCTATGTAGTTATCTTTGATTGTTGGATACCTACAGTGCTACATCAGAAACATCAGACGCAACACAAACATTTCCACAAGCACCAGTCACAGATCCACAAGGCCTTTCCTTGCAAACAGTAGTCAGCACTGGTTCAAATAACCTCGAACTCCATGCTTTTGCTTGCAAACATGACATAGATCGCCGAATCGGTAGCCGTTTGAACATACATGTAACTGAACGTTCTTGATACCATTGCATCGTCGGAGCCCATATCTTTCAAGATCCCTCCATAGCAACCCGCGTACGATGCTCGCTTCTGAATACTCAACACCTCCAGAATCGGCCACCGGGGGTTGAACTAAAAGCTCAGCCTTCTCAAAGACCGTGGGGGTTGTACAAAGACAGCCACTCTTTCGAGTCTGTTGCTCAGCACTTAGTTGCAGTCCTATCGAGTTGAATCCGGCTTCCCGAACATAAGAGATCCTACTGGCGTCGAACATAAGCACATCAAGCTTTCATTGGCCTACATTATCGATAAACTGGAAAACTGCCACTCATTCCTTGCCATGTGAGTCTGGGAGAGAGCTTGAAATTGATCAGGTCTAATATTATCATATTGGTACGATGCACGTTTCGGGTACAAACAACTTCAACGACTACCTCGTCTACAAAGAACAATAAGAAGAACTTCGAAGCTATTCTGCGGTCCTTGTTTGCTGTCGGAAATAAGCAAGACCCCCAGTATGGAGCACCATACTACATAACCCAAGGAATTCGAGACCTTCCAGACGGGAATGACATTGGCAGGCATTGATATTACAAGCCCTTGATGGCTACATCTTTCTGATATTGTATTTGGTTCGGGTCTTGGTAGGTATTTCAACTGGCAGAGTTACGATCTTCTTAGCTTCACCTGGCCCATGAATGATGCCAAGAATGTGCAATGCAATCTTTTCTGTGCCTTCCTCTCTCACCTATCATCTGTCTTGCTTGTGAGTCCCCTTGTTCCAGCTCATGCATTGCAGATCAAGAATCCAAAGAATTATATCACACACCTGGGAGAATGTAACCATAAATCCCGATCTACTGCACCTAAGGATGTAACCCTTCGAAAATTATCAGGGGTTGAATTGACTTGTGAGCTGAATAGGTCGTAGGGGACAGTATACAACTAATACAGGCTGGCGCATTCCGTACCGAGGTGTGTGAGAAGAAACTTCGAAATATCATCGAGGTTTTCGTCCCAATTGAATGCCTCTCGTAATCAATCGAGCTTATTTCGTGATTTATTTATTGCTAGTGATTCGATTGTGTTATTTCTGGTATCTTACAGATGCTGTGCTATTTGGGGTAAGATACACTCTGCACTCGGCCAACCACTCTCACGCATTGCATATGATGCAAGGGCCAATTTCAAAAGCCACAACCTTAGCAAAGTATACTGGCTTATTCCATCGAAACAAAGTCGAACATAGAACCACGTCTCACAAGCCATGCGATCCAGGCATCCAGTAAAGCCCCTGACTAAAAGCCCAGACCTCGGGATCGCGGCTTGCGGGGTTACAAGGATTCTCCATCTCGTCATCATGGGCTAAACCACCATTGGAAGCTCCCCGGAACCGAAAACCGAAAGTGACAGGTCGAGCGTCCAACCCCGGTCTGTTTTCTTTGGAAAGGTTAGATCCTGGAGGCTGGCTTTGGCTGGGAGATGAGATAAATACCCCAGCATCCATCGACTTAATGGCCCCGACTGACCCATTTCTTCCAGTTCCAAACTTTCTTTGTCAAATTCCCCTCCCCAATCCTCCCACAATGCGTCCGTTTGCCCTCTCAACCGCCCTTTTCGCTGTCGGTACGCTCGCTCAGAAGAGCGCATCAGATGTGGAATGCGCCGATGGACTGTACATGATTGCTGCGCGAGGCACGGGTGAGGACAAGGGAACTGGAGTCATTGGAAAGATCGCCGAGAACGTGGCTAAACGCGTCAAGGGTTCTGTTATTGAACCCCTTGATTATCCTGCGTCTTGGCAGGACCCGGACTACGAGGAGTCTGAGGCTGCTGGTGTCAAGGCCTTGACAGCTGCCGTCAATGATTATCACAGCTCATGTCCTGATGGCAAGATCGCTGTCTTTGGCTACTCTCAGGTTTGCTTCACATTGAACTATCTCCCTTGAAAGGTTGCTAACAATCAAACAGGGTGGCCAGGTAGCATCTGACACTTTCTGCGGCGGAAGCGGCGGGGACTTCCCAACCAACAAGCCCTTGGCCAAGGATCTAGTCCAAGACAGCGGTGAGCATCCCAGCAGAACAGCGATTGCGGACTGCAGATACTAATTGAAGCAGTTGTTGCGATCATCATCTTCGGCGACCCGAGCCACGTGGCAAACATCTCGTACGACCAAGGAAACAGCATCAACGACGGTGTAAGTACAACAAAGCCTTCCAAAACCCGCTGTAACACCATGCCAGAATTGTTTCCCTCTAATTCTAACGCGTGTCTGTAGATTTTCGAGCGTAACAACACCAAGCTGTGCGAGGACAGCTACAGCGAGATTATCCGCTCGTACTGTGACACAGGCGATGTGTACTGCGACGGGGGTAATAACACTGCGACCCACGCCGGGTACTTTTCCAAGTACGGTAAAGAGGTTGCCAACTTTGTCGTAAAGCAGTATGAGAGTGCAGCGACCGAGAGCAAGACCACTGCCTCAAGCACGGCTACGGCTGCTACTGAAACGACTGGTTCAGCAACGGGTGCTGCTGAGACTACTCCGGCGGTAGCTCCAGGTAATGCTGCGACTGGGTTGGTACCGGGTCTGGCCTTGGCGATGGTGCCTTTGGTTTTGGCCATGTCACAGTTGCTGTAAGCACAGGACGGCTATGAAGATATTGTTCCTTCTCTTTGGACGAGATGTAATTGAATAGACGATTTGAATATGAAGCTGCTTAGAGCTGAAATGTGCCTCTTTATGACGAACTGGCCAATCTGATCAGAATTGTAATTGTGATCCTTTATTAGATGCTTGGTTTTGCTCTCGTAGTCTCGTAGTTGATACCCACAACTGATGCATCCTGTGCACCCAAAAGATCAAAGGGGGAATATCAGTGAGAAGTTACCAATATCTGAATGCTCGACACGGAGCCAGTCGTTAGTTTTGAGTGCGGCAAGCTCCCTGTGGATCCTACGTGATGCTTGCAGTTCTTGGCTCATCTGGTTCTCTGACCTTTTTGACCCTCAACATCCAAGCCCCTATTCATTGCCCTCGGCTATCTGACCGTAACCCGAAATAGCTCTCGATTGTTGTTCCAAATAGCGACCTCTTCTGCTCGATTCATCGACTTTCGTGATTTTATAGGCTCGGGATATCTCAACGCAGTGACGCAGGGATCGGAACTCTCTTTGATATCTGCATTTGAACTCCAGTTAGTATGGATGCTTGTATTTGTGCTCTCTCATACATGAATCTCTTCTAAGTTTAGGGCTGGTGGGTTTCCGGCCAGAGTGCAGAGATTGGGCGATCCGTGGAATAGGAACTCGCCTGTGAAAGGTACAAGGAATCGGGAACCTGTCTACAGCCATTGGTATTGACTGAGTGACCAGTTTGGACCTGGTTTGTCGATGCTTCAAAAACAACCAGCTCGAGTTCGAAAACGAGATCGCCCAGTGCCGTCAAGACGTAGTGGAAGGGAGGGTTTACCATCAATAGATGGTCGTCATCGACGATCTGCAGCCTGGAATAGTCAGTTTAGCATCACTAAGCAGTCTTCGGTTGGCTGAGGGGTGCTAGGTAATCCTTTGAATTGGTAAGGCATGTTTGTTGTTGTGCAAAATTCAAAGGTGCCTAGGTATAGGTAGGTCAAGGCGACAAGGGCGTGACAAAGAGGTGTACAACACATATCACATATGCATGAGTACAAAGAGATGTTATTGATAGAGGTTTCAAATACCCCATCAAGGTCAAACGCAAGACATATTGTGGTGGATTCGGACTACCGGGTAAGGAGTGACAATGGGCAATTAGGTACCTCAGGTAGTAGGTAGTGAGTGGCCTCCACTAAGTGACTCGCGGCTACAGGGAACGAACGCCCATATAGGCCAATGGACCTGTTTGGCAACTTGGGCCTTGCTGCCTGATACTCATCCCCTTAGGGCTCCCGTGCTGCCATTCCTGTCCTGTCTGAGAATTCCGGCTTCCACATTTCTTCCCTCTCATCTTTCCCTCCTGAAATCATCACAAACTGGCATCAACACACAACGCCTAGTCGTCCAGTATCGGGCTGCCACATCCCTACCAGTCACCGAGCCTGATACTGGACGGCTCTCATATGGTGCACCGATGGCCGTAATACAGGTAGAGTCAAACACTTTCCCTTCCTTTTCCTTTCATCGGAGTATGACTGACTCCAGTAGCCGATACACCTTCCATGTGGTCATCGGTGCACCATCACCAAGCACCAAGCACCAAGAAAATATTTGGTAAGCCTTATGATCATAAATAACAGCAACAATAAATTCTAACTGACTTCTCCAGCAAGAGAAGGGTTGAGCTGACGCCGCGAGAGGCAGGGTGGGCAGGGCACAACACAACGAGCACCAGTATGGACAGGAAGTGCTCTGCCCGCCCAGCAGCCCTGAGGGTGCCGCGTATTTCATGGGGCCGACAACCAGGGTGTCCGTCATTCCTATCTCTTGGACACTCTGGTTGTTAGCGAGGCCGATCTATTGGGTGGCCTGGTGTTAAAGGTGGCATCATCCTTGCCTTCTACAACTTTTCGTTCAAGACTAACTGTTTTCTAGGACATTGCAGTGATACTAGCTGAGAGGCCTGACCAAACTGGCAAGGCTGTATGCCTCTAGACTTGGGGTTTTGACCAAGTTGGATCACACGGGAACGAGCTCCTCGGCCCCATCAACGGCCGCAAAAAGACAACTTTCTCAAGCACGATATCTGTATGATCTTGATCTATCTCGCCTAGATCTTGAATAAGGGTCATTCGATCTTCACTCTCAAGAATGGCACAAGAAAACGGGACGGGGCACTGGACATGGAAACTCTTCAACCGCATCAACAAATCACAAGCCAGCCTGGTCTGGGAGCCTTGGAATATTACATTAATCAGAACAATCTATCCCTCTATAGTATGGTCTATCCTTTGTTTGACATAAAAATTTGATTGTGAAATCATGCATCAAAGAACAAGCATGGTCAGGCAGATGTTATATGTGCTTGCATCTCGGATGACCACATCCCTTTGGTAAGCAACGTTGTAGAACGCCTGTGCTTATTTGTCTCTGGCTGCTCTTATCTTTCCCATGACATAGACATTTCGAGGTCCACCTCGAAGCTGACTGCCTTCCATGCTAGTCCAGCCTTTTAGATGGAACTCTGTTTGTATGGTCCAATCATGCGTCACTGTCGTTTTACAATTGGAGACGGAGTAGATCAAGTCACCGAAGCTATTCTTTTTCTAGTCATTTGGAGCGCTCTAATCAATTAAGCCTCACTTTAGTTTCTTGCTTAAGCTGACTGCATCTCCCTAGACAGAATGGTTATAAATACCAACAGTCCAAGAATGTGCCATGGCTTCTCTCACGTCTGTCTCCATTCGAAAGCAACAATCTCGCAATACCCGCAAAAAGCACACGGCCGATCGTCTTTGAACCGCCAGAATGGGACACTCCGACTCCAAGATAGTTCCGCAAATATCAAACCAATCAGTTCAACGCGGCATTCCCAACATCCTTTGCGTCTCATACAAGAAGGGTCTTTCCTCGAAGATCCTTGTCCACATCTCAGAACCTGAAAAAGAGCCCATATACTCCGTCAGTCTACCTCTCGGCTGGTACGGCAAGATGTTGCTGCACGACGGTCCCAATGCAGATTCCCCCGTCCTTGCCGGATCCGATGTCGAAGGCAAATGGCGAACCGACTTCAGCATCTACCTTCCTCCAATTCCTGGGTCGGAAGCCTCCGAAAGAGAAATCCTCCGCAGCAAGGGTAAAATGAAAGAGTGCTACTGGTTTGGTATGCAAATCGGCCAAGGCGCAAGCCGGCACATCGAAAGATTCGAGTGGCGTCGCTCTCACGGCACCGAAGTCAAGAGTGTTGGAGAGTCGAAGTACGGCTGGAAGCTTGTCCGACTTGGTCATGATACAGAAGTGCCTGATGACGACAATCCCAACAAGAAACCATATTGGGAAAATGAAATTACAAATAATGGTCACGAAGTTGTGGCTGTGTGGGCGGAGAGCGGTGATTGGGGGAGCATGTCCAAGATTGGCACTTTTCAACTTTGTGGTAGTGGTGCCACGGATGAATTGGGCGTGCAGTGGAGGATAATGGCACTTATGAGTTGTCTATGCTTCTGGCAGAAGACAATGCGTGATAGCACTACGATTGCTATTACATAGTTGTGCTCTCATGTTATTTGCCAGATATTCAAGAGAAAATCGGCAGCTGGTCATTTTGGGGGAATGGAGTTATTAGAGACATTGGAAATATCAGCTGATGTTCCGGCACAGATTGCAGACAGATATTGAGACAAGTTCTATCAATTTGCCATCAGTACATACGAAATATGTTCTGATCTTTCTATGTTGTTTGGAACCAACAACATTTCTTCGTTTGGTTTACCCTTTTTTCAAATAACCGGATAATCTGGAGACTTGGCAAGGCCAGGTCCAATGCGGGTGCTGTGCCCTACGCCATCCTCACATGGGAACTCGCCGGGTCTTGTTCTAGACTCGAAATTGATTGTTGGTTCAATCAATCTTTTGAACGAAATATCAGCTGTTATGCATGCGCCCAAATACTCAGCCTCGAAAATGGGTTACCTCCGTGGATCACCGCGCCGTTACCCCGGATGCAAGGGATGCGAATACTATATATTGGAAGCAGAGCTGATGATAACCTCACGATCTGCAGCCAGCTTTAATACAATCAACCAAATACAACTATACAGACCATTTTCTCAATATGCCCACTGCAACACAATACTTCGGTGTAGCCATCACCAATCTCGGTCCTTTGACCACGACATACACTGCCCCGTCGTCATGCCTCACCGCGACAACAGATCATATCCAATATGCTATTTCAGGCTCTCTGGAGTATGTAATTGGCAGTCCCAAATGCACTGGCGACAGTCTTGGTAAATGCATTCCTTCGGGCTCTGTCCTGGATTCTATGGTCGCCGAGAGGTTTGGCAGACAATCTGGACAAGGTTTCCAACACTACTACTCCCCTGGTGTCTATTGCCCTCATGGTTGGACCACTGCTGCAGTTCTCGCTCATGGTGAAAAGACCGATTCGGTGGAGCGCAGTGGTTTCTTCACTGCCACGGCCAATGGCAACTGGTCGATGCCGCAGGGCATGAGGCCAGATGACGAATGGCTCAATATTCTGGAGCCTTCTGAAACTCTTGCTTATTGTTGTCCGAGGTAAGTATCCCCTCTGGCATAAATTCTACACTCGAACTAACTATTCCACCACAGCGGTTGGACTGGTGTCGTGGGCGGAAATTGCAAAACCTCCATCGAACCCTTCGAATCATCCGAGTTCACCAACGCCTGCTACGAAGATTCCCCCGGAAATGACTTCGTCACAGTCCACACCGTGGAGGGCGAGTCCTGGACCGACTCAAAGGGCATTCTCTCTGCGATGCCTGTGACAGAGACCTGGCCTCAGACCACGAGACCGTTCACCAATGCTTGGACCCAGGAGACCGCTGTCGTTGTCGCCAGGAACCTGCCTGCTATTCCACTTGTGTTCAAGGCTTCGGATATCGAGTCTGCTAAAAAAGATACCAAGGATGAGAAGGACGGTGATAGTAAGGGTGACGGCAAGGGGGGGAGTGAGGGGGTTGATAAGAATGATGCCGCTTCGCCTCAGCCGAAGTTGCTGGGACTTGCTCCGGTGGCTGCCCTGGTTGTTGGTGTTCTCACTGGAGCTGGTCTTTTGATGCCTTGGTGAGTCAAGAAGCTTATGAGGCGGACTGTTTGCTTGGTTCGGCATGGAGGTAGAAGAGGAGGAAGTGCGTTGGACAATTTCCTTATTTCAATTATTTACATATTTCATTGTCGATCTGTAGAGATACTTCTGTTTCCCGAATTGATTAGTTTCATACATATCCTCGCATAAATCTATAGTTGGAGAATCCTCTGTTCCCATTTCCATCGTTTGCTCTCATTCCACTTTGATGTCGGATTGGAAGTCACATTGAAAACCCCAAGAAGTGGCATGGTACTCTTTTTTGCTTACTCGCCAGCATGCATATCAGCTACCTTAATCCAGGAACGTGCTAAAGGTTCTCGAAGATGCATCTGCTGGTTCGTCGTCACTTGACATTGCTTCAACAAGGTTCAAAAGAGCGAGGAAGGTTGTCACGCATGCAAATAGGGGCAAATAGTAAGAATATTGATATTTATGAAATTATCGTCTGGAGCTTAGTAAAACAAGCCATGGGATATGTGCCAAGCGCCCTTTGATCGATTTTCTAACACGGATGGTGAGGGTCTTGCAGCATCGCGACTTCATGTTTGCCGTGGAAGGTGCATCCTTCCGTTGTCGAGCAGACCATGAAGCTCCTCTTCATTTCTACCTTAGAATCAAGCCGCAAAGGGCAAATTAAATGCTTCTTGTCATCCAGATACCAAAAGTGATCACTGGGCAATAGATTCTACGTAGAAAAAGCATAACATGGACTTGGCTTTGTCTTTCTTTGCACTCGGCCAACCTAGGCAGTAGCATTGATATCAACCTGGTGTGGTGACTTGGCATTCTATTCTAACTTCTCACTGCTCTTTCTCATGGCTCACATCTCTCATTCTTGCGGTCATGGTAACTGGAAGGTGTGCATCGCAGAAGGGTGGATCGGGCAGCCAATGGCCGTCCGATTTTCGGGAGTCGTGATGGGAAGGAGACGACCTCGTTCCTTCCCAACTGGGCCAGCGTATGCCTTCAACCCACGCTCCTTCCCTCCCGTCTCGACGTCTCCGTGGCCGACTACAAAACCCCGTCCTCTCTTCCACTGACCATCCTTTTCTTTTCTTCTTCATCATCCCACTCACCACTCCATCTCCGTCCTCCTCTGCCCTCCTCCATCTCCATCTCCATCCTCTCCTATCCTCTCCATTCCATTCTCTTCACTCACCGCTCCATTTATTTCCTATCCTTCACTTGCATCAGCGCCTTCATGTTCGTTATGTCCACATACCTTTTGATTTTAACCACTTCATGTTCGTTCCATCCAGCGTTGTCACTTCATGTCCATCCTTTCCAAGCACTCGTTTCCCCAGCGCCCTCATCCTTACCCAACATGCATATTCCCTAGAGACTCGGATTTTTTGACACCTTCGGGTCGATGATCATCACCGTCTTCTATGCCCTGATAATACATGACAAACCACGGACAGGCCTTACTCATGGCTTGATCCGTTCCCAGATGGGCTAGAACAACTTAGTTGTCCGTTATCGCAGTAGCAATATTCACTGTTATCCTGCGATGCACTTGTGACTGGCAGGGTACCGTTGAGACCCCCAAGCCATTCACTTTATGACAATGCCTCCCCGGCGCACCAGATTCGATGGTGTTGATACATTTTCCCCCAGTGATGCCTCTGTGAAGTCCACTCGATGACGTGAACCTCGATTCAAAATGTTCTTGGGCCACTTCCAGGCTCACTTACTTCCGTAGAATGTCCATTATGTGGAGTTGAACCACCGTAGACTGTCTATCATCGCCTGTGTGACTTGCCCCCTTGTGCCACCGACCCCTATCCCATGGCGTGCCTCCCGAATCTTGCGTAAGGAATGTCAGTGAGTTGTCGCGGCTCCGAGAGTAAGGTGTTGGTGAGATAGAAACGCAACTTACCTTGCTCAGTCTATGTGGTCTGGTTCCACATAGTTGACGCAGGATGGGTCGAACAATCCCATTTGCCACAAGATCCTGTTGCTAACCTCAACACTTTTCACGTTCCACGACACTGCAGAGGGAAAGTAAAGGAAGAAATGGGCTGGCAGAAAAGAAGCGCTTAATACCTGTTGACAAGTGGGGTTGGTGGGAAGCTCCGGGGCTGCACTGCTTGTCACTGCAAAGGCAATATAAAATAACTTTGCTACATTATCGACGATTAGACGAGGGAATAACTTGACTACTGGTTCCAAGTAATCAGGTTAGAGTTCTATCATCTTTCAAGCGCTGAAATAGCTCGACACATTTCCGTGGAAGCATTTGGCGTTTGGGCGGTGGATTTAACCGAAGTCAACTGCAGTAGAGTTTTGTTCTACGCTGGCACTCGCCAATGGTGCAGACGTCTGTCGAGCTTAAACTTCAGAAAAAGAAGCCAAGGCAAAATCAAGCTTTTGCTTAGATTTAGGAGAATGTGTATGCTACAAATTTACTCTGAAGTTGCTGAGATAGTCCTGGTGATGGGTGCAATCGACTTCCCAGGTGACGCTACTTCGGACCTCTGCCGCGGGAGGGTAGACCGTACCTTATTTTTGACACTTGTCTACCAATGCTCCCGCCTCTCTGAGTCGTGATAAGATTCTCAGAGGCCCCTTTCATGTGACCTGGCGCCAAACTCGCGTGTCTGCGTCGCGTCAGTGCGATCTATCAGGTCCACGGGCAGCTGTTCGAGACAATGCTGTGCAAAGAACTACGCGAATGGTAGTGCCAGCGGCAATCGGAAGCTTCATCAAATATGTTGACGAAGAGTAAGTGATCCCCAAGAATTGTTTCACGCTGCCAAAGTGTTGGGTTTACCTTATAGATGGCTAAGTTCCGCACTGGAGACCGGGTCGTCTGTACAGGGCGAGCACGGTTTGTCCACGTCATCCACCAGACGGCGCATGAATATTACAGCAGCATTTGTAACTAGCTTCATGTAACCAACCTGTATTTGTTGCCATGTCTACCAGGAGCGGCAGAGCTAGGCAAATCCGCATCGTTGTCGCAGTCCAGTGGTTTGGTTGAATTCAGTAACAAGCAGTCAAACACTACACCACCTCGACAGGAGTCAATGTACACGAAACACAGCAATATAGGGCAAGTCTGGGAGAAACATCACAGCGACATTCATTATGTGATGGTATATAAAAACGCTCGTCGGCCTTCAGCCCTTGGCGTGCCTTGCCCTCCTCAATTTTGTCTTCTCGCGTTCTCGCGCGCATGTGCACGTCGATCCTACACAGAAAAGCCCTTCTCCTAGACCAATTGTTGAACAAGGTCTTTTGCCTTCCAACACCGATGCATTTCAGCCTCCAAACCTTTTAGAGGGCTGATCCTCGTAAACCCCAAAAGGTCATTTTTACCAGCCGGTAAGAACACAATAAAATAAAACTCCGTAGGTAGATGGAATCAAGAGATGATGAAAAAGAACATGAGGGAATAGATGGTATAGGTGGGTGGCGGTTACTGGTTAAGCTGGGGTTCAAGCTTAGCCGTGCAGACCGGAAGTACGCTCTCTCATCAGCTCACGTCGCTTCTTGTCCTTGTCTGGAAAGGGAGTTAGCATTGTTTATATTTGTAAATAATGGGAGAACTTACCTCCGTCAAAGACGAGGAATTCATGTAGACCGGAACCGACAGGCACCATAGGGAGGACAGGGACCTTCTTGTCGGTGACAACCTCCAGCAGAGCAGGGCCATCGGTGTTGATGAGCCATGTCAGAGCTTCGACAATGTCGTCGGGCTTCTCGAGACGTCGGCTTTGGACGTGCATGGCCTCAGCGAGCTTGATGAAGTCAGGGTTGCTCTGGTGGGTGTGGGCGTATCGATCCTCGTAGAAGATGTTTTGCCATTGTGTGACCATACCCTGCTCCTCGTTGTTAAGAACAATGACCTTAACACCAATCTTGAACTGGGCAGCGGTGGAAAGCTCAGTCAGGGTCATGTTGAAGGAAGCATCACCGTCGATATCGATGACAAGAGCGTTAGGCTGAGCGACCTTGGCACCAATGGCGGCGGGCAGACCGTAACCCATGGTTCCGAGACCACCAGATGTGATCATGGATCGGGGATGTCTCCATCGGAAGTGTTGGGCGGTCCACATTTGATGTTGGCCAACACCAGTAGCGATGTAGGTCTGGTCCTTGCGGCCCTCAACGAGCTTGCTGAGCTCCTCGATCAGGGTCTGGGGCTTGATGAGACCTGAGCGCTCACCACGCTCGTAGTGAGACAGAGGCCACTTCTCCTTCCACCCGTTGATCTTACCGAACCACTCTTTGCGGTCCTCCATTGTCTTGGACTCGACAAAAGGCATGAGCTCCTTGAGGTTGGTGGCAACGTCACCCTCAATGGCCTCAGTGGCCTGGACAACCTTGTTGATGTTCTTAGGCATGATCTCGAAGTGAACAATGCCACCACGGCCCTCAGCAGCGGCAGCCTTGGCACCAGGGGCAAACTTGGCAATGCTCAGAGTGACACGATCATCGAATCGGGCACCAAGGGCAATGATCAGATCAGCCTCCTGCATGGCCATGTTGGCATAAGCCGAACCGTGCATGCCTAGCATGTGCAGGGACTTTTCGTCGAGTTCGTCGTAGGCACCTAGACCCTGGAGAGTAGTTGTGACGGGGATGGAAGCCTTGTCAGCAAGCTCCTTGAGGATTTGGGGACCACCCTCGGAGAGAATGATACCCTGACCAGCGTAGATGATGGGCTTCTTGGCCTTGTTGACAAGGTTTCCAACACGCTGAAGAGCAGACTCGAGCTGCTTCTTGGTCATTTCCATGGCAGCTTGGGAAGCGGCACTGGGCAGAGATGGCAGAGAAGTCTCGGTAGGAATAGCTCTTCTTAGGATACCGGCAGTGACATCCTTGGGAAGATCGACGAGGACAGGACCGGGACGACCGCTAGTGGCGATCTCGAAAGCTTCGTTAATGCGTCGGGGCAGTTCGGCGACGTTCTTGACCATGACGTTCCACTTTGTGCATGCGCGAGAGATACCGACAACGTCGGCCTCCTGGAAAGCATCGCTACCAATGGCAGTTGTCACGACCTGACCGGTAAAGACAACCATGGGGGTTCCGTCAGACAGAGCATCCTGCATAGGTGTGATAACGTTGGTAGCACCAGGACCAGATGTGACGAGGACAACACCAGGCTTGCCAGAAGCACGGGCATAGCCCTCAGCCATGTGGCCAGCGCCTTGCTCGTGGCGAGGGAGGATAAAGTCGAAGTGTTTTGAGTTGTAGATGGCATCGAATACGGGGAGAATGGCACCGCCAGGGTATCCAACTATGACTCAGGTCAGTTCGGTCCGTGACATGTCAATTGGCTGACATACAGATGTGTTTCACGCCATGTCGGAGCATCATCTCGTGGAAGATTTCACCACCAGTCTTTCCAATGAATCTGCAACCTCATTGTTAGAGTGTGTCTTAGTTTGTATGGCTCTGGAGGGGTACGTACGACTCATCCATGTCGCTTTTCCGGGGGTTAACCAGAGGCTGGACATTGTTCTGGTTCTTCTCGACATTGAAGCCGGGACTGGGAATATCGCGCACGGGGCTGCAATTGCATGTGTTAGCACTCGTTGATTTGCAATGGATGTTGAATAAAGCGCGCGCGTAAGAAATGGTGCTCCATGTCAGGTACCAAGGAGACGCGGGGCACAGCACAACTCCATGATTAAGTCAAGACTTACGCAGCAGCAGCAGTAGACTGATTTCTTTGACTGGCGACCTTTTGCGAAGTACGAGTAGTGGCAAGAGCGGATGTGGTGGTGAATGATCGGGTGTGGGCGACGGCCCGGAAGGCCTTTGCGGCCTGGCGAGTTCGGAGCATTGTGGAGGATGTGAGCTAGGTGAGAGCAAGAGCAGTGAGAAGAGCCACGAGGCTCAAGAGGCGCAAGAAGTTGAAAGATCAAGGGTATACAGTTCAATTGGAGATCTGGAGGGGGAGGGACAAGGAAGGGTTTTGTTCGTGCAAGCGCGGAGGCGAACGAAAGAAAAAAAGGGTTTTAAGTTTGGTTGTCCGCTAAGAAAGGCCAGCGAAATGGATGACCAGCTTGGGGAGAAAAAATATCACAGAAAGCACCTCAGCAATTGATCGGAGGGCCGGTGGCCGGGGTGGAACCGGTCAAGTTGTGGGGTAAGGTGCCGCAAAAAAAGGTGACTCCCCCAGGCAAATAGAGAGGTGGGCTCGGATCAGGGCAGGGGCTAGAGGGGCAACGCAGGCCAGAACGGCCGGGGAGGGGGAGGCAGATGTTGACGGACCAATGAGGGGGTAGATGAATGGCCGATATCGCCACTAGCACGAGCCTCTGGATTGGCCGGACACGCTGCGAGAACGGCCTAGCTTGGAGCCTTGGACATTAGCAGAAGTTAGCTGGACCAAGGGAACCAGATTAACGACCGAGTTCTTGCTTCTGATACGTGCTAGGGGCGTTGAATCGAACGTTTACTATGAGGCTACATCAATTGTCAAGAAAAGACGTTGACTCATCTCGCGTGGGAAACTGCTTTCTTATCTCCATCTCCATCTTCGGACCCTGGCACACTTGAAGCTCAGCAAGGGAGCTCTGACGTCGGGAAGGATGGCAGGCTGCCAGGTAAGCGGACACCGCGGGCACGCGGGCAGGCGGGGAACGTCTTCCTGCAGCTGGAGGGGAGCAGTTCCATCTTTTCTATCTTAGTCAGCCTGGACGATTAATTGCTTACTGCTTACGGTCATTTATTTCCGTATTTCGCCTTGTCACTAACGGATATTGAAGGGATTCCCAATATCAAGTCAATCAGTGGTGTCTTCCAACTGCCGGGTCAAATATGAGCCTAAACTATCCATCCCGAGATGCGGTGTAATCTTAATGGATACAATTGCGGAAGGTGTCATCAGTCTCAGGATTACGCGTCACTGCAACTTGATCCTTTGAGTCTCATGGTGGTGTTTGTCTCAGAGCCAATGCTCGCTTGAGTCGCTACCATGTGAAGATGGCACGTCTCTTGGTCCTCTTTTGGCTACTACAGGGCCCTATTTGGAACTGCATTCAACGCCCCACAACCTCCAAGCACTTATATGAGACTCACTGCTGTACAAAGTTCGAGTATCACTGACTCTCAGTCATTTCAGTTCGTGTAATCCATACTTGTCGTGTCATTCTGAAAAGCGTTGGCCTACTATCCGCATTCATTTGAGTAGTTATCTAAAACATGTGATGGCAACAAAACCATCCCCTTTTATTCAACAGATTCATTTGTATGGTGGACTCGAAATGAAATATGCTCTTGGCGGCCGAGACGAGTTTCTTCGCGGTATGCTAATAAATGAACCAAATGACTTTTGCTTGACCAACTTGCGATATTCTTCTTTCGTGTTTCACAACCCAATTGTCGATATGTGATGACCTCCAACCTCACACCATATTCAGTATGAGAGCAGGGTCAACTGTGGAGATCTAAGCTTTGTTCGATTTGGGCAAGACCTCAAGCCCTTCTTAAGGTCAGAGTACCTAGCTACTGATATGTCAGCTTAACTGGATGATCCCAAAGACAAAGAGCATGTTTCCCTTACCTTCAAATCAGCCTTTCACCTTCGCCTTGCTCTTTCTCTTGCTCTTCTTCCCGCAGTATGTAAGCTTGGGTGGCATCCTCGCGATACGGGGCTTCCCTATTGATTCAAGGTCGATCGTCACAGGTTTTGGTGCCCATTTTCCCAGTGAAGAAGAACGGTGCACTCTTGGTGCATATTTTGCAGGCTTCTTCTTCTTCCCGAAACATCCACACATGATGGGCGGTGTTGTAACGGTTGTAAGTAGCGAGTTTCGTAAAGTATAGGTGCTTGGTACAGGACAGGCCAGTCCAGTTCAATGAAGTGGTTCAGATCCTGATATGAGAGCATTTATACTACTCTATTTTAAGGGTTTTTGAGAATGAAATGAAGAAGCTTTGGTGGTTATATATGGTCCAGAATATAACTGATTAATAAACTCTATTGCAATCCAGAGAAAGTTTGACGTGTAAAGCATTTTTATTTATAGTTTAGAGGCTAAGCTTCCAGACAGAAAAGTTCTCAATTCAGAAGTTTTATCAATCAAAGTCGAATTTTGTAAAACACTGCAACTTGAATAGACTCCAAAAGATTTCTCTTCTCTCTCCATTTTCACTGCCAGGTACCGGTACACTTGGTAGTGAAGGGCTTGGCATGAACATCTTGGGAGTTGAATGTTGTAGGAACATACTTGCTGAGAATATTAGGTTTGACTACCTCATCCAAGCCTTTCATTGGCTCTGCGAACTTCAAACTTCTACCAACCTATGTGACAGCCGGCATGTCGGTGGAAAATTATGTATGATTTCGGTGGCTCATCAACGCAACTTATATACCATTTGATAAGCGCATCCACCTCGAGAGATAGGCATTACTTAGGCCAAGAGCAGAACCTGACAGCCATTATCTTTCGCTAATGCAGGACATGCGGTTCTACGGCAGTTCCTAGTCTAGTGTATGTATCATCACAACACAGTTAAATTTGATTGGTGCGAACCCCTCAATGGGGTAGTCCACGTCAATATCACGATACAGCACATCAAACCGTCAGTATCAAACTCCCGTATTAGTTTTCCTTTTACGAACTAGGGGCCCGCGTAGGTTTTCCTTTTGCGTAGGGCGTTGATGTGAGATAAGAATATTGGGTCAAGAAACTTGTGACTACAAGTATAAGAGGCCTCTCCCGTGTTTAAGTTGATGAGTCTACATGCTAGTACATCTCTCCAACCGAATCTGTCGACACTGCTCGTACTACTCCAATTCCACCGGCAAAAGATTGCCCGACCCTTATATCATATCCAATGTCTCCAAACTCACAGAAACCACTCATTTTTGACATCGGCGCCCAGTCGCAGAACACACCATCTTCCTTTGTCGAAAAGGAACGCGGCAACACAACATGGCATACGCTCTTGTCCTCACCTGGTACAGCCAGCACTTCGATCACCGCAGGGATTGCTACATGTCCTCGCTACGGAACCCTGGCACTCCATCGGCACAAACAAACAGAAGTGTACTTCATTCTGTCCGGTAGCGGCGAGGTCGAGGTTGATGGCGAGAGACATCTTGTCTCAAAGAATAATCTTATTTGGATACCCGGAGACGCAGAGCATGGAGTGTTTTGTGGCGATAACGAGCTGAGCTGGCTATATCTATTCCCTGAGGACAGCTTTGATAATATCATTTACCGCTTCACAGCTGAGGCAAAGGACATTACTGGGAAGATCAAGTCGAAACTGTAGTAGTGCATCAAATCTTTTCAAACAGTGTCTTAGAGTATTGAGGTCCGTACTATATGAGATAGAAAAGTATTAATCAACAACCATTTATTACGACTGAATATCACCAAAACAAAGACCAGACAAAAGCCAAACAAAGATGACTTCTAATCAACCAGTAGAAAACATCCACGACAGGCCAAATAGCTTTGCTATTTTGGGGCTCGTCGGACCATGTAGAAAGTTTCGTAAAGCTCATCGACTCCCAGGGCGCTCATGCTTTCACTCTTCTCTTCAAGAATCTCAAAACCATGTTTCCGATAAAGCCCCATACCACGCCGACCCGTAGCGACTACCATGGCATCGAGGCCTAGTTTGTCGACTTCCTCAAGGCCCGATTTGACAAGAATACTGGCTACTCCTTTGTGCTGGTGGTCCGGACGAACACCGACGTAGTGTAGTTCTATCCAGCCTCAGTATCGATACAGCCATGTTGGCATTGTACTTACCAATTGCGTTTTCATTTTTGTACTTCTCTCTCCAACCATCGATGTGCTCGTCATACTTATCGTTATCTGTCCGTGGATTCCATTCGGTTTCCGCATGCCGTTTGTTGAAGACCTCCTTCTCCTCGTCGGTCACATCTGGTGTTTGCGCGTTGAGCCAGTGATCCTTATGCGACTCTGGCATAATCCATCGCGCATATCCCGCGATGTCTCCTGTTTCGAGGTGAACCACCTTCTGGTGTCTCCGCACTTCTCTGTCCGCCAGGAGGTTCTTGGGGCTTCTGTCCGCGACGCTCTGGACGATGGATTCACGGGTTCTACCAGTCCAAGATAGTCTCCACCAAGGCTCCTCGAAAAATGCCGAGACCTTGCTCAGCGCAATGTACTGTGCATCTTCTACGCGACACGGCGACTGAAGTTCATAAGCTGCCATTGTGGTGATATTTCAAACTGCGATGGGGGAAAGAAATTGAGAAGGAAGTGTCAGCATTCCTCTGCCACGTAGTCTTGCGAAGGATTCATGCTTTTATCTGTGCTAATTCTCGGAATCCTTGTCTATGCGTGATAACGCAAGGGTATAAGCCAGAGTGCTACAAAAGTGCCGTTATCCGATACACCGTAGCCAGAAGTGGATAGCCTGTTCCAGAACGGTGATCACGTTGCTCAAATCCGATGTTTCGGGGATCGAACAGCAAGGTACGGAGTACGCGCACAACAACCAGGATAGAGGATATAAAGACCTTCTTGTCTTCTTCGAAATACAACCCGTGATGTCTAACGATATATTTCAGTGAATTTGCCACGCTCTTTGTACAAGACGGTTTAGCTGTGAGTTTTGTGGAAGGCTGACAAGTATGAATACCTTAGCAGTCATGAGAAAACTTCTGCCAGCAAACTTCCTGACTTCCTTTCTCATAAGCTGTCCGCACGTTCTATTGCGGCACTTAGAACGGACTGGCAAATTGTCGTCTGCTAAGTTTGATAACTGCGAACTGATGTCCGAGCGCAAGATAAGCCGGGGTCTTACGGGTAGATGAAGACCGGATATATAATAGTTACCCACTCCTGTGAAGATTATACTCAGAATGTCCTGAATAGGCGACTCGAAGACGGAAAGGAGAGTGAGGAAGAAAGAGGTTGTAGACTTTTAGGCCAAGGTTGCAGTTGAAGAGATCATTCGGTGGAAAAGCTCCGAAAGTAGAGGAGATTCCGGTAGCCGAAGCATCTGCCCAGAGAACATTCCTTGAATTTTGAGGCGAAGCTGGTGCCAGGAGAGTCTGCTTGTAGTGAAGACATGAAAATAAAGGTGAAACTGCTCCTCAAGAGTCAACTGAGAAGAAAGAGTGAAAGTAAAGGCGAAGCCGCTCCTCTAAAATCCAACTGGGAGCAAGGCTTCAAGGTAAGATCAAAGCTGTTCCTTGAATAGTTAACTAAGAGTAGGGGCGAAGACGGTAACCGAAATATTGGCTTGGACAGGAGCACTAGAAAGGAGGACTCGGAAGTAGAGGCGCGCTCCTCGAAGAGTCGACTCAGAGATGAGGGCCTGAGAGTAGAGGTAAAACCAGTCTCTTCAGGACATGACGGCTCAATAAACCAGGCACTCCTAGCCTGAGGGACGGTCCAACTGGCTCGATTCGCGAGTTTTTCCCGGCGAGGGCCAACTCTGCTTCGGTCGCAGTCCCTCCGCGAAGGCCTGACTCCCTGAGGCTCAGCAACACGAGCACCCAGGAGGTCAAGCAGGTGGTCGATCTTGGGCACTTGGGGGGCATCTTGGTGGTGATGATACCGGGACGAAACCATATCGCAGAAACACAAGATTTATCAGAATCGATCGAGTCTGTTGTGGAGAAAAGTATAAAAATAACGGAAATATGTAGCCAAATAAACGAACAGGGTCAAGTTGATGTGTAAAGGTACTTAGACATAGGATGGTGTTGGGAAACAGCTACTCGACACGAGGAAGGAGCAAAGTATGGTGAGTACTTGTAACCAAAAATCATTGCTTTTGCTCCAACATAGGATAACCCGATTGACGCAATTGGTTAGCGTGTCAGACTTTTACAAAAGGTGAAATCTGAAAGTTATGAGTTCGAGTCTCATATCGGGTGAAGTTTTTTATTTTTTACGTATCTTTTAATCGATACTACAGTCCAAGAAGAATCGATTGCCATTCTTTTCGTATTTTTCTGATGTGTTTTCGCCACGGTACAGACGTTTTGAAGTTTATGAGACACTGAGCCGGTGTGGGGCTACGACAGTCTATGCCTCCACTATTAGCCGAGCCCTTTCCTCATCTGGTCTGGATCACAATGCCTAATCGGGCGATTTGGGATTGGAGAACGAGAACTCACAACGTTGATCCTGTTGGTTCAGTTCCATCTACTCAATGGAGATTATGATGGCGACCCCATTAGCTGGACTTTTCGTTCGCATCCAGCCAGACACTGACTCTTAAGAGACTTTCCAAGTATTCAAATGCCTCTCGTTGATTGTAAGGGCTCAATACGAGAAAGCCCACAGGAAAGATGCGAATCCCAAATTCGCAAAGAGAACAAAGGTTCGGCAAAGCCAGCTAGATTAGAGATGAGGACGAAGAGATAATGAACACAGAGTTTGCATAATTGTGGTCTGTTCCACCATCGGAAGTTACAAGAGATGTAAGGATGCAGCAAATGAAAACCAGATGCATCGTTTCATCATGACTTAGCCACTTTAGATTTGGAGGTGGAAAAGTTTAGATAATCTAAGTGTCGACCTAGTCTAAATTTTGGATGATTCTTCATCATACGACTGAGATAAATAGAGATTCTCTAACCTCCTGATGTAAGAGAAGATGATCAAAGACGACTCGCTACCCATTGATGTGAGAGTCTGAGTTGGCTAAAGCCAACTCTCACTATCTCCACCACCATCATGACCGCTCGCCCGCAGGACCTTGGCCACCTCGGTTTCCGTTGGAAACTCTTCCAGAACAATTTTCGACGGAGATAAGGCTTGCTCCCCCCCCCCCCCCCCCCCCCCCCCCCCCCTCCCCCCCCCAAAAAAAAAAAAAAAAAAAAAAAAGCCTGTCTTATCAAGAGGGGTCGCGTTAACGAGCACGATGACACTGATGGGCGAGGGTGGCTGCCTCATATTAACGAGCACGGGAGAGATTGCTCATGTTACGCAATTAAGTATCCTTTACAAAGATTAACATTGACTCGGAAGGCCGAGACTCAAACTCGCCTCCTTTCATTTACTATCAGGTGATGATAGGTCTATCTTTGAAGACATTCCCGAGAGATAGGTTTGAATGCTGCACTATGCTGCACCAAAATACGACAAGTAATTATCCTCCTAAGAACTACAACCGAAGCAACCTCTGTCGTAAAACCTATCAGTAGCCTGGGGGTTATACGTAACTCCCAATCCCGCGGGCCCGACTCTGTAGGGGTAACACACAGTTGTACCCTTCTGGTAAGCAAATCCTTGGCAATCAGCGCGCTGGAGACAGATGGCGGCGCAGTTTGCTAGACTTCCAACTGGCTTGATGACATAGTTATCAAGACGAGTGCTCTGGGCTTGTTGGCCGCTCAATCCTGGGAGACCACATGTGACGTCGTCGCTGAGAAATGCTGAAGGGACTGCACAATCTGTGGGTTCGGGTTGAGGGGCTTGTTGGGTGGTTGTAGCTGACTCCTCTGTGGGTGAGCTGCTAGTTGAGGCTTCAGTAACAGCAGGCTCATCGGCAGGGCGAGTCGATGTCACCATGGTTGTCGGAGCCACGGTAGGCTGAGAGGTGAAAGGGGCACTCTCTGTTTCGACGGGATCGTCGCACAACTTGCACTTCATACACTCGAGGTCACTCCATGCACCAGGAGTGTTGGGGTTCTCATCCACACCCGCATCGTTCAAGTCCATAGGACTGAACATACACTTCATGTTGGAGCGGGTAGCATCGAATGCAAATGCCTTGCACTGTTTATCTAGCTTGCAAATAAGGGCACAGTCTTCGACGGAATTTTGGTTGGGATAATCCTTGAGACCAAGGCTGTAAGGCTCGATCATCCGGGGCCAGCCATGTTTGCCACAAATCGCCGTTGAGGGTGCTGGGTTTGCGCTGTTGCAGAGTCCTGGGGATGGGATGCCATTGGGACACGCTGCGGCAGTGTTGGAAGGGGACGTAGTTGTGATGCTAGTGGCATCTGTTGTTAAGGAGACATTATCGCCAGTCTGACCTGCACTGGTGGGTGTCTCGACACTGGATGTAGTCTCGACAGTAGGCTTCGCAGTTGTTGCAGACAGAGCAGAGGATGTCTTCGGTTCTGTCGTAGCACATGTTCCCTGAGGTATGTTTTCTGGATCTTGACCAAGAGGGATATAGTTAAAATAAGCATTGCCCTCTCCACAAGTATGGCAGTCCATGTCAGTGAACCAGTAAAGCTCTGATCCCGCCTCAGCAACTGCAGACGAGCGCTCGTTGTACAAGCTACAGCTTCCAAAAGTAGCACCGTAAGACTTGCAGGAAGGATACTTGGCGCAGAGATCGCGACACTCGTTGCTCAGACCGCAGTAAGCCTTGGTACTGACAGTTAGGAAAGGTTTGGCACATGCCTTGGCTTTGCCTTTGAGCTGCGTACAGGATTTGGCAGGTGTATCAGCGTTGACGTTGACGCAGACAGTACCACCAGGCTGCTCAGAGCATTCGTCTTCGTGGATGCAGCTTCGGTCGTAGGCGTAGGCTGCGTCAAGACCTCCATTGGTAGGTACATCTGCCCAGTTCGTGGCGAGGAGATTACAGGTGTTTGCACAACCGCTGCCCTGGTAAAGCCACTCGAAACTCTGGCACTTGGTATCCGTCAGACAGAGAGCGGCGCATTGTTCCTTTGTGATGCTGCTCCCGCCGTATCTCTTATAGCCTTGGGTACTGCTGTATGGTCGCTTGCCGCAACCTCTGCCAACGTCACCTGCTCCGAGTTTTGCGCAAACCTTGCGGCCGGGTGGAGTGACTACTTCAGTTGGTGCTGAACTGGCAGCGGTTGTCGGAGCTGATGCTGTGGTTTCGCCTGTTGTCACAGCTCCGTCCGTGGTAGGTCGGGCCTCGGAGGTTTGTGTTGCAGGAAGATCAGACGACTCTGTGTTGTCGCTGCTAGTAATAGCTGTGTCAACAGGAAGGGCAGCGCTGGTCTGCGCTGGGGGGATAGTAGCGGCGTGCTTGGAAGTAGGGAAGAACAACGAGATGCCATCAACCCACTCTTCACCGATCTTGTTGGACACAAAGACCTGGTCGAAGTAAACTTCAGCAGAGCCACCATTGACACAGATAAGTTCAAAACGGATCTTTCCACTGGTAGTCGTGACAGCCATGGAGTCCACAAACTCCTTCCAGGTGTTGCCATCACTGACAACAGGGAAATATGGCGTTGCACCAAACCTCTCACTACCGTAGAATCCTTCAATGCGGCATGTGTCTGCCACAGCATTGTTGACAACAGAGTACCAGAAGCGAACGGTATAGTCACTGGGTTCCATATTATCGAGCTGCTGCTGAATCCAGGGGTAGTCAGATGCGAAATCCCTCTTCGAGTTGCCGGCTCCTGAGTTGGTCTTGAGCTGTACGCAGTTCCTCTCATCCGTCTGACCCTGGTGTCCAGGACCTTGGAGAAGCCTGGCATCACCACCAGCTTGAAAGGCGTAGATGCCACCATCTGCTGAAGGATCATAGCCTCCAAAGTCGCCGTTGGTCACGGCATTGGTAATGATAACCGGACCTTTAGTGGTTTCAGAAGCGGGAACTGATTTTGTCGCACTGCCGCTGGTGATCGAAACAGATGGAGTCGTGCCTGATTGCAGAGGAGGAGAGGGTTTGCATAGACCTGCCGCAGCAAGATCGACAGAGCCTGCAAGGGCCAAAGCCACAAGCGCTGAAATGGAACGCATCGTCAAAATAACGAATGGATAAGCCAGAAAGAGGCTAGAAATGAGTGACACGGAAGACGGTTGAAGAATCAACCATCAGTGCCGCGCTCAGCAGTGAGCAGAGCCATGGTATATACCACGTCACGTCTCGACCGCAAGCGCAGGGTTTTGGTGTTCCCCTGACATTACGGGAAATTTCCTCGTTATTCTCGCGTGGAGCTGTTCAATAGCTTCTCAGTTGTTGTCAATAGCTTCGTGGGGTTTCCATTTTTGCTCAGACCCCGAGTCTAGATTTGGGCTGGTCCGTTGCGCTATTGAACGCCTCACGGACTTGTAGACGATGGGCCCTGTGTTCGCCTATTTAGCTTCGGCTCATTCCTTTTTAAATTGATGGACTTTTGTGAGTGCCGTGAATTATACAGATTCCAAGTCTAAAGGTTTCTAGAGGTTTCAATTGCCAATGGTTCAATCTACCTATGGTGATGGATGATGTCTGTTCCAGATTGTCGGTTCAGGGTCCAACCTCATGTGGATCTGTGCCAAAGATCCCTGCAACATCGCATCGCATCGCCAAGCCCAAGCTCAAGCCCAAGCAGGTGATTATCACATATAAAAAGTGTATAAAGAACCGTACAAGGGCTGGTACATAACAACCGGGATAGATAATGCCACTAATGCCGTCATATTGGACCTAAAGGTGGTTGTCCTACCACTACCTACTACCTAGGTATGCAGGCTTGCACCGTCGCCTTGTTTTCAACTCGAGCTGTATGTAAGTCTCAGCTGGTTCGAAGTGGCGAGTAAAAGGTGCAGAGACTCATATGGGCGCCTGCCATACACCCAATAGCAACAACGGCAATATAGGTACACAGATTGCATATAGAGCCTTGAATAAATGCTGTTGGTGTCCAACTGGGGAAAGCACAGCCTGCCTGAGGAGTCGCAGCCTGATTCCTATATTACCCCCGCGACTCTCGCTTTCAGCGTCTTTCTACTTTACTCTTACATCTCAAACGTGCTCCAAGATGCCAAGACTATCGAATGCGTGCAGTGTTACCTGCAAAGACTTCCCCAAGGAGATTCCCCCTCACAGCGACATAGGAGGTATCGGTGTAAGACCCAAACTGCCTGAGCGCATTGCATCACTAACATCCTTTAGGTAACTTTAGTCTTTATAGTCACAGCCTGGCTGATAGTCGTTGTGCTCATAGGATACTATCTCAAGGCCTTCGACCCGAGATTAAATCCTTTTCGAGAGGAAAACACGCAAACCCTATGCAAACATACAAACGCAGTCGACTACTCGATCCACAAGATGCTACGAAGAGTACCGAGTTTGGGCAAGACTTTAACATTAGGATCAGCAAGGCCCTCGAAGCTCAAAGCTGTGTTGGATGATGTAAGAGCACTCTCCACATTCAACATACTAATCACAGCTAAGGTCCATGTGCTACAGTGCGTCCTCATGTTCGCGGATATCCAGATATTTACAGCACTTGCCATACTTATCAGCGCATTCGTATCGTTAGGCTGTGACATAGTCGCCTACCATTGGCAATACATGATCTACCTTGCATGGCTGGCTTCCGTCACGCACCTAGCGAGCCTCTCGTTTCTTCGAAATCATCTTGCCAGGAACCGAGCCAAATGCATCTAGCGTTTGACAACCATGGCGGTCATTCAGGTTCTTTCATCGGTCGCGGTAGGACTGTCAACAACATTTGGCGGCGATCCTTGGCTAGGTGGGGAGGGTGGCCGTCCAGCCATCTGTTACTTGAGGGAACCCCCAGATACAAAGTCGGTCGCTTTTCAGTCGGCAATCAAAATGATACTCCTTCTCATTTGGGGCCTAGCCATTCGCATTGCCAAGATGTTTGAAGGTTTCGAAGGCGGCTTGCGTCGCATTGCATCTAAGCTGTACCAAAAGTCAAGAGAACGGCAATATGGCACTGGGGGTACTACAACGTACCGATGGGATCCTAGAGATACGACCAATCCAGTTGCTACTCTCTATACCAAGCCCTTTTGAATCGCCTTCTTCGCGATGTTGAGTGTTCAACTCGACCTCTTCACATCGTTTCTCGCCGAGGTACTACATCTTTCTGTTTCCCGATGCTTACTTACAAAGTCTTGCTAATTCTGTCGTGGCAGGCTTATTGGTTACTCTTCAGCATCATATGGATAACAATCAGGCTGAACGAGCTTCGAACATCGGGTCCTCGAGACGATGGTAAATGGTCATTCGGCCAGATCCTCCCACTTAGTCTTAGGGTTGCACCTGTAGCAATAGCCCTCGAGAACTTCTACGCAAAGCTAGAGAACAATACCTCAGAAACAACTGACGCTCTCCCTCAGAACAACATTACTAATAGTCCCGACCATATCAGAGAGTTGTAACATGTGGATACCATAGCATATCGAGGTGCTCTCTTCTTAGCGTTACTGTCTTACTTCGAGATCGGCGTCTACTTTATCCTTACACAACTAGCATCTGATGGCCTCATCACTCCCATGGTACAAATTCTTATCTTGATGCTATTTCTCAACCCATTTCTCCAAATCATGTGGATAAGCTTCGAAATCTGGATGTCTCAAGCGAGCTGGAAAGTCACGTCGGAGCGCGCTTGCTACGATACTGTGTTACAGAGCTTTGTTGCAATCTCACTCACTACAAGTTTTGCCGCCTTAATCTCGAGATATTTTCTTCTTTATGACCGAGACTATTTGCTCGCAATGATTTATTTTCCTTGCTCTTGTATCGTTGCCCTCTTCATCTATGGTTCTCTTTGCTTCACTTTGGTTTTTGTTCTTATCACCCGGGTTGAGTTTGCCAAGTGGGGGTTCATTGTCTCCTCGATCTTTGCCGGTGTTCCATTTCTTTTCAGTCAAATCATTGATAAAGTTGCGTCTATCCATACATCTCTTAGTAGATTCTATTTATTTATGATAGTCTGTACCGCCGGATTCTTGGTCCTGCCACTCACCAACTACGGGCTACAAGTATGGGTTGAACGGAAGCACTTCTCAAACTGGCTGGTTTTATGTCTAAGATGCATCCTGATAACAGGGGTATGTACTGTCGTATTCACTGCCGTATTCCTTCTCCCTGATGGAGTGACAGTATTCCTGCTTCCCGGTCCATTGGCATTTTCTTTCCAAATATGTATTTTTATATTCACGGGGTTACGCTTAGTATCTCAGCTTAGACAATCAGAATAGCTAGGCAAGTAGAAAAGCATTCCGTTTACTATTGAGCACTAATTGGTTGAATGCCGTTCCTAATTATACAACTCATAGGGCTCAAAAGCTCAATACTTTACCACCAAATGTCATGTCAGGTGGAATATCGCCGTTCCGCTCCCCGCGTGCTTATCTACCCCATATTCCGCCCCCGCACATCCACCCCTCTGACTCTGTATCTCAAGGACCCAACTCAACTCTATCCACCTCACTCATCTCACTTACCAGTCACTCTCATATAACACAATGGGCACGATCTCAATAAGAAAGTTCATCCGTTGGCTCCCCGACGAGCCCTCAGAGCCAACCTCGACCATTGTTGTCACTTCCCCCAAACTCAAACGCTTCGTCGATCTACGCATACTGCTCCCAGACAACAACAGTTCATGGTGTGGCCAAGATGGTACTCACTCGATCCCCCTTATCACTAACATAACTAACCCCCTTAGATCCCCTTCCTCTATCTCAACTAGACTGGGCCATAGCTGGCACAACGGTCTCAACCAAAATCCCCGACCCAGACGGCAACTTGACATCCCACTCAACCTTCCATCAATGGATATCCTCGCGTGAACTCGGCTCCGACGCAGGCTTCATGTACCCGCAGCCAGACTCCCTCACCCTCGAGAAGGGTAGCATGGTGAATCCCGACACAGGCATCGACACGGCGTACGAAGAGCTCTGGCACGATGCCACTCCCACCGCTGTACCTGGGAGTTCTCAAGTCAGGGCGCTTGTTCTGCAGACGGAGGATGACGAGAACGGCGTGAGAGGGTCGGTGGTGAAGTTGGGATGCTATGTGCAGGGGTTGCTGAGGGTTGGGGATGGTATCTCGTTGGAGAGGTGGGAGTGGAAGGAGGGTGGGTGGAAGAGGACGATCAGAATGGGAGATGCGGAGTTGCCTTGTGAGAAGATCGTGGGTGAAGAGGCGCTGAAAGAGGGGGATGTTGTTGACATCGCCGGGAGAGCATGGAAGGTTATCGAAGCAAGTGGTCACGGCGAGTCTATTTCGTGATCACAGCCAACATGACGAAATGGAAAACTCAAGTACACACAATCAAAGCCAAAACTAGTGAGCGAAAACTCACTTCGTTCATTCGGGCCAGTAGCAAAGTGTATTTTGTCCACAACCATCTGTGTAGCAAGACCTAACTGCAGGAGACTCTCTCATCACCAGGCGTATACAGCTAGACACTCTCGCACGCCATCTTCTAATCCAATTCTTTCGAACCATTCGCTCGTTCCTTTATCTTTTCTTTTCCCCGGTCTTGGTAATCTAACAGAACGTACCGTATCTACACTCCATTGTCATCGCAAAGTAAAGCCATTGTATATCTCGTTCTCCCTCTATTCTGTTTCACGTCCAACAGAAACTCAGTCCAGGGACTTCCTCGTCCCATCATGCTTCTTATAAATATTTTAAAGAACAACAGGCATACAAGATCCTAGCCTGTAAAAGCAGAACGCCCATCCATGGTTTAAAAGTAATAATCGTAATTGATCAACACCCTCAACAAATGAGGGCTGTAACGTAGCGCACTCAAACAGCGAAAGCTCAAAACAAGTATTGCAAACGTGCAGCTTAGACAGCCCAGCTGCCTCGTCGTTCTCGGACACCCCATCCGACAGGATCCATACTGTCAAGGTTTGGGTGCTGTCTAGCCCATTCCTTGATGTAGGACTGGAGGGCATGCCATCGTGGACATCTCTGATCGCGCGGCTTATCGGCCTCTGACTCAACAAGGTGACCTTGAGCAAGTTGCTTCTCGTCATCCTTCTCGAGATCCTGGATACTCATAAGGCTGATCCGTGAAAGCTCGCCATCAAAAGAGCGAGCCATAGCGGGGTAGCCTAGCGATAGGTAATTGTACACTTGAGTAACGAAGCTATCGTCAAACTCCTGCTCGATCTTTTCTTCGAGCTCGGCATGGGTCTTTTCCTTCTGCAGGCGCTCGTTGATGCCATGGAGCATGTGGAGACCCTTGGGAGGACCGGGCCGTGTCCACAGACCATTGCCCCGGCCATTGGTTGTGCCATTGACGGACGCAGGTTCGTCTGTAAAAGGTGGGGAACTGATATGCGAGGCAGTACCGGGAGTCACAACCGGCCTGGGTGTAGCCAGCATCTGTGGGCCATGCAGGTCAGCTGGGACTAGATAGTTATCATTCGAGTCTGATCTAAAGCAGTAGCCACGCCAGAGACCGTTCTCGCCCGAATGATCCCGAAGCTTTTCCTCAGCATGGTGTTCTGCGAATGAGTGATCGGGCTCGAGCTTCGTCTGCTTGGGAGACGGACACTTCCGGAAAACAAGATCTTTGCCGAGCATGGGGGGAGTAACACCCAGACGCTTTTTCTGGAAAGAAGGAGCAGGCGATCCACGTCCGAAAGGTCGGTATCCGAAGGGTCGGGCAAGGTTGCGAGTTGAAGCAAAGCCGCCGGTGTCTGGGGGTATTTGAGAAGCTTTGGCGAAAGGAGTATCTGCAGTTCCGACGGCCGGGGCCGACGGGATGAAGGGCATTGTAGATTCACCAATATGCCCGGATGCTGCAGGTGCCGGGGATGCGGTCTTGTTGAGTTGCTCGGCGGTCAGATAAGAGTCAGTCTCGAGCAGCGGCATATGCGTCTCGCCAATCGGGCCACTGACCCCAATCGATGACCGCTTGCTGCTGCTATCACGGGGTGTATTGGAGGTGGTCCACATCGGATCCGGAGGCATGTCGAACTCCATGTTGTCGAGGTCGGCAGTGTCGGTGCGCATCATAATGTCGTCGTTCTCCTTAATCACAGGCGTCTCCAGAGCGGGCTCTTCAACGAGGGTATCCATCTCATCGTGCTTCTCATCAACCTCCATATGATCGTCATGCTGTTCCTGGTTGGATTCGACATGCTCCTGCATGTGCTTGTGCCACCAGCCAAGGTTGCTGTCGGATGACTGCCGCCGCACATTGTGGTGGTGCTTGACTGGATGGCCATGGTGATCGTGCACTGGAGACGTACTTTCGGGGGACTGGTCGCTTCCTGAACTCTCGCGGAAGTAGAAATGGTCTACGTTGCCTTCACGGACGTGGCTGTTGGGGAAAGCAGACATAGCAGCTTCCTGCATCTGTCGCTCCGCCTCCTTCGCCGCAATCTCCAGTAGAAACTGAACGACATTTTCGTCCTCGGATTCGCGACGTCTGGGTCCATTGGCGGGGGGTTCGTGGGCACTATCTCGTCTCCTTCCGCGAGGTTTTGTTGCGGTGTAGATGTTCTTCGTATAAGGGGTAATATCGGTCTTGTCGGTAGGTTTGGTCGCGGGTCCTGCATCTCCCTCTCTGCGACTCCTGCGAGAGGTCTCAATCAACTGCGGAGCGAAGCGTCGCTTGGGTCGTGGTTTCTGGTGCAGCTCATGGAGGCCGGGGGAGGGCGAACGAGGCGAAGGCTCGGGGGTAGGCTCTGGGTTAGGTCTCATGGTGGGAGTTTGTTGCTGGTCTTTCTTCTCATTTGTCTTATTGGATCTGCTCGTCGAAAACGTGGTCTCAATGGGCTCTGGAATAAACCGTCGCCGAGGTTTCTCTGGCGTGGCCATGATGAGAGAAGAGCGAAGGAAAAACCAGGGCCGGGGTCGGAAATCAAGGATGACTCGTGCGCCGCTTGAATTGACTGGGTTGTTCCTCGCTCGTACTGGCAGGTCGCCTGCGTTGCGCTCGCTCGGTGATGGAGGGGCAAGGGCGGACAAAAACAAGTGAGTAGTCCGTAGTTCCTTGAGGAAAGGCGACAGTGAGATTGATTCGACAGGCGCAATTGAAGCAGAGCGTGCAGAGGATAAAAGGCAAGGTGAGGAAGAGTGATAAAAGAGTCTTTGATTTTTCTAGTGCGAAAGAAGAAAGTAAAAAGTTTAACAATGAGAATTAAAAATGTGAAGGAGGTTTGCTAAAGTTTAGTTCAAGTGACGACAATGAACTTTGGTTTGGGGGGAGAGAAGCGGGTTGGAGCAAAAGCAAAAGCCTCCGAATGCGCGGGCAACCTTGGTTTTTTGGCTTTTAACATTAGAGAGAACGCCCGGAGAGCGGAGAGGGGCGGGGCGATGGATGCTAGAGCTGCAGGAGATGGACTCTGGTTTCGGTACTGGACATTTCATAGAGCAAGCTGCATTTCGCCTTGTCTTTGATCGATTTCTAGTTGTGTCTCGTCTCGTACGTAGCCCGTATGAATCGGTAAGAGGTTGGCGTCCGACGCCGGCGGTCACAAGCTCACATTCTCGGGCAGTCAAATCAAATCGACTGGCAACCAAACCATGTCCTACTAGACATCCATGTCATGTCATGTTCCTAGTCTCACTCTATTTTCACTGGCAACTCACCAAGTACCGCCACAAACCATCGAACCGCCCAGCACAAGCCGTCACATCCTATCTGGTATCAAGTGTCCAGCTGCCCTCGAAATACTCATCACGGTGGCATGTCAAATACTGCTATCAAGCAAGAAACCAACTAAAATAACCAACAAATAACTACCCTACCATCTGCTGCTCCTCTCCAGCATCCCACATGTCACCTTGAATGATACGACACCAACACGGACACCCGTCTCCGAGGCAAAAGTGCAGACCCCTGGATCACAAGGGGAAAGTGTCTGCACTGCACTACACCCAGTAGCTCAAGTGCCCAGCTACCGTAGATAGTAATGAGCACCAACATCCAGGCTGTCATACCCTGGGAAACGAGATCTGATGGGTGGCGATCATGATTCTGATGATCCCATTTTTAGGCGCAGCAACAATCGTGTAGGGAAACGGCCTACATGCTCGTCTCTTGACTGTGAATTCGACAAACAATCTCAGCATGAAGCTCACGATAGTCACGATAGTGTCTCTGCGCAATACCCCAGCCATCAAAGCGGCTTCCCCGTGGGAACCATGTCTTGTTGATTTTGTCACTCAAGTCCAGGCCAGTCCTTGGTGGGGGTGTCTTGGAGTCCCTGATGGCTGTGGTGGGGTTTCATTAACATCCATGAATGCATGGGAAGAATGTAGATGGACAGTGCATACATCTCGATACTCAGGTTGATACTGTGCTGAGGTCATGATTCCTCGACTTATGAGTGCAAGTCGCTGTTCTGACTCGGACTGTACAGCTCTTCGCTCCTCTACTCGCACAGGCCGGTGACCTATCCCAAAGCCCTTCGATTGAGCAATGGATTCACAATGATTGCAAGCGAACACGGCTCCCCACGTCCAGCAATTCCAATCGTGGTTCATCGACTGCCTCGTCCGGCTATCATTGATAAGACCTAGGCCTTGGTGACTTCATCCTAAGAGCATGTCCGCGCAGTAAGCTTCGTACCTACAGCCTCAGTTCAGTATCACAGGACACCAAAAACCAAGCTTGACAGGCAACTCGCTCGCCACCCGCATCCGCGTCCACCGCGTCCACCGGGGATCCTGTAGTGTTCCCACCCGGGCCCCGAGGCCGCAGAGCCCCGGGGGGGAGCAAACCAAAAGGTCGAACCCGCTGCTAGGCGATTGACGTCCCTGCAGTTCCGTCCCTCACCGACTATTTCAGTTCCCTATCCCAATCACCGAGAGGGACTCAACCGAAACTTTGGAAACTAAACTCCAGTTCAGTCCAGACCTAGACTCACAGCTTAAGGCTCAAGCGTCTAATAGATCAAAATAAACATGAACTAGATATGCGGAAAACTTCAAAAGAGGCGTAAACAGGAAAAGCTAATGGGGAAAAGAGGTCCGTAAAGCTCGTGGTCTTTGTGGTGAAAGAAAAGCTAAGCAGTAATGGAAGCTCTCGAAGATAAACCAACACTCAGCGAAGAGAATTCTCACGACTTCTTTTTTTTTTTTTTTTTTTTTTTCTCTTCTCCCAGAGACGACATTTTGGCTGCAACCCTCCATCGCAAGGTCCGTTGTCTCTGTCCTTCAGGGCGTCTCACACCTCACACCCTCTCGGAGCTTCGCTAAGCCAGAGCCTCAAAGGCGCCTCCTTTCGCTGGTGAGATCAGATGCTGGTTGCAGCCTGTAGCCTGCAGCCTGCAGCTTGCAGCGCAGCCCTAGATGAGTGATAAGTGTCTCTGTGCAACCACTGTTGAGCGCATGTGTTACACAGCAGCCACGCCCGGGAGTTTCGTTGAGGAGGGATTGAATTCCAGTCTCAGAGTACTTGGGCATTGTTTCTCTGGGGAAAATAAGTGAGTCAGTGCGCCGTGTGTGTGCATGGCAGTAAATATGTGCGATTCTGTAATTGTGCCCGCAAATTGAAGCTATCGTGATGGTTTCAAGGTTCAATAAAACATTGACTTTCTCGTACCCCCCACGCGACACATGTTCGTTCATCCGATGCAGCTGCACGCACACAACCTTCTCATCTCATGCCGTCACATCCAAGACAGCCACTCATCCTCTCGGCTCGACACCCTCCATCACAATACGATACAGTAGCGTCCTTCTAATTGAATTTTCAATCTCTCCAGCGGCTTCCGGAAAGCGACACCTCTGAGAGACAACCAACCTCAACGAGCCCCGTTTGCCGTTTGCCGTTTGCCGTTGCACTCAACAAGTCCTCTTCCGCCAGCAGAAATGCAGTGGAACGGTCAACAGAAGCGAAGCTATCGCCATGCTTCCAAGTTTCCATCACCGCCATAAGCAACCCTGAAACCCTAGTTTACAGTACATAACCCGGTTGATCCCCCGCACTCACCGCATCCGCCCGCTCTTGTTCAATCCTCGTTTCCATCTTCCCCGGAACAGTGCCGGTAACCTAAAAAGCCCAAGCTCACGAGAGCCTCCATTCTTATGGATCTTTGTAAATGTCCGCCTTTTCACATCGTGATAGATCCAAAACAAGCCCAGCCACGGCATTTGCTCAGGGACTGTTCTCAATCATTGTTGTCGAACTATCATTTGCAATCGTACTTATCCCGTACCCCTGGGAATCAGGAGATGGATGCATCTTGTTCCCTCTAATTTATCCTATACTACGCAGGCCATTTTCCATACGATCTTTATTTTGGCAGATAGTGAACATCGATAACCAGGGGAATTCAACCTGATGAGTTTCCTTGACAATACGACATCTTGATCACTTGTTGCATCAATCCATTATCTCGTGATGCTAGTTTTCACACACCGCTCCGTAAACTGAAACCTTGATTTCGTTTCTTTGTTGTGCAAGGTGTTGCACTCGTACTGCACAGAGCATGTCATCTTAGCTCAACGTCTCTCGTCAGCTGAATTGGATCAGCTCCAGCATTCAACGTCCTTGGCTTGTGGCATCTACAGAGCACAACCATGGCAACGACCCTCCTCCTGTGTTATGTATCACTTCCGGGGACTCGTGGCACTCCAGATGGCAACCCACTGTCTCACTTCTCCATCATTGACACTCCGAAGTCGGCAGATGGGCTCTTCAAGATGCAACGCAGTCAACCGCCAGCCCAGCAGCCAGAAGCCTACATATGCATTTCACAGTATACTATGGTACTTTACCCCAGCATCTGGATAGATCAACTCCACTCGCCATGTGCTCTTGGCCACATCCCGCTCGCCTGAACTTTGCCTCCCTCCTGTGTGCCCAGAACATCAGCCCTGAGCTTAAACTTTTTTCATGCAAACAGAACGGATTGCCTTCTGGAATGCATTGCCGCTGTCCAGCCAATCGTGTGCCTGTAGAGTGCTGATCACTAGCCGCAGATCATAAGGGTCCGTCGTGCATGCAGGTGTTCACGACGTCAGTTGTTTCCCCGAGTCGTGCGTCGAGATCTACAGGTCATGTTTCACGTGTGCGACTCGTTAGTTAATATTTATGCTTCACAACTGATGATCCGTGGCTAACAGGAACACTTGTGTCGTGGTTGTGGTTGTCTCGCATTATCACGGCATCAGAGTTGTGGCTTTTATTACACGTTATAGTACATTCGGTATGACCATTTGAGCTACAGGTCTGTATGATGTTAGTGTGAATTGCAATTGCAGTGGTTCTTATAATGGTAGATGGTGGTTTCGTTCAGTAGGGTTGTAAAAGTTCTCATGATTTTTCATCAAATCTCTTCCGAATTTGATAATTTATTAAATACATATACGTTATTATGTCTTAATCTAAAGATCTTTGAACCCCTTCACATATGATCCGTTTTATGTGCCCTGATTCTTCTTATGATTATTTCAGTTAAGCTTAGTGCGTCCTAATGATTGGAATATTCGTACAGAACTGCGTTGTGAGATCATTTCAGCAGGCGACCAGTGCTGGAACGTCTGGATACTCCATGTGCGTAGCGATAATTCCTGCTTTGGCCGTCATATTTGAGGAAAGAAGCATCACTAAGGCTACTGAAGTATCAATTGACATATATTTCCAGTCTAGTGTTGAACTACAAAGTACCATTTCTGTCATACACTCACATATGAGGGTTTTCGTCGTGGTCTACAGGGTAGCCCCCAAGTCGATGTCCGACATTCATGATAGACAACCACACACTTTCAAGAATAGGCTTTTATATGATGCTCATCGAATTCGAAGTATATATATCTATAGTTTTTTGTATTCCTTGAAGTCCTCTTCTGGTGTCATCTAACGGGAAGAGTCGATAGATATGTTGCAAGCGTCCTCCATGGGAGTCAAGATACGAAGCCAACACAATGATCAGCTACTATCTTCTCAATCGTAATAAACAAGCAGTCTAAGTACATATTATATACATAGGCTACAAGCGACTGCTTAGCTCAATAACCAGGGATTGAGAGAAGTTAACGGAGCGCACGCAGTCTTATATCTCTCTTCCACGATGCTCTAGGTATAAACTAGCAAACTGGGCATTATGTAGAACTAGTCTATCACGGCTGGTTCTTTATCTCATAGTCGAACTGTGTACTCGAATGGGCATCTAGAGAGATGCTTGATCATTGATATATCATGGATCGCCAGTATCTTCCCATGTTAACTCACCGGGAGCGAGTCATCCATTGATACATTTCCTTCTCGAGTGTATGTTGCCGTATATCAGGAATCTAGAGAACAGTCACAACGCAACCATCAGAAACGACCACACATTACAAATCGAAAAGAGTTTATACGCTTCCAGCAATTTTATCGTCTGCCTCTATGACTGAGTACAGAACGTGATATGCTCTTTGCGCCATGTTGTGGAGGGGCACCCAAGATCAACTTCAAACCCAGTAGTGCAATTGAAGATGTCTGAGTATCATCAGCTACAAGTATCTCGCCCAAGTCGAATTCGTTTTATCCCGGAGGAGGTATTTGACCTCTGATGGAGATATGTCTCCCAGTAGGACGGAGAAGAACCCGGGGGAGTACTGCCAAAATCACCGCGAACCAGCCAACGGGCACTGACCATCAATCATATACGTCGGAATACATCTGCGCAGAGGATACGATACGGCGGTAATAGGGGATATCACAAGCCACTGCGTATTCCTACACAACAGGAGCTATAAGATATATGATGAAGGATTCTTCAGAGTCACTTACAAGACGATAGAAGGTAGGATCTTAGAATAGGGGAGGAGGGAAACTATCAAAGGTTTCACACGCCAACTGTACCCAATCTGGATTCACGATATGTTCAATCAGTTGTGATTAACCACCCAAATTCTTCACCCATGATCAATAATCAGCTGAATAATTCAGATCATCTCATTTCAAAGACAATTAATAATACAATAGCAAATTCCCTCAATCGGTCGTCATAAATATCACCTCCCCCGCCCAAATATTCAGCCGGGTCGTCATCTCACACGCTCAACTCCACGACTCGGTCGTCATCTAGGCAAACTCAGCATCGCCTCGGGCGTCACATTGCAGAAATTTGATAAGCATAAAAAATCCCTACCCACAACGTTACGTTTTGCCAGCTAGACAAAAGCCCACTAATCCCAAGGAGGCAACTAATTCTGCACCCGATCCACATGCCAAGAGGCGGTTTTGTTGGTCAATGACGGGGGAAGGGCGTTTTGAGAAGACATACAAAGACGAGATGGGCTGCTCTTTAGTTTTCTTCTTTTTCATCATGGATATTAAGCTATTGAATAGCATTTTGTTCTTGTCTCTTCTTGCCTGATTTCCGTGATTATCATGACCCGGCCTGACGTGGAAACGACCGGAGCCGGAGCCGGAGCCGGAGATGCAAGCCGGGATTCGTTGGTTGACGTTGAGAAGCTTGGTCGTCAACGACCAGAAGTATTTAAGTCGATATGGGCTGAGTTAGGATTCGGTTTCTCGGTATTTTGCTCTATGCTCCTGGCAGTAAGTCTCCCTTCTTACATCATCTAACTCATCCAAGTGGTAAATAGCTACTGACTGACATCACTAGGAATTCTTTGTCAGTGGATTTCATGTCATCCTTCCACCACTTGCTCAAGATCTTGAAATCCCAGCTGGTTCACAAACATGGCCATCAAGTGTCTTCTCTCTTGTCACAGGAGCCATGCTCCTCCCAATGGGTCGACTGGGAGACATGTACGGTGGCTATCTAGTCTTCAATGGCGGACTGTTATGGTTCTTCCTCTGGGCCCTCATTGCAGGTTTCAGCCAGAACTATATGATGCTTATCTTCTGTCGAGCTCTCCAAGGTCTTGGTCCTGCTGCATACCTCCCTGGGGGTGTTATGCTGATGGGTAAGATCTACCGCCCTGGACCTCGCAAGAACCTCATATTCTCTATGTATGGAGCATTCGCCCCACTGGGCTTCTTCTTCGGTATCTTGGTTGGAGGCCTGGCTGCCGAATTTCTCACCTGGCGCTGGTATTTCTGGATTGGCACTATCATCTTTGCTCTGGTATCAGGGGTCTCACTTCTCGCCGTCCCCTTCGACTACCATGACAGAAAAGTTGACTTACCTATGGACTGGTGGGGTGTTGGCACTATTGTGCCAGGCCTTCTCCTCGTTGTGTATTCCCTCACGGACAGTTCGCATGCTCCCAATGGCTGGGCGACACCTTATATCATCGTGACGCTGATCCTCGGTATCCTCTTCCTCATTTCCGCATGGTATGTTGAGAAGCACAAGGCTCAAGTTCCTCTACTGCCAGCCGACCTGTTTGCGCCAAAGGGTATGAAGCGCTTCTTGGCTGTCCTTTTCATGGCGTTCGGTACCTTTGGACTCTTCCTCTTCTATTCGAGCTTTTACATGGAACTGGTACTGCACAGATCGCCGCTCATTACGGCTGTCTGGTATATACCGATGTGTGTTGGTGGCCTCATCATCGGCACCGTTGGAGGTTTCGTGCTGCATTTGCTTCCAGGCAGGATGTTGCTTTTCATTTCCTCTTTGGCCAATGCAATGTGCATGCTACTGTTCGCCCTCATGCCAGAGGATCCAAACTATTGGGCCTGGGTCTTCCCATCTATGGTCTGCTGTACTTTAGGCATTGATATCACCTTCACAGTCAGCAACATCTTCCTCACGACAAACATGCCAAGTCACAGACAAGGACTAGCAGGTGCTTTGATCAACAGTGTTCTGTTCCTGGGAATCAGTTTCTTCCTCGGTATTGCCGATATTGCAGTTGCTGAGACCTCGGATCTAGGGCTTCGAAAGAGCTACAAGGTGGCCTTTTGGCTGGCATTCGGCGTGGCTTCGGTCCCCTTACTATTCATCCCTTTTATCAGCATCGGGTCTGCTAAGAGCGACCTCACGATCGAGGAGCGTCAAAGATTGGAAAATCCACAGCAATCAATGCCAAAGTCGGAGTCGGAGCAAGAAACAGGGCCACATCCGCAAGAGCCGAAGGCCTTGACATGAAGGCCTTTCGGATAGGTAGATTATAAGGGTCAGGGAGGATACTCATTACTATTGTCTATATGTGCTTGTATATACCCCACAGGTTTTAAGGATGACCCTGAATTAGAAGTATCTTATAGCTTGTTTCACGAGACTAAGACATGGTTATGTAATATGTTTGTAAAACATGAAGCCTGGAATCAGTTCTTTCATGACCAATCTCAGGATAAAACTCAAAGTTGTGAGATGTAATAGGGGAATTCCGGGTTACAACCACATGAGTATCACGGAAATTGGCAATGCCTGGTCCCAGAAATAGGATAGGAGCACAACTGCCGGTGTCGTTTCAAATCCATGATAACAAAAATGTAACCTGGCAACCCGGGCATTGGACAAGAAGGCGACTGCAACAGTAGGCCCACGATGTTACTTTGCCATTCGGAACGCAACGGTTTTTTCACAATGGGTTGAGTTTGTTTCTTGGTTTCAACTTCTGCCACTTGCACTGGGGATGCATGCCCCTGCATGAAATGATTGATCATGGTGCAGCAGCGTCCCTGACTGTTCACCTTTTGATTGACAGGGATCCAACGTGGTAAACCAGGGGGTTAGGGACGCCACGGCGTGTTGTACAACCGTGGCTGGCGAGATAACGAATTAGCCACGATGTGGTAAAAACGGTACTTGGAGGAAAACGTTGAGATAAAATCCTCTCAATTGAGGTGAAGCTTGAGCTGCGATTGATGGAGGATTTTCGTGGTTGAGAACCGCGAGGATCCTTGTCATAAGGCCCAGAGATTCGGTGTGCCATTAAAACCCCTGTCGATGATCGAGATGAGAAGGTAGACCAGGTATTACGATTTTTGTACGTGGTACGTCAAGCCAAGACATCTCTCTTATCTTGTCAGCATCACGGCACGGCACGAGTTGCAAACGCTCGATATTTGGCGTCATCATTATCTGAGTTGTCGGTGCGTACGCACGCACACCGTACTTTGTTAGAGGATTGCTTCAGGCTTCAGGCCTCAGCCAAGCCCATCCTCCGGCTTGAGCAGAGAAGGGGCTGCACTAGAATGGGCATTCAACCTATGGGAAAGCCCAAAAGCCATGAGGAGCAGGGTCTGCAAACCTGGCCGCGAGTGGGCTCCGGCAAAGTTGGCGTTGGAAAGCTTCTGCCGCTTCCGGGGAACAAGCTACAAAACAGGGCAGACATGACGAAATGGTGGGTATCAATTCTGCAGCGGGATTCGACAAGACGTAAAAGGCGCTATTGGAGCTATGCTCTGAAAAGGCATCATGTTGATGTTTTGATGATGGCTATTGGAGAGTCTGAGAGTCTCTATGCAGTGTGAGGCCGCTTGCTGATCATGGAGGGTATGAAGATCTGGGGAACAGAAGATTGACCTCGGCGATAAATCTCCAGGCATAAAAAAAGGTACGTAGTAAAACACGCGAGAAAAGTCTTCACTTTCTTCGTTTCTTTTTCTGTATTAGGCCATTGGTCACTGGCGGAAAAGAAGGATCAATCTGGTGGAGACAGGTGTTTCTAGTTTCCAATATTTAGTCAAGTTACATCGATTGTACGGAGTACAGTGACAAGTAAGAAAAAGAAAAAGAAAAAGAAAAAGCGAGAGCTCAAAGTCCAGTCATATCTGATTGATGACGGATGTTCTTTCATCTGCTGTTCATGCAGTATCGCTAATGGGCTAAAGTACACTTCAGACTTCAGTTGAGCCGGGCTTATTTCAGATCTAACCATGCAGTGGCTTGCTGGGCCGCCTTTTCTACATAGTAAGTTATCGCTATGGCGCAGTGCAGACTTACAGTAGAGTTTAGTGTAGATTGAAGAGTGTGGCATCCCATGTATGCTTGCTTCAAGCCTTCAAGTTCCATGCCTCAAGTAAGCACTCCAGAACTCACAAAGCAAAGCTGCAGCTCTGTTTGGTATTTCAGGTTCAAGATTATTTACTTTCCCCCAGTCAACGACCTTTAGAATAGTACTTACAATGTACAATGCGCGGCCCAAGAAATAAAACGTTGTGTCAAAATTGAAGTCTTGGGACTTGTCCCACTTAAGTCAACGGGCGGCTTCTTCCTCCAACTCCAACTTCCAACTTTTTTTTGCAACTTTACTTTGCGACGTGCCTCTTTGACATACTCTCTCGCTGCGACAGATCTAATTTCTCTCTGCCTAACATCAACTGCACCTTGTACCACTTTGGCCGACCCTTTATTTCGTTGTTTGCTTCTTGTACACCTGGGACATTGCGTCTTGTCTGACCCGAGAGTGCCTACGCAACCGTGCATCTCCAACGCTTATATCGAATCGACTCTCTCTGTTAACCTTCGCTTCTTGGTCGCACTGCGCCTGCAAATGCAAAGACGCAACGTCAGGTACGGGCCGACCTCTTGAATATCCTTCAATCAGCCATGTGTCTCCTCTTTTCTGCTGTCTCATCTCATCTCATCTCATCTCATCTGTCTTGTCTTTCTGCCCTATGGGTCGTTCCGCGCGTGCCTGGCTCGGTACCTGGATCATCCTGTCTCCATGCGACGCGCCCCAGCAGCGAAACACCAGGATACCTTACCTTGGCTTGTGCACTGCGTTGCTCTGCAGTCTACACCACTGCCTAGACTGCATCCTCGCTCTCAGTCAACTCGGGCGCTAACTCTCTTCTTTGTCAGTGCGAGTCTGTGCTGCACCGTTAATAGCTATACTTGCGGTTGTTTCATTCTTGCTCCCTATCAAGGTTAAGAATTAGCTTTCGTTCTCGCGACAAGCCTTCCCGCCGCCTTGTTCCCGTTACAAACATCCCTGCTCTCGAATCTCCGACTGTCAAACTTGGGCCATCCGTCTCTTCGTTGAGCCAGCCCTCCGAACTTACTTCTAGTCATTGTCGCGCTGTTCCGCCGTCTTGGTTTTGTTTATTCAATCTCCTATTCACCGGCTCAGAAGACTTTGCGCCCAGCCTTCAAGTTTCGACCCTCAACGCCGGTTCGACACTATCAAGAAGCTACTACCAAAGCTGCGACACCTGCAGCCAGCTATTATCAAAGCACACCGACTGCAGCTCAGTATACCATGGGATGCTGACCCGTGACCTCACATTACCACACTTCAAGCTACAGCTCGATAACAAACTGTTGGAGCATTCGCTGTGCTGCGCCGTTCATCCTGCGTCCTTTGGTTCCAGTCGGGCACTTATTACCGAATCTCGTCAATCTTGTCCATTTATATCCACTTCCCTGTCTGGTCCAGGACGATCTGGATGCTGGGCGCATCCTTATTGATAAGTATTAAGACGAAGGCAGCAACATCTCTGCCCTGTTCGGCTGGCGCAGGACCGCATCGACTTGTGCTCTCGCCAATCAGTTATCATGACTCCTTCAAAGGCTACGATATCTGACGGTAGCCAAGAAAATGACGATACCAACGATCTCGTTATACTCTCTTCTCCTCTCTCAACTCCCTTCACGACAAGTCCTGAACTGGTTTCGTTTCAGTCGCTGGCCGACCAAACTTTGACACCGCTCAGCATGATGGACGACTCATGCTTTATCGATACTGGCAAGTCCAACTCGATTTGTCTTGAGTCGCGCAGTGTTAGTGCTGGTCCCGACAAACCTTTAGCATCGGTCAACCAATCGCCTTCGAGTACAGCGGGGTGGCCTGCTGAAGCCTCGAATCCTAGCACCAAGAGCCAGCAAACCGCAGATCCTCTTCGGTGTACAGGGACTGGCGTAGATACCGGCCACGCCGAACCGACACGTGCCGCTGATGATGGCAGTGTTTCTTGCTCAATTGATGCGGATTTTGATTTACAACAAGCTTCAAATCGGCAATCGTATCGGAGGTCCCAAAAATACGACGAAACTGACCCGACAAAGGACACTGCACAGCAAGCGCAGCCAAAAGTTATTTTGCCCGCTAAACTGGATACGACAGGCCCCTCGACCCAAAATAGCAGCGCCCCAGTCAACGTCGCCGAGCCCGCCCTTGGTTTCAGGGGCCCTCATTCCGATCAGCACGAGTGTCGAATAGACAATTCGACGAGAAATCAGCAATACGAGGCTGCTCCAGTGTCCACAGGGCCTTGTTTGGCGGAAGCCCTCCCTACGTCAGGGATAGCCACAGCACCCGCACAGGCAAGCAGCCACTGTAGTGTTTCTCGAAGCGCCACTCAGGTCATGTCCAGCACGGCCGCCACTAGCAACAATTCTGTCCCCCCTGGGTATCAAAGACACCGCAACGGTCATTCCTCACACGACATCCGCGACAGCGACCTTCCTCCCTCTCCCAAAACTTCCCTTTCTTCTCGACTTAGCGGCATCAAACTCGATACAACTTTTGTCAGGCCGACGCCAAGGCCCATTGTTCGTACGGCACCCGATTCGCCATCCCTCAACATCCAACATCCAACTCCCGACATCACCTCCCAGGCCCGATCTGGAGCATACGTTGGTAACATAGCACAACTCGAAGCGACCGCCGAACGACTGTCTATGACCAGTTCCATCGACGATGCGATTCGAGATTTACATGCTGAATTAAAGCGATCCGATAGTAGACGGTCTTCTATACTTGCCGCCAGCGTCAAAGCCTCGGGGTCCATCGACGATTACACCAGTAACCCCGGATCAGCTGCCGAACAATTAAGACGCCATCCATCTATTGCTTCTTCGATTGTTTCAACAAATAACGCTGCGCGCCACGGTGGTTATTCTCCCGGCGGATACGTCCTTTCCCCGAACCACTCCTTTACCGGACGTCTTAGATCGGGGTCCAAGAACTCAGCTGGCCGACCAGACTTCGATCTGGATACAGTCTTGTCACGTCACGGCCCAGGCAAGGCATCTGTTAGAAGTGTCCGGTCTACAAAGGTCTCACTTGCTGAGATTTCAGAATCCGAACCTATTGCACTAACCCAGGACGTTCTCGATATGGCCGACAAAACCCCTGTCAAGAACTCTGAAGGGGGAACCCTATTACCTGAAGAGCTTCGTGATGCCAACATGCCCGCTACCGATCTTTTCTCAAACATGATGGGAAAGGAAGATTTTATGGACTCCAAGAACGAGCACCCACATGCTGCGGCAAACACAGGTGTCCTTGCTGATCAAGAGTCCCGGGATCCCAAACGACCCGGAAGTTCACACTCAGATACAACTTTCCAACAATGCCAGGACGCTTTTGGTGATTTTGACGGTGTTCACTGGGTACCTGAACAGGATGATCCTTATGCTCTTCCCAATGATCTGGAGCCTCAACCTCGGCCTCGACCTCAACAGCGGCAGATGCCTCGTCCAGATAATGTTCGACCACAATCCTACATGGATCCTGAGTCCGGTCAGCAGATGCTTTACTACCCGGCCCGAGTGCCTGCGATGCTCAACCTTCCTCCCAAGCTGTCCAATAAACCCAAGGCAAATGAAAGAAATAAGAGGCGGTCCCAGGTGATGAGTGCTATGCTCGAGGACAACCGACAATCTCGAGTAATGGATACGGATGGCAAAGCCCCGGCGCGAGATACCACTAGAGACTCTTGGCTACCTGATCCTCTTGCCGGCCATCGGGAATCATTTGCTGCCTTATCGTCTGATGGCTTTGGCAATCTTGGTCAGGAACCCGAGACCGTTCGTTCTGTACACTCTGATCCAGATACTGCTCCTGCTATGCAACCGGGGTCTAATACTGATATGCCGGCTGAGACACTAAGACGCCCTCAGCGGCTGTCTCGGAACGATCTTGACAAGCGCAAATCAAGAATGTCGAATTTGCCGCCGCAATTGCGAGCAAGCGCTTACTTTGACCTCCCCGACAATACACAGCCAGACATTGAAGTCAAAGACGGATCAGCCATGGCCACACTCGAAAGCATTCTCGATGCCTCCGCAAATGCCCCTGTCAGTGCATTTACTGACCACGAACGGGCCGGTAGACTTGGAAAGGAAGTGTATGGCAAAGAGAAGAAGCGAGCGTCTGTTGCTGCATCCACTGTGCTTCAACCAGAGCCTGAGAAGAAGCATGCCAGAAAACGCTCCTCTTTCATGTGGCTTGGCAAGCGTCAGAGCCATGTCAGCGATGATGACAAAGACAAGAAGCCGCAGTCAGAGTCTGGACTAGGACCGGCCAACGCTGATACGAACGCAGATGAGAACGACGGTCTCACTCGTAGCGTGGATGGCCACAGTATTGGTCACAGTGGTGATGAGCAAGAGGCTGACAAGGATGAAGATGAAAGCCCTTCTGATGGAGAAGGCTACTATGGTCCCCCAACAACGCTTTTGGCCGAATTGCAGCTGCGCAAACAGCAACAGAAGGAGCGCACTCAACGAACATTCCCGGGTGGTATGCATGCAACGTTGTTGGAAATGGATGCCGTTGCTGAGACCCAGCGAAAGGCGAGGAACAACAAACGTATCAACTTGGCTTGGGAAGATGGCCAGGCACAACCTCTTGACGAGGACTCCGGCGATGAAGATATACCTTTGGCTGTCATTGCAGCACGTAATCAAGGCGCAAAGAACATGATGGATCTCAACCGTCCCATTGGCTTGATGGAGCGTCGTGAGATCGAGGAGAACGAGCCTCTCAGCCACCGCCGAGCCCGCTTACATGGCCAGGATCCTCGGTCCATGATGATATCCAATAGACCCAGCATGAACAATCTCAGCGCCAACTATCTTCCTCAAACTCCCCATTCAGCCCACCATTCTGTGGCGCAAATGTCGGCGCAGAATCCATCCCCTGAGCCAGATGATGAGTTCGAGGGAGAAACTCTTGGAGAAAGGAAACGACGTCTAGCGGCCAAGGAGGAGGCAGAAAACCTACTACCTAAAGCCCGACCTGTCAGTGGTGCATTCTCTGTTGAACTCCTTACTCAGTTTGAGGACCCTGAAGAGAAAAAGAAAGAAGAGGAGAAGAAGCCTACGACTGGCGGTGAAGAAGAGACACTGGGCCAACGTCGTCGTCGTTTACAGGCTGAGCGAGAAGCCCGCGAACGTGAAATGAGTTTCAACCAGCTAAACGCAACTTCTGAGGAAGAAGAGCCAGCAATCCCCGGGGTCAACGGACGAATGCATCAGATGTCGAGCGTCCTGGCTGCCCATCCTAAGAGAGAGATCAACCAAGCCCAGGAAGACCGTGCCCGTCTTGAACATGAAAGACGGCTTGTAAGAGAGGGCAATGCCAAGATGGCGGCCTACCGAAGCCAGATGCCGCAAAACTGGAGTGGTCCGACCAATGCTCAGTCCGGTGGTTATCGCGGAGGTACTTTTAACAACGGTCTTGGTGGCCAGAACTCCCAAGCAGCCATGTCCTCTCCAGCTCTTAACACGCAACTATTGAACCAGCCGGCCCTCAATCACCGAAAAAGTGCCGTTTTCAGCACATATGGAGCCCCGATGCAGCAATCGCCATATGCCAGTTCCGCCGTGAATTTGGGGGCAATGAACAACATGGGATACAATGGCATGAACAACGCCATGGGTCCTTATGGTCCTGGCGCTGCGAGTGTCTATGGTGGAGGCATGTTGCAGCCTGGTATGCAAATGCAAATGCCTGGCCAAGGTGGTTCGCCCAACAGAATCGAGCAATGGCGCCAGGGCGTTCTGCCATAAGGATAATTGCATTTTGCCTCAACTGTTTCAGAAGCTGAAACAACAAGCCGGGTTTTATCGAGAGACAACTCGCACAAACACATATCTATTGTCCTATTTTTGAACAAACATAAGAAACGGGGGCAGGTCATCCAAAGCTCCTAACTGTTAGCATTGGTGTTGGGTGTCGGATAGAGGTTACAAACGTTGGTAATTACATACATATTCAGGGATCTTTGTCTTTTCTCCCCTTGTTCAGCAAGGAATCTAGCATGGCATGGCGCTGGAAGTTTGCACATAGCTAGAAGGGCATAGCAATATTTTTAAGCAGGAGAAATCTTACTTGCTTTTTAATCTAGAGTTTTTTTGTGTTCTTTAACTTGACAACATGTAGTTCTAGATAGAGAACATGAATATGACGACATGAATCAAAATTACTGTGTATCAAGCATGGAGTGCGAATATCGAGCTTGGGGAGGTATCAACTCGTCATATTGCAAAAACAGAGATACAGAAAAATTTAAAGCAACCCAATGTCTACAAGACCAACGCCAGGATGAAGAACAAGTCGTTTTCCCTCCCCTCTTCTCACCCTTCCTCTACATGCTTTTTGATCCCATTCCTTCATCTCCGCTTGCTGAAGTTACCGGCGGTCTTTTGCAGTTTGGATGGTGGTGCGGCTGCGGCTTCGACATCGCTCTCCTCGTCCTCGCCCATGGACTCATCCACATCGTCATGGTTGACCTCATCCTCGTCGAGAGACTCCTCGGCATCGCTATCATCCTCCTCGCCGGCCGAATCCGGCTCATCGTCAGAGTCTCCAACAAAGCCGTTGGTGATAGGAACATCGTCGTCTGAATCGTCGAAGTCGGTGTCCAGACCGCGCCTTCGGCCTGGTGTGCGAGCAGCTTCATCTTCACCCTCGACCCAGATAACATCCTCGTCGTCATCTTCCTCGGAGTCCGAGTCGCCGCTGTTGTGGAGACCAGCGCCGCGGGACATCTTGCGGCGGATATCCATCTGGCCCTCAAGCATGTCAAGCTTGCCCTTGAGGGCGAGAAGGCTTGACAGACCCTTTGCGCGCTCGGCGAGAACCTTTTGCAGACCGCTGAGGCTGTGGATGACCTTGGGCTGCGATGCTAGAGCACCACCATGGGCGACTAGTGTCCACTGAACCCAGGTCATGAGGTTGCCAGCGCGGCCGGGACGGCGGTACAGGCGCGCGGCGAGCTTAGTTAGGAGGGAGCCAGCTAAGATACTATCGAGACGCTCAATGGTGTTGCGGATAGTGGGGAGATCGGTAGTATGCAGACAAGACTCGAGGAGATCTGTGTCGTCGGTGCGAAGGGCCTGGGAGAGAACGGTGGTGAGAGACTGGTGAGTTGGGGGCGCAATAGCGTTTCGCGTAGGCTGAGAGATTGCGCCGTTCAGAGCAGAGGGCACATCGATAATGTCGTTCTCGGCGCGGAGGAGCTCTCCAAATGAAGGGGATGTAGCCTCAGCATCGGAATCCTCGTCATTAGACTGGCCATTGGTCTTTTGCTTAGTAGTCTTGGCGCGAGCGGCTGTCACAGCAGTTTCGTTGGCGAGCTGCTGCTCCTCCCCAGGGCCGTCGGCATCGGAAAGGTCTTCGTCGCTGTCGGCGTCGGACGAGATGTCAATAGTCTCGACCTGTGAAGTCTGGAGGGCATCGGGGCCGGCGATAGAGGCCTTTGACTCGTCGATGATGGACTTGTTTGGGATTCGAGCGCTGGTTCGAGAGACGGGAGCGGCCAGCTTGACCGGCGCTTTGCGTTTTGTTGACATTATGATTGATGTGATGTTGTTTGAAGCGGCGCAGAGATATCAAGCAGTCGCGTGCAAGAATATGCCGATGAAAGGAATCAAAGATTGGCGATTAAAGTGCGAAACAGATCAAGAGCGCGAACCTAGCTACTCTGTGTCTTGGGGTTTTCTAAGAAACCGAGTGGAAGTAAAGACGTTCGAACGGCGTTATCAATTGCAAAATTTTGACGAAGCCGTCGCTCAGTCTCGAGTGAAGGAACTTTTTTTCTGGATCCCTAGCTTGGGGACTGGTTGTCCCACTTGCGATAAGATAAGAGTGTAGATCACGTGAGTGATCTCTGCGCCATGATTGCGTGCCACAGTGATATGTGGCTGAAATTAGTTACGGCCGCTGGCACCCGAGATTGAGTTTCCAGTGCGGCCTAATCTTGGGTTTAGGAGAGCCATTTAATAACAGTGATTGGCCTGGCAGCACACTCTGATGAAGTTCGACTTGATTGGACACTCGGAGGTAAAGCGGATCTCAAACGAGCTGCAATTGGCCGCGCACATCACTCTTGGCCTCTTAAGGAGTGATCAATCTCTAGTCCGTGGGCCTCAGGAGAATGCGGCACAAACAAGGTAAGGCTTCAAATGAAGTGTTTCTTGTTGCGCAAAGGCACTGTATTGAGGTGTCACAGTCCAAGTTATGTGATTGTCCGGCTAGTCATTGTTTGCGACGGGAAGTAAACGGTCACCTGATACAGTCCCCTTCCCTCGACTTGGTCAAAGTGGGCCCGCATCCGGCTCGACCATGATGCGTCCCAGCTTCGATATTGCGGTACTCATCGCTCAGAGCTTATACTGTATTGTTGCATATCACTCCTGGACGCGACGCGAACGTGTAAGAGAAACGTGGCGAATGTTAATGCATGTGGAATCGTAGATGGTTCATATAAGAACCCGGGCTCTGTATAACCATTTCATGACCTGGTTTTATTATAAGTTTGGCTGCATGTCACGCTTTATACAAGCTCTTGGTCCTATGACTATATGATTATCAATGACTTGACTTTCTCCGAGTTTAATCGGTCCATCTTGTCAGAGGACATGCTTGGGACTTGAGAAACGGCATTCCGGGACCATCGTCAGTTTTAGCCTTGTCTTTTCGTGTCTTTTCGGGATAGAGACCTTCCCATTCGGACCACAGTCAAAGTCACTGGTTTTGGGTTTGCAAAATGATTGCTCAGACGCGCATGTCTCTTATAAGCTTTACATCATATAAAGCATACCTCTCAACCAAATAGAAAAATACTAATATCTTATTCCGTTGCCCCAACTCCGCAACAATAATCTTGATATGCATATTCCTTACCCAACCCAACCTCGTGATGGAGAATGTAGCCGCAAACCCCCCAGCCACCAGCCACCCACCCAACCCATCCATCCATCCATCCATCCATCCATCCCCAATTCCCCATCGCCATGACGAGGCCGGACCAAATCTGGCCCGTGCTCTCTCTCTCGTCCCCCTTTGAATGCAAAGCTCGGTCAACTAAATTTTTCCACTCTGGCCCCCCATTAATGTTGCCAAGTTTGCGTGCCCCGGTAGTAACATGTCGACTGTTCAGCGGAGTTTGCCTTCTTCTCTCATAAATACCACCGCGCCTCCGACCGGGCAAATTTCACTGACGTGCACGCGCTTTTCCTTCAGAGGCTCCCTTAGATCCAAACCCCCCTACCCCCCTACCTCTTCCGGTCCCCGGCCCAAAAGAAAGGAAAAGAAGCACTGCAACTGCGCTGCTGCCACTGATCTACTCTCTGGCTTTCTGGCTCTGCCCTCGCACTGGCCACTCACACAAGCTAAACAATTCCTCCCCCCTCTTGGCGACCACCTTGCACCTTTCGAGTTACTGCAAAGCACAAAAAGCACCTCCCGCGCCCGATCACGATAAGAGCTCTTTCCAGTTCTTGTTGTTCTCGAAGCCGGCGATCACCACCAAAAACACCACTTCCCACCTCGCTTTGCATCTATCTATATTGCACTGCATCGCATTCGCACATACCTTTTTTTTTTTCGCTTTGAATTTATAATCAGTAATAGGGTTTGCGATTCTGGGTTAATCCTCATCGTTCAGGCCAAGTTTTCTCTTGATTATTATTTATATTTTCCTCTAGCCTTTTTCTTTCTTTCCGCTCTTGGTACTCTTTGTACTATCGCGTGTCGAGTATTATCTTCTCGTTCTCGCGACATCAGCGCTTCGGTTTCCATTGTCAGCGTCATTGCCCTGGCTTTACTCCTCTTTTTATCACCTTGACCTACTTGGCTCTTGCCTTGCCTTACCTCCGGGTTACGACATCCGCCTTCCTTGTTGCTGGCCCCGTCCCCGTCCCCGTCGCCGCCGCCTCCACCTACCTTTTGCCGCTAGGCCCTCAAAGGTCCAGAACGAAGAGCAGCGCATATAAGATCGCGACTCCCCGCCTTTACTCCAACTTCGCAATTGCGCGACGCGCCTCCATTCCAAAAGTCTCCACCCTCGCCCATCAACATCACGCATCAACAGCAACATCACGTCGTATCCCGATTCTTATCGACTCACCTTTTTCCGCTTCCATTGGTATTACATGTCGCGACGGTCCAACTAGCTACTAGCCTTGTATTGACGCGCTTCTATCGCGACCAGCCATTATGGCTTCACCAACTCCCGATGCTCCCGCTACTGCTCCCGCCCCCGATTCTACGTCGCGCGATGTCTCAGCAGAGAAGGAACAGAAGAAGTCAGAGGTCAACGGGTAAGTTGCCCCCTAGTTTCGCGATGCGCATTCTCTTCTTGTCTACGCTGCCGCGTACTGATAAATATAATGCCCCGCGCGCACACATTTACTTTTCTCAGCATTGCTGACATTGCTGTTATCAGGCATTCGACACCTGAGAAGTCGGATGATAAATCTGCACAAGTAAACGGCGACAAAAATACGGTTGATCCAGTCGAGAACGGTGTTGGTAAGGATGTCGAGATGACTGAGGCAAGCGATGAAAGGAAATCCATCGTCGACTCACCAGCAAAGGATGATAGCGCAAATAAGGATCGCAAGGCTGAGAATGGTGATCAGACGAAAAAGACAGACGACGCCAAACCGACAGAAGATGAGCCGAAAGCTGCGCCAGAGGATGTCGATATGGCAGATGCTGCCCCTGAAGAGAAGCCCGAAGAAAAGCCTGAAGACAACAAAGCTCAAGACGACAAACCTGTCCAGGACGAACCTGAAACCTCAGCCGAAGATGCCGCCAAAGAGGGATCGAAAGATATTGATATGGTAGAGAAGCCCTCCGACACCCCCGAAAAGCCTGAAGCAACAGAACAAAAGGCAGCTACTCCGGCCAGCAGTGTCGCAGTTCCAACCTCCGAGGCTGATGTCCAACCTGCCAGCTTGTCGCAGCTTGCTATTGATAATAAAGAGTCCGATGCCCCTAAGCCTTCTACCGAGGTGTCCATGCAGGACGCGCCCGCTCTGGACACTTCTGTCGGCTCTAAGGTAGCACGCGAACGGGAGGACGACGTCGCTGATGAGCCTGCACCGAAGCGAGCCAAGACTGAACCCAAGTCAGAAGAACCTGCGGACACTTTGATGACTGCCCCCAAACCCGACCCAACCCCTGCCGAGTCTGCTCCTGAGCAGGAGGTCTCACGCTTCTCTGGTCTCGATCGATGGAATGATAGTGATTTCAAGGATCAAAAGCTCACAGCTTATCAACGACGTGAGTTCCGCAAGGTGCTTGGTCGTGTGAAGAAGACAAAGTCAGGTGGGCATTTCAAGGATTCCGTTCCGAAGCTGTGGCCGCAGCTCGCCGACAGTTACCTCGCTAAAATCGATAAACCGACGGATCTGTCGGAAATTGATCGAACTCTGCGCGATGCCGACGGCGCTTATGTTACAGTCGGTGATTTCCAAAACGACTTGGTCCTCATGTACGACAATACCCGTAGCTTCAACGGCACCATGCACGAGGTCACCGCTGCCGCTTTCAATGCCATTCGTGGTATCTGGGAAGATGTTATCCACATTCCTCAGGAGGAGGCAGTCAAGCCCAAGGCTGCGCCTAAGCCTAAGCCTCCTCGTGAGTCGCGCATCAGTGCTCTGGGTGACCCTGCTCCTCGCAAGCCTTCTGTTGGGCCTGGCACTAGTCCTGCTGCTGAGGTCCCATCAAAGCCACAGCATGGATCTCGTGAGGCTAGTGCCGCTGCTGCTGACTTGCGCCGTGCGTCGAATGCGACTGAGGGTGATCGCCCCAAGCGAACTGTTCGTGCTCCCAAGTCAAAGGATATTGACTATACGGCCAAGCCTTCGCGCAAGAAGCTCAAGCCCGAGTTGCAGTTCTCCGAAGAGGTCCTTAGCGACTTGATGCACCCCAAGAACCATGCCATTAATGGCTGGTTCTTGGAACCTGTCGATGCCGAAGGGCTCAATATTCCCCATTACTACTCTATCATCAAGAGGCCCATGGATCTCGGAAAGGTCGCTCGCATGCTCAAGGACGGCGACATTACCAACATCAAGGACTTTGACAGGAACGTGCGATTGATCTTCTCGAATTGCTATACCTTCAACGGCAGTGTAGACCAAGGCAATACAGTTTCCTTCGTCGCCTCTCAACTGGAAGGATACTACAACAACTTGATGAAGGATAAGGACAACTGGTTGGCCAGACATGCCAAAGCAAATGCTCCCGCTGCTTCTCACGGCAGTGACGAAGAAGACGAGGAGGAGGAGGCCGATGGTGATGGTGATGAAGCGGCGACCCCTACTAGTGCTGATCCAAACAAGGAAGTGCGGGACCTGGAAGCCAAACTGCGCGAGGAAAGCAACAAGCTCACTGAACTTTTCGCTGCTGATTCGCCCAATGAAAGTCTAATCGAGGTTCAGCAAACCATTGTCAATCTGGTTCAGCAAAGCTTGCTCAAGGCGAAGCAGACTCTTAGCCAGCACCGCACAAAGCATCCTGAGAAACCAGCCAAGAAAGCTAGCAAGCCTAGCAAGCCCAAGCCCAGTGGATCTGCTCCCCGCAAGCCCAGCGGAAGTGTGCCTTTTGCAAAGAAGCCCAGTGGCACCAAGAAGGCGGCCTCCAAAAAGACGCTTACAGCCGCTGATAAAGACTTGATTGCCTCGGCCATCAATGATCTGGATGGTGACCAGCTTGATCGGGCCATCGACATCATCAAGCGTGACACGGGTCAGAACGTAAGCAAAATAATCAATCGTTTTATCGATCAACAACTAACGTGACCTCAGGAAAACACTGATGGAGAACTGGAGCTGGACATCGACCAGCTGAGCAATGAGGCACTTCTCAAGCTCTGGGACCTGTGCAAGAGGGTGCTACCTGGATTCGGTAGGGACTCGAATGCAGCACCTTCTCCTGAAGTTTCCCGAGCAGCGCCTCCAAAGCATTCGAAGTCATCATCAACATCGGCAAAGCCCAAGAAGAATAAACCCATGAGTGCTCGTGAACAGGAGGAGCGAATTGCACAGCTTCGAGGTCTCCGTGATCTATACAGACCTGGTCAGGAGCCTGGAGACGCTCAGCCCGTGCTGCAAGCTCCCACGCCAACAGCCGAGTCCAGTGATGAATCGGACTCGGAAGAGGAGTAGGCACAACATCCAGCTGATGGATGGATTGTATGAGTTGTATGACTTTTTGGAGTTTGGTTGCTAAGTCGACCGGAGAGCATGAGCCGCCACCATTATACCCAGCCGCGCGCGTGGCTAACACCCGGTGTCATGTTTGCTCAAAGGAGTGACGTGGTATGCTTAGCATATACTCAAGCATGCCGCCTCGGATGAGGTAGAACAAACCAAGCTTGATGAAATCGGTAATGAAGACGTGATGGTTCCAGTCAAATATTGGTCTTGGAGCATCGATAAGCAGCGCACGCATAGAGTTGGGCTGCTGTGCTAGAGGAACTGGCTTTCTGGTGCAAGAAAGTTCCGAGTGAGTTCGGTGTTGATAGGAACAGTCGAGAAAGGGTCGTTTGGGGGATTTCTGAGCGATTGAGGGACGATCTGACTTAACATACGATTGGTTGGTCTTAACCGCCAAAATGATCTTGGATGGGTAAAAACATCCGACGGCTGTTTCTTGGTGATGCCGGCTTAGATGCAGTGAAAATAATCAACTTTGAAATTCCCACTGTCTTGTTGGATGCTCTTTGTGACGTATGTGTCGAAATGCAAATGTCTGATGCTGAAATCCTTGATCGACGACCCCCGAGTGCGTTAGAAGGTCGACTGTGTGTTGATGGGGCGCGTCGAGGTCGGTTCTTTGGTGTCATCTTGAAAACAAAGTGGGAAAAGGCGACTAGAGGTGCTGTGTTGGGCTGTGCTCGCTATAGTAGCATGTTGGTCTTGGGAGTGCGGCATTGAAGCGGCAATGGCGGCCGCAAGGTGGTGTTTGGGAGTGATAGACTCCGTATGTGAGATAGTCAACGTGGTCGCGGTGGTGACTCATGGTCAAGGGAAGCCTGGCAAGAGCTGAAATAAACACAGTCTTGGTGCAGCGGCGAAGAGACGTTCGTGTCGTCGTCGGACTTGGTGAGATATCCACGATATGGTGTGAGGTCCAGGCACAAAGCGTATCGTTTTAACAAAGAAGCAAGCACGGTAGAGCTCTTCTTGGGGAGAGAATAATGGGAGGTAGTAAAGAGAAGAGAGTGTGATTCAGACAGCATAATATGAAGAAGGAAAAGGTAAATAAATGATGGTGAGGCCTCGAACACTGTGTGAAGCGGGACTGGTAGAGAAAGAGATGCTGTATAGAGATTTAAAGATGGATAGAAATTGTCATGAGAAATGGACACCGCTCATAGAGGCCGTCCGATGGTCTCGTCCTTACGAGGACATGATAAAATCATAGCCATCAACTGCAATCTATCAAATCCATTGCTTCTGTCGGCGTGAAGTAGAAAGCAGAGCATCTGATCCGTCAAGGCGGGGTCGAGACAGATCAGCAGACAAAGAGGAGTTGGAATACGTACCACCTGATTAACAACTCATCTCTGTAGGATGTATCATCATCAAGAAACTCGTATGAGGGAAGTAACAGTGATTCAGAGTCTCGTATCTTGATAGTATCGAGAGAGAAATCTCGTTCGCGGTCGGGCTAGTTTTTTTTTTTGCCTTGCGGGTTGTGAGACTGAAATTTGGGGGAGTGTGTGGACTTTTTAGGTGGGCTGACGGGGGAGGGAAGGGGTCTTTTTGGGAAGGAACTTCGCCTCGCCAAACGGTGGGAGCGTCTTAGACGGACCTGCCTGGGAGATGTCGACTACCCTGGACATACAGTAACACCTAACCCATGAGAATTGGTGGCTGAATTTCGCCATTGGTAGTGGTTTGTGGGAGGTTTGAGTGATTATTTTAGTGGTTAGATTTAAAAGTTTATTGCTTATAGGAATGGTTTGATTCGTGATTGAGAGGTGTGCAGATTGAGTTGAAGGTTCCTCGTCACATGAGGTAGCTAATAGGTCGTACGTGACATTCTTGCATATTCAGGAACCAGAAACGTGATACTGTAATGATGTGAACACAACCACCTTATTGGCATGCAAATGCCAGAATACACAAGTCTTGTCCCGTTCGCTTCTCATCTACACATCCGACTCCATAGGTACAGGAATATCTCTCCTCAACCTCTTCTGAATCTCCTCAAAATCACCCTCACTCTCTTCCGTGATAAACCCCCTTCTCACCAAGAAGTCGATCATCACAGGACAAACTTCCGGTTTAAACTCTCCCTTCAGCATGCGTTCAACCACTTCTCCACAATCCATCAGTACAAACTCCTGCACCTCGTCATCTCCTGGTGTGGGAACCACATCGCTCGGTATCTCCAGATCAAACACGTAGATAATTTCAGAATGAAAAAGCTTCGATCGTGAGTTGATGTTAGCCAGAGTTATCACACCGGCAGGCTCTACATGGGAGGATACAAGATCTGGTGGGAGACAGGCTTCTTCGGTGGACTCGGCTTTGATACAAGCAAGAGGTGTATCAGTTGCTTTTATGCCGCCAGCAACAGTGCTGTCCAGAAGACCGGGATAGCTGAAGAGATGAAGACTTCGCCTGCCGACCCAGATCTTAATGCGTCCATCGTCCCCTCGAACATACCCCGTCAGATGAGCACCTCTCGTAGCAATACCAAACAAAGAAGCAGAGAAGCGCTCAATCTGGACAAAGCTTCGAGCGCCTACTACACGAAAGTGCTCGCTATGCTCCTTATTAAGAATGGGAAACAAGTCATTGTCAATGGCTTTATCAACGGCTTGCTGGAACGATGAGCCTGCGTGATCAGTGAGTGTCGATGTAGACGGTGGTTCACTGAGCGTTACGCTACGGCTGTCGTGGTCGATGGTAAAGGTTTTGGGCCATGGCATCAGCGATACCGTGGCGGGGAGAATGAAGCCATGAGGACGAGGGTCTGGAGAGAGGAAGAGACGGTAATAGGGAGCGTAGTTTGAATCAAAGTCCAGAGGAACACTGAAGGTGTTAGCTGCTGTACAGTTTCAAGGTTAGGAGGATTGATTTACGTGTCAATGTCGGTGATGAGATCGAGCAGTTTGCGGGGGCTCGATGAAACTGTCATGATGGCGGGGTCTATACTCTGTACAAGATTAGTAAATCAAGTACCAGTACTACCTAGTACCAAAGCTGAACTGATCCTTCTCAGTAGGAAAGGTTTTGAATGAAAAAGAACAAGAACAGGAAGCAATCCTAAATGGAGGGATTAAGCTGAGAGTGGAGATATATCCAACTATGACAGGAGGGTGTAACCAATGTGAATGGAGAGTTGTTTACATCAATGCACCCAGATATTATTTGACAACACAGACTCATAATTAACATGTGGTTTAGATGAATTATCTTGAATGAGTCCAAATGGCACCTTTTATTTCCGACCTGCCATGTTTGCCTAGACCCGGAGACCTGGACTGGTCTTATCATGGAGGATTTCTGTATAACAACAGCTCTAATCTATTTTATCAAAACTAACCATAGTCTTTGTTCAAGACAAACCCCAAGCACGAATATTATCGCGCGTTTGTATAGCTCCTCGCGGTTGATTTCAATACCCATAAGTAAGCACATCACCACGTGCAGACCTATTCCTCCTCCTCGTCCTCACCAAACAACTCTTCCATATTCATAGCCTCCAGTGTATTCTCAAGAACTTTCTTGCATCTCGCCCTGTAGTCCAGCGCCAGATGCTGATTCCTCGTCAATTCACCCCCTCCCACAATCTCCACATCCGTCTCTAGCAGCCTCTCCAGCTCCTGCATAACCTTGTGCTGGATAATAGCAGCTGTCTGCTGCATGAACATCCGTCCATCCTCACTGACTTGGCCGCTGAAGAAACGTTCTTGTAGTTCCTGGTCTGTGTCCCCACCGGAGATGAGCTGTGCGCGCTGCTCAGGGGGTGCTAGAGTGCAGAAGATGTCCCAGACCATGTCGTGCTGCACATGCTGGAACGCTCCTAGAACGGAGGCATTTTTGCCGAGTTGGACTGTTTGCTTGGACTGTGCAAGGAGGGAGCTTGGGTGTCGGATGGGTTGTAGGGAGATGTAGTACTCTTCGGTGGCCTCCCCTTGAGCAGGTTGGCGTTTTCGCACGTGGACATAATCGTTGTGTAACTCCTCCGTCTCTGGAAGCATGAAGCCATAGCCGAGAAGTAGTTCGGCGTTTGTCTTCATACTGTAGTTGTTGAAGACCTGCTCTCCTGCTTGATATCCCTTGCCAACCTTGAGACTGCAGTCATTGCTCTTCTCGTCACGCTCCCACCGCACCTCGGTAGTCATATCGTGGTTTCCCACATCAAAGAGCGGCATGAGAATGGAAAAATCATCTAGCTTGATACCCTCAGGCAGACTCTGTTGATCTTCTGGTCCAAGAACCAGGCTTGGGCGGAAACTCCTGCTGGAGAAGATGCTGTAGGCCCATTGATACAAGGGCAGAGTGAACTGCTGGACAAGCTCAGGCTCCCATGCTTCAGTGACCAAGAGATCACACGCCGTCTTAAACTCCCGCTTCACATTGGCCTTTATGCTGGTAATGCCCACCTCGATGTTGGTCCCCTCAAATAACTCCGCATCCTCCTCAGGCCAAAACGGCGGAAGAGACCACGAATCATGATCATCAGGCTGCGGGAGAGCCTGTATATAGGGTGCCCAGAAAGACTCCCCTCTTAAGAGGAAATGCTTGATAAGAACAAAGCGACCAATGACATGCGGCGGCGTTTGCGCCAGAAACCCAGTGGGGAAGGGTTTAGGGTCATCGCGTCCAGGAAGAGTGTTGAGATAAGAGAGCGTGAGAGAAGAAGGGATGCTGACGATTGTGTCAAAAGGTGATGTATTGGCGGTTGCGCAGAATGAAAGGCCTGTTTGGGGTAGCTCAGAGACTTGGACTGAGGGGTTGATGGAGGCGCCGTGAGATGTTGCCCATTTTACCAGTTCAGATGCACGTTCAGAGGAAGACATTGTGAGTTTGTTTGCATGAAGGTGAAAAGGAATGAAAATAATATGAGAGAGGGAGAATTATCTACATACTACGTAGGTAGTAAAGACTTTGGTTGTTGATGTTTGTGCCCCACATGGAAAAGTGGAAGGGCAAACCAGAACAATCTTCAAGTGACGTCTTTTTAATTTAATAAGCTGAATCAATAAGTTAGAGGTATGGACCATAATAAAGAACAGTTTAATATCTAGAGTTTGCCTTGAATCTAAAAATTCACATGAGTACAAAACTGCAATATTGATACTACCTACTAAACAGGTACAACACGTGCCAGCATGTATACCTACACTTTATGTGATGGATAAACCCCATCTTCTTACACGAACCTGTTCTTAAACTTCCTCATAACAGGATACGCTTCCTTTCCACTCCCAATCATCTTGACAAGCTTCTTCCCAATATTCAAAGCCTTGATATCCTCCAACTCTGCCACCGCATCTGCCGTAAATCCATAAAATAGCTTCATATGCTCCTCGCCCTCTGCAAGACTAACAACAGTCAGATGAAGCTGTTCATGCATGAGAACCATACTCGTGATTCGCATGTGCCTGTGATGTACCTCACCTAAGGACTTTTTATCAAGAACATACAACCAATCCTGAACTGCTTGAAGTGCTTTGTCGCGGATTGTGCGCCAGGCCGAATTTACGTCGTCAAGAGGGTGGTTGGGCCATTGGATCCAGGGGATTTGCAGAGCGATGAGGACGTTGACGTTTTCTTTGTCGAAACATCGGTGGTAACAGAGGAAATTAGAGTGTTCGGGACGTGGCCACTGGAAGCTTAGATAGGAGCTTATGTTGAGTATTGGTACTTAGTTTGAACGTGAATCTGCTGTATTGCGTATTGTATTGTTTTGGGTGATGTGCTTTTGTGCTTGTAATTGACTAACGGAAACATCCTCTGGATACCTGAAACAACACTTATATATATCACGCATATGATGGGTTGCTTGTTCGATGAGCGATGTCCTTTGAACGAATGGAGTTAATCTTGGTGGCATTGTGTTCTATGAGTTGTGTTCGCGGTTGTTATTGACTATACATACTTGGGTGGCCAAGACGAACAAAGAACAAAACTGACCCGAGAACATCTTCAATGGCATACACCCAAAACTAGATGCTCAGTTCTATTCAGACGTCTTGGGCGAGTGAGTTTGTCACTGGGTAAGGCGGAACGGGTATCACCATCGAATGCAAGCTACCAGGTGAGCTACGCTAGAATATGGAACACTTTAGGTATAAATGACTAAGAATATATAAAGAAGAAGTTTAACTAACGGCGGTTACAATTCTCACATTACGGATGGTTTCAAGGCAGCATATGTAGTATCATCATGACTGTCTACAATAGACAGGTTGTTGAAACGATAGAACTGTTCCAATACAACCAACACCGAAATAAAGATCAAGACAAACAAAACCAAGCTCAGCTCAGCTCAGCCAATATATGCACCTATTTTCTAAACCAATATTCTGCCAATACATAGCTACCTCTTATCCAAGCCCTAGTGAAACTCCGCTTCAACCCGTCCATACCGCACCCCATCAACCTTCAACTCAAAGCCCAATCCCGCACTCTCAACTCTCATCTCGAGCGTAAAGTCCAGATTATCAAACTCAACACCCCTGGTTGTCGTCAGGCGTGTAAACAGACTCCTTGGGACAGCATTGAGGTCCGTTGTAAGAGTACAGACGTGGATCAGGTCGCGCGTGTATGCGACAGGTGGCTCGTCGGCATCGCACGCTATCAAGTCGTCGGTGACTATGAGCGATTGACCAGGGCGGAAATTACGTGTGTAGTGGAATGCAATGGGTGCTAGTGGTGATAGCGCCTCGCCCTGGGATCTGTCAGTATATGTAAGGGTGTTGAAGGGGGAGACGTACCTTGGCGATGTGCCATTGCATCCGATCTGATACCATCCAGCGCTCCCACAGAGGAGACCAGTACCGCTCACTGACTGAATGCTTATCCTCGTCATACACAGTAGCATATGAAGTTCCGTAGTGCATTCTCGACTTTCGAGAGATGACCATGTTACCCTCCAGTCCCCGCAGGACAGCACCTCGCACAACTGCCGTCCAAGCATAGACTGGCTGCATAACCTCTATGGAGCCCGCCTCCTCTGTAGAATTGGCATTGGCATGCGTAGGCCGTTCGCTATATGGTGGAGGGGCAGCGCTTGTAAAGTGAGACTTGAGCCGCCGGTATAGATAATCGCTCTGGCCAAAACCTCCTACCAGGACGATACCAGAGACAATACCGCCTTTAGATCGAAGGCCTGTGACTTGACCTTGGACAAGGTCACACACTTCCTTCACTACAGGCTCAAAGATATCCTTAACCTGCTCCGCCGTCATGACTAGAAAGCCCGAGTCCAGCCCAGCTTCTTCATCGTCGGGAAGACCAGGAAATCTAGAGAAGTTAGCAAGTTTGCGATCAAGACGGTTTGATGTACGTACGGAACGTTGACTTCCATATGCTCGTCCTCGTTAAAGTTACGCTTCACAAACTCCTCGAAATATCGAAGACCCATTTGCCATGTCTTGCCCTTCTTGGTCTTCATTTCATCGAAACGACTCTGGCCAAGGCGACCTCTGACATGTTCTTCGAAACGGTAGTTCAAAAAGGCACTTCCGCACAACCCCCCTGTTCCAACCGCAGACTCCTCAACGCGGAGCGGCTTGAGAGAAATAATCTTATATGCAATCAAACTGCCATTTGTCAGTATTGGGAAAGCTTCGCTGGATATGCTCAACTCACTCAACGGTACCGCCTCCGGCATCACAGACGATAAAATTATCACCCACATTCAGATGATTCGGCTGAATCGCCTTGAGAGTATACACAGCCGCAGCTTCAGGCTCACTAATCATCTGAATCTCGGATCTTGACCCCATGCCAGCCCTCTCCGCAGCCTGCAGCGTCGTATTCTTAGCCGCATCACTCCAAACAGCCGGGCACGTCAGTACAAACTCGACCTTTGTCGACGCCATAAACGACTCGCCATAACGGCGAGTGAGTGTATCCATGGTGTGTTTATAAATTTGAGTTAGATAGTCGCTTACAGCGTCCACGACATTCTTGTTAAACTTTTTAAGCTGCGCAGCGGTGTCCAGAGGGCTGACATAGAAAGGCAGCTTCTGCGAACGGTCGAGGAAGAGCTTGATACAGCGCAGACGCGACTCCTCGGGCTTGAACTGGAAGCCCCATTTCACTGCAGGCTCAGTGCCTTGAGGTGCATTGGGTGGGTAATTGTATGCTATCTCAGTGGGAACCTTATCTGAGGTGATGCCGTTACCGCCAGGCCACGTCTTGATGATTTCTATGTCATCAGGGGTGGATGTGTAGACAGCAGCAACACTGTGAGTATTAGCTTTGAATCATGAACTTTGAGGCTTGTAACTCACCCTGAAAATGTAGTTCCAAAGTCAACTCCCACGATCAAACGATCGTTGAGAGGCGTCTGTTCCCTTACCAATTCCCTAACAGGGCCATTAATAGCCTCTGTCGAACTTGGCGGGGTATAGCTGTTGAAGTAATTATTTCGACTCTCCCGATTGCGCTGGCTGCTGGTGCTGGGCCGAATTGGCAGATTGAGGCTCATGATGGGCTGATTGGTAATAATGATTGTCCGTGTTCTTCGGTGAAAATACTCACTCATAAATTAGGTCGATTCTCAGGAGTCCTGCGTCCAACGCCGATTTATCCCTCCCCTACGTAAGATGTCGAGGAAAATTGAAAGATAACGACCCCAACGCTGAGAATAACGAGGCCGATTGAACAATTTTACAATGAGTTTTCGAAAGAGGTTCAGATGAAGTCGTACAATAAATCGTCTCAAGTTCTTTCGCTGAAAGATTGCCGGCGTCTCACAATGAATCAGTAGGCTTAGTTCGTCGCTCGGTGTGAAACGTCAATCGTTACGCCTTCTCGTCAAAAAATCAAAACCAAGTAAGTCGCATAAGATATCGAGAGATTTTGGCACGTTTTAAGAAGATATAGAGATCGTCCACAGTTTCGTAATAGCCACTGTTGCTCGTCAGTTCTTGGCTTGGCTTACCAGGACAGCTGAGTGCTGCCTAAGGTAAGCGTCGTGATGTTCCTTTAGCCGCTGTACACGTGACCGTGGAGTCGATGCTTGATGGTTGGCTTTGTATATCAAACCATTATATTGAAGATGTTTGCTTTGTTGAATTAATTCAATCAGACGAGTTTCTTCTCTCGTACATTGCAATCTCCGATAGTTCAATGCCTTGTATCTCATTAGGCCAGCGATAATGGGATGAAATGCAATGGCACCCTAACGGTACAGTCAAATCATACAACATAAACAATATCACAAACTCTTAAGATACTTGCTTATTTCTAGGCTTATTCTAACCTAGTATTATGCAAACATTAACCTGCACATTTAATGTAAGCCACCTCATCTCCCTCCCGTCTCTCGTTCATACTACGCAGTAAGTCTCATCAATATGGCTGCCTCCCCGCTTGTTACAAATGTTACCTCATTATTCTGACTTCATCCCGAGGGAGGCAGAAACCTTCTCGAGGACTCAGTCAATTTGACGTAATCCCCACATTCTTCTTGGCCTTAATTCCCTCAAATCGATCACCAGACGAGTCAAGTTAAGTATTGCATGGAGCATCATAGTGAAACAGTAATTGTTTTGTCATTTTTGTTAATTAACTCGAAGGTCCTCCTCATAGCAAGGCATTCCTTCTCCTGCTGCAGGGGCGTGAAAACAATTATACTCTCATCGTAAAGTCGCGAACTGATGTACTTGACATCCCGGCCCGTGAAAACACCCATCTATTTGGTCGACAAGATCGCAATACCCCTGAATTTTTTGCATCCTTCAATGACGAAACAACGACCTTAGCCCTGTCCGTCTCTCAAGCGTCCTGTTTGACCCTTTTTCAGCATTCAACAAGGAATGATATACCGATATGACAAAGAAAATGGCCTGTCATATTCAGCCCAAAGCACCTCAGACTCCGTCCGTTCCACCCTTCTTATATAGTGAGACAAAGAAAAGAAATTGATTGAGTGGTATGTGGTATTGCTTCAAGCAGATTGCTGCGGCTGCGCTTGCCTGTGATCTATAGGGGTATTTGATACTCAAGGTAGAAAATGAATAAGAACAAGCGGTTTCAAAAAGGGAGAGATTGCGAAGAGGTAATAATAATAGTAATAATGTGCAGAAGGCGGCATGAAATTCCGGCCGGGTATTTGGTGAAATGTCGAGAGTGCTGAATCGAAGAGCAAATAAAGTATGTATAGTCAAGCCATATGCCCAAAAAATCAAAAGGACCACCAACGTTGCACCAATGATGAAAGATCAAAAACAAGGGTTGTATGTTTCAACCCGAACACCCGAACACCATGACCATGCAAAGTCGATATCAATAACTTTTACCACGCCACTGGACGTAATCGTAACGGTTTGTACCCAGGTCTCGACAATTAGAAACGGCTACCAGCTGCCCATATGCTGGCTGCTGCCGATGCCGCCCATTCACTCTCTTCGTATGGTGGCGTGGGCCACTTGTATTGGTTGTCAGTCTTCTTGTTGAGGTCGAGGGGCTTAGGAGTGACAGCCTGGCCATCAACAAACAGGACTTGGTTACCATTGGCTGAAGGCGAGGGCGTAGGATATGGGTTCATCAACCCGATGTTGCTGGCAGATTGTCGTAGAGGCTTACCAGCGTTCTGCTCCATACGCTTCACGACTCGTTGTGTTGAGGTCATGACCTCGTCCATGAGCTCTTCCTCCTCATCAGGAGCCTCGTACTGATGCACGCCATGGGTTGCTTGAGCTCGTCGCGTTCGGCTGGAAATTGGACCACCCCGAGCAGCGCCAATCAAGTTGTCTACTGACCGGGCTTGGTGTTGAGGTAGCGAGTGATGTCGCTTGAGGGTGCTGGTAGGCGAGATCTGGTGAGCGGGCGGAACGGGAGGTCGCGAATCAAGGTTGTTCTGAACATCTCGGAGGGCCTTGTCCAGAGATTCGTAGACCTCGGATTTAGGAATGGGAGCCTGTTGTTGCGATTGGTCAATAACCATGGACGACCGGTTGCTAGCCCAAGGGCCACATCCAACCTGGGCCTCCAGGTCGTCGTCATCATAGGAGGGTGAGACGGGGGTCTGATGTCGTCCAGAGAACCGCCTCGCACGTTTTCGGAGATGTGAAAAGAAGCTCTCCTTCTGTCCACTCGGAGGGGAGGCGAGGCCAGAATTCCCATTGAGTGCACGTTCGGCTTGTTGCCGATGCATTTCGGTGTAATTGTTGGTGCTTGAAGCGACAGAGAGCTGTCGCCCAAGTTTCTTGGTCTTGCCCTGGCCATGTCCATTAGCGTAAGTGTCGTTGTTGACGTTGTCGGCGCGGGCATTTACAGCATCAGGGATTGGTGAGATAGGCCTCGCAGTTGGAAGTATCGGCATAGGTGCCACGTTGGAGGGACCGTTTGTCCAGGTAGTTCTCTTTCCAGCAGCTGGGCGTGTCTTGCTGTTTGTCACCTCAGTGGCTGATGCAGCATGGACAGGGGCGGGTCGAGGAGCAGTAGCCTCCTTGGCCTGCGTTTGCATGGTAGCTAGATCGGTGCTTTCTGAACGACCGATGAGCGACTTGCGGAACCAAGATTGCTTGACCGATGTTGGAGTGGTAGAAGCCTCCTTGCTGCTGCGGCTGAGATCAGACTGCTTGCGTCCAAGGATTCGTGAAGCGGAAGACTTGGGTCGCATTGGATCAACAGCATCAGCAAAGTATTCATGGGCAAGAGCCTGTGATGAAGTTGGTCGGTTCTTGGGGTCCCACATCAAGCACCAAGTAACAAATTGGCTGAGTGAAGTAGGCCATTGGGGTGTTTGCAGAATGGTGTCCATGGCATGAGGGGCCATCTTAGGGAATGAAAAGCCCAGCTTGCCGGCGAGTCTGGTGCCATCACGCCAATCACCTCCGCCAACACGGTTGCCCGACTTGTTGAACCAGTTACCTGGGCTACCCATGATTTCGCACACTCTCCAAACTTGATCGACCTCGTTTCCACCGGGGAACAGTGGCTTGAGCGTAGCGATCTCGACTGCCATAGCACCGACTGCCCAGATATCGACAGGCGCGGAGTACTCTCCTGCTCGTAGGAGAACTTCGGGTGCTCGGTACCATCTTGTTGATACGTAGGTAGTGTAGGGAAGCTTGGAGTGAGTCTCTCGGGCGAGACCGAAATCGGCGATCTTAACAGTGTATGTGGGTGGTGTTGAGGGAGGAGTAACCAGAGCTGAGTATCGTCGAAATGTGTTGCCAGAGTCATTATGGCCGGAAGTGGTGACGAGAATGTTTTCGGGCTTGATGTCGCGATGGAAGAAGTGATGAGAGTGAATGTGTTCGAGGCCCTGCATAATCTGGAAGAGGATGCTCTTCACACTAGCGTTATCGAGACACTTGTGGTCGCGAGCCTTCATCAGCTGGTAGAGGTTACCCTCCATGTACTCCATGGCGATATGGAGCTTCTTAGTGAAAGGATCCAGGAAGATGTCAAGGGCGGGAACCAGGTGAGGATGTGGGGGTAGCGTACGCAGGAACACGACTTCTCGGAGTTCCAGGCATGGTGTTATGGACTCGAAGGTCTTCTTCATAGTCTTGATAGCAACCTAGGAAACGGTTACGGGAGCTGTCACACAAGAGGGCGCACATTGTATCAACTTACCACTGTACCTCGGCGGGCAACATTGGCACCGGCGGTTCGGACTCTACCCAGAACGACGCTACCAAAGCTACCATCGCCAATTTCCTTCAATACTTCAAATCGATCCTCGAGGGAGTAATGTTGGCCGGATGGACCACGATGGGTCAGATCATTTGGGACAGTCATGTTGTCGGGTTGTGGTAAAGAGACTCTGTTTCGAGATACAGTGACACGCGGAACGAGTTGGGATGCTGGGGTACAATGTTATTCGACGGGTTCCCTAAGTCGACCGACGGCATAGAGAATATACCTAATCCGAGCAAACAACGATGAGCTCTATCAAAGAGCCAGAAATCGGTTTACCGGAGCATTCAGATCGGTGACGGTGATGGTGAAAAGCGACGATGAACGAAGGACGAGTGGGCGTGTGCCAGCGAGTGCAATTGTATAGCAATAGGGCTGGCAGCTAATGTAATTTCCTCTGGCTACACGTCGTAATGCTTAAACCGAGGGGATGTTGGTGGGCGTTTGAGGCAACGAATATGGATTGGACAATGGGGGAAAAGATCGAGAGAGAGGGATGTAAATGTTTAGAATTATTCAAGACGACGATGAGAATAAACGTCAATCAAGGAGATGAGATCTCGGCGGAGGGTCCAGGTTCCAGAAGAGCAAAAGGAGTGACTGAAGTGAGGGTGATTGCAGAAGTGGATAAGGTCGATATTAACGAAAAGGAGAGGGAAAGCTCTTGTCCAGGGCCAAAGACCAGGGGGGGAGTGGCTTGAACCTGCCGATCGGGCGCAGGATCCTCAGGCCACTAGCGAGCAGCCCAGGTAAGGTAAAAGTACCTAGCCCGCGCAATTGCTCAGTTGCTCCCCCAAAAGAGGCCCCAGCGAAGCTCCCGTTCCAGTGTGATTAATGCGATGTGATTGACGGATATTGATAAATGACTAGCGATATTGAATCAGTCGCTGATTGTTCAGGCAATTGTCAATAGATGGTAGTATTGTTTATTCAGCTCGCAGGAGCGGGGAAGGATAATAAACACGAGCAAAGAGAATGCAGGTGAGCACCGCAAAATGCAATGCACAATGTCGAATGAACGGGGTGAGCCCTGACGTGGTAAAACCTCAGGGCTCAGGGAGAGGAACAGAGCAAGTTGGCGTTGACCCCAGAAAAGCCCAAAGAGAACCAGAAGCCAGCCCAGCGCAACAGACAGAGGACCAAAGGACCAGAGGACCAGAGGCGTCGACAAGTGAGACGAGATGGGGGGCGTGGACATGAACAAGGACGTGGGCGTGTAGTGGTATCCGTCGCCGGTGCCAGTGGAGTGCAGCCAAAAGTCAAGGGTGCAGGGAAGCCATGGAAAAAGAAGCAATGGAGACCTCGCCTGGGATGGATAAGGAGACGATGTCTAGTCTAAGTACTGTACTTGCGGATCACTGACTGGACCTTGCAGAAACTTGCTGCACCATTGACAAGTGGCTGGGGGAAAAGGTATCCAGCCAGACCACTGCTTCAGCTCATGTCACTGTACCCTGCGCTACACCCATGGACTGCCCACTTTAGATGCCCCCGGTCGAAGAAATGGAAAACCCAGCACAACAGCAACACGTTCAGTTCAGTTCAGTTCAGGCTCAACTTGCCAAGATGGGGGTACGTACCCGCGCTCCGGTCAGTGCACTTTACAAACCCAAAGCCCTGAAAGAGTTCACAGCACGAAATCCGAACGGCCAGCACAGTGGGATAGGTAGGATACTTGGGGGGGGGAACACCCATGGCAGCGGAAACGGTTGGGCTGGCGGGGAGTAGACGGGAGTCCTTCAGAAGCTCCGGAGACAACCTGCTAACTCAAGCCTTATAAACTTAGTTCGAGTCACGACGTCTTGATGTACTGCTACATCGGTTTGAGTTGAACTCAAGCCTGAAGCCAAAGTACCGAGTTCAATATGGCCTCATGTTGCAAAATAAGCATAAGCATGTTCTTCATCAGTGGCATTCTACTGAGACGGGCAAAGGGAGAGATATCCTCGCCTAAGAAATGATCGTATCAAAAACAGAAAGAGGCGAGATAAGTGGGAAATTCTCCAATCTCTGGGTCAGATATTTCCACTGTCGCAGACATATCAAAGAATGAAGATCGGGATCCAAGAGCAACGGCACCAAAATTCAAAGGGTGTGCAAGGTTTCTGGGAATGGAGCATTCAGACAGTGCCTAGGGAGGGTCAGAAGAGCACCCTTAGGGGTCAGAGGTGCCTTTCAAGGTGTCGTGTGGCCGTCTCAACTCTAACCGGACTGGCTGTTCGCTGGTATGGGCTAGAATGGCCGGCTTCATAAGCGGCAGGCAGCGAATGGTATGAGTCGAGATAGATCACGGGAGATTTTAATAATAAGTCCTCCAAGTTGAGCCCGTCGGCTCATGGAAATAAGGGTCAGTCTGCCGCGGTCCCAGATAAATGGAAGATGAGGACGATTCTCATAACCTCGCTGCCTCGCTACCTTAGCATTGGATGAATGACAGAACAATTGGGGACGAAACCTGGAACGAAGAAACGGCCTAGCCTACCTAGGGCCCCGGGGGAAGCTCCCCTGGGTCCCCTAGAAGCCCGCTCTCTAGGATTTTAAGCCCAGAAATATCCCAAAGCGCCCAGCACCAGAACCAGCACCAACACCAACGCCGGTCATGACGGTCCATGTCACAGAGATCATTTGCCGAGAGGTACTTTTTTAGAAGTTGCTAATTATCGGATTTCCGCTCTTACGGGGAGAAAAGAGATGAATATCCTAGTGAACGAGTAGTGCCCAAGCAGAAGAAGGCCAATCTCGCAAGCGCCAACAGGTCCCGCCCTCTATTTTTCCCATGTTCTATTTTATTTCTTTTTGGGCATGGCTCTCCGCGTTGCAAATTGTCGCAATTTGGGCGCAGAATAGGAAATAGGACGGGCACTCAAAACGTTCCATCAATACCAGCAGTGGCCGCTCAGGTAGCATAGCATCCAATACGATTGATAGGCTCGCGGGGCTCTGGGAGATGAGCAATCCAATCTGTCTTGTCTCCCAGGACCACCACTTTCATTTCATGCCTTTTGTGTATTCTCAAAGGCATCAATAAACAATAATATTATACGGGTGAAGAAGCATTCGTATCACAATGCGGCGTTTTCGTGCATACGTATTGGTGAAGCCTGAAGCTTACCTCTGATGAGCCAAGCAAATCGCGAGATTGGATTTGGCACGTCAGACGCGTCTTCTCTCTCGTAGACGCGTTCTCTCACTCGCTACACGCGCTGGCTCTGCCGCCTCAGCCTCGGTCGATTTTCGTGGCCTCGCGCCACAACACCCTGGCTGCGACCTTGAAAAAGGTTAACCTGCCGAGTACGAACGCGTATCAATCAATAGTTCAGAAGAATGGCGCTGTTGAGGAGGGGTTTCGAGTAAACCCAGGTCGTATCTTATCTCCCAGGTTCATGTGGTCTGAATCACATCTGTGCTCATTCGAGTGGCGCTGTCAAATTCCATACTCGAAACCCTTCTTGATCGCGTCCTAGCACTGTCTCGGGGTCGCATGGAATGGCTTCAGGGCCCGCCCCTCAGTCATCCTCTCAGACGTTGGGGTCTCTCTTCATGGCCCTCGTGGGCTAACGGTACGTGTGGAGGCCGTCGTACAGCGACCAGGGGGGGGCATTAATCAAACAGCCTACCTAGCTTTGACGCTTTTTTCTCTTCTCTCGGGACGTGCCCTGGAATTATGCCCCCAGTGACCTCGAATAAGAAGAAAAGGGGGAGGGGAGAGGAGGGGGATATCAACGAGGGGCATTGTCGCCATTGACATCACGAAACACGCTGGGAATCTGCTTGGATGTGCTTGCGACTAATTATTACGGCTTTGCATAGCTGTGACATAAAAGCAAGCAACGTGCAATGCAGATTGAAGAGAGAAGAGCCCTTTCCGAAACGCGTGGACCCTTGTTCCACACGTGTACGAGCCGGCTGGTAGTCCGATTTATGCAACGCCATCCAGGGCATAATTGCTTAAAGATGCCCAGAACGCCACACAATTCTTTAGCCGTTGAGCTGAAGGGACGCAGGCACTGTCCCAGCTTACACAAGTCGATCATGAGCCTTAAAGTGGTTCCTGGGAAGTCAAACTTGTTCACACACACACACACACACACACATCATGATCGGTGCACATAGTGTCATCGTGCTCGATAAACGTGCAAGCAGGTTTGTTTATCGACGCAACGTCATGTGGAAGCTGCGACATATCAGTCAACATTATCATCATTAACATCATTAACACCATCATCAAACAGGGTTGCAGTCCCTTGTCTTTGCTGGGCATAAAGACACAACGTCTGGCGAATGCACTAGATTGTTCCATCAAGGGTCTGAGAAGACCTGGGGGTTTTTTCCTTTCCTTCACCCATGCGAGATTGATCTCAACTTCCTTCACGGGCAAAAAAAGATATACCCATGGGTGCTGCTTTTCTAAGAGCGCCAAGTTCTAATCTTCCAGTGGTTCCAAAATCCCAGACTCCCAGTCCTCGCGCCAACGTCCGGGGTGTGGGGCCGCTGCCGGGGCCAGCCACCCGTGGACTCAACAGGGCCCGGCTCAATTTCACACTGCTCGTTAATTACCAAACATTGGCTTGCCAGGCACTGTACGGGCTCATTTCATGCCTAATTGTGGGCGTGCGACCTAGCGCACTCGGTACTTTCCAGAGGGCTGCTGCAGGTACCAAACATTCAGGTACTGCAGTGCTCCATTATTTGAAACCCTTGGGCTGGGCTCACGAACAAGCTACACCTACCTTACAGTCATTGCAGCACCCGTTATCCATAATCGCTTTTCTTCCACTCGGGGCACGTTTCCTGATCCTGAACTCGCCTGTCACGACGATGTCGCAGGATCGACCCAATGCAAAGGACACACGCCCGGGGAACGGAGATTGCCTGTACCAAACCCAGAGGCGAGCTCGTCCACGATGATACCGTACGGTAGTATTCCCGGGCTGGCCGGTGTCGGGAAAAGTCTACCAGAGCTTCTCGAAGGAAAGGTTGTCCTGGCCCAGCGGAGTGGACGACGACCTAGGCGTCGATCCATCTCGCAGCGCGCACTGCATTGGTGGTGATTGCCATGCCCGATGATTTCCCCTCCTTCCCCCCTCGTTGCTCTGTTAAATTATTGTTATCTCACGCCGTGATAGATTGGATGCCTCCCTTGGAGCTGTCTCTCGATCAATCGCGGCGTTAAACGCTTCAGGTCTTCGAGAGCCGCCGCACACTCATTCGTGCGTCTGTCACTGAGCCTCGCATCATGCAGCCGCTCACGGTGGCCAGGCAGACAGATAACCGTAGAGAGGTCGTAGTGTCTCGCAGGCAGGCGGGGTGAACTCTGATGCAATTGTCCCTGCATCTCCAACCCGGCCAAACGCTCTAGCAAAAGCTCGAGCTCGCGCGTCGCTTCGTGGCTACTTACGTGCTGTTACGGCCCAAAAGCTATGCCCAGGAGTTCCCTGCGCGACACGTCTGTCCACTGAGCGACCAGATGCACATATGGGTAGATGATGCGAGTAAGCCCGCGCCTAAGATCTCTGCCAGGCCCGTTCGCCCTGTCCCAGCCGCTCTTTGATGGCCCTGGGATAGTGGCTGAAGGGATTATTCTTGTCATACTCCGTACCTACTCAGAATAGGACCCTGTGGACGACCTGCTGCTGCGGCAATGGCCTGCATGATGGGCCCTAGACGCCGAAACGCGGCACGCACAGATGGAGGCTGGGAAGTCTGGGTCAATGGGAAATCTTTTCTTCCAAGCGGAAAAGCTATGTCTATTGTTGGGTATGGTCTCCGGCGAGGATTGATCGTCCAACAAGTTGCCGCGTAGCTTCGTCCTCGGATTGTACCTGAACGTGCCGTGCCGTGTCTGGAGAGAGTGTGCATCGAATACCTTGGTTTAGCTCCAACGTTGTCGTCATTGTACCTTTCTGACAGACTGCCAATTGAGTTGGAAGAGTGCAGCTCCGTGCAGTACCTGTTTCAGTGGCTCGGCTCACATCATCTCCGTCATATTCTACAGAAACCATCTCTTCTCTGTGGTGAGACTATGAGACTGCTGCCCTACGTAGCAAGATGGCGATCGAGTCTGCGCCACAACATTATCTGTATTCCCCAGCCCTTGTATCTTGTATAGTCTGGCCGCAATGCCTCACTTTCGACTGTTTCCCTGCCACCTGCCACCTCGCCTAGAAAAGCCTAGCCAGCCTTGGGATCAAACTCACCTAAGCTAACTTTTTCTTCAGTTGACATTTGTGGAGTGCAGCCGTCAAAGGGTTCTTCCCGATGGGACGCCCCGTGCTGCTCCACAGGCTTTGTCTCTAGTCTTTAGCGTTCCATCCAACCGCACCGTCAACAGTCGAGTGAACTGAGAATTGTCCGAGGATCTAGGAACCACTGATCATACTAAGTTCTCTGATCAGCACGTATGCCATGCTCTAGTTGCTCATGACATGTTCCCAATTTTCCACCAATTTTTCTTTCACAGTTCTGCTGTTGGAAAGGGGGCTTTCATGGGCTTGTATCCGTAATCCTTGAGCAATGTTCAGGACGTGCGCCGGTCTCAAAGTCCAGCCTTTGGACCCATGCCTCGTCACCGCATTGTTGGGTTCGTTTCGACGTATTCCGCTCGCTTTGAGGGTCCATCGCTGAGCCTTACTCTTGATGATCCGCCAACCGGGAACTGAGCTGGCACTTCCGTATTGGCCAGGATGAAGACAGGCTTTTTTTTTTTTTTCCTTTGCGTGGCATCGTGCTCATGTGGCGATGTCTGCCCATCTCCAAGTCCAAAGTAGTCTATCCTGAGAGCTATGATAGTCGATCTTCGCCCGCTTTGGTCACCCGTTACAGCGGCATCGCTCTGGTGAAGTCATTGATCAATGCTGTTACCCCGACACAACTATTGGACGCGAAAGCGCGATGTGTCGATCTATTTTGTTGACAAACGTTGCATCATGCACATGACCTAGTGATGCTCATCGCAACCGAAGCTCCGGTGGAGAGATGTGCAGCTTATCGTGGACCACGAATTCAGGGACCAGTTGTACCCAACGGACGGATCAACTCTAGATCGGCGGCCTACTTCGGAGGTCTGTTGTCATCAGTTTCACTTCGTAGCGCAACCGCAGAATTTGGTTTTCATCAGAAGGTGAGCTTGTCACGCCGTTTTGGACATTTAGCTTTAGCCCAGATGTTGCGGCTTGCAGAAGCGTGAGTCAAAAGGTTGCCTACCCCAGATCTTGTGGCCAAATTGAGTATCGGCTCACACATGGGATGGGCCTGATTTGGAGGGTATCAGACTACATTGGTAAATGGTGTTCTGAACCTCATCGTGACCCTTCTGTAAATGACACACCCATTATTGATGGTTTGATCGTAGGTGCGGTTTTCTAGAGTCGATGGCCTGTTCGCTAAGCTCAAGCTATTGATGGATACCTCGTTCTACTGTAGGCAGCCCATTATCAGCGAATCGTCGTTGAATACTTCAGTAGCTTGACACGTCTGCATCGCAATCACTGCAGCAACATGGCATTACCCCGGCCTGGTTAGAAAGTTGATGCATGTTTGTCGGCTCCGGCGGTCACTTGCAGACTCTGCTCGTCCAGTCGCGCAATGAATGCTAACAGTTTCTTACGAGGCGCAGGGTAGATGCAGGATAGTCTTGCCATGCAGTGTCTCACAGCCCTGCAGCTATTACGAGTGCGCTCGGATCCCGAGAGATGAGAGACAGCCGTTCAACAAGCGCGTTACACTCATCGAACTTGACAGATCCATCCATCGAGATATCAAGGAATCCACACCAGCGCAAAGCCATATAATGATCAGGGTAGACTCGAATCGCCGAGTTGATGAAGATGCCAGCTGATCGATCGTCTGGGGTTTAGACAAGGGCTACGGAGTAGTTCAACGCCATGTCGTGGTTCCACTCAAGCGGTGAAGGCTTCATTCGCTTCTCTGTAGGGTAGATGGCGGTGAAAATGTCGGAGGCAGTCGGAGTTTTCCATTAACACAGTCTGTGCCTCAGTCCGAAGAGACCTGAATAAACAACTGGCATGCATACATGGGTTAGAGTTTTCTGGGGCACAGCCGATGACTGATTGTTGTGCGGGTAAAGCCCATGGGTTGTGAATATCGTGTGTGGGCGGCCTAGTGTTGAGCCTCATGCACTACATTTATACTTGTATCAATATGGGTTATGCTTGGTAACAATACAATTCTTTGTAAATGAGGTCTTGAAGTCCATCTTCTTATTATAGGTACATAACGACTGGAGAAAAAGCACCTGAAAGATTATCATCCAATACTTGTCTTGGAGAATAGCATATTCAGGGGCAGATAGTTACGGGAAGTCGCATGGAAACCACCAACAGATAACAAATAAGCAAGAGCCATACTCAATAGAGCTACCTGAGTATTACATCTAACTATACTCTACATGGTATTCAATACAAAACTACCGGTCCAAGCGTTTCTATTGGTACATCTGGTAGTCTTGATAACTTCGTCTTGAGGCAGCAGCTGGCAGAACAGAACAGACTCCTTTGGACTACGAACCCTCCCCTCATCTCAGAGATACCATCAAAAGGTCATTATAGTTTTGGGAAAACACAAAAAGATTACAGTACAATCATTATAATCGCGTGGCGTGCCCCTTGTGGATAGATGCACATAGCAAGCAGTGTCCCGTCAGCGAGTAGTATTGTGGTGTTTGGAAGCGTTTGCATTGATATTGTGCAGTAAACAAGGCAGCAGGAGAAAACAAAGCCTCTTTGATAACGTAGCTGCTTGTTCATTGACAGTGAATCATTGCCTGCTGAATTTGAAGCCTACAAATACCTAGCCCCTAACTGCACACAGGCACTCCTTCCTTGCAACTCTCATCTAACATCAACACCTCGCTCCGGATCATTCAATCTTTCCTTTCGCATCCCTCCAATACATTTCATCTTTCATCTTCCATCTTTCTTCTATTCTCTGTTGCGTTCTTCTATCCCCTTTCAACATCACTCATCCGTCGCCATGTATCGTTGCGCAGCCGGCGGCGAAATGAAGCCTCTGGCAGCCTATACTGCCAGCCAGCAGCGTCGTGCTAAGGGAAACAACCGCCAGAACTCTGGAATGATCTGCAAGGAACACTCTCAGCCTGCTGGTCTAGAGCGCTATTGCCATGTCTGCTTACGAACACTCCCCATTCACAAGTTCTCCGGTAACTCGCGCAACGATGATGAACCTGTATGTTTATGTTTTTTGAACCAATAACCAAATCCTTCTACTGACAACATGCAGCGCTGCATTCAATGTACAGCATGGGACACCGATGCCGAGCCAGGTGTTACGCCCATTCCTCTGGCTACAGGACATGTCTCCGTTGAGGAAAATACCAAAACCAGGTGGAAGGAGCCCACCAACACGGCTGACTTTTTTGAGAAAGATGACCTCCCCGTGGTAAGATACGAAGTCATAGCTATCCAGTAATAAACTCTGACGTGGCATAGGCACCTATCACTGGACCTGAGGGGCTTGATCTGACTCCGAGTGAGTCCGTCAACAGACTCTTTAACGAAGTCATGGGCGAGTCTTCCCGATCGACCCGAACCTCCACAGCCATGCCGACAGCATCGGAAACCTCTAGTACTGCCGGAGAGCACATGTCAACAACTTCTAGCCGTGTACCCCCTCACCTGAAAGGTCTCCTGCCCAACCTGGGAGCGTTAACTGTTGATGATCAATCCGTTTCCGCCAAGTCCAACGAGGTACAGCCGAAAAATGTTGGCAGCACCACCAACAAGTTGCCACCCCACCTCGTAAATAAGAAGAAGCCACTGCAGGAGTCCGGTGGAAGCATCACTGGAAGCATTTCGACGGCAACGACATTGCGCAATGAGAAGAAGGAGGTTACCACTACTCGGCAAATAACCTTCAATGCCTGGGGCAACGATGGACAGAAACACCGAGCCATCAAGAATCCCACAGTTATGTCCAGCTCAACCTCTACAGAATCAGTAACCGGTGAGAACCAGAGTGACTCCAACGCCATTGGCGAAAATGAGAATGGATCCAACATCGTTGGTGACTGGGACAACATTCCTCCTGCACCAGAACCGCAGGTCCGGAAGGGCGGCAAATGGCCCAAATCAAGTGAAGTAAGTACCCCAAGAACTGATGCTAGCCTATTAACTAACCCGGAGTCTAGCTTCGTATCTCTCAGGCAGAGCTCAGAGAGCGGGAGCGACTGGGTGATGAACGACAAAAGTTCGATCCTGATGACGACCGCCAGCGTCGACGTAAGAACACCAAGTAAGAAGCTTCGATTGTGGCTTGCCGAATACCAAGTGTATGGTTATTCGGTTCTTGTTGAGGCCCTCGACTGGCTTGTTTTGTTTTCTTTCTTTTTGGTATTGCTGCTTGCAGCCACTCGGGAATAGGAGAAACCAGTTGCTTTCGTCCCCCTTCACCCCTCAACACCCAAATAAGGCATTTTGACGACAGAAAGGCACGATGAAAATGGGCAGGGTTGTGAGCCGTAAGATGAGCGGACACTAAGCCGTCATATCAGACAGAAAAGTTAGCGAAATTGATTTTATGACTTTCTAACTCGTAGACCCTGGGGGCTCAAGTGTTGCCGCGCACAAATTGTGATGTGAGATCATCTGGCATTTCGAGTTGATGGATGGGATGTATCTATGCCTCTTGTACTTTAGATTGTAGCAATCCACACAGAAGATAACCAGAAGAAACAATGTGCAATGATATTTCCTACCCATGACCAAGACTCCTGTAGAAGTATTTTTGTTCCATATACATGCTCATATGCTAAGTCAGTAGGACAACCACCTGATATAAGTCGTCCTCATCCATCTGCCAACTAGTCTTGCATTCCATCTTGTCCAATGCATTACACAATAACCCCCCATCACTACATCAAGCAGCGTTCTGCTTTCCTTCCTGACATGACATTTGTGAGGAAATTTGACCTCAAATATAGAGATAACCAGATCGTGCCTTCACCGTCCAAACATGCGCGCAACGGCACGCTTCGTTATGCTATAGAGATTCTCGACTTTGGCTCTTAGACTGGCGTACGTGCAGATCGGTCCTCCGGATTGTGTGTGGGGACCTTCGTTCCTTGAATCAAGTAATCTCTTCCCTCCTCCTTCAAATATCCAAGTAAGCTGCGCGTTTCTCCTGGCGTGGTATAGTTTTGGGCACATCCTTGGTATCGTCGGCATCTTGTTATTCTTGATAACGCTCCTCCTCCTCTTATTCGTGTCGTTTCTTGTAGTAGTCGATGATATAGTAGTATCACGATATATTTTTGTCTGTGCTTTGCTCCGGCGCACGGTTCTGCCGCGGGTGACGATGATTCCCTTCTTGAAAGAAAAAATAAAACCATTAGACTTCCTGTGGACTGGTATAGTTGCTTCGTGGAGGCGCGTTGACCACCGCCTCGGCGTCGCCCACCTGTTTCCGTTCCGACACTTCTCGGTTTCGGCCTTGTAGTCTTTTGCGGAGAACCCACGGCGGGACCTGAAGGTTCTGTGCGCCGGCGCCTGGTAATTGCTATTGCAGAGGTTCGGAGGATGATGATAGACGGTTCAGGTGGAGGTAGACATCGGTGCCGTATCTGCGTTGATAGGAGCGTTAGTTGACGATTTGTTCGTGATAGAAGAACAAGAGGGGCAAAGTAGAAGGCTTTTGAGATGTTTATGTAGCAAACTTACCCTTCCATGCTGATGAGTTTTAGGTCACCACCAAAGTATCGCGCATATAAACGTGAGATAGGTAATCCATATCCAAAGCCAGCCATGGGGGCCTTGAAATCGCTCTTGTCAAAATCGGGATCTAAGCTCGGTGTGCGGTCGACAGTGGTGTACATATAGGTCCAAACCAGAGGAATTGCGCTTCGAGGAATACCGCCACCCTCATCCGAGATCTTGATGGTGATATCTTCCTTTCCCTCGGCCACAATGACCTTTGTAACAGGGAAAGCTTGCTTCTCCATACCGTGGGTTTCGACAACGGCTCGCAGCGAGTTCTTGAGGGTCTCGAAGAGCATGTGCGACAGATGGCCAGGAACGTACATGAAGTTCAGGTTGGGGTTACAGACAAGCTGGACCTTAGGAGCTTCAAAAAGGCCGTAGTGATCCTCACAGACGAAACGAGCATTCTCAATGGCTTCCTGGGCGAGATCCTGGACGTTGGTCTTTGTGCAGATGATACCGACATAGGTGGGGTCGCGATGATGGCTCTGGTCTGTTAATGCAATGTGCTGGCCGATGAGCATACGGATACCGATACGGGACATATAGAAACGGTCGAGGAAGGATTGGATGGTGCTGTCGATTTGCATGCGCTGACGGCGACGCTTGTACTCGAGGATACCTTGCGCCATCGTGGTAACGACGCCGTCGTGACGGCGCTTAATGTGGTGCAGAGTCTGAGCAAAGCGTTGGTTGTAGAGGTGAAGATCGGGGGGCCAGTCGCTTGAGTCGTCGACAACAGCAAAGTACCGGCGCGTAAGGCTCTTGTTCTTGCCATTGCCGTTTTGAAGACCGCCCCAGCCGTCGGACTCGCCCTCGTCAATGGAAGGATTGGGGGTTGCTGCAGGAAGGCGGAAAGCGTTGCGACCGAGAGCTTTACTGGGTTTCATGAGACGACTGCGTACATCCGAGGGTAGCTTTGGCCGAGGTAGTTGTGTGATTTCCTAGCGACCAAGTTAGCACTGCGGTACTCAGAAAGCAAGTTGTGTGACGCATACCTCGAACGATTGAGCATACCAGTCCTTGACCTTAATGACGGATGGCATCTCATTGAGGCCATCTGGAAGCTCGTCTAACTCTTGCACGCGATGAGCTAGACGGATGGGAAGCTCCTCGGCTAAGAATTGAGAAGCTCGGAATAGGGTTCCTTAAAGCAACCACAGTCAGTAACCGTCTCCAATGGACACCGAGACAGCCATAAACATACCGACTGAAGGTTTCTCGCCAAACTGAACCATCTGGCGCAAGCTGACACCAGTGGCGGGAAAGCGAGCATAATGACGGATCGTGTCCATCAGACGCTCTGAAGCTCTCCACGACATGATGGGCAGATGTGGTTCAAATCAGAGAGCAAAAAGGAGGAGAGAATCAAGCGTGACGATGTTGTAGAGGGAGAGAAATCGGACTCGGAGGCAGGCTCGGGCGGGCGGAGGGAGAGACCGGGATCCCGCTGCGGGAGGACGTCCGAGAGGGTTCAAGGCGGTGGATAAGCTCACGGGGTCGTCATTGAATAGCCAAAGACGAGAGGAGTCGTGCGACTGTGTCGTCCGGGAGAATTGGCGTTGGGAGAAAAAGAGAGAGCTATGATCAGGCGAGTTTGAGGATTTGAAGAGAGGAAGAGAGTATCAATGATGGCGGCCCCGCGAATGGATATGGAGATGGAGATGGAAAAGAGGCGTGCGAATAGCGGGAGAAGCCGAGGCAGTTCCAGCGGTACGTATCTGTTCGGCCAGCGACTTTTGTCTTGTGTCTTGTGTCTTGTGCTTGTTCGTGCTTTATTAGCAACGGATAATAAAATGGCTACTACAGACAGTGTCGCGTGATACAGGAGACGGAAACCAAAAAGAGACGCGCACTTGGAAAATGGAACAAGTCGGAAGAGAACAGGTAAGAAGAAGGGCCAGAGTTAAAGGAAAGGCGCGGAAGTGCTTGGGGAGGTTGATGAGCACCTAGGTAATGATGCTTCCCGCGGGCACTCGACACAGATAAAAACGTCATTTCAGTGGAGGAAGTGCCGCCCAACTGCTGCTCTCGAGCACTCTAGCTTGGCTTTGGCACTGTTACAAGTGGGATCAAGTATGGGGAAGCATTGTATTTCTCTAGACTCTGAGGGGTACAAGCACATGCTGGAGAACGATGCATCACGGAGACACGGGGACACGGAGCGTTGAATCAATTTTCTAAGGGACGAGACTACGGGCCTACGGGAAATCACCAAGAGGGAAAATATCTGCTATTGAAGTTGAATCATAACTTTTCTTAGCCAACATCTGTTTCTAACTTGGAGGCTCTGCCGTTGATAGTTCCCCTCATCGCCGCCGGTCTCCGAGCTCCAATGTCGGGGTACGCATATGTCAGCTCGGGGAAAGGTCCGGGCCAGGTCAGACCACGGAGATCAGCTCGCATTGATAATGGAACAGACCACAATTACAATTTGGTACTGCAAATGCAAATGTCAGGCATATGGCTATGTTTTTGCAAAGTCTCGAGGCGAGAGACCTCACCCTATACCTCGATGTTACAGATGGTGAATATTTATTGCTGCCGACGTGCCAGAAGCTCTGTTCACAAAGCAAGGGTCGTGATTCGGATGGAGTGTCTTCAGTCTTCACAGCCTGACGAGAAATGTTCAAGAGTTGTCGCATACTGCGGTTACGATATGTTATGTTATACGCCAATCTGATCTGACACCGCTTCGACTTGATATCACGAGAGCATTTGTTACATCACATAGCCCTTACTTGGTGCAAGGAAGCAGGTTCTCTAGTCGAATCTCGATTTACTGTATTTTCCTTCTGATTTCGGTCAAGTTTGTCTGCAATAAGCAACAGGTTCCCCAGACTTTGAGCCCAACTTGGTCTGGGGAGATCACCCTCAACCGTTTACCGTCTAACTGTCCTACCCCACACCTCAGCACAGGCACGCCACTGAGGACAGGGACTACATGACCACTAGAGGGTTGTGTAGATGCTAGCTATATCGTCTGGATATCGTCAAACCAGCGGTTCTTTTATTGTATCGTAGGTTTGTTAGAGTTCATGCACATGCACTTCCTCATGTACGACGTGGTTGGTGAGACAGACAAAGCATTATTCCATCACGTGATGTACATGAATGTTAATTTCCTGCCCTTGAAGCGAGAGACAAAGACAAGATTAATGTCCGGCAACACAAGTCAGCAGCGCCTCGGTTTGGTTTGAGACCCGACCAGTAACCGGCGAACGACGACAACTCAAAGTTTACACCCAAAAGTTGGGCGTCTAAACAAAACCTGAGCTGTCCTCTGTAGAAATGCCAACACGTGAAAAGATGACGTATCTTGATTTCGATATAATCTGATTGGTTCCAGAGCAAATATGGGGTCAGCTTCCATCTATGATCTCCCGTCCTGTCACGGCCACAATTCCCCGCTCCATCGACTAAAAAAGGGTAATATGCTACCTTGCTCGGTCAAAGCCCAAAGAAACGGCGTCGCGTCAACGAGACAATCTGAAGCTTCTTTTGTAGCTGGCAATCTTATCGACGATTTCTCCTCTTATTGTCGCAATTTCTCGACTCGTTTATCGAACTCAACCTGGCTACTCCCCCTTTCTAGAAGCCCAGGCCTGCCAGGGCCAGGTCAGGGCCAGGCTTGCTGGCGCTCTCCTCCCTGCACTGCGGCCCACGCGGGGCCCTTTTAATTTTTTTTTTACTGTGCTGGTTGGTGGGCGTGTCCAGCCTCTCGCTTCTTTTCCAGGGGACTCGAGTCGGTGAAGCTGGGATCTCATTTCTGCTCCACTCTTGAACACGTCGGTTGCTCTCCTTTAGGTGGGTGAGGCTCTCAAAAGGCAAAGTGCTCGCAGAAGGACGGGAACGGGAAGGTTGGAGCTTTTTTAAACGTCCCGAGGTGCTTAAGCTTGCGTTGCGCAAACGCAAAACGAATACGGACCATATCATAAACATCAAAATACCACCATCAGCAACAAACATGGATCTCACTGCCATCGACGAGGATCCAGCCGCTGTCCTTGCTGCTGTCGAGGCTGAGGAGGTGTCTGCAGTCTCGGATCAACAGTTCATCTTCGCGACGCCAAATCGCAAGCAACCGCTCTCAAACTCGTCATCCACACCCGCCTCCACGACATCAGCCACCAATTACTTCACATACGGTAACCTCAGCAATATCAGCAACGGTTATCGCAATGAATTTCGAGATCGATATCACGACGACCATGACCATGACCCGGCCCAAGACCATGACATTCCAGGCCTGAGGACGCCTTCATTACTCTCCAGCCCAAGTGTGGCTTCAAGTCTCGGCTTCTCCACAGGGCGCGTGAGTCCTCACAAGAGAGACATTTCCGGGCACTCGAGGGTATCATCTCTTCACGACACAAGCAACAACACGTCTCCGTCTGTTCGTCGAAGCAATCGGAATAGTCGCGACATTTTGGCGCAGAGGCTGAGTCAGCTCGCCCACGAGCTCACGTCTGGTGAAGAAGACCTTCTCGACGACAGCGGCGTCGACATTCTCACCGCGCAGCTGGATCAACTAGAGGGCACGAAACTGCTTAAGAAGAGTGTCTCATTTTCCATGCCGTCAACGCCCTCCCCACGGCCGCGGCCCACTCCTCGACGACCATTAAGCTTGGACATGTACAGTCCTGGTGATTCCATCTTCGGCACCCCAGGCTCGGCCTTTAAGACGAGGTTTTCCGACTTGGGAGCGTCTATTAGAAGGGATCCCGAGCCAGAACCAGAGCCGGAGCCGGAGCCTCCATCAAACCTGGGCATGACAGTTGCCCAGGCCAAAAAGGTCATCCAGGAAGTTACACAACTTAATGAGGAGATGTCTCAACTGGTCGCCAACCTTAAAGCGCGTCAAGAGGAGTCTGACGTATGTTCTTATTTCACAACTCTTGCTACCTTTACTTACAAAGTTTTGCAGCACATCCAAGTTCTTCTTATCGAGCGTGCCGAGCGTGCCGCCCAGCGTATCATCTTTCTTCAAAACCGGATATCTCATCTGTAAGCCTGCCCTCAAAAACCTTTGATAACACAGTTCTAACACTCAATGCAGTGAGCAAGAGCTGCGCGAAAATGATGACGAACTCCAATATCTCCGCATCTGTCTCAAGGCCGTGGAAATCCAGATGCCCGCACACCCAGACAAGGAACTCCAACGCTGCATATCCTCCTTCAAGAAAGATTACCAAGCTCTAAAACGAAAACGCGTCAATCGCTCCAGTATCGCAAGTCTTTCCAGTCTCGGCTCACCATATCCTGGCTCACCGGCATGACACGCATTTCTCTTTTCAAAGTCACTCGTGATAGGACAGCAACATGGATAATGCTCATACGACTTACGACGCAAATGATTTCGTACCATAATTGCGCTCATTCTTTAACGCTTGATGACGTTTCGCTCCCTCTTATCCCAAATCGTTCTTATTATCACCCTTTCGCAAAGTCATAATTGGAGTAATGGCTTTCACTACCTGGCCTGTGTACTGCTCTCACCTGTACCTCGCCCTACATTTCAATATCAGATACCCCCTTCCGCAGCAAGCACCCTTAGTGATGCTCCCATTCGCATAAAAACTGGTGCATCACGGCATAGCGATCGTTCTTGACATTTGGCAGCATTGCCCTTATACATATTAATGACACGGTGTTGATTACACCCCCTGTCTGGTTTCTCAGCATTATCATTGTCGGGTTTTATTTGTTCAATGAACCCATGGTATCAGGCGTGAAAAAAGGTTACGAGTTTCAGGTAGATAGCGTTTATAATGACTGTCTTTATTTCACATATTACACATGACGCAGTATTAGAGCAGTATGAAATGGTGTTTCAGCCATCTGAGAGTTATAACCTGTGCCCCCACGTTTCCTAAGAGCGATATCTCAGAACATCGTGTTGACCGCATCCCAGAGTCAAGAGGCACTCTCCCTGAATATCGATACATCGATTCCATCGATGTCAACTTTTGGATAATACCTCGCGAGGGGTAACATGAATTTAGTGTATATCGTTACAAAACTGCAAAAGCTACGTACGTAGTCAAGATTATAAATCTCCTCAGAAGCCGCAACATGGGCCTCCTCGCCGTATGTCAACTTACGCAGCCCAACACCGGCAGCAAGCCCGCCGATCTTGAGTAAATACGCCATCAGACCACGTGGCTGTCACGTAGCAGACACATCTTTGATGAAACAATCACCGAGGGGACAAGAGCACAAAGCAACGTGCAACGAAAGTGGTATTTCATGACCAGAGTTTCACGCCAAAGCGATCATTGTACACTATCCAAAGTAATCGTCATACATGCCTTCAATTTGTCGTGTGAAATCGTTAAACTCCCGAAAGAAAGGAAATTAGAAGAAAAGAAGTCAGATCTAGTCGTTTGACTAAAATGATCTAGAGGCTTTTGTGTAGAGCAAACCTCCCTATTACAAAAGAAAATGGATAAGAAAAAAGACATATTCATCGACGCTCTTCGCTTCCGCTAGAGTAAGGATTGCGATAATGGCCCCCATCATCTACAACAGCGTGACGCATAGGCCGCGGTTTCATACGCATGTACTCATCGTAAGTCATGCCACTGGGGTCTTTGCCAGTTTCTTCAAATATCAAGCTTGAACGACGATCGCCATCTTTACGTGGTGTCGGAAGTGAGCGAGGAATTGTTTCAACCGGCGACTTTGACTCGCGACCTGAGGGGTATCGATATTCTTTGTCGCGATTGCGTCGACTGCTGGTGGGGGTAGGATAGCTATTCCGATGGCTTGGAGAGGGTGCGTCACGAGTATCAACTGTACTGGAGTCGTTGTCGATGGCAGATGCTGAGTGGCGGTAGCGATTGGATATAGGGCTTTTCACCCTGCGAACTGGTATAGGGGATGTAGGAGGGCTTTCCTTGATCCCCTTGGATGGCCGGATGGTGCTGTCTGAGCTGGCGCGAGGAACGAATCGATTTGAGGGATCGGAGCGAGATAGTGGTGACGGCTTGTGGTTGTCTTTCGATCCACGGCGATACTTTGCGGGGTCGCGATCCCGATAGTCATCAGGTCTGTACCGTCCAGTCTTGTCCTCTTTCAAGCTGGCTTTGTAGATATCCTCAGCCGAGTTCCGTCTAAAGTCGGACTCATTCTCCTCGGTATGCTTGATCCACCCTGCAATGGCATCAACGACAAGATCATGTGTCTCCCTATGTCGCGTCTCTGGAAGAAGATGCCGAGAGATTTGCTTTGGTAAACGCTCCGGCTTATCATCAACTAGAACCCCATCAGCTGTGATGGGAAGGTCGGCCAGGATGTGGCTTAGACGCTTGGCTTCGTGGTCAGGAAATGCGCGGAGCTGACAGATCATCCAATGCTCGAAACCAGCGGGTGTGAGGGAGGGAATGTGAGGCATTCCGCCTGGCCGTCTCTGAATGAGATGGTTTTCACATCGCAGATGTTGATATAGTGTCTCCAGGCTATCGAGAGCTCCATGTGGACGACAGTCGAATATTTCTGATCATGTTAGAAGAGCAGTGTCTATGTTTGGATATGATACATACGCTGAAACGGGAATGTCTCTGATTCGAGTTTGTATTCGTGATAAAAGACCCTGAGCTTCTCGGGTGTGATGACAAGCGAGTTGCGAGGACTGTACTCAAGAACCTGGGCGTCATTAGCTTCAGAGATTTATATAAGTACTTGGTAAGGTGACATACCAAATAGTTTGCAATCCCTCGAAGGACCTGGCCAAGTCTTTCAGTTGGCTCGCCCTTGTCATCAAAGAGTTTCCCCCACTTCAGGTCTACCGCCGATAGCATTGGACCTTGGTTCATTGGCACCGGAGGCGGAGGCCGTGATGGCGGGCGTGTTTCTAGAGGAGGTTCCTCGTCCTTGTTCAAGATGATTGGCTCTTTGGAGAATCGCACGGATGGTCGAGCTTTTGAAGTAGGAGGTGAGGACTGTTTTGTGGCAGGCTTTGGCATTGGTGGATGAGGATTGGAGATCCGCGAGGATGTAGAGTCGGAGATGAAGGAGGTTGAAGGACTACCAGCATTACCCAGAGAGCTACGGCCGGAACAAGGATGGTCATTGGATTCGGTCCTGGTTTGGATAGGGGAAGTCGTTGGTTCATGCTTCTTGGTGTCGTTTCGAACAGTCTCTTGAGACCTCATTCCATGGGAAGATACGGGCTTCACAGGGCTCGATTTGGGACTTGAAGGCTCTGAAGATGAGGGAGTGTCTTGTGGTGAATGCTCTTCGACGACTGTGACAGATTAGTTCCTATTGCAAAGTGGAAGAAAGGCATCGACCACTATCAACTTACGCTCAGACTTGACTTTCTCAAAGATCTCGTCGAACCACTTCGTCTTCATCTCATCGATAGTCAACTTCCTCACCAGATCCTCAACCTGTTCCTTAGACATGTCTACACTGAGTCTGTTCTTCATCTGCGACTGTGAATCGGTTGAGCCGGAAGTAATGGATTCATCATCTTTCAAGACGGGCTTGCTCTGCGGTATTTCAATACTCTCCGTCCGGCCCTTGTGAAACCCCTCGGCAGGTCCCCCATTCATAGCCAAGGCGGCGATCGGAGACGACGATTGTTCAGCAGCAAGCATGGTAACCTCACACAGCAGTAGCTTTGTTATTCCCTTTGACGTGAGGGTAGAGGCACTGCATATAAGACGAGAGTGAAGGGGGGAAATGAGTGAGAAATTAAATGTATCAGGTAACACAAGGTAAAGAATATGTAGAACAAAGAAGAATTAAAAAATACTGAACGTGGAAAAAAAGGCAGCAAGTTGCACCCGTCAGAAAAATAGAGATAAGAGGGAGCAGAGAGAGGCCTGACGAGGGACAGTGTCGGGCTTATACATGCAGACGGATAACAACCTTAGCAGTTACAGTTATTAGACTATCACAGAAATAGACATGACACAAGTGACAAGGACAAGAAACCAAACCAAAAACACAAAGAAAGACCGTCTTGACCGCATCAAGACAAGGATCTACTCTGGCGAATATGGGGATTGGCGATGGGGAGAGGCTAGAGAGGGTTACGCAGCAGCCCTGAGGCCCGCTGGCAGGTTTCCATGAGTAAGGGTCTTACCGTTGGAGAGTACAAGATAGGAAGCGGGGAGAGATGATCGTGCTGCGTTGTTGGGGCGAGCTGAAAGGAATTGGTATAGCTGGGCTCTAGCCTCCAGCATTAAGAAAAGACGGTGGTATTGTGAGTCTATGGGTGGTCGAGCTGCAGCTTGATAGATCCCTGCATCTTGTTGGCGTCAGGCTCCAGATAATGACATACATGGATGCTTTCTTTTTTTCTGGCTGCCGATATAAGCATGGAATGTTATACCAAGAGGCAATTCGGAATATTTATAGTATATAAATACGAATTATACGTTGTGATGAAGCCCACAGAGTTCATCATGTTCATCATGACCCATGTTGAACTTCCATATAATAGCAAGTTTAATACATATCACGACTCACCTCGGCTGCTCCCTTCTCAGCACTAAAGAAGAACAAAACCCTGATTTTTCCCAAGCTCACACTCTCTCACTCACCCAACCCACCACACCAAAAAGGACCCTTTCACAAAACAGACAAGCGACAAGCAAACCACGCTGCCCCTCATCATTGGGCCGCAATGTCCACGAGGTGATCGGCCCCAACAGCCCTTTTCCAATTGGAACACACGTGCGCACATGAGGTACAGTAGAACATTCCCTTTAGCCGAAAGGGCGCAAAGATCAGAGGCTCCTGGGGGAGGGGGAGGCAAATTGAAATACACAATGCGAACGGCGGACTATTGGAGAATAAGAGAAAGAAAGGCGGAAGGAAAAAAAAGAACAAGATTTGTGAGTGGTGGAGGAATGACATGATAATGCAGATGATGTAACGAGGTGAGACTGTGAGGCTCGTAGGCTCGCTAGGCTCGGCAGATGTTCTGGCCAACGAGGAGTCTATGATTCGACTACTGAACCATGTACGAACAAGTGTTTGATTTGTAGTTGTTCAATAAGCGGGCAGACCCATGATATCCATCCTCAAGCGTGTTGAGGCTTGTATTGGTGCACTTGGAGATAATTCATTGGTAATGGATATGCAACACTTGCGGTCTGTCTCGCAAAGTCTCATCTCAAAAACTACACAGATCTTCAATACGTTACGCAAGCTAGGAACAGGCCTAGTCAGGAACATGATGTCCTCACTGTGCCTATTCATCAGGCTGAGACGAATGACGTGAGGCTTTGTTAACAGCCCAGTAGCATGCCAGAAAGTTCTTTCTTTGAAATGGTTCGATTTGAGTATAGTGAGGATATACAATGTCAAAAGCAGTTCGCTAGAGCGCCAGTAAGATACAGAGCTGAGACTCGGGATGTAACAGAGCCAATAAAGATGCTAAGCGTCATAATAGACGCAAACGCCTGAGCCCATTGTAAAACATGCAGTCTCCCAATCGCTGCGTTACGCCCCCTTTTCGCCGATTTCCCATAATATTTACGCCTTATACAACAGATCCAAAAATCCACTCGCCAGATCAACGACGACACTCTTGTTTGGCAACGAGCCAGCAACACCGTACAAGGCTGAGGTATCACCCATAGCCTTGCCGTGGGCTCCCTTGCCTTCAACAAGACGAACACGCTCCTTCTCACGCTCCTCTTCGACGACGGCCTCGAGATCGGCGACAAGCTTCTCCCAAACCTTGGTGATGGGCAGGGTGACGGCAACGTGAATAGCAGGTGGGTTCTGCAGAGCGTTGAGATGCCATCCCTTAGTACCCATACCGTCAGCGATGTCGTAGACGTTCAAGTTGCGAGCTGTGAAAGCAACGACTGAGACTAAGGGCTTGCCAATAATCTCAAGCTCACCGCCAAGAGTTGGTGTGGTCTGGATAGCCTCGGTGATCTTCTTGGCGCTTCCCACGATCTTGGTGCAGGCGTCAATGTATCCGGCCTCACCCATGGTCATCAGACTAGCCCAGCAACCAGCAATGAGCGCGCCAGGTCGAGAACCAGCCATGCCTGGAGAAGCGTAGACACCACCAGACCAATCAGGGGCGACGAAATACTGAAACTTTCGAAGATCGGCTGTGCGGTATAAAACAGTAGAGTTTCCCTTGGGCGCAAAACCGTACTTGTGAGTATCGCAGCTGATACTGTGAACACCCTTGAGTCGGAAGTCGAAAAGTTGGGTTTCAAAACCAGCGCGTTCGAGGAAAGGAACCAGGAAAGATCCAAGACAGCAGTCGACATGGAGCCAGATGTTCTTGCGCAGAGCAAGCTTGGATAGAGCCTCAATGTCGTCGATGATACCGTGGGGGAAGTTGGGCGCAGAACCAACAATCAGAACTGTGTTAGGGTTGACCAGACGCGAAACGGCACGGACATCGACCTGGTACTCAGGCGCAGGACAGGCGACAAGGTTGATTTTGATTTTGAAGTACTCGGCTGCCTTGTGGAATGCGGTATGGGCGGTCTCAGGGAGAATCCTATGAATGCTAATCAGCTACTTATCCAACAACACGATGCTTCTAGCTCAACTTACATCTCAGGTTCAGTCACGCCACGCTCAGCATACGCCTTTTGACGAGCAGCCAGACAAGCCATAAGAATACTGTCGGTTCCTCCGCTGGTGGAGGTACCAGCAGCATTAGGAGGAGCATGGAAGAGGTTCAAGACCATGCTCACAACCTCGGCCTCCATCTTGCGCACACCAGGGAAGACATCGGGATGGATGGGATTGGCAACAGTGAACTTGCCAAAGGCCTCTGTCTGCAGCTGCATGAGCTCATCCTCGCCGTGGTACACAGCACCAGAGACAAATCCATCCTCCCAGCGAGTGTGATCCATGTTGGCGAGGTTCTCGAGCTCGGCGCGGACGTTATCGGGAGAGAGGCCATCCTTGGGGAGGGTAAGATATCGGATCTGGTCCTTGGGGACTAATTTCTCGGACAGCTTGGCCAAAGACTCATTGACTTGTTGTTGAACCTTGCCTCGCACGCCCGGGGCTCGTAGGAAGTAGCCGTAGAGGATGCGACGGACATTTGTGTATAGCTCGACGACCGAGCCGATGATACCACGGCCTCTGAGCTGCCAGAATGCGCGACGGGTCCATCGCCAGAAGAACAGGAAGAGGAGGATATTGCGCAACCTGTACAAGAGAAAGAGATGATTAGCATGCGCCAGATTAATTGTAGAGCGACCGTGCAAGTAAAATGTGGAGATGATGCATAGCAGATGGTATCATGACTTACAGATCGAGGTTCACCAAAGGCCAAGAAACATTATGTCGTGTGCGCTTAACAGACTCAATACCACCGCGCAAGTTAGCAGGAAGACGGGAGAGACTCCCGATGTGTGGAGGAGAAGCCATTGTTGAAACCTGAGATAAGATAAACGAAAAAAGAATGACAAAAGAATGGAGACTAATTGGAGAATTGGTGATGTTTTAAACAAAACCGTCTCAAGCAGGAGAAACTTGACGTCGTCGCCTTAATCACAGATCCAATATCGCGGGGCATAGCCACTACTTGGATATTTCTTAGCGCATTCCAGCACCCGTCACATGCTTGGCGGGGAACGGGCTCCGCGGGTGCCCATCCACGGGCGCTATTTAGCCCCTAAATTTATAGCGCTTGAGTCTTCTAACGCGTCCTTCTCCCCACTGGAAACGGATCGTAGGCCGAGGCGAACACCCTCCATCTGCGGGAATCCCTGCTGGCGCCGTAATTGTACATGAAGCATCCATGAGCAATCGCTTCGATTGCTTCAATCACACCTGGTGATTGAGGGTTGTACATGTTTAAAACTCAATCGTTTGTGATCAACTTCCCTGTTTGGGTTAATATACCCGCTGCAAGTCCCTCATGATAGCTTCTTGAGGCATATCCCATTGTTTGTTGGGAGTTCTGTGATACCGTCTACCCAAGATACAGACCCAGACCGGAAGATCGGATAGTGTTGAGCAGGATCATGGAAACGGTGGAGGGTTTCATCAAGAGAATTGCCGGGGTACTAGGAATACGAGCCTGATCGATAGGCCGCTACCGTATTGGGATTTCGATGCATAGTATGCATATCTTTTAAGCCATTATACCTTGATAACCAGGCAGTATTATATGTCCATGTGGTTGGATAAGAGAGTGTACTCTGCACCACCGACAGCTTCCTCCAGTAGACAGTCCTCAGCAATCATTGGCTTTGATAAACATTTGCTCGTCCTTATTCGTCTTGCAGACGATATCCCTGCTCCTTTACGGTGGTTCAACTGCAGCGACGTGTTCTGGAATTAGAACATGAGATTTCCAATCAGGCCAGATTAGGCACACTAAGTTCGATAGCTTAGTGGCATGATCAGAGTAAACGAGATGAGATACCAAACCATCACTTCTCACATATTCTCCTCTAAGAAAATAAAATCCAATGATATTCCATGAATATGCAGATTGAACACATGAGCTAGATTCACCAATAAATGACCAACTAACGCCAAGCAAATACCTATTGGCTTTTCCATCTCCAATCCTGGAAACCCCTCCAAGTCTATCACAAAACGCCCAAATGCCCTCGCTCAAATGCCATGCCCATGTACTCGTTGCCTCTTCTTACATCACACTGGCATCGCCAAACTTGTTTTTCAACTGCTGCTGGTAAACATGCGATAGCTTGTCGCAGGATGTTTGGCCAGTGGTCGTGCAATCGATCATGAGCGTTACCAAGTCTCCGTCTCGGTACGCATTGCCTTCC